>JAHHUM010002036.1:0-599748 GCA_036173005.1 Crenichthys baileyi
TCTCGGGAATCTCATTAAAAAGATTTTAAACCGTAGGAATGGTTTGATGGAAACCAATGGAAACATTGTTTCCATTGGTTTCCAGCGCATCCAGATGAGATCCGTTCTTCTCACATGTTCTTGTTCTTCATAGTTTTACAGCAATAATTCTCAGTTTTAGATTGAAATCAGGAAAGTTGTGGCAACTTGTCAGAAATGACCCCTTCCAGCAATTTAAGCTCTCTGTGTTTCTGCTGCTTCCTCAGTAATGATGTGGACATGGAGGTCGACCACTTCACCAACGGAGTGACTGAGTCCTCCTCCAATGGCTTTCTGAACGGCACCTCCAAGCACGCCACAGAACCCGACGACTGTGATGCAGACATGGGTGGGTGGAGCTTGTTGAGATATCGAGGCCTCAGTTCAGCATTTATCAGCCGTTCTTCCTGGTTTCTGTTGAGCGTTTTTCAGTCCTGATTAATGAGGCTTTCTATGTTAGCAGCTTCTTTTCCAGCATCAGAATGTAAGGACGAGCCACTTGTAAGCTACTCAATACATAATACAACAGAACAGAAATCCTTTGCTTCATCTCTGATTGGACATCAGTAGAGGCTTTTTAAAGCCTGAACTTTAAAAGTGCCAAATCATGGAGCTAACATTAAAAATCTGCATGTCTTGCATGCCGAACTGGCCGTGGTTCTGCAGAGGTGGAGTCGACTCAGTCCAAGAGGCAGCTGTGTGGCGGGAGCCAAGCGGCCATCGAGAGAATGATCCATTTCGGCAGGGAGGTCCAGAGCATGAGCGAACACCTCCGCCGGGAATGCGGCAAGAACTCAGCCAACAAGAAGATGTTGAAGGTAACACGATTTGTTTTGTTGCATTTCAGTTGTTTTTGACATAGATTATCTGAAAGGAAGTAGGCCTGCAAGGCCTGAAAGCAAACCTCCACTGTGACCGTAGCAGGAAAACACATTTGGTTAATTTGGTTAAGGTATTTTCAGGTCTGGATAAATGTGGGAAAAGAAAATGCAGTAAAAAAACATTTGTCACATTGTCCAAATTATGTTTCAATCCATCCGCCTGTCTGGAGCTGCACTTTACACGATGCCCATCATCGCCATCATCATCGTCGTCCATGCTGCACCCGTGTAGCAATACTTGGATGCAAAACTTGGTTGGCTTTAATGTTTCAGCTGCGACGCGTTTAAGGCTTTGCTTGCTAATATTATATTTGTCATTTGGACCCACATGTGATGTAGATCTCAGTGAATGAGATCAGAAAACTCAGCAAGAGAGGAAAACATCATGATTATGTAAGAGAGCAATGAGGAAAATGTAGGTTAATCCCAATCTGTAGCAGCATCTCAGTCAGCAAGGCAAGTTTATTAATAGAGCAGCTTTCTAACACAAGGCATCCGGAAGTGCTTTACAGGACAGACGGGAGGAACATAAACATCAGCATAAAAGCATCGCACAAAAAGAAAAAGATACAATACAGATGTTACAGGCATGTTGCAACTACTCGAACAACATTTCCATGTCGTGTTTTCCTGAAGCCGTTTCACTCTAAAACAGCCTGTGGTCCGACAGTAGCTGCAGGAGTGCAGAACAGCCACAGACTGATGTTAGAACCGATGTTGTCCTCTGTAGAGTGATAAGCACCTGCCTCTTGTGTCCTGCTGCAGGATGCGTTCAGCCTGCTGGCCTACTCTGACCCCTGGAGCAGCCCAGTCGGCTACCAGCTGGACGCCGTTCAAAGAGAGCCGGTCTGCTCCACCCTCAACAGTGCAATACTAGGTAGGTCTGCTCTGAACGAGTCGGTAAGGTTAAGGCAGATCTGCCGGAGTCTGGCTCACCAAGATGAGCGGTGCTGAAGATTAGCTCGTCTTTTAGCCCATTCTTTGCAGCGACCTGTTTTCTGTTGGCATCATCTTCACAAATCATCTAAAACTACTGAGATGCAGGTCCAACGTGGAGAAGCTGCAGGCGTCTGGGAGAACTGGACAACAGTGCTTTACCTGCATACAGTGGCTTCCTTACAGACGTATTCATACCTGTGAACTTTTTTACAACAGACATCCAGGATTTTATGTGAGGACCAACAAATACTAGTGCTTAGTAATGAGGTTAAAATAAAATAATGCATGATTTTCAGAATTTGTTTCTAATCCAAACCTGTGATGTATTGCATGTTATTGCTTGTAGATACATGCAGGACAGCGAGCCCTGAGGACCAGGGTTGAGAACCGCTGGTTTGAACCTTTCTATTGTAGCTTTGACTGAATGTTTACGGCTGTTGTCCTGCTGGAAGGTGAACCTTCACCCCAGTCTCAAGTCTTTTACAGCCTCTAACAGGTTTTATTCCAGGAGTGGCCTGTATTTATCTCCATCCATCCTCGCATCAACTCTGAGCAGCTTCACCGTCCCTGCAGAACAAAAACAGCCCCACAGCATGATGCTGCCACCACCGTGTTTGACTGAAGAGCACCTTCTTCCACATGTTTGCTGTTTCCCCCAACATGTCTTGTGATAAACTGCTAACCCTGTTTTGCAATGATGGCATTCTTCTTACCAGATTTGTGGGGTATGAATACTTTTGCAAGGCACCATACAGACATTAAACCTCATGTGAATGTAGGCAGCCAGCAGCAGTAGTGCAGAGAATCACTTTGCCTGGCAGCACAGTTTGAGTGAGGGGTTAGTGAATCCGATGGGTGTGAAAACTACTCGTGTTTTTTGTGGATCAGAAACGTTGCTGCTTGTTGTAAACGAGGATCTTCTTGGATGTAAGAAGATTAATTTATGGTCAAAAGATGTGATGTTGGAGCGTAATGAGAGGTGGATGTTGCAGAGGCTGCTCTGTCTGGTGAGAGTTGAAGACGAGCTGTAACATTATGGTCTGTTCTGTCTTTGTTTTTGTCTCCAGAGACTCACAACCTCCCCAAGCAGCCCCCCCTGGCCCAGGCTGTGGGCCAGGCCGCCCAGTGCCTCGCCATCATGGCTCGAACTGGCATCGGCTCCTGCGCCTTCGCCTCTGTGGACGATTACCTGCACTAGCCACATACACACACACACACACACACACTCTTACACACACTCACCCTATCTGAAGGCTCATCCAGAAATGTCCTCCTCCTCCATCAGTGCTTTCCTGGAAGCTGTGGAGACCTTTCTCTGCACCACTTGGAGAGTAAACCAACTCACCCGCTGCTTGTTCTGCTTTTTCCAATCAGCATTAATGCAGCAGAGGATCAGGAGTCGTTTCTGGATGGATCTTCAGAGATCCCACCACATACATTTAAAACAAACAAACGCCACCTCCATCGTCGTAAATAAGTACGCCTTCACCTTGGTCTCCCCCATCCCTCAGCCCTCGGGGGCTGCTGTGTTTGCATCCTCCTGACAGTGTGAAGGAGGCGGGGGGGGGCAGCTTTCGAAGTGAAAATACTGAGGCGAACTTGTGTAGACTCAGAGAAGCTTCCCTGCATACATGGGGGGCACTGAGGCAAAAACGCAAAAAAACCCGGATCCAACCTAAAAAAAAAAAAAGGTCCCCAGTGACCGGGGTTTACCAGGCGAACATGCACACATACTGCAGACGCCCACTGAGGACGGGTCTGAGGAGTCCTAAACCACAGAGGCTCCCTGAGCGCTCACGCCGCAGCCAATCGCAGCCCTGCACCCTGTCTGCACCCTCCCCCACCCGACTTCGGGACACGGGCAGAGATCTGACGCATGTGGACTCGGGACTTCGAGGAAGCCGGAGAGAATCTGCAAGTCTCGACTTAACGTTTCCCGTTTTTAATCTTTTTAGTTTCTTTGTGTTTGTTTTGTTTTTGGTCAAACTATGTGGGTAGGGGGCGCTGTGGAGGAGGGTTCACCTGGCTCTTCTTGTTTTGGTTTTAGTTTGTTTTTCCAGGTTTACAAGGCATGGTGCAGACGATAATGATGATTATTTTTATTATTCTAATTATCATTATATTGATCATTGTTACTTGCATTCACAGTATATTTGTTGAGCGCCAGCGAGAGCGAGTTCCACCAACTTATTATAATAAAGGTCCCAATTCCACCGATTTCCCAGTGACCAGTGTGTGTACATGTAAACGTTTCTATATAGCAAAGTGGAAATATATCAATAGAGCAACATATTTAGTTACCAAAATAAAAAAAACCTTTAATACTTTTCCTTACACCAGCAAACCCTTGAAGCAGGCTGGTTCCGTTTAGTTATTTCTGTTTGCAGTTGGACTCCAGGGCTCCTGTGCAGGTAGTAAAGTGATCAGTGATCTCCGCTGAGCCCCTCCAAACCCTCGGCTGTAAAGCAAACTTTTATCTTTGTTTTCCTGTTTATTTGCTGCATAGTTGTCCAAATTGTCCTTTTGTTTCTCCGTTAAGAAGACTAAGATCCAACCAGGCAGCTGATGATTGCCCCACATCGGTACAAATGAACCCGACCTCTGAATCGATTTGGATCAGAATAAACAGACCTGAGGCCTGTACTCCCAAGCAGGATTAGTGTTCAACATGTAACTTTAGGTTCAGTTCAGGATTCTCAGAACCACAAAGCTGGTCAACATCTCACCTGGGTTAATCACCATGGTAACTGATGTTGGAAACCTAATCTGCTGCAGATTAGAGAGCAGTATATGAAGACAGCCTCTTAACCAATTAAAACACAGGAAAATGGTGGGGAGTGATTGAAGGGCTCATCCTGAGTCACGTTAGGTTTGGATCTCCAAGCAGAAGATGATCGAGTTGATCTCATTTCTTTGTTACTTGTGCCGTAAAGAGACGCTTGTTTCTTTTGAATCTACAACAGATTAATGTGGATTAATGTTCTGGTTCTGTTTGCCTCATGGAAGCCATTTTGGAAGTTCATAAAGAGGGCTTGAGATGGGTTTATATGTAGATCGAAGAGAAGCCTTTACCATGTTTTAAGGCTTTTTAAATGCATCCACAACACGTTTAGGACAGGAGAACTGCCTTCGAGCAAAGATCATCTAAAACAGTGGAAAGCTTGAGACCGAAGCCTTCTCCAACGTCTCGATAACTGCAGTGTTCGGCCCGTTCAGGATTCTGGGTTGTGAGGGATCATGCTGTACCAAAAACCTGGTTTAAGTTCAGGGTTTTTGCACATTCTGGGAAAGCCTGGGAAAAGGCTGTAATTTGTTTGGGTTTCCAGGTCTGGGTGTGAGAGGAGATCTGTTGAAACCCAAATAAGAGACGAGCAATGGTTCAACAACCCCAGACTGAATGCAATATTCTGGGTGACCTGCTGCTGAGTCAGCTGAGCCAAACTGATCAGAACCACGATCAACTAAAACAAGCTGCAATAAAATCTACATAAACTGAAGGTTTGTTAGATGTAATATTTGAGCTTTTGATGATCTTTTCCCTCCATCATTGATTAACATCTTGAGCAAGAGAAATAAACTGATCTGTGGTGATTAAACACATCCAGCTTGAAACCTGTCTGGTTCCCAGTACTCCGCCAGGTGGAACTGGGCTTCTCTGTATCCTGTTCGGTTTTCCTCGTTTTTTATCTGTTGTTTTTCGCAGATCACAAGCAGTCAAAAAAAAAAAAAATCTAGACAAAGTGTTGTCTCTACGGTCTGAAACCTATGCATGCCATAGTAAAGTGGTGGTAAGATCAAGTTAATGTCTCATTTATTTTTCTCCTGTTTGGTTCTCCTCCTCCTCGCCAGTTCACGGTGTTTAAGGAAGATGGCAACCAGTAAGTTGTCCACTGCTGTGTGTCCATTTGGAGATGATTAAAACAATGTGCAATTTGTGTGAGGGTGAAAAGATTTATATTAAAAACTGATGACAGCTACCTGTGTGGATGATGCATGAGGCCTGATGCTCAAGTTATTTTTTGTCCTGGTTTCTGGGGAATTATGTGGATTCGGGTCAGTTTAATCCCAGATGACGTGTTGGCGGGAATAATCCAGGAAAAACCGTTATGCACACCAACAAAGTCGGCGAGAAATCTACCTGCTTGTGAAGTTTCTGGACCTTTAAACACATATTCTCTTAATACCCAGACTAGGATTTTGTAGTTCTGAAAGTACTATAGAAATACTTGTGTATCTTGTAGTGATATTCTTGGTTTCTCCAGCTTTACTCAACGTTCAGTCCTTTCTGGTGCAAAGATTTGCTGCAAAGATTGACTGAATGAAGCGTTTAGCCAGAAGATTATAGCTGCTTGAGCAGATCAGTTAAAACCATGTTAATGCAGCCATTTCAGCTGACATGTTCTTGTCCTTTTTAGTCATTTCAAGGTAACCCTCCATCCATGGGGTGATGGATGATGCTTGAACAGATGAATAGACTAGGAACCCTTCAACCTGCACCTTCATCCAGCATCCATGCAGAGAAGAAGCTTAATATTTGGTAAAATGCTGCTTCCTTTCTGAAGCAGCGAAGTCTAAATATAAAACTTCACTATGAATTCATGGTAACACTCTATGTGACTCTGGATGGAAGGCACAGAGATGGATGTTGAGCTCAGAATTATTCATACCCCTGGCAGATTTAGGTTGAAAGTCGTCTTGTTTTCTTCAGACTTGAAGTAGTAATATTACGGATTCCTGACTTGGAGGATTTTGTTTTAAAATTGATGCTTCTTCACATTAAACTGTTTAATCTTTTGATATCTATCCCATTTCCTGACAGCAACAAACCTTTTGATTGAATGAAGTGAATTTTAAATGGTCATTTGGTTTTTTTAACCAGGGAAAGCTGCTTTGAGATCATCAGACCCTCCTGGCCAAGACAGATCTATGAAAATCAGGCTACATATCTGCAAACAGACTTTAAGTCATCCAGCATCTTTAAAGCCTCCAGTGAAACCAGGTCAAGAGAACATTCAGCAGTAGGACCAGCACACTGGTTGCTTGAACACCATCTGTCAACTCCATGCCGTTCTGGTAAGGCAGGAGCTGACCTTCAGTCCCATCATCGCTCCACTCCTGCCCTCTGGTGGCCACTTTAGGTGTAGACTCAACGCATTTTTAACTTTCTATGTCCGTCTCTGGTCTACAGATCAAATCAGCCGCTGTTGGTTCCCTCGACTATTTTCTTTAGTGAGTTTATATTTAAAACGCTGGAAAAACAGATTCTTCCAAAAAATAATCTTACAATTTCTTTCATTTAGATATGGAAAGTTTGAAGGACATCTTTATTTTTAAAAACAAATGACAAACGATACTAATAGAACTTTTTAACCTGCTTTTAGGTTTATGATGGGAAAAATTCCACCTTTTAAACTGAAGACCTGAAACAAGGTTTAAGGTCCAACCAATTAGTCCCCACAGCATCTCAGGCCTGAAGCTCCAACAGCTTCTGAAGGTCAGCCATGATTTACGTCCTCTAGAACATTTAGCAGCCATGGACGACGTCATGTTTCCAGGAAGAGAGTTAATTCATCATGTCCTCATCGGCTGGAGGACATCTGCTGTTTGTGGAGCCACCTCTTCTTCAGCTTCTCTGCTTTGGCCTTCTCCTTACAGGCTGGAAAATCAGAAGAGAGATTATTCAGACATGGAGAATCCTTCAGACTCACTGGGTTTTATTGAAGCTCCCAAACTTACCCCAATCTTTTTTGACAAACTGCACAGCTGCACCTTTGTTGGTTCCTCGCTTGTTCTGGAGGGACAGCAGCTCGTTACCTGGAAGGACGAAGACATGAAGCGTGAATAGAGTCTACTGTTAGGCTGAAGATCTAAATGAAAGCTGTGGATGTCTCCGTCGTGTCTCCAGCAGGACGTCCAGAGGAGAGGACGCCTCAGAGAGACGAGACGGAAGGTTTCTGTAGCAAAGCTCAAATTGAGACAGATCATCATCTTTTCAGACTACTGCCACAGAGTGTAGCTTGCACATCATCTCTGATTTACAGCTGTTACTAAAAACTGAGAAAATAGTTCAGCTAATTTCTTTGGGATTTATCTCCTACAAGTTTTTCTAAAATCCAGGAAAAACTTCTAAAAGTTAAAAATGTAACAACTTTTCCTCAGTTAATATCTTCTGGGAGGGTAAAAATCAAGCTGCCATTAAATTACAGTGAAAGAAATGCATCTACAGAAATCTTTGAATCGTTTCACGATCATCGTAGATGTCCTGCCCAACGTATGAACTTGGCTGCTCCAGGTTTTAATCACTCGTTAAAATCGAAACGGGTCATCCTCTTACTGGTGCTCCTGCAGCTTCCCGGCCCGTACAGTCTGGAGCGGATAAAGTCCTCCGCCGCCTGCCGCTGGTAGTCGGCTGCCTCCCGCTCCGTTACCGTGGTCACCGTGTAGCTTCCCCTCAGGCTGAGAGACGGAAGCAGAGGAAGGACGTTAATCTGATTGGATTTATTTGAAATGAGCACTAATCTGTTCGGATCCGTCAGGACGGAGGAGAGGTCCTGATTAAATCCTTAAGTTTACTTCCTGTCTGAATGTTTATAGATGTTATCACACATAAAGAGTGACTCATCTTAGATGGAGTTTGTCACATTTCCATGTTCTACATGTAATTCTACTGATAAAACCTCATTGCTGTAGAAGAAGACTCGCTATTTCTGATGATATTTCAGCTGGTTTGTTTCCCTACATTCTGTCATGTGGGAGTTTCCTTCTCTCCTTCGTGTGTCCTTCCTCCTTTTCTCCGTCTTCCTCTCGAGCCTCCTCTTCAGCTGTGGGAGAGCAAGATGATTACTGATCCATTGCTCATTCTCGCTGTGAAGTAAAATATCCGCTGAATGTTTACAGGCCAACAGGAGGCGCCTTTACCTTCATCCTCAGACTGTTTCTGTTTCCTGAAAGGAGAAAAAGGAAGTAAATGTCGAGCTGGAGGACAAACGGTCAACGAATGCGACGAGTTCACTCACTTCAAAGGTGTCGGGTCGATTTCCTCCAACACATCTGCTGGCAGGAGCTTATTTTTCTGTGGGGAAACCGTTATTAAATTTAAATGGATAAAAACTACAATCATTTATGATCCGTGTCAACATATGACGAGTAACTGCAGGCATGTTTGTGCTGCAGATGATGGATCTGAAGCAACATCTGCAGTAATGTGGGCAGAGCCCTGAAGAGAGGCTTTCAATTAACTGGTCCGAATTATTCTGACCCTCATCCTTAGATATGAGATACGGATCAGAACCCCAGATTCCCCCAGAAGATTCCTTCTTAGGGTGGCTGGGCTCTGCCTTTCAGATAGGGTGAGGAACTCCATCATTCAGGAGGAGCTCATCCACATCACGGGGAGTTTGGTTTGGGCATCCAACCAAGATGCCACCTGGGCACCTTTTGGAGATTTTCCAACTGTCTCCGACTGGGAGGAGAGACAGAAGGAGCTGGAGAGTGTCGCCAAGGAGAGGAATGTCTTCCCTGGGAACCCTTCCCTCCATGATCTGATCTCAGGTAAGTGGAAGAGAAAGGATCAATGGGTGGATGGATCTCTTTGTGATTTTAATAGGAGGTAAAAGTGCTGGGGAATATGAGCAAAAGATTAAATCCTGGTATATTTAGCCAGAGAAGCATGAATCTAAAAATATTCTGCATTATTTGAGCTAGCGCTGCACAATATATAAGACAGCATTAAACATTGCAATATCACAACCACAAATGCCTGCTTGGTAGGATGTTACAGTTCCAGAGCAATACATTCATACTCCTCATATCCTTTATGGCTTCACAATATTAGGAAAACATGCGATAATACTGGTGCTTGTTACTATAGCGATGTGACTTGCAATAAATAAAGCATTTTTTTGCTCTGGGTTCATGGCAAACATAAACCCCAGAAAATGAGTAGTCAATCCAGCTACTGCAAGTTTAATTTAATGTTTCCATCCAAACAAGATTTTATTCCAAAAGTTACTAGAATGAAAAGAAAAGGTCCCGAAAATGAAGGTCAACTGTGACACAATTAGACACATTCCTGAAATACTGCAGGAATATCATTGTTTACAATATAGTTTTTATAACTTTTTCATGATACATTACAGAGAATTAATATTAGACTTCTAATTTAACAAGATGTACCCTTGAGGTTTAGGTTCCAGCTAGCAGAGCTCTTATTCTGCCGGTTTAAAATAAGAGCAGAGGAAGCGGAAAACAGACCTTCTGTTCCTGGAAAAACTCCTGCCTCTTCCTCCTCTTCTCCCTCAGCTGCTCCTTCTCCCTGCAAACATCAGAAAGTTGATTTGATGTCACCAGAGAACCCACTTCCTGAGGCTCATCGTTACAATCTAAAGCTGAAATATTTATCCGGTGGAAAAAAACATCAAACCGAAACATAAAATCTATCTGAGTCAAATCCTTGTTAATAGCATTTATTTAATTTAAAATGTATTTGCTAAAATTAGATTTGTAACGAGTGAAACCAAACTAATGTGATCTTATGATAAAGTTGATCTATAAGTCTTACTTCTCGCAATTTATCAGAAAATCTCTAAATCTTAGTTGTTTTGAGCGGAGTTCCGCGTGTCCGTGTAGCGCGGCTAGCCGTGTGTTAGCCACCTTCTGCCCGTGTCCAGCGCCTGTTTCAGGCTCTGAAAAGCCTGGGCTTTCGAGTCCTCAAAGGTCACCTCCTCCGGCGCCTCCTCGTCACTAGAGTCCAGCGACAAAGTAAAATCAGCCGCTGCTTTTTTGCATTCTGCTTTCTTCTGCAAAGACGCGCTTTTCCCACGTTGTTTCTTCCCCATGGTGACGCCTCGCTGTTGGCTCCTAGGGAAATGACGTCATCTCTTCGCGCAGCAGCGAGACGTTGGACAGAAGACTGGTGGGGAACATCTGCCCTCTAACGGCTGATAGAAGAACTACAACCAAATAGTAAACAAGAGAAACACATTTCTGAATGACAACGACGTTTTTTCATGTCGTTAAATTTTTTAATGATGTATTTATGGTATTTAAAAACTACTTTTCCGAAGAGTCTTCTGTAATGAGTTTATTTTTTGTAAAGTATTATTTTAAATTAGACAAAAAGTTAAACCAGTCTTTACCAATTTTGCCAGGCAGTATTTCAATAAATAAACACACAGATGGTGTTTAGTAATAACATAGAAAGAAATAGAGAAATTAATATTTTTTTCCTAAAATTAAAATAAGAAAATATAAAAGTTACATTCACATTTTTGTTCTTTCATTTAAGCTTACATTTTGTCCTATTAAATTATAAAATGTTTTCTTTTGCTATAACATATTTTTCATTTTTCTAATGTTGTTAAAATAATTATGTCAATTTTTTTACAGACTTTAGACTTAACTTTTCGAAGTTATGCTTTTATTTTGAAAGCGATCAAACCACCGGAAGTCGCTGTGCAACTTATTTTGGGTCGCTTGTCACCAGCCTCAGCAGACCGCGTCCATCCTCAGAAACAACCAGAGCAAATAACGGGACTTCAGGCAAAATGCACCGACTCTTGCTGGTGTTTGTGGCCGCTGCCGGGGTTTCGGCGTTCGGCCTCCCGAGCCTGGATGTCTTTCCGGCGGCCGAGCCATGCGACGCTCCGCTGCAATGGGAGGGAAAGTGGGTGATGTACGACCACAACACGGGCAGAAACAGCCGGGCCGCGGTCTCCTACGACGGCCAGAACCAGAGGATCCGAGTCCTGCAGCAGCACAAGAAACACACTCCATGTCAGAGGTACAAACTCGCTACTGTGTTTTATTCTTGTCAATTAAATGCTCAAAATGCAAAAAAGAACAAAACTAATAATTCCATCAGTAATTTTGTGATATTAGTAATCAAAGGTAAAAAAATATATGCTTATATTCCCCGTTTTTACCTTCAAATATCCACTTAAAATATCCAATAATGAACAAACTAATAATAGCACTGAATCAGGTAATAGTTCCTTTATTTTAGAGCTATTTTGTTTTTTGCTGTTTTGGAGGCTGCTTATTTTTCCTGTTTTTGTAATGAAACTATGCATGTTAATGTTTGTATACCTAAATGGGTATCTTAAAATATAAATGTCTTGCAAACTCTTTTCAATAATATTAACAGAACAAATATTCTTGCACCAAGTTGAACTAGAAAACATTTTGATTCACCTTATGTAAGAAACATGCCAGAGCAAGAAAGTAATTGTGCTAACAGAGTTACTGTAACGATATTTATCAGTAACTAAATAACAAAATATTCCAGCGTGTGACAATATTTCCCAGAATATAACCGAGGAACCAAATACAAAATAACAGTATGAGTGTAAACAGTGTAGTGAAAAAAACACATTATTTTAGAGTTGATTATTTCTAATTGATGAATTAATCATGGATTAATTCATCGATTGATCTAATTTAAACATTAATTAGTCGTAAACCATGAAGAGGTTTTACTTTTCATTTAATTAGGTTGTCTTAGAGACACAGGTTGGTTTCAAATATGAGACCCTGAAACGATCAGGGTCAGCTACCCTTTCATTTATTTCTATGGCGCTGACCCAGCCCGATTTTCCACAGGCGAATATAAACCGTAACTCCTCCTACTTAGCAGGACACTGAGCTGTAACTCCTCCCCCTTAGGACGCTGAATCTTAACCCCTCCCACTCAGTTGGGCGCTGAACCGTAACTCCTCCCACTCAGCAGGAGGCTGAGCCATAACTCCTCCCACTCAGCAACAGGAGGAGGCGTTCGCCGTGGATGAGAGTAGGATCGAGGTTCCCATCTTGTAAGGCTGCGATTTTCAGAGCTAAAACTATGACCACTGATTCTGTTACAGCGACAACACTTCATTAATTTAGAGGTAGAGTCACTGATGATTATTTTAAAGCTATGTGACTGAATTATATTGCTTCAACTAGAAATGCTTAGCACTGTCCCACTCCTAATAATGTCCCCAGAATACTCCCCCGTTTCCTGGAAAAGGTTCCTGGTGTGGAAAAGTGCCATAGAATAACTGTCATAAAGATAGTTTTAGATAATAATTGCATATTAATGTCATTGATCAACTTCTGGAACTTTTGCACTCTCTTTCTGGTAATTAAGAAAAAAAGTATACAACTAGTAGTTGTAGCCAAAATAATTTATTTATTTTCTTACTAAACTACTGTTAAATATGAATGATTTATTAATTATCATTAATCACTCAAAGCAATATTAGCAAAGTTCTTAGTTTATAATAAAGAAGAAATAGTGAAAGATATGTTTGTCACCTATACAACTTCAGGATAAGGTCATGACCTTTTTTTGCATGCCCACTTTACAGCGGTGTTAGCTGCATTTCTGCAGTTTGTTGTTCAGTCAGCTGCGCTGCAGGAATAAACAAGCTCAAAGTCTCTGTAAGAACTCCAGCATAGGGTTGTGAAATTCTGTCTGGCTGATAAACAGTGACTCGGCCTGTTTAATCAACATTAGTTTGCTTAGTGTGCAGCATTTGTTTGACCTGTGCATACAACAGAAACCTTCCAGATTGGGTTGATACCGCGGCACTCAATAAAGCAACGAAAAACATGCTTGTAAAGAAGATCTTGCGCAATAAATGAAATAAAATACCATAGATATAAAGTGAAAGGATTGAAATATAAAGCAGTAACATTTGCACAAATCCACAAATCTATTGTTTCTTTTGTGTCGTTGCAGGTTTTTTGAGTACATCTACCTGTATCAGAGCAAGGTGATGTTCCAGATTGATCAGAAGACCAAAGAGTGCTCAAAGATCGCTCTGACAGAGGCCTGGGATCCCTTCGACATCCCAAAAAACTCAACCTATGAGGATCAGTACTTCATCGGTGGCCCCGGGGACAACGTGGAGGTCCAGGAGTGGTCAGACAGGAAGCCAGCACGGCAGCGTAAGTATGCTGGTCCATGTTTGATGAAACACAAAAATTCAGTTTGAACAAATGCTAGAAAATACAATTGAATTCATTTAAAACTGATGAAATTACAAGTCTTGGTTGAAAGTAAACTAAGATGCCGAGTGACATTTAGATTAGTTGATCAGAACCAGCTGGTTTGTGTTTACTGCTTCTGAGATGACTCCAAACTGTGCAACATGTCTGGTGAAAACGAATTATTAGATAATAAAACTAAAACTATATATAAGTTCCAGTTTGTAGCTTTTAAAACATCTCATGTGCAAGAAATCAGTTCCTGTCATGTTCTTAGCAGCACTTTACACTTTAGCCTGTATTTTATCTATCTGCCACTAGAGGACGACACAGATTAAATTAAATTTGATCTGAAAGTTCACTGGCTTAATGTGTGACGCCTTACAATTTGTAACAGCTTTGAAATCCTTTCTGCTAAAGAGCAATGTCCAGATTTTTCTCTTCTGGTCATGCTTTTGGTTGAACAGACATTATGATTAAACTTTATACTTCTTATCATGTTGTAGTTTCTATAACATCTGCCCATTTTTCCTTTAGATGAGGCCTGGGTTGGTGTTTACACCCTGAAGGATTGCTACCCGGTGCAGGAGACCTACACCAAGAACAGCACCGTCACCACCTCCACCCGTTTCCTCAGTCTGCAGCTGGGCATCAGCGACCCCAACGTCTTCACCCCGCCCCTCACCTGCCAGTCATCCCGCCCTGAGAAGATGGTCGAGTTCGACTGTTGAGGCCTCCTCAGGAATCACCGTTGACCTTCGATAATCAACAGCTTTTTCAGTCAATCGCTTCCTGACATTTGATCAGTTAATAAACACTAACTGTGGACAAAAGCACACGTAGCTGCCGTAGAAGTTGTACTTGAATTGAAGTGGCAGTACTGCAAGTCTCTGTGTTGAATCTGTATTTACTCTCTGAATTTAGATCTAAAGAATAGAAATCACTCTTGTGGATTAATGACAACTAAATAAACGCTGCTTTTATGGAAACTGTTGCTTTTTTAAATTAATTGAAACTACTGATTTAATTTTCAATGTGTTTTTTTTTTTATATGTGTGATGTACTTATAATAAAAACATTGTTAATCTAAATGAAAAGTGAGTTTTGACATTATTTTCCTGTTATTTAAAAAGAACAACATTGCCTTATTATAATCAAAGCCTTCAGTTTCTCCTGCATCTTTAAAAAAGGCTTTAGTATTAACAAAGTGTAGTATTACTTCCAGTTTGGTCCTAATGTTTTTAAACATGCCTGGACCCCTCAGTTTGCTCAAATTTTATACCAATCTCAAACTCTTTCAGAAATATTGGAGAAAATTGTTTTTACCCAAATTAAATGCCTTTTTTTGGGCACTAATGACATTGCGGGGGTTTTCCAGCCTGCTTTTAAATGTTTACACTGCACTGTTACACTGTTAAGGGTTAACCAAAAGCCTCTGGAAGCTCTGTGATTCTTGTGCTTCTAGATCTTACTGCAGCGTTTCATACTATGGACCACAGTCTCTCTTGTTTGGCATTAAAGATGCAGCACTGGATTGACTTCATTCCTATTTGAGTGACAAAATGTTTAGTGTTAAAACTGAACATTTTCTGTCCATCTCAAACCCCTCTTTCTTGCAGGGGTTCCTCAGGGCTCAATTCTTATTTAATAAACAGATCAACTCTGTTTTGCAAAAACGTTTCTTCTATTTAAGGCAAATAGCAAAACTTAAGCCAGTTTTGTTAAATGGTGACTTGGCATGACAATAATCCCTTTATCCAAAATGCTGCTGCCTGTAATTGAACTGCTCCACACAGACATGAGCACATCTCACATATTCTGTCCTTCCTTTATTTACTTTGTGTGCCTTACAAAATAAATTTTAAAATCCTAAAGTTGGCTTATAAATGCCATAATGGTCTTAATGGTACCTCTCTGATGAACTTCACCCTTATCTTCCTTTGCAGACCCTTAGATCAGCCGACCAGCTGCTTTTAGTTGTCCAATAAACTAGGAGGAAACTTATGCCTCTTCTCCATTCACGGCTCCACGTCACTCGTCCTCGCTCAGCTAAGCATGAAACCTGTTGTGTTTTTATTGACTCAGTGACACTGACAAAGCCCCGCCTTCAGCCGCCAGCGTCATGTGCTGTGGTTCACAACCGTGCAGCGATGTATCATAAAATCAGTGGCTTGTCATTCTCTCCTCTACCTCAGCAAACGCCGTCTCATGTCGCGTTGTCCCATCAAGCTGCCGTTGAATATTGCAGTCTCCTATGATGCACAGAAAAGCCTGGACCTCATCGTTGCACCAAGGGTTAGTCTTGCTTGTTACTTGTGAAGAATCCATGTCCTGCCTGTAGTGTAGCGAGTTTGTAAAATGGCGGTCATTTTTCTGCTCACTGACTCATTTGGCCGACAATGCCCTTGGCCAATCAGCGAACAGCAGTCTGTTCACGTCACATTTTGGACCTGGGCGGCCCCAACGGGACCCGCTGCTGGGCAGGTACCAAAAAAGCCAGTAATGGAAAGGGTCCCAAAACAGGCTGAGTGGAGTGGAGCCGTCCTAAGTAGAGCCCATGGTAAAGGGACATTAGAGTGTCCCAAACTTTGGAACACATTGCTTTAAATATCAGAGGCATCTTCGCTGTTAGTTACATGGTCTTTTTATTATCTTTTACTATTTTATGTGTGTTTTCTCTTACGCAACAAAAATATATTTCCATATATTTTAGGTCTGTTCACATTAGTTGAACAGATAGCCTGCTTGAGATACTTTACCACAAACATGCGAAAACATCATGAATTAATAACATTTAGATTATTTAATCCTGAACAAAGTTTCTCTGCCCAAACACCACCTCTTACATGAACTGAAGAAAAGATGGGAAGTCCAATGGTTGCTGGTCGGGGTTGCAAAGTTGTCCGGTCCGATCCAGCTTCGAGGCAGCAGAACACAGGGACTTTGCTGCTTAGATTTACGCTGGTTCTGGCATTTTGAGGGGTTGTACCCACCGGAGAATGTAAACTGCCTGTGACTGACTACTTTTCAGGAAATTCCACCTCCTGACACTGTATTGTTTTCTTTCTAGCAAAGCATCTTAAGGCTAATCACTGTTGTGTTCAAGAGTTAGAAATTGGTAAGCTAAGTCATCATTCAATAATTTACAGTTTAATGAAGTCATGGATGTTTTTCGACAGCAGTGGACATGTGCTCTAAAATTATGGTAATTAATTTTACATTCGGAACTTCGTATGAGCCAAGTTAACTTTAGCTTCACTGTGAATATTGAGGAAAATGAGGCTCAAATGAACACACACGAAATTTACACAAGCCAGCAAAAACAGGTCCACACACGAGTAAGAGAGAGGCTACAGGCGCATGGAAGGCAAGCCACGAGCACCCAGAGAAGAAGCAATCATTCATGCATGTGTTATGTGCTTGCAAGCTGGTGAATACGGAAATGGTACTCACAAGATAAATCATGTCCATCTGAAAATTCAAGCTGAATAAGTTCATGAAATGCTAGTAAGTCATGATCTAACCTCTGGGAAAGAAATAAGAGTTTTCTCATGAGTTAAATGAGAGCTTTTTAATGAGTGGACTCCTGCATGTGGTAGTGGGTCAGGTTTAATTGAGTCACCTGAGAACCATGTGTGTCTCTTCTGGCCCCTAGGGGTTGACACAGAGACAGAAGGGAGAAGGGTGCGAGTCAGACTGGGAAGCTGCTTTTCATTCACACTTGGACCACTTGCCCAGTTGAGTCCGGTACTTGGTAATCTTGTTGGTTGTCCACTGCAACTGAATTTGGTGGAGCACCACTGAAAAGGGTCTGACATCCAACATTTCCTTTAGGGTCTGTGGAAGTACACTGGTCAGCTTGACACTTGGAGTTTGTGTTAAAAATGTAGGAGGGGAAGATTCTGATCTAGGTTCTGTTTTAGACACCGGACACACATTCTGTGTTCGGTACTCGAACTTTGCGTCAGCCTTCTCCATCCTCTTCTCAGCTTTTGAGAGCTCAAGTTTCACAGCATTCTCTCTTTGACGGGTCATCTGATGGTTGGACTGCGACTGAAAATATCGTTTAGCTTCCAGTTGAGAGTTCTATTGATACAACAAGGTAAGCCGACCAACAACATCTGAAATCCGAATCTCTCTAGTTGAACTTTCAATTAAGTCAAGTGTTTCTTGAATCTTTTTATCACAAGCAGCAATGTTAAAATGATTTAAATCATTCCACTTGTCGGGAGAAACACAGAGAAGATCAGCAACAACCTTCTGCCTCTCTATGTCTGCTGAGTTCACAACAGAGTGTGATTCCATCATTCTGGCAGACACTACAAAACAACAACAAAGTTATGAGACAATTGCTAAAAGCAACAACATCACAATCCTACAAATGTATGTCCAGCTATTTATGTATATGTTGACTATACAAATATTGCAAACATTTGTATCTGTGTATAAGCAGGTGCACAGGTTGACAGTTTTAGAGCATAGTATGGCTTATGACCACACTATGCTCTAAGTGCTACAATGCCACCCCTTTCTTTAAGGATATTTTGTGATTTAGCATTATTCTTCACCTTTCTTTGGGAGGAACTAGTGATGAGCCACTATTCATCACTTTTTTAAGGTGATTTTGTGATTTAGCAATATTCCTCACCCCCCTTATGGCAGAGTGGATTATTCTGTAAATGTAACAAAAAGAACAAAGGTTGCTACACCTCCTCGGGGTGATATTTAGCAATTTGACTTATGATACACCCCCCTTCCAGCAGGGTGGATTAGACCTTCCTATGGATTTAAATCTGGCAATAAATCTTGTTCTTTACAAAACATAAAACAAACAAAGTTCCTGAATAGATATTTGTTGGGACCCAGCCATGGGTTACAACATTAAAGGCCAGATTGATTTTATTCAGCAAATCATTCTTTAAAATGTTTTATCAAAATAATGTTTTATCTGATCTTGCATTTTGAATGGTTGTTTGAAGGTATACCAATTATTATTATTAGGGCTGGTAGCACTGTTGTCTTGCAGCAAGAAGGTCCTGGGTTCGACTCCTGGCCAGGGGTCTTTCTGCATGGAGTTTGCATGTTCTCCCCGTGCATGTGTCAGTTCTCACCGGGTACTCTGGCTTCCTCCCACAGTCCAAAAAACCTGCTGTTAGGTTAGAATGAGTGTGTGCATGGTTGTTTGTCCCGTATGTCTCTGTGTTGCCCTGCGACCTATCAAGGGTCGCAGGGCAGTCCGTAGACTGCTGGAGATAGGCACCGGCTTCCCTGCTACCCACTATAGAATAAGCAGTATAGAAGATGAATGAATGAATGAATGCATTGTGAATGGTTGTTTGAAGGTATACCAATTATTGCCGTAGTTGGTTCCAAGACTATCTTAACTTAATTTCCAGATTCTTCAAGATAATCATGGGTTCTCAAACATAAATATTGCATCACTCTTTCAGACATGGTTTTCAACCATATTTGATTCACTTGTTTATATTGTACATAGGCCAATGGTCTTCCTATTCTTTTAATTTCCTTAGTAGTTTAGCTGGGTTGTTTTAGCATAGCAAAGAGTTTGTTGATTGAAATATGTTTGACTTTGAGTTGACTTATTTTTCTTAATAAATTCTTGTATTTTAAGAAATTGTGTGAATTCACTCTGTGTGTGTACAGAGTTTTGCTGTTCAATAATGTCAGAGCTTGGCTCATCCCTTTCAGTTTTGTCCTAATACCACCGCCTTATTGGGCTGGTATTCACAGGTCAACCCTTAACAGACCGAAATATTATTTAATGAAATATTAAAGTTTTAGTATTAAATATTAAATAATATATTCAAAACCGTCTGGCGCCTCAGGAGGGGGAAGCAGTGCTTTGCCAACACTGTTTATAGTGGGGGTGGGAGGCTGCTGACCTCGACTGACGACATTATCGGGCGGTGGAAGGAGTACTTCGAGGATCTCCTCAATCCTGCCATCACGCATTCCCTGGTGGAAACAGAGGCTGGGGACTCGGGGTTGGACTCTTTCATCACCCAGGCTGAAGTCACTGAGGTGGTTAAAAGCTCCGCGGTGGCAAGGCTTCGGGGGTTGGATGAGATCCGCCCTGAGTACCTCAAATCTCTGGATGTTGTGGGGCTGTCATGGTTGACACGCCTCTTCAACATTGCATGGCGGTCGGGGACAGTACCTCTGGACTGGCAGACCGGGGTGGTGGTCCCCCTTCATAAGAAGGGGGACCGGAGGGTGTGTTCCAACTACAGGGGATCACACTCCTCAGCCTCCCTGGTAAGGCCTACGCCAGGGTATTGGAGAGGAGAGTCCGGCCGATAGTCGAACCTCGGCTTCAGGAGGAGCAGTGTGGTTTTTCGTCCCGGCCGTGGAACACTGGACCAGCTCTATACCCTCTACAGGGTACTCGAGGGCTCATGGGAGTTTGCCCAACCGGTTCACATGAGTTTTGTGGACCTGGAGAAGGCATTCGACTGTGTCCCTCGTGATGCCTTGTGGAGGGTGCTCCAGGAGTATGGAATCGGGGGCCCTTTATTAGGGGCCATCCGGTCCCTGTACGAGCGGAGCAGGGATTTGGTCCGCATTGCCGGCACTAAGTCGGACCTGTTCCCGGTGCATGTTGGACTCCGGCAGGGCTGCCCTTTGTCACCGGTCCTGTTCATAACTTTTATGGACAGGATTTCTAGACACAGCCAAGGGCCGGAGGGGGTCTGGTTTGGGGACCAGTGGATTTCGTCTCTTCTTTTTGCAGATGACGTGGTCCTGCTGGCCCCCTGTAGCCAAGACCTACAGCATGCGCTGGGGCGGTTTGCAGCCGAGTGTGAAGCGGCTGGGATGAAGATCAGCTCCTCCAAGTCAGAGGCCATGGTACTCGACCGGAAAAGGGTGGCTTGTCCTCTTCAGGTTGGAGGGGAGTTCCTGCCTCAAGTGGAGGAGTTCAAGTATCTCGGGGTTTTGTTCACGAGTGAGGGAAGAATGGAGCGGGAGATCGACAGACAGATCGGTGCGGCTGCCGCAGTAATGGGGGCGCTGTGCCGGTCCGTTGTGGTGAAGAGAGAGCTGAGCCAAAAAGCGAAGCTCTCGATTTACCGGTCGGTCTACGTTCCTACCCTCACCTATGGCCATGAACTTTGGGTCATGACCGAAAGAACGAGATCCCGGATACAAGTGGCTGAAATGAGCTTCCTCCGTAGGGTGGCCGGGCACTCCCTTAGAGATAGGGTGAGGAGCTCGGCCATTCGGGAGGGGCTCGGAGTAGAGCCGCTGCTCCTCCACATCGAGAGGAGCCAGTTGAGGTGGCTCGGGCATCTATACCGGATGCCTCCTGGACGCCTTCCTTGGGAGGTGTTCCAGGCACGTCCCACCGGGAAGAGGCCCAGGGGACGGCCCAGGACACGCTGGAGGGACTATGTCTCTCGGCTGGCCTGGGAACGCCTTAGGCTCCCCCCGGAGGAGCAGGAGGAGGTTTCTGGGGAGAGGGACGTCTGGGTGTTCTCTGCTGAGTCTGCTGCCCCCGCGACCCGGTTCCGGATAAGCGGAAGACGACGAGTACGAGAACATAATCGGAAGACATATACATCAAAATATTAGGTCAAACACTAAAATTACCAGAAAATTTGATTCTGTTTCAATTTGTGGTCTAACACAAATGACAGTATCTGGATACAGATGTTGTTGGACCACTTGTTTGCTGAATATTGGACCATTTGCACGTTGCTGGACGACACTATGCCTTTCCAATGTCATCGGCCATTTTGTACCACAGGATAGTCTGTCCTACAAATCCCGGCGGCCACTGCGGCCGATAAAACAACTGAAGCTTCCCTCTGGAGAAGAAGAGGTCCCACGTGGATTCTTCATTTATTCTCCTTCGTTGGCCAAAGAAAAATTCATGAAAGAGGTTTCTGTAATAAAAAGACCAGAAATTTCACTTTGCCGATCGAAGACGTGAGTTTAACACGTAACCAAAAAACCACGAGTTTTCAAGGAGACGCAAATTTCCTTCCTTGTTTTTTTTTTTGTACCAGTCGACTAGTGACGGTCCGTCGTAATTTTTCTACCTTTCTGCCACCAAGGAAGAACACGGACTGCTTTGCTGAGTATTCACGGACGCGTGAAACTCTGTTATCATAACCTCATGGTGAAATTCACCATTTTCTTTGTCTTCAACTTTACTGCTTGCTAGCTTGCCACCAAAAGTTTTATGATTCTTTGTCCTCTGGGTTTACAACCTTGCTGGGGGGAAGTTTTATGACTGCCTGTGTCTCACCGAACTACACGTTGTGGGGGAGTTACGCTCCCCAAAACTCCGTTCAACACCATATCCCTTTGTCATATTATCATTTTTGCCATAACCGCTGGTTTGATCCCATACACACCCACTGCTGTTTTGCTTTATTTTGTTTAGTTAGATATTTTACCCTTTTTGTGTAGAACTTTGCATGTTTGAGTAGGTGAAGATTATTGAATCAAAGAGGTGATTGTATCAGGCTGATTGATTTAATAAATTTTCACTTAGATAAAGAGAAGGCGTTTTGTGTTTATTTTGTGCAAGAGTGATATGTGAGTCAAAATAAGGTAAAATTCCCCACGTTTCGGCAGAAACGCTTGATTAAACAGTGACATTTAATAATTGTAATTATCAGAGGCCTTGAGCCATAATTACAACACCAGAGGACAGCTCTGGTTTCAATTCCTAAATGAGGATTTGGTTAAGAAATTAATTTAGTCAAATTATAATTTTTAAATTATAATTATTGATAAACATTAAGTAATTAATAAATAAGCATAATCCCAACAATGTGCAGCAATATCTGGTTGGACAGTGAAATTAACTGTGAAGTTAAATGAAGTCTCAAGCTATTGCTTACACAGAAGAAACAAAACTGAGTCAAATCATCTGACATCTTTTGCCTATGTAGCAGAGTTGATTGTTACTAGCAACAAGAACAAAAATTGTGAACTCCAGGAATGTCACAAGTTATATTACTGTAAGCAGTGACATCTGATGTTAGAATTCTGATGTTCTGAGTGCTTTTATGTAACAAATGACCAGTGACAGCTGATGTTAAGGCCATCACATGGTGCATCAATAATGTGCAGTTGTGGCTTATTTATTATCATATTGTGCAAGCTGTTCAAAATAATGCCCATCCAGGGACGCCATTTAATGCTGTATTTAATATTTAATTAAATAATAATTTGGTCTGTTAAGTGTTGTCCTGTGAATACCAGCCCAATATGGTGGTGGTATCAGGACAATAGAGAAAAGGGGGAATCAAGCTCTGGCATCACTGCAAAGCAAACTCTGCACACACTGTATAAATTCACACAATTTCTTTAGTTGTCACGTGTTAACCCCGGACTGCCTATTCTGAGCCATTAGCAGTTTTTGCTAACACAGGAAAGCCTATAGCTTCGTTAAAGTCAAACATGTACCCCTAAAATACCATTAATAAAAGAATTAAATGCATAAGCGTTGATGGCGCATTATGGCTGATCTGTGTTTAAAAACCACCATTTAAATAAAGCTTGTCTTAACTTTAAAACACAACACAGAACAAATAATTAGCCTCAGGCTGAAATGTCTGTTCACATTAGCTGGACATAAAGCCTGCTACCACTCGACATACTTCACCACAAAACATGGTAAAACGTCATGAATTAATAACATTTAGATTATTTCATCCTGAACTAATTTTCTATGCCCAAACACTACCTCTTTCATGACCCGTGCTGAATAAAAGACAGGAGGTTCAATGGGCGTTGGTCTGGATAATGGAGTTGTCCGGCCCAACCAGCCTCGAGGCGGCAAAACACAGGGACTGTTGTGGCTGCACTGTTTGGCACACTGGAAGGTGTGCGATGCTGGCAGCTCCTACGCTGTCCACTTTCAGGCATGTTTTAATCCATGGCTGGGGTCCCAGCACCTGTTAAGCAGTGGAAGGAGCACTGTGACGCTCTCCTTAATTTAGGCAGCATGCATAGAGTGAAAAAAGTGAGCTCATTCTAAGAGTAGTGTGGACCCTGCAAGGATTACCCGCTGTCACCTGTCCAGTTTTTGGTATTCATGGATGTATTTGAAGGAAGCTCAAACAAATGTTGGACCAAATTAATAAAATGTTTCAGAATCTAACCTTCAAACAGAAAACAGTACATAGAATACATTCCCTAAACCAATGGTCTTTCTGGATTTAAACTGATATTTCTGGTTCTTCTTCCTATGAAACACAGTAGGTACTGTCTGCACACATTATCTTCTGTCCCTCGTAGTCAGGTGTGTGGTGTGAAATTGAGAGTTATTAACATAATGGCGTGTAAGAGCTGAAAGGCTTCATTCACTCTGCACTGCCAAAAAATGTATAAATAGGAATAAATGCTTCCACATGTATAACCTCTGTTTTGAGGAAGAGAAACACAGTTGCTGTCAGTTAGAGCAGAAATGGAGCAGAAGGGAGATTTGCTGAACTGGGAAACCTTCTCCTGTTCAATCTGTATGGATCTACCAAAGGATCCGGTGACTATTCCCTGTGGACACAGCTACTGTATGAACTGTATTAAAACACACTGGGATGAGGAGGAAAAAAGCAACCGGTGCCCTCAGTGTCAGCAGACCTTTACACAGATGCCTCTCCTGGAGAAAAACACCATGATGTCAGATTTATTAGAGCAGCTGAAGAAGACTGGACTCCAGGCTGCTTCTCCTGAGCACCGCTATGCTGGACCTGAAGATGTGGCCTGTGATTTCTGCACTGAAAGAAAACTGAAAACCATCAAGTCCTGTTTAGGCCACGACACAGTCTCAGCTGCAGCAGAAAGGACTGAGAGGCAGAGAGAGCTGGAGGTGAGACGAGAAGAAATCCAGCAGAGAATCCAGGACAGAGAGAAAGATGTGAAGCTGCTTCAACAGGAGGTGGAGGCCATCAATCACTCTGCTGATAAAACAGTGGAGGACAGTGAGAAGATCTTCACTGAGCTGATCCGTCTCATCCAGAAAAGAAGCTCTGATGTGAAGCAGCAGATCAGATCCCAGCAGGAAACTGAAGTGAGTCGAGTCAAAGAGCTTCAGGAGAAGCTGGAGCAGGAGATCACTGAGCTGAAGAGGAAAGACGCTGAGCTGAAGCAGCTCTCAAACACAGAGGATCACAACCAGTTTCTCCACAACTACCCCTCACTGTCAGCACTCAGTGAGTCTACACACTCATCCAGCATCAATATCCGTCCTCAGAGATACTTTGAGGATGTGACAGCAGCTGTGTCAGAGCTCAGAGATAAACTACAGGACATCCTGAGAGACACATGGACAAACATCTCACTGACCCTCACGGAGGTGGAGGTTTTACTGTCAGAACCAGAACCAAAGAGCAGAGCTGGATTCTTAAAATATTCATGTGAAATCACACTGGATCCAAACACAGCAAACACACGACTGTTACTATCAGAGGAGAACAGGAAGGTGAAGAGAATGGATCATCATCAGTCTTATTCTAGACACCCAGAAAGATTCACCAATTGGCGTCAGGTTCTGAGTAGAGAGAGTCTGACTGGACGTTGTTACTGGGAGGTGAAGAGGAGAGGGATAGTTTATGTAGCAGTCGCATACAAGAACATCAGCAGATCAGGATGGGGGAATGAATGTAGATATGGCTATAATGACAAATCTTGGGCATTAGAGTGTTACCAAGGAGGTTATAAATTTGGTCACAACAGCATCTGGACCTCCATCTCAGGTCATGGTTCCTCCAGAGTAGGAGTGTACCTGGATCACAGAGCAGGTCTTCTGTCCTTCTACAGCGTCTCTGAAACCATGACTCTCCTCCACAGAGTCCAGACCACATTCACTCAGCCGCTACATGCTGGACTTTGGGTTTGGTACAGTGGAGACTCTGCAGAGTTGTGTAAACCCAAATAGATGTTCTGTCTTGTTTCTGATAGTTGATCAGGGTTCATGGTTCTGATGTCTCTGCTCTGCTGTTCTGTTCTTCTTCATTGTTCTTGTTTAAATGTAGTTCTCTGTGTCTGTGTTCCAGGAGCCAGAAAGGATTTCACTGCTGATGTTTTTCTTTCATTCTTATTTGACACATAAATATTTCTCCACATGAAAATCTAAACTTCTCTGGGCTCTAATGGGTTCGGTTTCATATTCGTATTGATGTATTTGGATGTTCTGGTTTCTCTTCCACTGTTCTGCAGAACAAATGTTGTTCTTGTTTAAATCAGTTGAGATTGAAGTGAACTGAACTTGCTTCTGGTTTCTTTATTGTGATCCAAAGAAGAAACTGAAACTAACATCAACTTAGAACTGATGCTGTTTTCTTCTGAATCCTTTAGATTTAGATCAGAAAAATATATGTCTGCTGTTCTGTCTCTTTGGATTTCTTCAATAAAACAACTTGATTCCAGAGAAATGTGGAGAGTTTTCTTTTCATTCTTACAATCAATTGTGAGTTTTGTCGTCTAAAGAGCAGAAACATTTCCTTCAGAGTCTCATGTGATGCTGGATCAGATCAGATGTTTGGTTTCACCTTCATTCATCAAGAACATCCTCTGCTTCCACCACTGCTGCAGAGAGATTACAGAAAGAAAGCATTTATTACAGGAACTGATCAGTTCACCTGTCAATACAAACGAATATTTGCTCAATTAGTGATTTTTATCCATAGATAATTGGCTCATCATACTTATTCTGATTTAATTCAGAATTTATGTTAAAATATTAAAAATCAGTCTAAATAGTTGATCAGTGTAAAGTTTGAGGGTTTTTAAGCTGTGATGTGGAAACAAGAGCTTCAGAGATTAAACTCAGTAAATATTTAAGGCTTGATTGTAAATGAGGAGACAAAGGTTAGATTTCCAGCTCTGCTCCTTATTCTGCAGGCTGTTAAAACTTGATAATCCTCCTTTTCTTCCTGCTCTCAAACACAGCAGCTCCTCTCTGACCACAGATTTCCTTGTTCCCTCCCCTTCAGATCGGGAAACAGACACACACCTCTAACACACCTAATGTCTACAGGGACAACAGGAGCAACAATCTGACCTGAGGACTACATTAAGCCTTAAGATGCTGCAGATCTTCATGTTTTCCAGTCAGGGTGAAATATTCGGGGATGGAAACACACATGCTTTGGTAAACAAAGCCCCGCAGATCTGTAGATAGAAATCAGCTCTTTCAAACAAACAAACCAAAAGCTGCAAAATCTTTGGAAAATTCCTCCAGTTGTGAGGATTTTATTCGCCCAGACTCATCATCCTTTCAAAGAGCCACAAAGACTGCTGCAGCCGCTGGATTAACACTAATGACTCATCCCAGTTTTAATGGAGGAACAAATGCAATCTGGTAACTAATCTAGAGAAGTTGTTAACTTTGTTTCTGGAGCAGTTTACTAAATCAGTGGCTCCTCTAAGTTTTTTGACCTTTAGACCTTTGATACCTCAGATTGGCAGCTGTGCCTCAGCTGGGAAGACCAGTTAACTGGTTGTCGGTTTGATTCCAGCTTCCTCCACCACATGTCAATGTGTCAGATGTGTGGTATTGTGTGTGGATGGGTGAATGTAACTTGTGTTAAAGTTACATCCACGTCGCACTCTGTGCTACACTTCTAACATTTTAACAGTTTGTCAGCTGCTCTACCAGAGAAAACAAAACGTTGGATTTGTTTCATGCAAATGTCAAGGACTCATACATCTCTAAAGCAAGACCTCCTCCTGGCAAATCAGATCACAATCTTGTTTTTCTCTGCTGGGAATATAAACCCCTTGTTTAGAGGCAACCTGTAATAAAGAGAACTGTGAGAAGATGGACACAGGAAGCTGAAGAAGCCCTGCGAGGTTGTTTGGGGGCTACAGACTGGGACGCACTGTGCCAGCCACATGGAGAGGACACTAATGCCATGACTTGGTGTGTGACCGACTACTGTATATAAACTTCTGGGTGGCTAACACCACCGCCACCAGAATGATGAGATGCTTCCCCAATAACAAACCCTGGATCACAAGTGACCTGAAATAATCAGTTCAGTGGTGAACAGCTGTCATAATTAGTGTTGTCTAAAATGTTCTTCATGTTTTGAAACATCCGTCTTTGTACAATAATTTTCAGAAGCTCCAGAGTAGTCTCCAGACCAAAACCTTCTGAATCAACTTGATCAGCTTTTAAAGTTACCGGCCCCGTTGCTGCTACCTGAACAGATGATGGCAGAAGAAATCTCACTCTCCACAACAGACTTATAGAAGACCTAAGCTTCCTCCAGAAGTGCCTGTCTGCTCAGTACCTTCTCGTAGACAACTTCTTTGTTTCATCTACAGTCCAGTCAGTCATCCAGGTGAACACCGAGGTATTTATACTCCTCCAACACCTCTACTTCCTCACCCATGATGAAAATTATGTTTGACATATTCCTCTTTCTCCCGAAATTTACAATCAACAGCTTGGTTTTGTTCACATTCAAGATGAGATGATTGTTTCCACACCATGCCACAAATCAGTCCACCGGTTCTGTGTACGAAGTAAAATTGCACTAGTTTAAGTTCTGGAACCATTTTTCTTGAAAGGGTCAGGATTTTTTTTGTATTCATTAGTTAATGGGATTACCTTTCTGAACTCAAGCTTTAGGAAGTAGGATTCTGACCACAGTTTTTGGTTATGCTTATATTTAGGGGTACACCGCTAAGACAATTTGGGCCGATATCGATATCCCAATATTAATTTTGCCATTATGGCCGACAACTGATATTTATTAATATTATATATATTTCCTGACCCTTTCAACACTGTGTAAAAATGGCTACACCTCTGGCATTGCTACTCTGCTTCTGTTAACCACCCCACAATGATGTGCTACATCACTGCCACATGACCAAACAAATACCACATGGCCAACCCCCTCCCCTCCACCCTCCTGAACACACACACAAACGGCAACAAGATGGAAATAAACATCGGCTGTTATTATCGGCCCAGTTTTACCTACGGGATTGATACCGATATGTTACAAATTACTAACATGGGCTGATACCGATGTCAGTGCAGATATTTTGTGCATCCTTGCTCAACCTAGAAGTTAAGAATACCTTGTCCAGAGGTTCCCAAGTCAAGTAGTCGAGGGCTTTGATCCTCCAGCCTTGAGATGGTTCTGTTCTCCAACAATCCTGAATGCAATGGCTTGATTCCTTCATCAGAATTTCATTCAGCTCTGCAGAGGCCTAGAAATGAACCTTTCATTTGATTCCATTGATTTAGACATCCCTTAGCTAGTCTTTTTGGCGCTTCTGGAGTATGTCTTGGACAGGGTGCTGTCTGAGATTCCATTAATCTCCTGACCAACTTCCATCAATGCCAATGTGGACAGTGATGGTGTAACTTGTAAGGATTGTGTGTAGTGGACTTCTTGCGTTTTGTCACGCGACACCATTGTCAGTCTTGAGCTGTTCACATCAAGCTCCATGTCTGAGTGTAGGGTAGTCCATGTGGCACATAGGAATTTGGACCACCAGGGAGAGAATCTTCCTACTAAGATTTTTAGCTCACACTAAGGACTGTTAGGAATAACCTTTATTAATATGACTCATAGCTGTTTTTCCCATTTATACTATAGTAAAATAAAGTATAAGTTCTAATGTTTCCCTTCTGTTAAAATAGGATAAGAATGTTCATAAACATACAGTACAAGGATAAATGGCCCAAGGATTGTCACAAATGACCTGAAGCCGGGGCACTGGGGTAGATAGTGGAGCAGCTGATATTACTGGTTTGTTTAGAAAGCTACAGCACACTTAGATTAAGTATGGACACCCGCTACTACACAATCTAACAGATAGACACCACAATGGTGACACATAGTCTACTGATAATCACTGAGGGAGAGCACATCCATTGCATTGGAGTGCCAGATATAAACTGTATGTGACCTTCTATCGGGGCTCTTCGTCATGCTCTAACAGACGGTCCGAGACGGGAGCCTCAGCGCTGATCTCTGTAATCATTCCTCTGCCTTAACTTAACATAAAAAGAGCTAAAAGTTAGAAACTGGTTGAGAGTCGTTCCTTTAAGAGTCTTTTGATAGTGTGATCGCTTCATGGGGAACAAGTACCGGAGGAGCTCCGAGGCGTCTGACCGCCAGCAGGGGGCGGTAGCCTCGAACAGGACCTTAAGAACAGAGTTTTCAGCACAGGTTCTTGTGCACCCTGAGGATGACTGGGGATTTAAGATCCAAACGGCTTTTGTTTAAGGCCTTTACTGTGGCGTGTATTCCAGGAGCTGTGGCAAGAGGTTTGCTGGTACCTGGTAAGTGTAAACCAAAGCAGCTTTAGTGGATACCAGTACTGTTGGAATCCAGTAAGATGAAAAATGAGACCTTAAGGGGTTCGCTGTCTTGGAGTCTACTTGTTCATATAAAAGGTACCAGGTGGGTACAACTTATTGTTCAGGATGCTAAACCCTGGTTGTGGGATTTTAAAAAAGCTCAAACCAATGTTCTTTAGATATAAAAGATGGACTGAATTTTTAAATTGTTCCAGAAACTAAGCTTCAAACAGAAAACAGTATTATACATTCCTCAAACCAGAGGTCTTCCTGGAATCAACTTGCTGGTTCTTCTTCTGGTTGCTCTTTGTATGAAACACAGTAGGTACTGTCTGCTCACATTATCTTCTGTCCTTCGTAGTCAGATGTACGATGTGAAAATGAAAGTTACTAACATCATGTGACATGTAAGAGCTGAAAGGCTTCATTCACTCTGCACTGCCAAAAAATGTATAAATAGGAACAAATGCTTCCACATGTATAACCTCTGTTTTGAGGAAGAGAAACACAGTTGCTGTCAGTTAGAGCAGAAATGGAGCAAAAGGGAGATTTGCTGAACTGGGAAACCTTCTCCTGTTCAATCTGTATGGATCTACCAAAGGATCCGGTGACTATTCCCTGTGGACACAGCTACTGTATGAACTGTATTAAAACACACTGGGATGAGGAGGAAAAAAGCAACCGGTGCCCTCAGTGTCAGCAGACCTTTACACAGATGCCTCTCCTGGAGAAAAACACCATGATGTCAGATTTATTAGAGCAGCTGAAGAAGACAGGACTCCAAGCTGCTCCTGCTGATCACTGCTATGCTGGACCTGAAGATGTGGCCTGTGATTTCTGCACTGAAAGAAAACTGAAAACCATCAAGTCCTGTTTAGGCCACGACACAGTCTCAGCTGCAGCAGAAAGGACTGAGAGGCAGAGAGAGCTGGAGGTGAGACGAGAAGAAATCCAGCAGAGAATCCAGGACAGAGAGAAAGATGTGAAGCTGCTTCAACAGGAGGTGGAGGCCATCAATCACTCTGCTGATAAAACAGTGGAGGACAGTGAGAAGATCTTCACTGAGCTGATCCGTCTCATCCAGAAAAGAAGCTCTGATGTGAAGCAGCAGATCAGATCCCAGCAGGAAACTGAAGTGAGTCGAGTCAAAGAGCTTCAGGAGAAGCTGGAGCAGGAGATCACTGAGCTGAAGAGGAAAGACGCTGAGCTGAAGCAGCTCTCAAACACAGAGGATCACAACCAGTTTCTCCACAACTACCCCTCACTGTCAGCACTCAGTGAGTCTACACACTCATCCAGCATCAATATTCGTCCTCTGAGATACTTTGAGGATGTGACAGCAGCTGTGTCAGAGCTCAGAGATAAACTACAGGACATCCTGAGAGACACATGGACAAACATCTCACTGACCCTCACGGAGGTGGAGGTTTTACTGTCAGAACCAGAACCAAAGAGCAGAGCTGGATTCTTAAAATATTCATGTGAAATCACACTGGATCCAAACACAGCACACACGTATCTATTGTTATCAGAGGAGAACAGGAAGGTGACTGCTTTGGATCATCATCAGTCTTATTCTCAAAACCCAGACAGATTCACCTCATGGTGGCAGGTTCTGAGTAGAGAGAGTCTGACTGGGCGTTGTTACTGGGAGATAGAGTGGAGAGGGAGAGGAGTTCATATAGCCATTGCATGCAAGAATATCAGCAGAGCAGGGTATGAATGTGGATTTGGTCGCAATGACAAATCCTGGGCATTAGATTGTCACCAAAACAGTTTCACATTTTGGTACAACAACACTGCAACCCCCATTTCAGTTCCTCAGTCCTCCAGAGTAGGAGTGTACCTGGATCACAGAGCAGGTCTTCTGTTCTTCTACAGCGTCTCTGAAACCATGACCCTCCTCCACAGAGTCCAGACCACATTCACTCAGCCGCTCCATGCTGGGGTTTGGCTTTATATCTGTGGAAACTCTGCAGAGTTTTGTAAACTTGAGTACATATAGTTGCTGAATGTAATTATGGCTATATACATTTCCATAAACAATTAAGTTGTGTTTTTTGTTTGTTTTAGCAGCCATACTTTCTGTTTTTAGCTAATGTAGTTGCAAAACACTTCATTAAAAAAGATCACTTAAGTAATCATGCAAACTGTGATGGGATCTTTTCGCTGTGAAATGGTTTTCCCATTTTTTGATGTGTAGCTATTTGTTTTTCACTCTTTTGATAACCAAATAAAGCTGTAGTTTGATTTAATAAAATGACACATTGTTTGCACAATGTATAGCTATAGTAGCAAAAAATGATGAAATTGCTCAATAAAGAGATTAAAGAGCTTTTATTTGTTTTGTCTTATTTATTTTAGAGCTCCTTATTCTGCATTTTGCAACATCACTAAACTATTGAACTATTTTTGATATATACTAATGAGTTTAGGACACTCCTGACTTGTATGTTTTCATATGAAAATGCGCAATTAGGCATGAACCTAAATTAATTTAAACAGAAGAAACTAAATTTTTTAAGTTTAAGTTAAGATTTCAATAAAACTTCATAGAAGGTGGGGCCTGCTGGTGTGGCGTGATGTGGAAACAAAGTGCAACAGTCTATGAGGAAGCACTTTCCAAAGGTGGAACTGCTCAGTATACGTCCCTAATTGAGAAAAACAAGAAGAATGTCAGGTTTGTTCCTGGCATGGCTTCCAGGCTAAAAAAGAGAAACACTTCTGTTGAGTCATGCGACCTTTAAACCCTCGGCAATGATGATTTGTTGAGATTTCTTGGTTTATATTTGGGAGAAAAGTGGGAGTTTGTCCAGCTCAAAACGCATGTACACATTTGTCTTGAATGTTCTAGCACTGGTCTGCAATACTTTTCTAGTCGCAGACTCTCCCAGGTTCTACATGTTCTCATCCATATCTCAGTTTACCTTGGTGTTGTAAGAGTAAAAGAGACAGTTTTTCGCTATGACAATGTCAAACAGAGTTTTAAAAGACACGACCAGTCATAATCTGAAGGTGAAGCAATACACTATGTGTCAGTGAGCTACAGCTAGTCAAGGGGGGGTGTCTACTTAAGGAATAATTATAAATTCACAACTTAAAATTACATTTAGCTGACCCATTTTGATGTACTTTTCACCTTTTTTACTTTGTCAACAAGCTTCTCATCAGAATTCCACGATTTTCAGTTTTCTTGATTTGTGAATATGACATAGTACAGAGGTCCATTTCTCTAAGATGATTAAATGTACCAGAGGGGGCATCTGGGGTTCATCAAGTGATATCACAAGAAGTATTTTCTGTCCTACCACCACAACTGTAAATGTGGAGTTTTTAACACTGGTAGTAGTTCATATTAAACTGCGTTTGTCAAATGGGCCTAAGCTTGACCTCTTTGACAGCAAAATAAAAAGAAATTCTCCAGGTGGGTTTGCTGTGGCGTTGAACGGGAATATGTAGAAAAGCAGGTTATGCCCGCTGTTGGGTACAGTGAAGGAGGTGTGATGCTGTGGGTCTGTTTCTCTTCCAAAGGCATTGGAGACCTTGTAAGAGTGGATGGCATTATAAACTCTTCATGGGACCAAGGCATTTTAATCAAGTCTGATGCTCTCTGCCAGTAAACTGAAAATGGGTCATCAATGGGTCTTTCAGCAGGACACTGATCCAAAATATATGACCAAGTCACAGAAATGAAGAAGGCATAAAATGAAACCGTTCCCTAGACCTAATCCTTTAGAAATCCTGCCGGGCTGATAATAAAATAGAATAAGAAAGGACTCCAGACTCCAAATCAATCAAAAGATTATTTTAAAAAAGTCAAAGCTCCCTGCTTCTCTATATTTACATCCCATCTTACTGGCCAAAGAGTGTTGTACTGGAATTAGAACTGAATTTTTTTGAAGCTTTTTACACATGTTTAGCAAGGGTGCCAATATATTTGTCCATATCTGCAGACAGTCATGGGCTTGCTTGTGTGCGTGCGTGTGTGTTCATACTTCCTTATTTTCTTTGACAGCATCTATTCATGTACTTCCTCTATGAATCAAATGGTTTAAAACGAACAGGTCTTTAAAGCACAGCAATGACATTCATTTTCTATTCGTATCTGAAATTTGACGAAGCACAATGTAACCTTCAAGAGTTAAAGCTGATATGTAAAAGTATATGTTATATGTATGCACACATACAAATGCACAAGTAGTTTTCCAGAAAACTGTTTAGTTTGGCAAGAAGACAAAACATTTAGAAAGGAGCAGCTTATGTTCTTCAGAGAAAAGACCAAGATGATTTGTTAGTCAAATAAACCTAACGTAGCTGTATACAGTGTCTGATTTATCTCATTTAGTGTGAGAAAACATTGATGTTTGCATACTCATATATATTTGCATATCTACAGATGTAGAGCTTCCTGGTTAACCTGGTTTCTTTTACTCCTGCCAAAATCCCATAGAAGCTGCTTTAAATTTAACTTCTGCTTTGACTCAAATCTAGAACAGCAGAAATTATTTCTGCTAAAAACACTAAAAACATTATAGGCAGCCAGCCTCTAAAGGCCTACTTCATAACTTCATAGGTTCCACCCCTCTGCTGTCCAGTAACCGGACCAATAGTTGACACCAGACACAGAGGACTTTTCAGATGACCCTGAACACCAGAAGCTTTTAAAACTCCCACAGGGGTGGTCATAGAAGGTCCTACAAATAGGCGGCCACTAGGTTTTCTGGTTTCCTCCTCACTGCTTATCTGGGTTCATCAAGTCTGCAGGGCAGCGATCCCAGCGCTGACTCTGTTTCTTTCTTACAAACTAAAACAGCTTTAATAAAAAAGATTAAAGGTTCCTAAAGTTCATTAAACAGATGTTACATGCATTTTCAAACCTTTTCTCCTGTCAGTAAGTAAGGATGGATGGATGGATGGATGGATGGATAAGCAAGCTACTGATAATTTGCTGAAATGAATGATTGATCCTGAACGCAGCATCAGTGTTACAGGTTGTGATTTCAGTCAACAATACAATTTCAGTCAATATACAGACAGCATATTAAGTGTCCCACCAGAGACAAAAACACACTGGACCACTGTTACACAGCTTTTAAGGACTCATACCATGCTGTTACCAGGGCTGCTCTGGGACTTTCGGATCATTGCCTTATCCACCTCATCCCAACTTACAGACAGAAACTAAGAGCTTCCAAACCAAAGCTTCTGTTAAAAAGTGGACTGAGGAATCAAAGCAGATGCTACAGGCCTGCTTTGAATGCACAGACTGGACTGTTTTTGAAACCTCAGCCACTGATTTAAACGAACTAACTGATGTGGTGACATCATACATCAGTTTCTGTGAGGACATGTGTGTGCAGACCAAGACCTTTTGCACCTTTGGGAACAACAAGCCATGGTTCACTCCACATCTCAGGAATCTGCGCAGGGACAAGGAAGAAGCTCACAGCAGTGGAGATTGGGCGCGGTACAGGCAGGCCAGGAACAGACTTACAAAGATCAAAGCAGCCAAGAGAAGCTATAGTGAGAAGCTGAAAAACAGCCTTTCTACTGGTGACACTTCGGCTGTATGGACTGGTCTGAGAAACCTGACTGCCAACAGAAGCCCCACCACCCTTCCTGAACAAAGTCCTCGCCTGGCCAACCGTCTGAATGGCTTCTACTGCAGACATGACAGGAAGCCATTCACACCTCAAACCAACTCCTCCACATCCCATTCAGGAACAAGTTCGACCAGTAAAGCAACCAACCCCCTACCTTCAGATCCTCTGCCTGCACTAAAGATCTCTGAGGAAGATGTAAACAGGCTCTTTCAGCGCATGAAAACAGAGAAAGCTGGAGGACCTGATAACGTCTCCCTATCATGCCTGAAAGCCTGTGCACATCAACTCGCTCCGATCTTCACCCGGATCTTCAACAAGTCACTGGAGAAGTGTGAGGTCCCCTCCTGCTTCAAACGATCCACCATCATCCAGTGCCCAAAAACCCACCATCCTAGGATTAAATGACTACAGGCCTGTAGCCCTGACGTCTGTGGTCATGAAATCCTTTGAGCGGCTGGTGTTGAAGCACCTGAAAGACATCACAGGCCCTCTACTGGACGCCCTGCAGTTTGCTTACCGAGCAAACAGGTCAGCAGATGATGCTGTCAACTTAGGTCTACACTTCATCCTGCAACACCTCGACCGCCCAGGGACCTACGCCAGGATCCTGTTTGTAGACTTCAGCTCGGCCTTCAACACCATCATACCAGACATCCTCCACCAGAAGCTCACCCAGCTCAACGTCCCAGCCTCCACCTGTCAGTGGATCAACAGCTTCCTGACGGACCGACAGCAGCAGGTGAGACTGGGGAGCATCTTCTCCCGAACCAGATCAATAAGTACTGGTGCCCCCCAGGGGTGTGTTCTATCCCCACTCCTCTTCTCCCTGTACACAAATGACTGCACCTCAGCGGACTCGTCCGTGAAACTCCTTAAGTTTGCAGACGACACCACTGTCATTGGACTGATCCAGGACGGTGATGAGTCTGCATACAGACAGGAGGTGGATCGGCTGGTACACTGGTGTAGTCAGAACTGCCTGGAATTAAACCCACTCAAGACTGTGGAAATGGTGGTGGAATTTCGGAAAACACCACCCCCATACACCCCCCTCACCATCCTCAACAACACCGTCTGTGGACCACTTCAGGTTCTTAGGAACCACCATCTCTGAGGACCTGAGATGGTCTTCACACATAGACACTGTTCGGAAGAAGGCCCAGCAGAGACTGTACTTCCTGAGGCAACTCAAGAAGTACAACCTTCCACAGGAGCTGCTGGTCATCTTCTACACTGCCATCATTCAGTCTGTCCTGTCTTCATCCATCTCAGTGGGGTTTGGTTCATCCACAAAACAGGACAGGTCCAGACTGCAACGAATAATCAGGACTAGAGAGAATCATCAGGGCTGACCTTCCCTCCATCCAGGACTTATACAGGTCTAGGGTCAGGAAAAGAGCTGCTAAAATCTCTGCAGACCCCACACACCCTGCACATAAACTGTTCAGAGTTCTGCCTTCAGGCCGACGCTACAGAGCGCTGTTCACTAAAACCAGCCGCCACAGAGACAGTTCCTTCCCCCAGGATGTTTCTCTGTTGAACATTCAATAAAATACAAAACAACAGCAGACAGATGTTGCAAATGCACCTTTTTATTTATATATGTGTATATTGTACATTGTAAATATGTATATTCTGTAGTGCAAAAACAAAAACCAAAGAGCAAAGTGTACCGGAGTCAAATTCCTTGTTTGTATGTACAAACTTGGCAATAAAGCTGATTCTGATTCTGAAACAGACGCAGAGTTTTCAGTGAGAGCAACTGAAATCTACAAAAACAACTAAAACCTCATAACCAACACAAGAGGGCGCTGTCACCCTGGTAGCAGTGATGAAGAGGAGGTTGAAGCTCCTCCACTCAGTGTGTCAGCCTGTTGAAGATTGAGCATTAAACCTGTGAGGAAGGTTTGAGACATGTCATACAAATGGTTCTTCTAGAATAAAAGGCAGAACTGGTGCTGATCCAAATATATGTTGGACTCACGGCTGCTCGGAACACAGACCTGGATACACATTTTATTAATTTTTTTGTTTATTATTATTATTACCATATTCAAGAAATGTGGCCTCAGTATCATTTATCTTCCCAACTTGAAACAGTGCCAGCACAGGCTGCCTCCATACACAGAAGTAAAAAAACCCAAATAAACAAACAAACGAGATTATACCTAAGAAATAAGATGAAGAGTAAATAACATAAAAAGATGGATAAATAATTATATACTAGGGGTTTGTTAATCATATGATATGGTTCCACATAAACTTTACAGATAAGCAGAAGTGGCAGACTTCTTTGTAAAAAATAGGTAAGGATGTTTTTGATTTTGAAAAACATTATTTGTTAATGAGAAATTAACTCATAACAATCATTACATTCAAGAATTTTTAACATTTCTTTTCTCAGGGTCCCAAACATAATGTTGCTCTTAGAAAATCCAAGTAAGTTTGGAATATTGGGGAAAAGCCAGTAATGCTTTTCTTTTGATTAATAATCATCAATAATTATGATATAGAATTTGGATTTGATATGAAAGGAAACAAAGCACTGGTAAAAAAATCCCCTATTTTCAGAATTTGTAAGTTTGTTATTTGCAGTATTGTCCCCATTTCCCAACAGCCCAGAAGGACATGGTTGAATGATCATGTTTATGAAAAAGATTATTTTAAGGTATAGCATTTGTAAGTTTTTGAAACTCATTTTTGTCAGTTTTCAGGTTATATTTAGCAGTGAGACCTTTGAAGTGGATAAAAAGACCTCTTTAAAAATACTTTTTAACTGGATGATTTGGTAGAAACTGGTATGTGACTGGGACAGAATGGTAAATCATGCGATCAAGATGATATGACATTTAAGGACTGGACACCAGTATTTGTGAATGGTTACTGAATAGATAACATCCTCTTGCTTGTTGGTTCATCCTACAGTGACACCTTGTGGTCTGTTATGGTTTTATTTTGAAAAGCGTAGTTTTTCTTCTTCGTGGTTTTTGTGCGCTGCTGCACTTCCTGATCCTGTTGCAAACACAAGGTGGCAAATCCTGAAAGGATCAGAGGGATTTTTCAAACTTGTGCCTTTGAAAAGCAGAATGAGGTTCTGCAGGTTGTGTGTTGTTATTAGAAGGGTGGTGTATTAATCTAGAAAAGAGACAATGCAATTGTTTTATTGGTCCATACAAGTAAAACTGCAAATCCTGCAAAGTTTAAGAAACTAAATTTTTTCTGAGCATTAATCTGTTGTGTTTCATTTAAAAGAAACAATTAGTAAGCGCTATATAAATAAACTTGACTTTACTTGTTTAAATGTAGTTCTCTGTGTCTGTGTTCCAGGAGCCAGAAAGGATTTCACTGCTGATGTTTTCTTTCATTCTTATTTGACACATAAATATTTCTCCACATGAAAATCTAAACTTCTCTGGGCTCTAATGGTTCTGGTTTCATATTCGTATTGATGTATTTGGATGTTCTGGTTTCTCTTCCACTGTTCTGCAGAACAAATGTTGTTCTTGTTTAAATCAGTTGAGATTGAAGTGAACTGAACTTGCTTCTGGTTTCTTTATTGTGATCCAAAGAAGAAACTGAAACTAACATCAACCCAGAACTGATGCTGTTTTCTTCTGAATCCTTTAGATTTAGATCAGAAAAATATATGTCTGCTGTTCTGTCTCTTTGGATTTCTTCAATAAAACAACTTGATTCCAGAGTTTCATGTCAGATTCATGTGAGATGTGCAGGCAGTTCAATGTTAGACCAACCTTGAAGCCAGCACCTGGAAAGTTCCCAGTAGACCCAATAGCAGGAAAAGAGGTTATCATTGATTATACAGACATGACTGAGAGAGTAAATGGATTCAGATATCTGTTGGTGTGTGTGGATGCATTTACTGGATGGCCGGAGGCATGGCCTACAAAAAAGGAAGACAGCAAATCTGTGGTGAAGTGTTTGATAAATCATTATATCCCTAGACACGGTTTTCCAGCTAAAATAAGGTCTGACAATGGAACACATTTCAAAAATGAGGAACTCAAGGAAGTGGAAAAATTTCTGGGACTGAAACACTCATTTGGCACTGTGTACCATCCACAGTCACAGGGGAAGGTTGAAAGAATGAATCAAACCCTTAAAACCAAATTGGCTAAAATCTGTGCACAGACCAAAATGAATTGGGTTACTGCTTTACCATTAGCTCTGATGTCTGTACGAAGTTCTGTAAATCAGAAACATGGTTTGACCCCACATGAGCTGCAAACAGGGAGGCCATTTCCAGGCCCACAAACAAGGTTACCGTTTCTCACTGAGTGTGAACAATCTATGTCTCATCGTGATTATTACAGATCTCTCCACAGTCTTGTTACAGCTTTCTCCAAACAGATCCCAGCAGAACCAGAGACCAGGGTCGGAACCACCACATCGGAAGCCGAGTGGGTCCTCCTGAAAGTCATCAAAAGAAAGTGGTCAGAGCCAAGGTGGACCGGTCCATTTCAGGTCACAGAGAGGACAACCCATGCAGTCAGGCTGAAGGGCAAAGGCGCTACTTGGTATCACTGGAGTCAGTGTGCAGGAGCAGAACCACCCCAACAATCCCTTTCTCAGTTCCAGGAGGATCTGAGTGAAAACACAGGAAAAGACAATCTCACTTCTCTCACCCAAGAAGGGGAACAATAATCCCCGGGTGAGAGAAATTAGCCCAGGGTCAGTCTGCCCTGAGAGCTGAAGACAGAAGAAGAACAGCAGAAGAAGAGGCGGAAGTGATTGAGTTTCCCTCTCACTAAAAGTGGATGACAGGCATATTTGGACGCTGGAAGGGTTTGATAATGTCTTTGATGATTTCTATTGCAGTATTCGTTGCTATAATGGTGACCTACGGATGTTGTTGTGTGCCATGCATTCGTTCTCTGATGGTGCGCCTCATCACCTCCGCAATTGAGCAGAGGGATCCAAAGATAACGATGCCACTGTTGCAAATTGACTATGACCAGGATGAGGACTCAGAGTGTGAATTCATGGACGTAGACTAAGATGGATGCATGTTTTCTTAATGATTTTCTCGTTTTACAGGTGGTACAGTAATAGTTTTGCTTATTTCTACTTATTTTTTGAAGGACATTTTAGATTGTGAACTCTTTTTGAGAGTTCAAAAGGGGGATTGTAGAATATAAACTATCTATGTGTGTAACTGGAATGTGCAGATGGAAGAGAGGGGAGTGAAGCTTAGGGAGTGAAGCATAGAAAGTGCAAAGTCATAAATTGGTGAAGGACAAGGGATTACCGGATGGGGGTGAAGAAGGTAAAATAAGATGAGTTTGTTAGAAGAAAATAACCAGAAGCACTCCTTATTTGGACCTAAGGAACTGTTATGTTATACATGAGTGACATGATATATGTATATGTTGAACACACCCTTGAGACTGAATAAAACTAGCTGGAAGCAGGAGAAAGAGGAGAGTTGGGCTTGCAGGTGTTTGGCTGGGGTTCATCTCTCCCTCTGCAGAGGCGAAAATAAGCTGATTGTACTTTGAGTTTATTTCACTCTTTTGAAACCTGTACCCAAATCAACGGACCCGGGGAAGCAGAGACGGCTTCGACAAAACTCATACTTTTTATGAACGGTTTCAAATATTTGACACATTTATTTTCTACTTTAACAATGTTACATCCAGATCTTTATCTTTTTCCTCTGGTAATTTACTTCCTGTTCATGTTCTGTTGCTGTTTCATGTTCTTGCCTGTTTCTGGTCGGTGAATGTATAAACGAGGAGCAGAAATAGGTTTTTATTTCTGTTCTTGTGGCTGTCAGAGCAGACAAAGGAGAAACATGAGTTTCCTGCAGCCTCCAAATGTAGCGTTTTACTTTATGAAAAGGAGCAGAAAAAAAGTCCTGAGCCTTGTGTTGCTGCTTTACCTATGAACAAATTTAATCTCCGACAGACTCCTCGAGTGTTTCTGGCACAGAAGAAGTGTTCACACTCTGAAGGGAAAATGAAAATGTCTTAATGGAGCTCTTTTTCCTTCTTCTCCCAAGGCTGTTCAGCAGATTGCTTGAAGAGTTCAATTGTGCTCAGCTAATGCATAACAAACAGATGAAGCTGAGCGCAATCATACCGCCGTGGCGTCTTCGACTCTTTCGCTCTGAAATGAATCAGAATTATGGTTTTTGGGAGTGGAGGATTTGGCTCTGAGTCACGGGCGGCTGAGGAGGCGGCGACTTCTCTGAAGCCTTGATGTCTGGCGACCTGTAGCAGGTGAAACATGGTCGTATCTCTGGTTATAATAATAAGTTGGGGAACTAATTAGAGCTGCAGAGGAGAATATGGTCACACATATATATAGAATATATATGTATATTTGAGTCAAGACAAAGGTGTTACACACAAATAGTAAAAACTGAAAACATAATGATAAAAATTAACTAGATTTAATTTGCTTTAAAATAATAATAAATAATTGCTGAAACATTTCTTTGCAAGTAAACAATTTTTTTCTTTATATGTCTAGGCCTTCATTTTTTTATTTATGTTTTTCCACCTGAAGCTTAAGCTCTCCTTGTTGCCTGTGCTGTTTGTAACAACTTGGTGCTTCTGTTTGTGCAGCAAAGGCAACAATAGGACAAGAAACACATACAGCAAAGAAGAGAAATCATCCATATTACACAAAAAACTTTTACACCAACCTTCACAAAAAACAATCCATTCATTTTCTGAGCACACTTATTGTTGCAGGGTTGCTGGTGTCGATCTCCAGTGGTCTTTGGGTGGGAGGCGGGTTTGACCCTGGACAGGTCGCTAGTCCATCACAGATACACACGACAAACAAGCATGCACACACACACACACACATGCAACATCAAGAGACAAATCAACCTAACAGTCATGTGAGTCAAACCACAGCACAGATGAACAGTCCGTAACAATTATAGTGGGAGGAAGCTGGAGTACCCAGAGATGATTCACACATGCTCAGGGAGAACATGTAAGCCCCATGCAGAGGGACCCTGGATTGGATTTGAACCAAAGACCTTCTTGCAGCAAGGCATTGTTGCTCCATTGTGTGACCCATGTCCAACATCCAGAACAGAGATCTGGAAAATAAGGACTTGGTCTGACAGTTCATTGTTACAGTCAGAGAACATTTTACACCTCATCCACTAAAAGCACACAGCTTCCTGCAGCCCAGATCTCTAAGTCGACCTGATCACATTAACCTCCAACTCCTGTGCTGACATTTTATTTTGAACGTAGCCTATATATTTCAAAATAAAAGGCTCACAGACACTCCTCTGAACTGCTGCATCAGTCTTCAGCCTTTCCTATTATTGTTACAGGTTGTTCATCTGCGCTGTGGTTTGACTCTGAGGAACTAAGTTCCCTGTGTTTGAAACAAAGGAAATAAATCTACATGTTTCTAGTTCCTACAGCCTCCGTCCGCACAGAGACGAGTCAGATAGTAAACTCCCCTCCAGAGGGAAGCAGAAACACGCCGGCAGCTGAGAGGATTCCCTTGGACTCTGTTGATTTGTGTTTTTCTCCATCTGACAGCCAGACTGTGATTCAATTTGAGCCACAGATGGAACCAGACCCTCTGCTGCTGGTTAACAGACCTTACTGATAACTCCACAAATCTGGGGAAAAAAACAACGAGTTTGGTAGATAGAAAGCAGTTTATCCACCAAACATAATGCTTGTTGAATTCAACTGTGAACGGCGACAGAAAATAACTTTCTTTTATTATGTTTTTAAATAGTTTGTTCATGTCAGCAAATAAAAACAACATGATGAACCACTCATGGATAAAGAAAGGACAAGGGACATATGTCAACCAGTCAACCAAACTAATAACAGCCTACAAAAAACAACCTAAAACCAACTAGATACAGAAGAAAACAAGCAAACAGAGCGAGCAAACAACAAACTAAACACATAAACAATACAACTAACTATCCAGACAACTAATAAAACAACAAACCAACCAGCCCAATGTGCAAAACACAAATTAACTATAAAGAACCTCCTAAATAACCAGTCAACCAAGAAATCCAGACACTAATTATTCAAACCAGACAACTAACCAGCAGGAACCCCAGCAGCCACTCAACCCACTAAGCAAACAGCCTTGAACAGGAGAAGCTGAATGTGAATAGATGATAGATGCAGCTAATTATTATTTATATTTTTCATCGTTCTCTCTTGAATAATAGACCTGATAATGCAGTCAAATTAAACGATAAGAAACACACAACACCGTTTGATTATTTGATCCAGCAGAGGTGATTATTTTGTTTCAGGTGAACTTTATTAATACAAAATCAAAACACAAATAATACAGTGAGAGAGACACTAACAGTCAATGCTTTCTTTTCCCGTTTCCCAGCATTTAGATGTGATCAAAAAATAGGAAAATACTCAAAAGTCGACCTAAATAACTTTTCTTACTGCAGTAAATGGACAGCAGCAGTACTAAAACATGAATACAATACGACACAGTGAGATTCTCTTCTAATGAAGTCCAATGATCAGTGTTTTAAAGCTGAGTTTCTACTGGATAAATTCAGAGCATCCGATGATCGAAGAGCAGAAAATCTGAAGTCCAATCAAAGCGGTGACCTCTGTAATCACCTCAGGTCAGTTAACTGCACTTAAAAACTGGTCGTCAAAAAGCAGCAATGATTTTAACTGTCGTGGAAGAAATGAGCTAAAACTCACGTTCAGATGAGTACTTAAAGTCTGCTTGAGGTCACTGCTGCTTGGAAGAGGGCTGTGTTACTCTAAAATCTACATTTTTATCAGTTTTCATCTCAGAAACAATTTTTTCCCTGTTTCTTAGGCCAGATGTTGGGTAAATGTGCACATATTTAATTTTGCTGGATCAAAATAAAAAAAAACTTTTTGAATTCTGAAGTTTTTGTAAATAGAGATGATGTGTGCAGCCACAACTTTCTTTAAAAAACTCGTGTGGCATTTATGTGTTTTGAAGGCAGCTTTCAGCTTCTAGGCAGTCAAATATCTTAGTTTCTTCTATCGTTTGTTCTACCTAAGCTCAGGCAGATGTTCTAGTTTGCAGACAGAAACCAGTCAGACATCAGACCAGCTGAAGCCAATTTCACCTTCTGAGATTGGAAGTTTGTACAGGAAATTCGATGTACATTTAGATTAAAGACTGTTATGCAAGTGTCAACATTCAGAATCTCTTTCCAACTTGATATTTTTTCCCTCCAGTCATGTTGAAGTAATAAACCTCCGCCTCATCTGTTCTCCAATCTTTCGTATGAATCCTGAACTTTCGAGAACCTTCCTATATGCCCTAAACTGGATCACGTCTCATAGTTTTAGATGTTAGAAAGACAAAAAACAACATCTGATGGCTTGAATTCACAGATTTAATAAATCTTTTTTCTCTAAGATTTAGACCCCTTAATCATTGAGACAATCATCTATAATCTCAGACCTTCGTTGTCCAGCGTCCTGCTTCCTGTTTATACCAGTTTTCTGTTATTCTGATACCCGGGTAGCGCCGGTCTCCTCCACCGGTCCCTCCCTCTTTGTTTCCACTGAGCTCTCTGGCTTCTCCTCTTTGGCCCCGGCCGGCTCGCCCTCTGCCTCGACTCCCTCCTGGCCCTCAGCGACGGCCCTCTCTTTCTTCAGCTTGATGCGGAAGGTCTCTTTGGTTGGACCCTTCTTGGCAATGTTCTCCTTCAGCCGCTCGCCAGACTGCTTCAGCCTTTCCCCTGCCTGGTGCATCTTTTCTCTCCTCTCTGGTGGCATGACCTTTTCGCCCAGGTTGTGGAACTTGGTGCCCAGGTTGTCTTTAGTTTTGCTCATGTTCTCCTTAGAGAAGGCAGCCTTCAGGGTCTCTGTGCTCTTTACCATGGATTTCTTGATTCGAGCAGCTCGTGAGGGATCTGGCTCCTCGTCTCTCAGGTACTCTTCGTCGGAGGAGAGGTCCGCGGGGATATCGTAGGCATCGGGCTCAATCTCCAAACCTTCCAGCCCAGGTCCTTTGGGAGATTTGGTGACCGCCACTGATGGGACCTCCGTCTCACCCTACAATGATACACAGAAACTTTATATTAACTGTGAAATCTTGAACAGTTCTCATCTCCATCTCACAAATACTATTTGAAAATCCCATGATGATTTTTTAAAAAGAAATTAACAATTGACATTTTGAAAGTGAACACAGCATTTCATCCAAACGTTAAAAATTCTCCAAAAATTCATACTGCGTCTGAAAACTCTCAGTTTTGTGAGATGAGAAACCTTATATCTCGTACAAGCTTCAGTATCTCCCCACCTGTGGACCAAAGAGCTTTTACCACTAAAAATACTCCATCCATTACAATGCATTTTTTTAATAGACATTTGTAGCAGAAATTGGAAGATTCATTACAAATTGCCCGTCTGCCCTAAAATTTCTCAGATGACTGTGTCTATATTCCATACAATGTTGGATTGTTTTCATGGTGTTTGTTTAAAGAACTGGAGAATTAAAAAGTCTCAAGGTTTAATGTGTTACTATCCTGAGAAAAACAGCAGGGATTCAACCTAAATGAAAGAAGATTTCTGGGGATTATGTCTTGAAGTGGGTATGCACAAGTTTGTTAGGGTTGACCAAGGATTCAGGGATAAAAAGATTGAATGGACAGACAAACTTCTGGAGAATTTGAGTAAGAGACTTCAAGACAGAGTTATGATTAGAGCATGTGAAATGTTCAGGATCACCCAAGGAACAAATCCTGAAAATCTGAGCTCATTGCAACAACCAGGTGATTTTTGGCTATTTTTTCAAACTTTCGTCAATCGTGACAAGGGCCCCTAATCTACTGCATGAAGGTATGTTGAAGGTTTCCTGAAAATTTGAGTGGCCAATTTCACATAATAAACGTCTCTAGATTTTAGTGTCCTCTAGTGGCAGATGCTTTTTAAAGTCACAATCATGTTTGCAGTTCGGAATATGAAGGTCATTTTTAACTTTATATGGTTTCAGGATTATGGTCAATTGAAATGTATGGCTAGGTAGCTACTGACATATTTTTCATGAATACCTTTTATTGTAGGATAATAATGATGAGATATTAAACAAGCTTAATAATCCAAGTAAAGGTTTTATATTTATGTGTTTATGTTTATGTTTAAGCTAGACATTATTATCCAAAATGACTTATAAATGATATAACAATGCAGGTAATATCAAAGCTCACAATAGAAGGGAGACCATTAGTCTGGCTCTGTCAGAGGAGACTGTGTGGAAATAAAGGGCAGGAAAAGAGAGAAGTGAAGAAAGAGATGCAGAAACGGGGGGGTAGGGAAGTACAGGGAGGGGTCTACAACGGTTTCATTAAGATAGACAGAGATGCCCCTGTTCAGGTAGGTTTTAAGAAGTGTGATATTTGCCAGCAATATTATGGATTTTGCTGTCCTCTTACTGTCTGAATTTGTTTATACTTATATATTAAAAAATAAGTAGTTGTTTGTTGTCAAGCAGATAAGAACTTAAGAAGAAATTGCTAATTTGAACATTGCACATGCAAGCTATAATACAGTACATATACATTTAGGGTGTGATGCAAGTCAGGACTGGGAATATTAAACAAATTTGGCAATTTCAGGTATGCTGATTATTGTATTGATGCTGAAATTAAATTACAGCGAAAGTCTGCAGGATCTGTTCTGGTTAGCTGTAAAACCACAACCAGATGTTGTTCACGCTATGAAAACTAGATGGTGGCAAAGTGCTTCCAAATACATTTCTTGGATGACATAGAATCTGCATCTTCTTGTCTGTCTTCAGAAGCAGTAAAAAGCGTTTCATGGAGTCTAGTTTAATTAAACAACAAAAATTAAACTAACAAACCTGGAATTTCATCTCTGCTGAAATATTTGTGGGTTTCCTAAAACTGAGTCGTTTTTATACCTAAATCTGAAAAATGTACCAAGAACCAGATTAAATGTTTGACAAACTCAGAACCCCTGATGGTTCTGACACTGGTGCCAAATTAATATGAAAATAATCAAAAGAACCTGCTGGCCAAATTAAGCCCAAAAAAAAGGATTTGTTTCTGACTGAAAAAATGACAATTTGCAAAAAAAAGGACAATATAAAATGAATAGAATTTTATTTCATTTTTAATGATTCATATTTTGCAATAAGCTCTGAGTCTTGGAGGTTGGAAGACCTCCTCACCATCACCCTAATCTTTGGCGCAGTCGACAGATCCTTGATTAAATTGAAGTCGAGAAGCTGGTTGGGCCAAAATATTAACATTACTTCGATCAAGACGAAACATGTTGATAAAATTAATAATCATTTTGTACTCAATGGTAAGTGGATAAATAAGCTTGGAAATAAATGTCTGAACTTAAAAAAATAACTTTGAATATATGTCAGCCATGCAATTAAAACATCTCGGTCACTCCCACCTGAAGGCTTCTTTATGTAGCAAAATACCGTTTAGCAGCACCTTTTTGGAGCTGTTGGCAGAATCTAAACCTACAGTTAAATTAAATTTTAAAAGACCGAAAAGCTTTGGTTTTAAGTAACATGATTACCATTATTAAACAACTGAGGTCATTTAAAAATGTTTTTTTATATAAATATATATATATATTTGAGTCACTATTTACACCTTTATTCACATAAATCAGACAGAAAATGGGCAAACAGAAAAGGGAGGAAGACAAGTTTCCAAGGTCGGGTTAGAACCCAAATGGCTGCCTGTGCTGCAGATTCATCTCTGGACTAGATAACCTGTGAACAAACTTTAGGCATCTACATTATCTGCATATGTCATAATTTAAGATATTTCCCCCCATATGTTTCTGTTTTTTAAGGTTTCTTGATTCTTTTACCTTTAGCACAGTTCCAGCTGAACGTCCTCTCTTATCATACATCACATTTGCTCTGCACAGATCGCCATTTTCTCAGCAGACGGCTCAGCTGTCCAAGTGCAGATGAACCTGATCTCTTCTATCCATTATGGATAAATTACTCTGCTGCTTATTGAACTGAAGGCAGCTCAGACTGAAGCATGATATGGCTCAGAGGTGCTCTGTTAGACCTGACCTGCAGCCCCTTTTTCCATCTGAAAACAGGGCCATCATCATGAGATCCAGTTTCGCTATTTTTATATATGAGGAGCTCATTGAGAGAAAAACCTGCTGCCACCTAAAACTGAAGACCAGCAGTAATAATAACCTCCCCATCTGGTATCAGCTGAGGAAGCTGCTGCTCAGGTATTTATAAATCCTACAGAAATAATCTGACTGCAGAGACTGTGCTACAAGTTCACATCAACCTCAGCAGGTATTATTCCTTTAATCAGCCTTTTATTTTAATGTGAAAAAAATGGGTTTTAGCATTTTAAAGAACCAGGATGATCATGTTTTCACTGAGGAAAATTCACCTGCTGCACCCCATCGATGACTTTGGCTGTGAAAGCGAGTTAATAACGCTGAAGCTGTGGCCACCCGCAATGATCACACTCATTAATCATGGAGGTGTTGTCAGAGCGAGCCTGAATACAGTGAATGACACAATAATTACACCGACCGGGAATGTGGGTCAGAGTATGTATTAATAACCTGAGAGGAGATGAAGAGAAAGGGCCACTGACAGGACGTTCAGAGCATCAGAGGTGGTGATTATAGGAGCACACAGACACACGCACCATTACACATTAACCTGAATCCAAACTGGTGTTTTTTAAGTGTAAGTTTAGGTTTTTACAATAAAACAACTCCAGTAAGGATCAGTGCTGCAGGTAGACCTGGTTCCGATCTTGATATTTCATATTGAAGTAGGAACCATAATCATAGTGTGTCAATAATCCTGCAAGCAGATGTCTTAATGTCAACAATCTAGTTTATAATCTCTGTTAACCTGCAGCTGATGTTTGTTAACGCTCAGCACAACAGCAGCAGCCAGGCGGAAAATGCCCCCCTGCTTTGAAAAGTCAGCAGTAATCCAGCTACATCAGAGCTGCAAACACTGTTTCTACCCACTGTTTTAATCAGGGTTCATGAATCCTAGAACCAAAAAGGTTTTAAAAAGGTGTTTGCAAACTGCAGCTTGAAACAGCAAATGCAGCTGTGTGTGATGGACTGGCCAGCATACTGCATGCCTGCCAAACACCAGGATCATAAAGCTAACAAATGGATGGAGCCTCAGTGCTAATTTACCCAGACATCAGTGTTAAACCTTAGTGTTTTATTCTGTTAGCAATTAGAGGAAATGATAGTTTCATTCTTTTAATAATAAGTAAGATGAGGAAATATTTCTGGATTTTTTTAGGAAAAACCAACATAAAGTATGAAAAACTGGAAATGAAAGGAAAAGGATCCATCCCACTTGTTTCTTGCAGGGTTGTAGGGTGGCTGGTGCCTATAATAAAAGGACAATTGACCTTCAGGTTTTTATGACACAACCTAGAGAAGTGGGGTGTCGCTTTTAATTCACTTGAATTCTGGTACAATAATTTTTAGAAACACATTTTGCTGAATTTACAACTCAAAGTCTTTCGTGGTTTGTCTCCACCAGCTTTGGGCATCAAAGGACTGATGTTTTTGCCAGCTCTTCTTTGCAAAATAGCTGAATCTCAGTAAGACTGGATGTAGAACTTCTGTAAATAGAAATTCTCACGTCTTGACGCAGATCAGACTTTGACTAGGCCATTGTAACGCATCATTGTCCTACTGGGAGATGAACCTTCACCCCAGTCTCAAGTCTTCTGCAGCCTCTAACAGATTTTATTCCAGGATTGTTCTGGATTTAGCTCCATCCATCTTCCCATCACCCCTGACCAGCTTCCTTGTTCCTGCTGAAGAAATGCATCCCACAGCATGATGCTACCACCACCATCTTTAACTGTGGTCAGTGTGTGTTCAGGATGATGTGCCATGTTAGTTTTCTTTCAGCAATAGTTTTCTTCTTGTCATTCTGCTATCTGGACCTGAGCAGTGGATCTCTGCCGCTCCTCCCGATTTACTATGCACCTCCTGGCTGCTTCTCTGATTAATGCTCTCCTTGACCAGCCTGTCAATTTAGGTAGGCATCCATGTCTTGGAAGGTCTCCAGTTGGTCCATCCTCTCTCCATGTTCAGATGATGGTTTGAAATGAGCTCTAGGAGATGTTCAAAGCTTGGAATATCGTTTGAGACACTAATCCTGCTTTAAACGTCTCCACAGCTCTCTCCCTGACCTGGCGGTTGTGGTTCTTGGTCATCATGATGTGGTTGTATTCTGATGTTCTCTAAAGAACTTCTGGGGTCAGAAACAAAACAGCTGCATTTAGAGGTTAAACTAGATACATTTGTTCCACTAATTGTCCACTAATTAGATCTCTTCTGAAGACTATTAGTGGCAGTGGATTTTATTTAGGGGCATTAGAGTTAGGGAAGCTACAAATGCACACCACACTTTTCAGATTTAAATTGTTAAAACCTTTTAAAAACCACGTATCATTTTTGTTACAGTTCACAATTGTCTAGTACTTTGTGTGGTTTTGTTGTTGAAGCATGACAAAATGTGAAAAAGGGGACTGAATACTTTTACATGGCACTGTATGTGACAAATGCTACAAATAGCGAAACAACTAAAACAGCAATACGAGTCCTTACAAACAGATCACCAAAAACATAAAGGATGTGCAAAATCAGAGCAGAGACAAATATTAAGTAAAGACTCCACGAACCAATGAACACACACACCTTCAAAAAAAATTGAGTTATGAGTCAGTGCTCATCGCCTCCCTCAGACCCACAGCAGAAGCATCAGTAACAGAAAGCCATTAACTGGTCTAAAGTTAAACATTTCAGTAACATGTGGTTCTGTGAAGAGCAGCGGTAGTAAAGGAGCCCTGGGTTGATCGCGGCGGCCATTAATCTTTTTCTTATTACTGTCCACCTTCATCATTCATCCTCCAGGGACGAGCGTCTTCAACAAAGGACTCCTGGTTAAATGACCACAGCCAAAGCTCTATATTAGGACACGAACGGAGGCCTCAGAATAACCGGCAGCTCATCCGTCACAAGGAAACTCGACACTCCGAGGGTCTCCTGTGCAAGTCTGACCACTGGGATCAAACTGCGCTGAACCTGGACTCAGAAGGTTATCTAGTGGAGCTGAGAAAACCGCAGGGAGCATCTGAACAGATCATTCATTAATGAAGAGGTTTTACCTCTGGTTGAAGATCAAAATAAGGTCCATTTCTCAGGTTTAAAATAAAAACTGGAAACAGGAACAATCTGTTTAATCTGACTTTATAGATATCCTGAAAGTACATTAAAGACAAACATGCAGGATAATAATTGGTCTATAAAGGTGAGTCTGAACAGTATTTATGGACCAGACCAGACATTTTATCAGCAGACTGCGGTTTTTGTTAACATACCTCTTTTTTCTGTTTTACATAAACACAATTTATCAATTGTTAGACACTGAAAATTTCCAGGACCAAAAATACAGTTTTGGTGCTGGTTTTTATCTTATCTAAAAGTTAATATCTTTTCACATTGAGTTGTCAGACTCCGAGTACAAAGCCGATACTGCAGCTTGTCTTATCTTAGTCTCTACAACCACAACCAGACTTCTTGCAGATTAGTGTCCATAATCCTCCCAAAGCCAAGTTGAAATGGTTAAGAAAGCTACAATCATGTTCTGAAAATTGGTTACCCATGAAATAACAGCTTTATTATTTGCTTCTGAACATAAATCTGGCTGGACCCAGCTACAGTCTTTCATGAACCAATTGCTCCTGTGTTTTTTGTTCTAGGCTAATGCTGCTTATTTGTGTGTTGATATGACTTGCTAGTAATTTTGCTAATTATGTATTTCAGTGTAGTTCCAATAAACCGTGTGCGGACAACACTTGCAGGAAAAGTTGTCCTGCTCCTTCGTGAACTTTGCACTGTGCTTTAATCCTTGTAAAATGTATTGACTGGAGTTGGGTCTCCATCCGATAGGGGAATCTGACCCCTATAGGACTTCATCATGTGCTGGGTGTCTGAGCGTCTACTGTCGCTGCTGACCTGCGTGAACCAAAATTTTTTACCTTTTTCCTTCCAAGGCTCTCTGTTGTCCTGCCTATTTCAAATGGCCAGCTGTATGCAACTATATAATGATAAACTTGCAATAATCCCAAATAATTTCAATAACAGTTCAAGTTAACGATTTATATCCTTTTAATACAAATAATCCATGATAATTCTGTAAGGTTTTGTTTTTTAAGTTCTCAATGTGAAATTGCTTTCATGTGTGAAACGTGTGAAATGCCCTGAATGTGCAGAGCAGTATCCAGCAGATGATTCATTTATTTAAAAAGTGAAATAGTTTTCCTAAAGACGTCACATCTGTGAAACTCTCTGATTGGGTAACTTCACACTGCTTTAAGCTCATTGATTGTATGACGTCACATAACCCAAATGTTATCTAGAAATCTGCTTCTGATTGGCTGCCCCCATCACCTTTGTATCCAGACAAGAAACCAAACCAAGTCACCAGGACCTGGACGGTCTTCGGAGCTGTGGCTGAGATGTTTTCCATCACACCTCCAGGGCCAGTACCCAACATGTTTTAGATGTCACCCTGGGTCAACATACCTGAGTCAAATGATTGGCGTATTACCAGGCCTCTGGAGAACTTAAAGACATGTTGAGGAGGTAGTTTAGCCATTTAAATCAGCTTTGTTGGAAAAAGAAAATATCTCAAACCTGCAGGACACCGACCCTCAAGGACTGGAGTTGGACATCCCTGCCCTGCACCATTTTGTCTCTTTTAAGTGAGGCTGTGGTGGGCTTCCTTCTGTTCACATCTGAGGCGTTTGTTCACGGCAGACACCGCTGAGATTCTCCAACCCAGTTGTGAAAACAAAGTGACGAGCTTCTGTACATCCCAAAACCAGTACCAGAAGTGGCAAAGACAGCTTGATCCTTTAGGAGTGACCTCTGGGCATGTGGGACCGTTGTGGAAGCTGCTTCCACAATCCCTCTCATCCAGAGAGGGCCTGAAGTGGCAGAACCAAGGAGCAGAAACACAATGGGTCCGGGAAGTAAACAGCAACTTCTTACTCACAGTAGTCACTCCCTGTAATGTTTTATCACTTAAGTTTCCAAATTAAGGTCCTTTCCTGTCCTTTACCAAACATTCCTCAAAATTCCCATTAGGTCCTAAAACTCCATCATTATAATCTCCATATTGATTCCTGAGAATATTCAGATAGCTGACAACTTCTTTGTCTTTAATCAGGGTGGTTTTACTGCCGATCAAGCCTCTTTCACATCAGTTCAACGATATAGAACCATGAAGCCACTACAACGGATCAAGATGTTCACCATACAAGTCGATCTGCCGAGATCACCTGTTATGTGAGCATTCCATCCTGAACTTGGGAATTGCAGCATCAAAGGGGCGTGGCTTTCAAATCGCAGCACTTACCTGCGGAGGATTTCTCCAGGGCTGAGCTCTGTGTCATAATCATCCTGTATGAAGTGCTTTAAATATGAGCAAAGTTTTTTTCTGCACCTTCCTCAGCTTGTTATTGTCTTCATCAGATTCTGCTGATCAACACATTCCTCGGATCAGATGCACACAGCAGGATGAATCTGTGGGCACCGCAGACTGAGCTCCTGTTGCAGTCTGTGTTTGGACTAGGCCACACTCGTTCTGCAGTCTCATATCACCTCCTACAATTCATAGTGGTTGGAGGTTCATGACTATATTAATATGCCAATATTACACTTATGACTGCCTCCCGAGAAAGATCATGAGTGTAACATTGGCGGGTCATTTTCAACCCCCCATTTTAAGTTTAATAAACACATGTAGATCCCCATCCAGTCAACAAGTAGTTAACAATTAATTGTTTAGTTTGTTTCCTTAGTTTTGTCTGTAGTCTTGTGGGCAGACATGGCGGCACTAATATTAGATTTGAAATTTTTCTAAATAATCAAGCTTTTGCATGTTTGTTGAAGAATGAAGAATCTGGGCTATTTATCTGTGATGGACTGGCGATCTGTCCAGACTGTTCCCTGCCTCTCGCCCAAAGACTGCTGGATACAGGGACCAAAGCTACCCCACCCACTTAGGACCCAGCAAGGACAGCGGGTGAATGGATGGAGGGATGATCTTCTAAAGTGCAGATGTGATTCATCGGACAGGTCAGAAATATGTCTTCAGACGAAATTAATGTTAATGATAAGCTGAACTTGATCTGAGTTTTAACAACCAGTGAGACTGGTTGAGTTATGGAACATTAAAGTCATTTAAAGTAGTTGATATTTGCTACATGAATGACTGGTGGATACTCTGATAACTGCCCGATATGTCCGTAACTCCAGTCCTGATTCCTTCTGCTGTTTGTCAGCTTCCTAAAAACTGGAAGCAGTTACGTCCCAGTCACCGATCAGCATGGAGAACAATTAGATTGTTCCTTACAGGAACGTTGTTGCGTCAGGCTGGGATCAGGGCTCTCTATTGACATTAATCAGTTTTTACTGAAAACTAAAAATAACATGGTGAAAGAAGAATATATATACAGGGGTTGGACAATGAAACTGAAACACCTGGTATTAGACCACAATAATTTATTAGTATGGTGTAGGGCCTCCTTTTGCGGCCAATACAGCGTCAATTCGTCCTGGGAATGACATATACAAGTCCTGCACAGTGGTCAGAGGGATTTTAAGCCATTCTTCTTGCAGGATAGTGGCCAGGTCACTACGTGATACTGGTGGAGGAAAATGTTTCCTGACTCACTCCTCCAAAACACCCCAAAGTGGCTCAATAATATTTAGATCTGGTGACTGTGCAGGCCATGGGAGATGTTCAACTTCACTTTCATGTTCATCAAACCAATCTTTCACCAGTCTTGCTGTGTGTATTGGTGCATTGTCATCCTGATACACGGCACCGCCTTCAGGATACAATGTTTGAACCATTGGATGCACATGGTCCTCAAGAATGGTTCGGTAGTCCTTGGCAGTGACGCACCCATCTAGCACAAGTATTGGGCCAAGGGAATGCCATGATATGGCAGCCCAAACCATCACTGATCCACCCCCATGCTTCACTCTGGGCATGCAACAGTCTAGGTGGTAAGCTTCTTTGGGGCTTCTCCACACCGTAACTCTCCCGGATGTGGGGAAAACAGTAAAGGTGGACTCATCAGAGAACAATACATGTTTCACATTGTCCACAGCCCAAGAATTGCGCTCCTTGCACCATTGAAACCGACGTTTGGCATTGGCATGAGTGACCAAAGGTTTGGCTATAGCAGCCCGGCCGTGTATATTGACCCTGTGGAGCTCCCGACAGACAGTTCTGGTGGAAACAGGAGAGCTGAGGTGCACATTTAATTCTGCCGTGATTTGGGCAGCCATGGTTTTATGTTTTTTGGATACAGTCTGGGTTAGCACCCGAACATCCCTTTCAGACAGCTTCCTCTTGTGTCCACAGTTAATCCTGTTGGATGTGGTTCGTCCTTCTTGGTGGTATGCTGACATTACCCTGGATACCGTGGCTCTTGATACATCACAAAGACTTGCTGTCTTGGTCACAGATGCGCCAGCAAGACGTGTACCAACAATTTGTCCTCTTTTGAACTCTGGTATGTCACCCATAATGTTGTGTGCATTTCAATATTTTGAGCAAAACTGTGCTCTTACCCTGCTAATTGAACCTTCACACTCTGCTCTTACTGGTGCAATGTGCAATCAATGAATACTGGCTACCAGGCTGGTCCAATTTAGCCATGAAACCTCCCACACAAAAATGACAGGTGTTTCAGTTTCATTGTCCAACCCCTGTACTTGTAATGGATTTCAAAACAATTAACGGAGCAATTCTGATGATCAGAAGAATCAGACTGGGTCCAGCAAATAATCTAGAGTAGGCTTCAACGATTTTATTGACTGAACTCAGTTACATAATGAAAAGTGTGCAGTTTTTGACTGTAGCTGATTCAGTTAGTGTGTAGCAAGTGCAAACAGTGGGTTCAACTATTAGTGATACAGACCAAAGGCAAAGGTGAAGAATGAAAACTGAACTGCCTCCTAGTGGCTGTCGTAATCCACACACACATAATATATATATATAATGTACAGTATATATATATATATATATATATAAAATATATATATAATATATAAAATATATATATATAATATATATATATATATAATGTTACAGTATATATATATATATATATATAGTTTATATTTTAAATATTATTAATCTCCTCTCTCACATATATATATATATATATATATATAATATATAATATATATATATTTATTTTAAATATTATTAATCTCCTCTCTCACTGTCCTTTAAAGTGCCAGCTGCAGTGGGTGAGGCTGACTGACATCCGCCTCTCGCTGTATATCGATCCACGTGTCGAGCTGCCTCCTCAGACTCTGACTCGGGGGGACAGCAGTTTATGGCCTGTCGCTTCTAGCAGCGCAGGAGAATGCTGTGATCCCAGAATAGGTCCCTCTGTCACAGATCCACAGCAGCTGTTTGCTGCACACAGAGCTTTGGTTACTATTCTGATAATCTGGACATCAGTGAGGACAGAGGACTGAATGTGTCTCTGCAGAGCAGCACATGAAGACAAGCTTTTATCTTCAGACAGTATGCAGACACATTTCAAGACTTAAGATCTAAATCAAGTTTAGATTACAGGCAAAAAATGTCAATAAGCTGCTAAATGTACATATTACATCTTAATTTTTAATATTATTTAGAATAAAGAGCAGAAAGACAATCCAATCTGCAAAAAACAAGAAATGATGATTACAAATGTAAAATTTTAAATTAGTCAAGTAAATCATGTAAAACAGATTTCTCTGCTTTTATTGTTGCTTCTTGATGTGTCCTGGTGGTGGCGCTGAGCACATTGATAAGAAAACATCGAGCTGAGGTAATACAGTGGAAGAAGAATTGGTTGCATGGACAGCTGGACTTCGGCCGAAGGTGTGAACCCCCTGACATCTATCTGCAGGCTCCTCAACAGGAAACCCAAGGGGGGCACAGCACAGTACACTCCTTCCAGTGAGTTCTGGGTCTCCTCCCATAGGGCTTTTCCACCAGGGCAGTCCCACCACTTAACAAGTAGGGTTCCTAGAGGCAGTTCTTTACAAGTTCTTTAAAACAGAACCACAACCCAAGAGCCAACTCAGCGGCACGTCACTGAAGATCACCCGCGCTCCCATCCAGGAAATGCTTGATGCTTCCTCTGTTTTATTTAGTTTTAGTGGAAGATCATTTATTGGAACAACTCCAACCATCACCCCTGAACAAGACACCATTGTGCTTCAACTCCTTCACTCGAAGCAGAGTGGACCACCTTTTACTGCCTGAGAACAACGACCTGAGATTTGGAGAAGAGGAATGTCATCTTCTGCCCTGGATATTCAGCTACAAACCACTGATCATAGAGAACCAAATCATCCAGCAGAGATTATGCCCTGCCATTGTCAAACCAGACACCACCTCTGCAGCCTCAGCTTTAGGTCCTAGTTTAACCCGCTCTGGAACCACTGAACACAGCACCAGCTTTGGGTTAATAGGAGGACTGGATGGGCTTTAAAAGCAGCCCTCAGCATCCCATACTCCCACAGCTCTGCCTCTAGAATGCATAGAAGACACAGTGATAGTGCTTCTCCAGATTCATACGGTGATCAAACTCCCATGATCCCTTCTGTGACCCTTTCTCAAGCTGGCTTGTAAAATAAGACCTGAAAGCAGCTGATTATTTCCATCAGTTCTTGTGAGGCCCACTTGGGTTTACCTGTGGACAGAAGCTGCCTGCATCTAAAATCTCTCTCTGGTTTCTACATTCGGATTGTTCTTTGATTAAAGCAGATTGGAAGCAGTTATGATAGACATGACTTGGCTGTTATTTGTTGTTGCCAAGGTCCAAATATTGCTGACCTGACCCAACAGATTAATCTTAGTGATGGTGTTGATTTGATGGTAAACAAATCAAGAAAATGCTCAAATTAGCTTGACTAGGCTGTAAAAATGTCGAAACATAGAGGCCACAGTGTTTTATTGATCAGAGTAAGAGAGCTTGATTTGGCAGAATTTAAAAAAAAGGTTGCTTAAATCTACACAAAAACGAGTTTACCAGGTGAATCCAGTCTGATCTTCACTCTGATTAAAATCTGACTGTCCTGCTGGACCAAAGCTGACCCGTCGTTGTTCAAAGACGAAAAGGCTTCAGTTCAAATCAGCTTCTCTTTCTGCTTGACCAACAGCTTCCAAAGAAAACTCCACAAGGTTCCAATTAAAAACAATCATAAAGCCTGTCTATCTCCTCAACAGCAGCCCTCTTTGCATTCAGCTCAGGTTTTTTGGACTCTTACAGCTCAGAACACGTAATCAGAACATCATTTTATTTTGCCTTTATTTTCAGAACATCAGAGCATGTCCCTATCTGGAGATGGAAAACATGCATCTGGTACATATTCTAAGAAGGCCTCTTTACAGATGCTATTGTTGGCATATTTAATAATGAAAGTTTTTAAATGGCTCCATATGGAGGAGTTCAGTCCGACTGCAGTGATTCACCTTGTTTTCCTGCTTTCAGCCGACCTGATTAAGGTCTCCAGTGTGCCCTCTTACCATAATGATGAAGCCTTTTCTAGAAAATTGCCAGGGTTGTAGAGTCAAGGGCTCTTAAGAATTTGAACATTCAGCTGCCCTTTATTTCCCAGTGCTGCAGCTCAACCTCCCATTGCATCGGCTGCCTAATGATGTGAGTCATAGATCATAAGAGTTAAGATCTCACCCAGTTTCCCATTTATTCCTGGTATTTAATTACACTCCAGCTCCTATTAAAAGAAAAACTCAGCTTTCTTCACTGACTAAACTCAGATTGAGCTTTATTTTTCAGAGTGGGTTTTATGGTTTGTATAGCTGAGACAAATCATTTGTAGGCATCCTGAGATTGTTCAGCATGATTCTTTGCTAATTTTCAGATTAGTTTTGCGCTAAAATTAAAGTTAAAGAAAACCTCCAAAACTCAATACCTCCAGACTCTGGTTTCAACAGTGTGTTGACAGCTTAACAGACCTCCGTAACGTCTCATCTTACCTGGTAGATGACCACTCTAAACTTGTTGCGGGTGAGCAGCTCATCCTGCGTCGATTCCACCTTCTTGACTCTGACATTTTGCTTCTCGACACGCGTGCGGACCTCCTTGACATTGGCACTCACTTTGCGGGTCTTCTGCAGGAGCTTCTCCACTGTGCCGCTGGTGTCGCTGTGGTCCTTGGCCAGCTTCAGGACATCCCCCTGGACGATCTTGATGTTGTTCTCCAGCTCCAGCTGACGCTCCTCCATGCGCTGCTGGCAGGACTGGACATTGTCGATGATGCCAGCCACGCGTTCCAGCAGAGATAGGATGGTGAGGGCGCTGATAGGGTTGCCGGCCTCGTCCTCCACCCCAATGATCTCCAGTTTCTCCTGAACCCCTGCTGAGCGAAGCTTGTGCTGATCCATTGGGATTTTTTTTTTTACTTTAGCAGAAGTTGTAAGTTTGCAGGTTTAGTCAGGAGACCTGGATGAGGATCGTTGGGGTCACCAGCAGGAGACCAGAGAGTGGCAACACCCAACCGCTGTGACTCAAACTCAGGTCTGGGAGCAAGAGAGAAGGGAAACTCCACCTACCCCCCTTTAAAAATAGGTGCCAGGAGACTAAAGGATCCTGATTCAGATCTCCATGGGATGTGAGCCAGGCAGTAAACTCTGAGGGGAGCATCAACGCCTGCACAGACCTCCCTCCCAAGCTAAAAATATAAACTCCGTGTAAGGTGACACTTTGACATTTGGGAAGATTCAAAGTGGGGGGCGATGGTAACAGCCATCCAAGTCCTGCACCGCTTTGTTCCACCCATGCACGGTGATTCATAATTTCCAATAATTTGCACGTATGTTCATGTAAGCAGCTGTGAAACATGTACATCAACACGCGCTCAGGAGTCATTCAGCATTTCTGCAGTGGCAGATGCAGAGAAGCTCCAGTTGTCTGTTCTGATTACTCAGAGTGGGAATGTTTTCAGGGGATTAGATGCTGGTGCTCTGCCCTTTTTACTTTCCCTTGGGCAGCAGAGTCCAAACATTGACTGAGACTGAGATCTGAAGCCCTTTATAGAGATGACTGACAGTCGCAGAGCATCAGAACCCTTTAACTCCCGACTCTCTGAACAGAGACATATATTTTGTCTGAGTACGACTGATGCCATGAGAGGAAATCTAAGACAAAAAGGTACCTTGTTATCCATTATTACCAACTATAAAAATGTGTGACTGCGGAACGTTTAGGGAGTAACACCTTACATGTAATTATCTTCTGTGAAAAAGCGAAGTAGCTTCTTCATTTATATTTATTTGTTAGATTTCCTTACATTTAAAGGTTAAATGTCAGATTTCCAAGTGCAACTGAATACATCAAAGAATGCTACATAGCACCTGCAGTTCCCCAATGTATTTATTGTTGATAAATAAATATTACAGTGCTAACATTTGAAACATAAAGCCCAAAAAACACCTCTGTGGAAATTAGACATCCTGATATAGTGAGAAGACCCGGCTGCAAACAGCTGAGCCTTTCTACACGCGATCCCATCCTGACCGCGTCACCATGACAACTGTTTTATTTACTACACAAAGTTATCTGTGTGCTCCATTTTGAATATAATGCAGCAACCCTACTGTATGGTGATGCCTGTTAGCAATGTTTCTTGTAGAAGTTTTAATGTCACAACACCAATAAAATTAAATGACTCCAGTAACCATGCCTAGTGGAATGACTTTTATCCAAAGATCTGTAACACAAAACTTACTCCTGGTAACTTCTTTAACAAAGAATGTGTTTATTTTCTCAGGACCAACCAGCAGAGTTAGGGAAAATAGGCCCTATTTTCTTTCAACTCCCTTTCGAAAGAAATCTGAAAAATTCTTTTTTTAAAAAAGATGTAGGAGTAACACGGAGAAAGAATCCCCTATGAACAAAAGTCATATTCAATAAATTAGAATATGGCTTTCAATGAGACTCATTTGTCAGATTAAAAGGACCTTTATAAAATAAGAAGGTATTAAACATACTTTTTTTATTGGTCTGATGTAATATTTGGATCTCAAATACATTTTTTTCATTAGCTTTATCGGCAGACAATCATCATAATTAACACAAATAAAGGCTTAAAAACATCCATCTGATTGTGATTAGTCGATAAAATGTGTTTCACTTAAATAAATTAACTTTTCAATACTATTCTAACTTTTTGAATATTAGTGTAGAACCACATGGGAGAACGTTTTCTTTAGAATGTATAAAATATAATTAGTGCTATTTTTTTGTAGATTTAGAACAATATAAGATATAAAGCTGCTGCGGTTGCACTCAAAAAGCCACAGAAAACAAAAAACAATCAAAGCAAGCAAAGAGGAATATTTTCCAGAAAAATATCTCTTTTAAATAATTTGAATGTTCCCAGCGAATATTTCCCATATATGATAAAATACCCAAGGCAAGCTTCCACAAAATAATAAATATAAAAACATCCTAGTCAGTTTGCACACTCCTAAAGGAATAGATCCACAAAATCTAGCTCCGAACAAAGGAACAGAACCAGAAGATCTGGACCTATGAAAGAGCCCTAAATCCCACTCTCCTCCTCATGTGACAACTCGAACTTTCAGCGCCACCTGCCTATAATGGATCTAGACACACTTAAAAGCAATTAAAAGGTAACTAAATGTAAGCGGAGAACAATGAAAGCTAGAAAGCTTATCTGCTGAGGGAGGTGTGGAGAATGACGTGGGATGCAGAAGGTAAGCAGGGTGACTGGGGGAGGGAGACTAACACAGAGGAGCTGAACTAAGACACAAGGAAACACTTAAGCAATAAACTAGAATCCACAGGGACCAGAACACAGGAATAAACAAAGTATCTAAGCACAAAGGTTCCTGTCTGTGGTTTCAGAGGATATTTCTTTATCATGGGTTTTTACATGAGTGAAACTTGAAACTGGTGGTAATTCTTTAACAATGTTATAATTTGGACTGACTGCTGAATCCATTGGACTGAGCTCAGCACCTGCTGCTGTCCCTGAACACCCCAGCCTCCCACCTCTGCCCCTCCACTTTAAATATATATTTACAGGCCCAGCATGCCTAAGACCCCCCTGCCTCCTGCAGAAATGCATGATACCCAGTGTAGTTGTTTATTTGCATGAGAGTGGGGGCAGGCAGTGACTTTAGCTCCAGCTTTTGCAAATAGCATTTTTTAATTAGACACTTAATGATGCACTCCCTTCTCTGACAGGAGGGTGGGGATTTATAATAATGGCTAAAGGCCATAAACAACCTCATCTGTCCTTGTTTTCAAACCACAAACTCCCAAAGCTTCTGTAATTGCCCTGATATTAGCATGTTTTAGTAGACAGAAAACACTTTCTACTGTTGGTGTGAGGCGCTGCAACACCCTGTTAACTCTTGTTAAAGCAAGAAAACACTCAGTTTGAGGCCAAGGAACAAACATGATGACATGTAGTCCTATAAACTAAGGTTAACAGGACCATAAACATAAAATGGACATTGTAGAGTTATCCATTTACCTGTATATTTCTTTTTTTAGCAATTCAATCCCTACATCAGGACGACATAGTCTTTTAAATTAATCTCCCAGCTCTATTTTTTTTTGTTTGTGTTTGAAGAACCTATTTTGTGAAAATCAAACTCATGCATCATATAGTTCACACTCTATGAAACAAAATGTAGTATGTCAATGTGTTCAGCTTATTTGTAGTAAATTTTGTTTCAATTGGATACAATTTCTCATACAACTAGCAAACTTTTGAATTTTGTGCATGTGATTCAGAGACACCATAATAAGTGTTCGTCTACAGAAAGGAGTATTTTTAGTATTATTAACGGAGTATTATTAATTCACATTAGTTCTTCACTGGGCATTATTTGTTTTCCATACAGCTGCAAAAAACCCAGAGCAATATGTTCAAAGACAGTGGATTGCTAGACAATTTGGTAATGAAGGCAAATCATGAAGAAGACCAGGGTGGCCATATATAACTTTGAGCTGCAAATTGACTGCATCAGGATGGCTGGAGAGAAGAGTTAGAAGCTTTGCTCCATCTCCAACACCTACAAACAAATCAGAATCATCTTTGTTCTCCAAGTTTGTCGAAAGTCCGCCCTGATGATCCTCTCTGCAGAACCTCTCATTGTAGTCTAGACCTGTTCTCTGTTGTGGACAAACCAAACCACACAGTGATGGACGAACACAGGACAGACTGAGAAATGGCAGAAGTGACTAGCAGCTCCTTTGGAGAGAGGGAGAGATGAGTAGTGGGGACAGAACACACCCCTGGGGGTCACCGGTGCTGATGGTTCTTGTGCAGGAAAAGATGCGCCTGCAGGCAGCAAACAACCCTTCAGTGTAACCTGATAGTTTTAACAGTTGGGGCTTGAGACTTCAGTAATTAACCTTAAAGCGAAGCTGAAGGCAGCATAGTCACATTAAAGAAAGAGGCCTATTACTAAAATATTGGTCCTCACGTACCTTGAGGGAAAATGCTGCGATACTTTCTCCATGAAATACTCAAAGTTTTCCCCTGAGAAACACAGCATAAATGTTTGGTTCAACCCCACACAGAATGCTGGTAAATAACTTGTTTGCAACATTTTGCAAATTGTATTTTTTGTTTTTATTGGTACATGTTAAAAATCACAATTGTGTAAATGCAGTATTCATACTCTGGCCATTTACTTTTCGAGCGTCCTGGAAGGAGGACTAGACGAAGGTAAGCTCAGTACCATGAGAAGAATAATGTTCACAAGTACGAGAAGGCCTGATTACCACTTGACAAACAAGAACGATCTGTCATCTGCCTCAGGGAATCCGCTCCTCTATAAACTCCTCTGGATTGGACCTCAATGAGCTCCAGCTGTCAGGACACACCTGTCCGTCACACCCTGTAATGAGAAGAGGAGAGGAACACACACAGACGAACACACACACACACACACACAACCTGCACACAGCCCTGTGGATGTGACAGAAACTGGCAGTAATGATCCTGCTGCATTTTGTTGTCAAATCCTCTTTGCAAGGACTTATTGTTGTTCGGACAATAAGAAGCTTCTGCTACAGGACATTTTGCACCAAATATGCATCAGCTGGTTCCTGTCTGGGAAATGTTCTGTAGCCACCTTAACAACATACCACTTAAAATAGTTTAATATATTCATCTACTGTAAGGAAATGTGTTTATACAAATATCAATCTAATAAGAAGTATTTCTCTCGGTGGTTCTTTTAAAACAGTTTAACTACCAAGAGAAATAAACTGCTATGCATTGATTAAGCAGAAGAGTTTAATTAGCAAACGATTCAACTAACCTAGAGCCATTTACAACAGAGGCTGATGTATCAACAATAAACTATAATAAAAATGTTTAAAATGAGCTTCTTCAACGATGACGTATTAAAACTGGAATAAAACATAGAATAATAGACCAACAATAAAGCCTAGGGTTCATGGAGCCATTATGTACAAAATTATGGGCAGGCATGACTTTCACAATTACTTTGAGTATTTTCCATTTTAATAACTTGGACCAATTAAACACCAGCTAGGAAAATTACAGCACAAGCTTTATGAGGCTCTGTTATTGTTTCACTGATGAAAAATCCCAAAGATTAGATCAGGAGTTTGAAACGGAAAATAATAGCTGGAATATTACACAAGAGCTCAATTTCATGAAAAAATGGTAAATGGAGTTTGCTGGACGTGACTCACCATCACGTCCAGCTTCGTCTAATTACTCCTCAATGCTGCTCTGCTCCACCAATCAGCGTCAAGTCTGCATTTCTCCCCGGCCAATCATCCTTCAAGGTTCCGCGTTAAAAGATCCTCATCCATGGATCCCTCCGTTCTGCAACTGAACTTTGACCCTCCTCCACCCCATCTCCACCATTTGGATTTCAAACTTCTTCCAAATCTCCTCAGGCCTCCACTCCACCACCAGGATCGGATCTCAGGGGGGAAGACATCTCTAAATCTAACCCTAAGATGTTCTTTCAAGCGCATGTCATTCTCAGCATTCACATCCTTCACTGGGGTCCGAGCGCCAAAGAAATAAACAGTCACTAATAAACTTTTCTAATTGCATCCCTGTCTTCTCTTTCTGAGTCTTTCCAGGTTGAAATCACAGTTTACCAGAAAGAAAGAAGTAAAGATATAAATGACACAACACAGCAGCACCCGGGTGGGAATAGAAACAGTTTTTTATTTTGTCAGGGACCAAAACAGCCTCTCAGCGTCTACATGCAGAATATTAACATGTCAAACACACACGATTCACAACGAGAGAAGTCCCATCAGAAATGGCTGACAACAAGGAGATACTCAGTGTTCAGCAAAGGAGAGGACAGTACAGAGAACCCGACTTAAACAAAAGAACACTCTGAGGAAAACAGAACCTCCTTACATAATTTATCTGGAACTCAGCCCAAATTCAAGTTCAGAAAATCCTGTTTCAATATCGGGTTTGTTCCTCTACATACAGAACCTTCAGAGGTGCACAGAAGGTAGCAACGCACAAACAAACTAATAATGTTCACAGAGTTATAAATGCTACCTGATTGTACACACTTTCTGAACGTCCTAATCGGATTTGTTTGAGTTTGCATGGTAAATATACACGAGTGTTTGTTAAGCTGAATAAAATGGATAAAAGGAGAAAAGTTGTTGACCACGTTTCTTTACCAGCTTCCAGGCAGTGAAGCTAACATTTCCTGTTGGCTGTTTTTAACCGTTTGATTCAAGGTTTAGCTCCTGTTAAAGGGTTAGAGATTGCAAGGCAGTACACACAATGCATAGAAACTCAAACAGAAAGTCCTGATGCAGAAATTACCGCTAGCTTGTTTTTCATGTTAGCAGGAACAAATGAGACAATACTAAAATACGTACCACGTTCAGCTGCTATAAATTATTTAAATATTAGTTTAGGTTGCATTAAATACTTAAAAAGTGTTTTGTGTACATCATAGTAAATGGCTCACATACATACGAATCAGCAGAAGTTACACACAGCAGACTTTTTTTGAGACACAATAATTGTTTAGAATTAACCTGCAGGGTAAAAGTTTTTGTCTCTGATTTCTGGATGTTGTCTTACCTGCAGTAGTTACTTCCCTTGGTGTCATCATTCAGCATAAATCCAGATCAGTTGGTCCCAGATGCTGAAGCTTAAACCAGGACCAAAGCTGACTTCTACCACAGAAAGCAGCTATTTAAGAGAGAAACAGCAGTACGAGGTGTTGCTCCTCACACAAGTGTTGAATATAAAAATAAAACTCTGTGATAAAACAGCGCTCAGTGTAAACTACTAAAAGATTCACCACTTTCAGTTTCTCTCACCAGAATAGTTTTACATGAAGGCATCTAAAGCCGCTCTGGTCAGAGTAACTTGGATACAAAAAGAAAATTGGTGCTAAAAGGAAAAACATTAAAGGGGCTTAAGTGAGCATAGTTTTATTATATATTTAAACTGATTTACTTTCTGTCAGTCACTCTGAGGGGAAATGTTTGATGTTCCTTCCTCAGGATGTGTTTCATGCAGGAAGATAATTGGTGGCGCACCAATTCCTTTCTCCATTTTTTGTGCAATAATCACGCGTTACTTTGTAAATAACGGTCCAATGCAAATGTGAAAATGATTTAAAAGGTTAATAAAAGAGTGTTTGCATAAATCCCTTTGATATTTTTTTTAACAGGAGTTGCAATGATGGTAGAAGTCTGCTCTGGTCTTGGCTCCTCTCAGGCTGGCTTTTAGCCAACCAAGAAATCTGGACTGACTTAAAAATGAAGACGACAAGACAGTTTTCTACCGCATCCTTTAAACATGTTTAAACTGATGGAGTTCCGTTTCCTGACATGTCATACGTTGATTATAGGTTTGGTCCATTAAGAAAATAACATATGAATTTATTTAAATTCTTTTTTTTTTATTACGATATTAAAAAAAAAAAAATTAGAAATTTCTAACTTAAATTTACTAAATTAGAAAATCTTCCCTGTATTATTTGACACGGTTACTGTACTTTAATGTTGATGACATCTTTGTAACACTTCTTAAAGTTTTGGGCATGGTTTCCACATTTTGCAAATTGCATTTTTTTGTTTTAATTTTTATATGTTGAAAATCACACTTGTGTAAAAGCAGTATTCATAAACCATCACCATTTACACATTAAGGAAGCTGCAGACTTGATTTCTGTATTCACACCAACAGGAATGATCCCTGCAGTAGAAAGTATGACGATGATCTGACTTGGTTGACCTTTGTTTATTGGGAACAATGAAAAAGGACAATGATTTACATCGGATCGACCCATGTGGATCTTTACGGACATACTGACACAGAAACCAAGAACTGGCCTCAAGACTTCAAAACGTTACTACGACCAAAAAATAAAGTAAAAAGGCAGTAAGTTACCTGCACACCACTAACATCTTAAAGACATGTTTTATTCCTGTTTATAGCAGCAGGAAATGTTTGATCGCTCGAGCGAGTTTCACATATTCCCCAATGGAATATGTGAAGTATGAGTTTTTTAATAGAGTCCCATGTGCTTGGAATGTGTCACAGAGAAGAAAATGTAACATTAAAGTAAAAAACCTCTTCACAACATTCACCGAAGAGCCTAAACCTCTTCCAGTTACTGAGGAGTCACTGAGTGCTGACCTCCGTCTGAGATCCAACAAAAAGTCCTTCATTTACAATCTTCTACCTCCCGGTTATACGAACAAGGATGCAAAAAACATTCCAGCATATTAGCCATTAAATAAATGTCCACATGTCCTTTGTAGGTCCTTGTGTGTTTCCAAAAATGCCACATTCATCATTTTATCACCGACCACAGGGTCCTCCGTCAGCTACTCGGACTTTCCAGCACCTACGGCACGAGGATGAACCAGATGGAGAGTCCGATAACGTTTCCTGTTAAAAAGTTTAAACTACACCACAGTACACAGTTTTCACAAGTCATGCTAATTTACAAGATCGACAAGTCAGAATCAAAGCTAACATAAAAACTTTGATTTACAAACTACTTAAAAAAGATAACAATGCTTATAAATTATTAGCTTAGTTTAAGTGAAGCCTTAAAAGAGATTTTCATACCAAAGAATAAGAGTAGACAAACCTATTGGACTGGTTGGCCCCACTTTCACAAAAAAATTAAAACCATTTTCAAAAACCAACTACATTTGGTGATCAGCTGCACATTATCAGTAAGGGGCAGAACAGACGGGGAACAGATATTTTCATGAAAATAATTCAATAAATATCACATTCCAGAGGGGCAGATGTTGCTCTGTTAGCCAGTTTACTGAAAAGTATTCAATACTGAATACTGAATACTTTGTTGAAAAGTATTCAACAAAGGCAGGCGGATGTAAAGGAGAGCGGGTGGTATTGATTCAGCTGCTGGAAGAAGAAAAACGAGAATCCACGCCCAAAAAATCAGTTGTTTTTTTCCAGGAGAAACAAAATATCCCACTTACAGTTAAAAAAAAGTGGCATTCCCGCCTTTTAAGAAAGAAGGCTATACCATCCTGGAGTTAGTGTCCGAGGAAAAGTGCCCCAGGTTCTGTTTTTGCCGACGCCCTCGGTTGTTTTTCGGACATTTCCTGGAGATGGGGAGGAAAACAGAGACAAACATATCTTATGTATACGTCCTCCGGTAAATTCAGTAAAGAAAATTAGATTTTATTGTATCTTTACTGAAATTAATCCTTTTTATGGTTTTTATGTATTTGTATTGTGTATGTATTTCAATCTGGTTAATGATGAACTGTTTAAAATAATATAGTACCAGGTGTTTCAAAGTTATGTAAATTTAATAAAATTTTTCCAGTCACACTTTTAAGCTCTTTGTCAGAATGGTCCTAAACTATTTTAGTATTAACTATTGTAGTAAAATATTTGTGTTCCATGAAAATTGTTTTGCTGCTGCTGACCTCGGCTGTTTATAATCATACTCTAAAGAAATGTTTTCAAACATTTATGTTTGTTATAGCTGAAATTTGTACAAAACAAAGCGAAAATCTTAACGATATGGTTTAATCTGAAAATAAATGTGTCTTTGTAGCAAAATGTTTCTGTTAATCTTTAGAGGTTATCATAGCGAAATCAGCTGTTTTCTTACCTAGTGATGCACATTACCACAGCAACAATGATGGCGATCTGCACAGCTCCAATGATGGCTGCGATCAGGACGTAGTGGAGCTTCTGTCCACTGGGAACCACATAAAGGATGTTGAAGTCCTGCGGCTCATCACACTGAGGACCTTTGTATCCTGCGTCACACCTGGATTCCAAATACAGATGTTGCATTAACAGCATTACCAACAGTAGAAGGCATCAGAAAATTAGAAGGGATACTGGCAGTTTCAGTAAATATAGAAAAACATTAATATTAACATCTAACTGTTTAATACTACCTGAAACTAAAAATAAATAACCATTGCAGTTTGTCAGAGTTGGGCAACAATTTATTTAAATTGGGTGACTTAATTTCTGTGAATTTTAATCTCAAAAAGGTATTTTTTTACCCAAAGAACTTGAAATGAGGAAGGCTAAATTTAGAGACAATAAACAAATTTCAATAAGGAAAAAAATATGTAGGAAACATCTCAGCTACTTCATATAGAAAAGAGTCATGCATTTTCAATGAGGAAGGTAGACTGAAACCTTTACTGTGCTGTGCCTGCATCTACAGCACACCAGTATATTTCAGCCACAGAACATATGGAGCAGAGTTCTGACATGGGGAACCAACGGAAGATACCGACAAACTGCAATTCAATTCAGTTTCAATTTAGTTTTTTTTATATAGCCCCAAATCACAACACATGTCGTCTCAAGACACTTTACAAAGTCAATTCAATCGAATCATACAGATTTCAAGTCAAGTCCATACATTCAAATTAATCTGAACTATCAAACAGTGCAGTCTGATTCAGTTTATTATTCAAATTGGGTTTTTCTATTTAAGGAAGCCCAGCTGATTGCCTCCAGTCAGTGACTTGCAGCATTTACTCCTCCTGGATGAGCATGTAGAGACAGTGGGCAGTCACTGGCGTTGACTTTGCAGCAATCCCTCATACCAAGCATGCATGTAGCTACAGTGGAGAGGAAAAACTCCCTTTTAGCATAAAGAAATCTCCAGCAGAACCAGAACCAGGCTCAGTATGAGCGGCCATCTGCCACGACCGACTGGGGGTTAGAGAGAACAGAGCAGAGACAGAAAAAGAACACAGAAGCACTGATCCAGGAGTCCTTTCTATGGGAAGGAAAAGTAAATGTTAAAGGCAGTAGTAGGTTCTCCAGTGGCTTCATCTAGGAGAGAAAGACAGCTAAGCAGATGAACTCTGAGCCAGTTTTCAGGTCTAGAGGATGAAAGAGAGCACACAGAGTTAATCACTGTAGAAGCTCAGCCAGTAGCTATGTCTACGAGAGACAAGGTTAAACACTGAAAGACAGGGCCAAGTGGATCATCTGTAGAAGGTGAGCATTAAGTTGTTGGCAGCAGTAGCTCAGCCGATGTCCCCCTTCAGTAAGGTTTAACAGCTGAACACAAAGCCAGGCCAGGTGTAGCTTTTATGAAAAGAAGACAATGAGAGAACATAAAGCTAAAAGCTTTAATAACAGAAAATAATGAAAAATTGTAGAGTAGTAGGAGAACATAGCAGGGTGAAGGAAAGTGGTCATTTGTTAGTTGTTTTTAATATATACTTTATGTAACCATAAATAATCGGACACAGATATAAAACAGGTTTGTATGGATCAGGGTGTACTGCTATGGTTACTAATATGGTAACTTGATGTCATTAATAATTTTTAATAGCTCCTTTTTAAAGTTTAAATTATAAAAGTTGGGAAATGAAGATTAATTAGTTTGGCTCTATGAATTTTCTACCTTTTAAGATATGAACATTAATCAGTTTTATGCAGTTTTTTATGCAGCACTTGTTATGGAGGAAGGAGGAGCAACGCCCAAATAAGTGAAGTGATTCGCCTCAGGGGGGGCGTTCTCAATTCAAAAGCCAGCTTGACTTATTACACAACCATTTCATCAGTTTATTACTGAGGGAGTTTATGTTTTCTACAGTAACAGAGAATACTTTACTGCCAACCAATCATGAGCTGAAAGATAAAACCATCTAAAAATGTTCTTTTTCCTACATCATGGATGTAGTTGGGGTTTGTGCATAAAGCTCAGCGGTGTCTTAGATCCTTTCATCCGACCTTTACGAGAAGTGTAGTTGTGTGGCTTTCTAGATTTAAACTATGAAGTCATCTCTTCATCCTAAATCTGCAGGAATATAACAAAAGTTATTCGGGAGTCACTAACCTGCAGGTGGCCGTGTTGTACTTGATCTCACATTTCCCATGGACGCAGAAGCTGGCATAGCTGTCGGCACAGGGGATGGGCATCCCGGCATAGAAGCCCTCTCCCTGATCCAGACCTGTGGTTTCTGAGGAGGGTAAAAGCTGAAAGCTTAGAAGATACACAATTTCAAGATGATTTTCAACCACTGAGAGTGGAGATTTTTATAAAAATAAAAAAACTACAATAAATCAGGATAGATAGATCAGGATGGCAAATATTTGTATTTGCTACAAAAACGAGGCGGTGTTTTAGTTTATTCCTTTAGGCTTACTTTCTTGATTATATTGTTTATGGTACATTTTAGTTCTGTCACTTCTCTAAGATTTGTCATTGGTTTTATTGTTACCTTGTATCTTTGTTTAGTTCCCATCATGATTTGTTTCTTCTTCGTTTTACTGGTGGTTGGCAAACAAGTTTTGATGTTCATTACCTTCTGTGAGAGTGTGAACCAGAATGGAAACCCTATATTCGATTAAAAAGTTTTGATTTGATAAGGAACTGAAAAAAGCGCTGCAAACTAAATTTTGGTCAGACTTTTAACAAAGTATTTTAACTAAATGAAACTGTTTTTCGATGCAGAAACTTATCTCTGCCATGCTCTCATATACTCAGCTGTTCTGTCTAATCCGCGCAGATACATGCTGTTTGTTCATGCCATGCCTGCCCATGTTTTAGTCTGTTTTTGCTACGTCCCGCCTGCTGTAAGTTTTCATTTGGTCATTTATTAAAACCGTTTTTACTACCCACGCTGCCTCTGCCGGCCGGTCTGCAACTCTCAACCTTGAGAGCCATCTTTTTGACAGAATGTATCCGCCATGGTTGGACCCAGCGGACAAACGGCAGATGAATGCTTTGGATGTCTGGGTCCAGCAGCACAGGGAGGAGGCACTGAGGAATCTGCCCCAGGACGTGGAGGTCCTGCCATCTCCACTGCAGCTGGAGTAGATGGAAAGGGAGGCAGCCCAGTGCCGAGGATTCTAAGGGGGCTGCTCCTTCCTTCTGCCACAGCTCTGGCTTTCTCCGCCACCCATCTTGGCATGTCCTGTGCTCCCTTTGCTGCGCGCCGCAGAAGCTGTCCCTGTGAAGCCACATCTGCTCTTGTTCCAGAAGGTCCGGCCGACGTCTCCAATCTGTTTCTGAGGGATCTGACTGGCGCCTCCATTCCTCCTCACCGTAGCCCGCATCATGTCTTCAAAAAGCAGCTGAGGTCTCCGCAGCACAGACTCCCATGCCACAGTTTCTCTCTTGTCCCCTCCAGCATGCCACAGCAGTGGTATCTGCATCTTGCTCTCTCCATAGTCGTGAGGCAACTCCCATGCCTTCATCTGCCACTGTGGCACCTTCTGAGCCCTCGGTTGCTCCTCCCACACCGTCAACGTCTTGGCCTGCTCACATCACCTTGGCAATGTCTAATGAGCTGAAGGGGAGATGAGGTGGTTTGCTCATCAGCTCAGGAGCTTCAGAAGGGTCATTCACCTTCATCCCTCTCTTGAGCTGGTGGAAATATTAAAGGAGATGGAGCAAAATTATGAGGGAGTAGTGAGAGGATTTTACTCCTTCCCATCACCATCCTCATGTCTCCAGAGTGCTGCAGAGGAGCCCACTTTCTCAGCCCATGCCACTGAATATCTGACCAATGCCTCAGCTCACACCACTGAGGGTCCGCCCTGCGTCGCTGCTTCTGCCTCAGAGGGTCCGGCTGACATCTCCTATCTACGTGTCGCCAGGCCATCCCCTCGTCACAGGTGATGTTGCCAGCATCAGGCTTCAGCTCCAGTCTTGGGAGGGATGACCGAGTTTTCCAAGAGGGTCAAGGACAACTCTCTACATGTCCACATTCCTGAGTTCGCCAACGATGGTGTCGACGTGGACCTACCCCTATCCACTCCTCCAGAGTCTCATCAAGGGTTCTCCAGGCATCCACACCAGCCTTCAGGGTCCCACTGTGGGTCCAATCCATCAAAGGTTCTTCGTAGCTCTGGCCTGGATCCAAATCTCCAAAACACTGGCCCAGATCCATGACTCTAAAGTTCTGGCTTGGATCCAAGTCACCCAAACTCTGGCATGAGATCAAGACTCCTAACCTCTGGCCCGAGTCCAAGGTGCCCAAGCTTCGCCCTGGCTCCAAGTGCAGATTCCCATCTTCCCCTCCGGCATCCAGAGTCTCTATGCCCCTGATGGCCTCCAGGTCCCCAACTTCGCTGTGGTTGCCAGCCACCAAGGTCTCTAAGGTTACACAGCAGGCAAATGCGACCTAAATCCAAATTTGCTGTCCATATCTGACCAATATTTGACTTTTTCATGGTGGGCAGAACGGCCCGATTCTGATCTTTTCACTTCCAAAAAAATCTGAATTGTGACACTTTCATATGTGATACTAAATCGGATACGTATCTGATAGTTTTCAAAGCATCTGCAGTCAGAACGGTCATGTCGCATTTGATCCGAGTTTTACGTCATCATCCTGGCTCAGACTATACAGACTTCTGTTTATCACTGCTCCACAAAAGACCATTGTTAATAGTTGTGCCCTCTTTGTTCTTCATCTTTTTATGATTTGCTCATAATATTGTCGGCTTCCATTGCTCACCAACTTAATAATAACACATAGAGGCAGGAATCCATCATTACTTCCGCAAACAGTGCTGTGTGACATCACCATTCTCCTTCTGCGCATGCGGGTCACTTGGGGGTCGTGAACCCTTCAGACAGAAGTCTGATGGTGGTCGCAATTAATTAGTAGTTTGAACAGCCAAAAAAAAAAAAAAAAAACGATTTCAGCAAAAAATCTGAATTGAGCTTTAAGACCTGCAGTGTGAACGTAGCCTAAGTCACCGGTTTCCTGAACTCTATGCCCGCACAGGGCGAACTCTGAACTCTGGTTTTTGTTTTCTTGCTTTGTTTCAAACCTCTCCTGCCACTGAAAATTTTTCAAAAATACAGCAAACACTGGAGGACGACGGGAGGTTTCATGTAGCTTCAATGTGATCCGTATGCATAAAATCTGAGCTGAAGGCATTGCTAAACCAGTCAGTCAGTCAGTCATTTTCTACCGCTTATTCCATAGTGGGTCGCCTATCTCCAGCAGTCTATGGGCGAGAGGCAGGGTACACCCTGGACAGGTCGCCAGTCCATCGCAGGGCAACACACAAACATACATCTAAGGGCAATGTAGAAAGACCCCCGGCCGGGAATCGAACCCAAGACCTTCTTGCTGCAAGGCAACAGTGCTACCAACTGCACCAACGTGCAGCCCATTGCTAAACCATTCTTTTTAAAATAATAATGGTGAATAGAATCAGTGTACCGATCCTGCTGTTGTCGAGCAAATCCTTCAAGTTCAAATTAAATATCTCACCTTCCTGTTCTTCTTGTTGGAAATGATTTATGAGTCTTGTTCATGCTTTAAATCCTGCTGATGACCAGTTTCACAAACCATAAGTCATCCTTCCCACAACCCATGAAGCCAGACTTCCTCTATACAAGACAGCTGATGTACGGCTGTGACTACCTCGCTTGGTTAGTCAGGGGCATAACAGAGACCAGCTGACTTCTACCCCTTCCGCCGCATCGGTCCTTTCTCAAATTACATGGAGACGGCCAAAGAGGAGCCTTAATCCTGCCTTGAAGTGTATTATAAAAGGGATGATCGTCTCAACTTGCTCTACGGTTGCTTGTTTGAACATGGACTTTTTTGAAAACCTGTTCTCAGATAGGGCTTCAAGGAGAAGGTCCTCTTTAAGCTGCTCTGGACCTTTCAAAAGTCAACCAGTCAAGGAGCCCATGTCCAGCAGTGATGTTCATTTAGATAATAGAAGCCCTTAGCAGAACCAGCAACTGACGGATCTACATTGCTGACACTGGACCACCTCATGGCTACTCAAACCACCTTCTTTAGTAGTTTAGAGGAGTTACAGTGGTTCTATATGTATATGATGTGTTTTAGCTTATCAACACGTGTTACTGTATTTCATTAATGTAGGTTCATTCTAATTTAGGCTAAATGAAATTTGTAAACCCACTGACAATAGTTCATTCCTAGTGGTATCCAGAACCACTAAACTGTTTATTATAATTGTTTATTCCTACTAGCTGTTTGGTTGTAAAGTTATGTTTTATGCTTTCTGTTGTGCTTTTAGGTAAACATTATAGAAGGTAAACATTATGGAAACTTTTAATTAGTTTATCACTTACAGGGGTTGGACAATGAAACTGAAACACCTGGTTTTAGACCACAATAATTTATTAGTATGATGTAGGGCCTCCTTTTGTGGCCAATACAGCATCAATTCGTCTTGGGAATGACATATACAAGTCCTGCACAGTGGTCAGAGGGATTTTAAGCCATTCTTCTTGCAGGATAGTGGCCAGGTCACTACGTGATACTGGTGGAGGAAAACGTTTCCTGACTCGCTCCTCCAAAACACCCCAAAGTGGCTCAATAATATTTAGATCTGGTGACTGTGCAGGCCATGGGAGATGTTCAACTTCACTTCCATGTTCACCAAACCAATCTTTCACCAGTCTTGCTGTGTGTATTGGTGCATTGTCATCCTGATACACGGCACCGCCTTCAGGATACAATGTTTGAACCATTGGATGCACATGGTCCTCAAGAATGGTTCGGTAGTCCTTGGCAGTGACGCGCCCATCTAGCACAAGTATTGGGCCAAGGGAATGCCATGATATGGCAGCCCAAACCATCACTGATCCACCCCCATGCTTCACTCTGGGCATGCAACAGTCTGGTGGTACGCTTCTTTGGGGCTTCTCCACACCGTAACTCTCCTGGATGTGGGGAAAACAGTAAAGGTGGACTCATCAGAGAACAATACATGTTTCACATTGTCCACAGCCCAAGATTTGCGCTCCTTGCACCATTGAAACCGATGTTTGGCATTGGCATGAGTGACCAAAGGTTTGGCTATAGCAGCCCGGCCGTGTATATTGACCCTGTGGAGCTCCCGACGGACAGTTCTGGTGGAAACAGGAGAGTTGAGGTGCACATTTAATTCTGCCGTGATTTGGGCAGCCGTGGGTTTTATGTTTTTTGGATACAATCCGGTTAGCAACCGAACATCCCTTTCAGACAGTTTTCCTCTTGCGTCCACAGTTAATCCTGTTGGATGTGGTTCGTCCTTCTTGGTGGTATGCTGACATTACCCTGGATACCGTGGCTCTTGATACATCACAAAGACTTGCTGTCTTGGTCACAGATGCGCCAGCAAGATGTCTACCAACAATTTGTCCTCTTTTGAACTCTGGTATGTTACCCATAATGTTGTGTGCATTTCAATATTTTGAGCAAAACTGTGCTCTTACCCTGCTAATTGAACCTTCACACTCTTCTCTTACTGGTGCAATGTGCAATCAATGAAGACAGGCTACCAGGCTGGTCCAATTTAGCCATGAAACCTCCCACACTACAATGACAGGTGTTTCAGTTTCATTGTCCAACCCCTGTATTAATAGATGTTGGAAAAAGGTTTTACAGATCCTCAGAACACCAGGTAGATGGTTGGAGAAAACCCAAAGAAAAGCTGATGCTAAGGTCAATCAACTGTAGGACATGTACTGGGGCCAGATATAGGAAGCAGGTTAGGCTGTTGCAAATTTCTCAGATTCATCCACCTCTGTTAAATTATACTTGCATTGGAAATAAAGTATATGACAATAACGTAAAATGACGAAATATTCACCACACAGAGATTTTTCTGCTGCTAAATAAATAATAATAAATAAATAATTAGATTTATTAGTACATAACAGCATACTACTAATAATTAGATATTGCTCAATACTCATGCACTACTCAATACTCATCCACTCAATACTCCATACACATGTAATTTTTATCTGGGGCTTTTAATGAATTACTGGTACCATTCTTTTTATGGCGTGAACTGATGGTACTGAATACAACTTCAATCATTTTTGATATCAAGGAATTATTGTAGACTTTCTCTCATTCACAACGGATTAACATTTTACATAAATAGAACGGGGACAAAAGACATCGATCAATAACTAATAATCTGTCACTGATTTCAGTACAACAGACTGAAAGAGGTGTGAAGGAATTTCTTTTCGGAGATGTTTCAGTCCTGATATTCATTTATAGTGTCCTGCAAATAATATACAACTCTCCAGATTCAGTTTCAACACCTCCCTGATCTGTAAATTCTGCATTTCCTGCATACAGCAGGACTCACAACTCCACAAATTACCCTGGTTCTGCCACAGTAAATCTGTGTGTTTACTCAGGAGAAATGATAGCATCACAGCAGGACCAGCTCTTTAAAACTCCGTTTTCACTTTATTCCACTATCAGCATAGATTTACAGCAGTGGGCTTTAGTTTTTACTGCTCTGTTTTTCTCCTGTGAGGACTTTATTGTGTATTAAAGAGATTTTCATTAGGTTTATCCTTCTGTTATTGCTCTGCAGCAGGTTCAGATGCAGGTTAACAAGCTGTTGAAAGGCCAAGGGGATACTGTTGGTTGGATTAAAAGCAGGAAGAAGATTTACAGTGTGGGTCTGCACGGTAAAAACAGGTTCTTCCTGACAGCAGATAAGCTTCAGACTTAAAAAATGAAGCGACTCTAATGGATGACCATGTAACCTGGTTCAGAGATTCACTTTTCATTCATGCTTTAAGGCATTAACCACCTTTTACTTCATTTTCTTCGGTTTAGGGAAGCTAAATGTAGCTACAGAGAAACACACCTTCCAGAGTAATTTCTTTATTTGTACTGATGACGGTGCTTTGGAGCAGGTGTTTATCCTGGGGATCCTACTGTTCATCTGGCTTCAACCGTTTTAGACCTTCTAAGTAATTAGAAACTGTTTGTTAATGCGATCTATGATTAAACTCCCACACATATTGTCCCTCCTGCTGTTTTCACATTATACTTACTCCTTTAGTTAATTGGTCAGAACTTATTTACCAAGAATTTTCATTTTGTAGCAGCTGAGCCTTTTCTCTGTTAGTTTGGACACATCAATTAGACAAACTAGATTTGTATTTAAAATGTCCTGGAATTTTAAAGACTCCGTGGTTCTATGCACCCTGAAAAGGTTCCTATGGTCTTTAAATAGAAACAGGCCCATAGCATAGATCCTCCAACATACTTTACTGTTTACTTTGTATATGCTGGCCCTTGGGTCAATTTTTAGAAAGTATGACATTTCATTTCATTGTTTTGCAGATGATCTGCAAATTTATCGTCCTTTAAATTCAGGCAATGTGCAAACTCTCTTTGAATGTCTTGCGGAAGTGAAGGACTGGATGTGACAAAATTGCCTGAAACTAAATGACTCTAAAACGGAAATTGTGGTATTTGGAAATCCATTTGATGTCACTGCCTTGGGCACGCTAATGGGCTACTGTCATCAGTTTGCTAGAGACCTGGGTGTGGCTTTGGACAGCTTTTTTAAATTTGACAAGCACATAAGCTCAGTTGTTAAATCTAGCTTTTTAAAGTTGCGTCTGCTTAGTAAAGTTAAGCCCTACTTGCCTCATGTTGCTCTAGAGCGTGTCATTCATGCCTTTATTACGTGTTGCTTGGATTATTGCACCTCCTTATATTGTGGGCTTGATCAGTCCTCCATTCATCGCCTGCAGTTGGTTCAGAACGCTGCAGCGAACAAGCGTGAGCACATGACTCCTGTGTTGGCTTCCCCGCACTGGCTTCCAGTCAGCTACAGGATTTCTTTTAAGATTTTGTTGATGGTTTTTAAATGATTAATTGGGTTAGCTCCCCTCTATCTTTCCGAGCTTCTGTCAGTCCACATTCCAGTTCAATCAATAAGATCAGTAAATCAGGTAACTCTGGTTGTGCCGAGATCATGGCTGAAAACTAGACGGGACTGAGACTCTGGAACAGTCTTCCCTTGAATATTAGAACAGGCCAGTTTCTTTGCATTTTTAAGTCGTCGTTAAAAACCCAACTGTTTACACTGACCTTTAACTCAAGCTCAGAAGATTCTTTTATTATCTTTTATTATTTTTAGTATTTCTTAGTATTCAAATTATTTATTATTATTATTTTTTTTGGATGTTGTGTATTTGTTTATATATTTAAATTGTTTGTTGTGCACAGCACTTTAGACAGAGGTATCTATATTAAACGTACTACATAAATAAAGTTGACATTGACATACTCAGCAGTGGGCATCAAGTGCTTTCCCACATATTTATCCTGTTTTATTTCAAACTCACCTGGACAATCTTAGCTTACTCTGACCAAGTCACACACTTCCAGGTAAAGTCTCTGGGGCCTAAACATAAAGCCTAAACATTTACATGCGTGATGTTAGCACAGAAAAGGCCTTTCCCACTGAGCTTTAGAGATGTTTAATTTTACCTCCGCCCACCGTTCTTCACACTGTGTTTAGTGGCAATATAAAGTTTGAGTACATTCAAACATTTTAATTATTGTTCTGACCGTAGACATGGACAATGAGTAGATGTTTACTTGTTTTTCCCATTTTTCCCATTTTGACCTTTGTGTCAGGTCATATGTACATTCCAGGGAAACAAGAAGTGTTCACTATAATTAATTATAATTACACTAACTACAAGCTCAGAAAAATGAATAAATTCGCCAGTTATATTTGTTTTGTAGAAACTGTGTGGCTATTTTCCTCACGGATTCCTTGTATTAAAGCTTTTCAGAGTGAGATTATGCTGCTGCATTAAAATATCATTAATTTTGAAGCTTTTTACACATCTTTACCAGGGGTGCTTATATGGATGTAGGATGCTGCAACTGATTTTCAGAGACTTCTCAGGTAAAAACACAAAGTATGCAGAAAGTTTGCTGTAATGATTTCACTTCAGTTGTAGCCCCAGTATAAAGGTTCATGTTAAAAAGTTTTAAACCATCATTACGCTTACATTAGATGCTTATTTACACAGAGGTCTGTTTGTTCACTACGAAGACCATGTTAGGAGGTAAACCACAGCTATGACCTTCACAGAACTGAAAGGTTTAACTGATGGAAACCTAAAAACAACCTTTAACTCATAGACCAGTTTAACCTTTCATTGCAGGCCTCACCAAAGACGTTGACGTTGAACAGACTGCTGTCGTCCTTCTTTCCCAGCTTTTCTTTATCCGCTGTGGGGAAACAGAAAGAATAAAGCCGTCACATTCAGTGTTTCTCGCTTTACCCAACATGCTGAGAAATGTTCAACGGATTTCAGCAGTTAGATCACAGGGTCTGTTTGAAACGATCGGGCTGTTTAGTTGCATCTTGCTGTCATGGTCTGACCGCTTGGCTTCCTGTCTGCTGTGTGTGTGTGTGTGTGTGTGTGTGTGTGTGTGTGTGAGACCCTAGGATAGAATAAAAGAAGAAGAAGACGTCAGGGGATGTTTACTCGCGGTCTGAATCACACCCTGTTCATCAGAGTGGAGGTGGTGATGGGTCAATCTGTGTGTGTGTGTGTGTGTGTGTCTGTGTCAGATGGAGATGGGTGAAAACAAACAAAGAAGCAGCAGGCTTCGGTGCTGTTGTGGTTCCTGTGAACAGGCGTCATGTTCTCCTGCTGTCTGCAGGAGGAGCTGCTCTGAATCTTAACCAGAACTCTCTCCATATTCTGTCTTGTTTTTCATTGAAAGGTTTGATGGTCTCCACATCATGTGTCTGTTTCAGGGCTATATTTTCTTTCAGGGTGCATTGCCATATCTATACTCTAATTTGATTTCCTGGAATTGTGGTACATCAGCTCTTCCCAAAGACGGAGTCAGGATCCAGCTGTGGACTGGAACTCCAACTGGAAGGTCTTTAGATGATCTCTGGACTTTAAATAAAGTTTTTAAATGATTGCTGAGTACACGTCATGGTCTTGTTTTTTTTGCTTATTTGATGTGTTTCTGTATTTTCAATAAAACGTTTGGAAAACACTCTAGAAGATGATAATACTTGCTTTTCCCTATATGTTTTTTATATATTTGAGGCACATTATTAAACCTTACTGTAAATGAACCCGAACAAATCAGGAGTTAGAGTCAGCATCAGAGGTAATTATGCCTCATGCAACACTGAGTGGACTGGGGAACTTGAATAGGTTGATACTTTATGAATTAAGAAGCTTGTGAGGTCCGGGAGAGTGATATTTGTCTTGTACTTCTCAGTAACTGCATCACATATTAACCTGAAAACGTGCAGCCCTAATGTTGATTTCATGATTTATTCATTAATATTCATGTTGAAGACATGCATGTGTTGTAAATGTGCTGTTCTATAGTTGCTTTGTACAATGGAAGCCAGTGACCCTGACAGAATCCTCTCTGGTTAAAGAGAAATTAAATCATGAGGAAAACGCCGTTGTTCTCCTTCATCTGCAGTTCTGTCCTCACACAGATAGATATTCAAGACAACCCCACACTGGCAGAGCTGCAGAGCGAAACACACAGAGAACCAAACCCACTCATCCATTTTTAATGCCGCATTGTTCATGAGGAAATATTGACAATATCTCACTATGCTCTTTGTCTCTAACCCTCCTCCTCCTTCATCCCTCCATCCTGACCAACCTCCATCTGTGTTACTCGTCTTTTCTTCCGTCCGTGATCCCTCTCACCAAAAAAGGAGAACAAAAACACTGAATGACTGAATCAGTAAGAAAAGTGTGTTTCTGTGTTTTTGTCTTTAGGAAAATGCACGTCAGGCTTGATTCCACATCCTGGATGTGGAGTCAGTAAACTGGGGTTCGAACTGGGCCCCCACCGGGGAGAAAAAAAATTTTCAGCAAAAAGCTGTTGGGGTTTCGAAAATAGTTAATCTTATCGGGTTACACCAATTTTTATTGCTCATGTTTTAATGCATCAGGTCAGTGTTGAGTGTTTATTCTTAGAGTCTAAGGAATAAGCGTTTGTGTTCAAGGTTTTAAAAGGCCGAGGAAAACTGAATCACCTGATCTTTCCTCTTACAGATCTGTGGTTCATTTGCCTGTTTCTGTTAAATGTTCTGAGATTTTCCTAACCAGGAAGCATAAATGTGACCAGGCTCCAGCCACGATTGTAAAAGTGTTTATCCGTACCTACTGCACACCACTGCAGACGCAGTCTTGTACAGGTAAAGTAAGCAGTAGGTTCTGGGAGGGATACCTCTAAGTTTCAGGAAGGTCACCTGTAAATTCCAGTAAAGTATGCTGTAAGTCAGTCGGTCAGTCATTTTCTATACCGCTTCTTTCATAGTGGGTCGCGGGGCAGCTGGTGCCTATCTCCAGCAGTCTATGGGGGGGAGGCGGGGTACACCCTGGACAGGTATGCTGTAAGTTCAGGGAAAATTCAATTAAAGTTCTGGAAAAATACCCTGTAATTTCAAAAATTTTCCTTCAAATTTTGGGGGAAATTTTCCCTGTAAACCCGGAGAGTAAAAATCTGAAGTTAGTAAAGTGCCTGTGGGTTCCACGCCCGGCCTCTGGGTTTCTAACGTCCCTGAAAACCTCAGGGAACTACCCTGTGTATTCCTATAAGTAACATGTAAAGTACCCTGTAAGTAACATTGTAAGCAGGGTGTGTGCTATATATCATTGCTGATCTGAATTTTTATTTGATAAAGAACTTAATTAGACATTGACAAACTGTCGGTCAGAATATTACCCAGAATGACCTACGTAGCTCTAGACGAGGTTCAGACCCAGTTGTCATTTGTAGCAATACAGCACCATATACATTTTCATTTATATGGTCTCTTTATTTGCATTTGCTTATTTAATTCTGCTATCTGGGGATAATCAGGCTGCAGTGCTGGCCCGAAAACCCTAAAGTGACAGCAGATCAGGAGAGGGGGCAGGTGCACATCACCTCAGGGTGTTACACGCCCAGCTACTACCCCCACCTCCCTCCTCTCTCCACTGGCACCGCCCCGAGCCAATCAGGCTCTTGGTCATGCGCCAGCTTACAGCCACAAGCACTGACAAGAAATCCATAAATCCCGGCGTGTTACGATCCGCTGCAAGAGAGTACGATTGGCAGGCTGACACATTGAGATTCAAGGTGAGTCTATCAGCATAAATTTGATCTGAGGAGAGACTGTGAGCTCGCAAAGGCCGGAGCAACACTGGGTGTTGGCTCAGTCTTTGAACAACATCAGACATCAAGCTGTGACTGCAAATCAGGTTTGTATGCAACACTCACACCTCTCAGAGCATGAAAAGAGCTCTGACTCATCCTCTGCGAGAAATTATTCTGCATATTTTAGAACCTTGCATCAGAGAAGGGTTGGAAATGTAAAAACTGTTGAAATAACTGCAGATTTAATTCCCTGGAATCGTTTTTCTTGTTAATGGTGGGGTTAATGAAAAAGTCAAAGGGTATCTCTGCTCTGCAGCCAACAAAGAAACAATCCTTTGTAAATCCTCTAAATATTCCCATCTGGCAGTCAGAAAGTATTTAATCCTTTTATCTTGTCTGGGATCACAGGGTTCTTTTTCTTAAAAGATGAAGACGATGACTCAATAGAGTGATTTTTGGTAAAAAAAAAAACCCTTTTGGTTGGGGTGTCATTTATGTCATAATGTTCAATAAACACAGTTTGTGTAAATGTTACAAAGTCTGCATCAGCTGCTTTCCTGCGGCTTTCCTACAATAATGCTGATATCAGGCAGCATAACTGAAAACTGAAAACACAAACTCCATCCATCCATCCGTCCATCCATCATCAATCCACCCATCCATCCACCTGTCGGTCCAAACATCCATCCATCCACCCGTCTGTCCATCCATCCATCTATCCATCCATCCATCCGTCTGTCCATCCATCCATCCATCCATCCATCCACCCACCTGTTGGTCCAAACATCCATCCATCCATCCATCCATCCATCCGTCTGTCCATCCATCCATCCATCCACCCATCCATCCATCCACCTGTCGGTCCAAACATCCATCCATCCATCCATCCATCCATCCGTCCGTCCGTCCATCCACCTGTCCGTCCATCCGTCCATCCATCCACCTGTCCGTCCATCCATCCACCTGTCCGTCCATCCGTCCATCCATCCCCCTGTCCGTCCATCCATCCATCCACCTGTCCGTCCATCCATCCATCCATCCATCCATCCACCTGTCCGTCCGTCCATCCATCCATCCATCCACCTGTCCGTCCGTCCATCCATCCATCCATCCATCCATCCCACCTGTCTGTCCATTCATCCATCCATCCATCCCCCTGTCTGTCCATCCATCCATCCATCCATCCCCCTGTCTGTCCATCCATCCATCCCCCTGTCTGTCCATCCATCCATCCATCCCCCTGTCCATCCATCCATCCATCCATCCACCTGTCCGTCCATCCATCCATCCATCCATCCATCCCCCTGTCTGTCCATTCATCCATCCATCCATCCATCCATCCATCCATCCATCCATCCACCTGTCTGTCTAAACATCCATCCATCCATGGATGGATCCATGCAGACCTCCAGCTTCCCAGGAAGGTTTCCAGCATCCTAACCAGGTTTCCAAACCTCAACTGACCCGTTTGGTGATAAAGTTTTCTCTAAACAGACGACCCTCTTACCTTACCTCAGGGTGAGTGCTGCCAGCCGTTAGAGAAAACTTGATTCATATTTGCATTGCCATTCTTCTGGTCATGAGGGGAGAACATAGAAAGGCTTGGAAACAAGTGCTACAGAGTTGTCATCACCGTAAATTGTCTCTTATGGACCACTCAGTCCGTTCTATCCCTGCTTTTAACAGAACCCAACAATATTTAAACTCTTCCACAGGAGGAGGGTCAGAGAATGTTCCTTCATGATCCTTCATTATCCTTTATGGCTTAAGTTCGATTTTCTGAAATGAATCCTGGCTTTCTCTGCAGTCTTTATTCACTTTGGTCTTTATACTGGATGGTTTCACATCACACCAGTGCTTGTAGGATAAAATAAAAGAACAGCACTTAACATGCCATCACTGGCCACTTTATTAGGTACACCTTGCTACCACCGAGTTGGACATCCCCTGTACCATCTGAACTGCCTTAATTCTTCATTGCATGGATTCAACAAGGTGTCAGAAATATTCTTTAGAGAGCTAGATCTATTTTGACATGATACCATCACACTGTTGCTGCAGATCTGTCGGCTGAGCATACATGATCCACCCAAAGGTGCTCTGTTAGTTGAGATCTGGTGACTGTGGAGGTCACTGCAGTACAGTGAACTCATCTTCACCACATCTAGATGCTTACATGCCTTAAATACATGGAGTTGCTGCCTTATCAGGTGGTCGGGGGGTAAATGTTTAGTTATGTTTTTGAGTTCTGAATGATGGGAGTGAGAAAACGTGTAAATGTTTGGTTGTCTTGCAGAGCCAGTGCAACCATGAAGATTTATAGAAGATGGCTGGTTGATGGATGGATGATAAATACAAGATTTAATCTCCCACAACTGAATGGAGGTTTTCTAATTGGTCGAAGAGTCTTAGGGAATCTTTGAAACGCATAACGGCACTGAAGCAGCACTTAGTTCTGCTGTTATGCTGCAGGGACTTGTTGGTTTTAAAACAAGAACTAATTTATAAATCTTAGATTCAGGAACAATGGAGGTGTTTCATTTTGTGAACCGCAAGGTCAAATTAAAGAAATTGCAGTTTTTAGTTTTTACTTAACTTCACTTCTAAATCACAGGCTGATGAGCTTATCTTACAATATAGAAGCTCATCAGTCTGAGATTTCCCAGTTTCAGTTGGCAGAGGCCAGAGAAACAAATGAATGTTGGACATCATTAGATGAACATCCTGCTCTAAATGAATGATTAAGCTTCTCTTTGTCTGCTGGATAAGAAAATTTATATTTGTTTGAACCAAAACCACAATAACATTTGGAGACAAGATGGAAATATGGAAATGTTTCCTTTACAAGTTGGTGAAAAAAAATCCTGCATTTTTCAGGAAACCAAAGTGTTTGAATGTAAAACATGATGTTAAATCTGCAGTCAGTTTTCCAAACCTCTCCAGTGTGTCAGATTGTTGCAACACGCTGACGAGGTTTGCATTAATAGCCCCGTATTACAGCCCCGCTCCTGCATGCTTGGTTTGTTTCCTAATTGAAAACACCGGCGATCAGATGCATTAATTTGACTGACATAATTTCAGTAACAAGACTGATTTATTAAACTGTCACGCTACTGCAGCCAGCAGTGATCAGCAGGAGTAACATACCTGCAGTCCTGATATCACTACTTCTGTAACTCTATGTGAAGATTTGGCCTGTTTGAGAATCAGAAAACATTTCAGGGAGAAGATTTAAACAGAAGCAACAATGATACAAGCTGAGAGAATAATGAAAATTATGAAATAAACAAAAGATAGAAGAAAAACAATCACAAGATGTGCAGATTTAGGATGAAAAAGGAAAATGTAGCTGAAAAAGAACATTGATCCATCCACCCATTAGCCGCCTGTCTGAAATCCAGTCACAGAGGAGCCTTGAAGAACCTTCTGTCCAGCAACACCTTATAGCTCCTTCTTATGGGTTACACGGCACTCCCAGCCCAGGGGTATACACAGTGGTCACTTTTGTTAGGTACAATATGCAATTGCTCGTAACGAATTAGTAAATCAGCGGCTGACATGGTAGCAACTGAATGTATTTAGACATCTAGACATCGGAGACGATGGCTTGCTCTATTTTATGTTAGAGGTCAGAGAAGATTGGGCAGACTGGTTCCAGATGATAAAAAGGCAAAAGTATCTAAAAAACAACCAAGGTAAGCAGAATACCTTCTCTGAATGCACAATATGTTGTGTAACTGAACACTGTTTAAACACCAATGCCTTCTGGACCATTGCTGCTGATCCATCGCTTTGTAACCACAAGGTACAGATCTTAAAATGGCTACTCAAAGCTGAAAAATAATCAGGTTAATCCATGAGAATGACACTTCAATGACCTGGAAAAATATAATACCAAGGTGTTTGAGGTTTGGTTTGACCGAAGAGCACAATACACCAATGACCTGCTTGATTTCAGTTATTCTGTTCTCAGGAGCAGTAATTAAGGTTTCAGTCTCATCAGAGCCACTGTTTAATGCTGCTAATACAGTTTATCAAGGAGGACTGAATATCATCATCTCAGAAATGATAAGACACATAAAATACTGCCTGAATATTTGGCCTAGAGGGAAAATACACAAAAGAAAGCGAATAAGTCCTAATGCTGCGTTCAGACCAAACGCGATTTGAGCGTCAAAAGGGCGTCCAACGCCTCAAGGTGGACGCTTGTGCACTTGAACTCTCGACGCGTGTCAAAAAACTGAACAGACGTGCGTTGGGAGGAGTTTCCTTTCCCTGTCTCTTGTGTACAATGGCGGATGCAATCGAGAGAGTGGCTTGGCTTTATTTGCTAAATACAGCAAGAGAACGTCGTCGTCTGGCGCCTCTGCGCCATGTCTGGATCCACCAGACAATTCAGAGGCGTTCAGAGTTTGGTGAATTTCACCATTTGCTCCAGGAGCTGCGCGCAGAGGAGGATCGCTTTCAGCGCTATTTTTGTCTGTCCCCAGCCCAGTTTGAAACCGCAACGATAAATTTATCCTCTATTGTCTTTGTGGGATTTCCCGGGATCTTTGTGGTCTTTCCGTCACATGATAAAATACATCACTACATCAGAAAGCTGAGCTTCTCTGATTGGTTGACGCGGCGCGTAAACCTCCAAAAGTTCAGATTTCCCAACTCAAGCGTCGGATGCTTTGGATGCGCGTAACGCACGTCAGAGGTTTGAAACGCTCGAAACGCGTCAAGATGCGCCGCGCCGGACTCGTGAAACGCGCCGCAGGACCTCTCGGCGCTCCAAGAGGCGCGTTCACATAGGCTTTGCATGAAAACCAGACGCCCCTGATGCTCAAACCGCGTTTGGTCTGAACGCAGCATAAGTCTGAGCCCTGTGATACTCCAGATGAGATGCTATATCGCCAGCATGGATCCAAATCTCTGCAGTGTTTCTGACACCATGTTGATTCTATGTTACAAAGAATTAAGACATTTTTAAAACGTTGTCCAAACCCGGCCGTAGAAAGGTGGCTGGTGACTCCTTTAGATCTGAAGGAATCTCAGCCAAAGCTGCTGAGGTGGACCCTGGCTGCCCAGCGAAGGAAGCTCATTTCTGCTGCTTGTCTCCAGAATCTGGTTCTTGTGGACATGATGCGTATTACATGACCAAAGGTTGGGGCTGTAAGGTACACTATAGGTCAAATGTTTTAGATACACCTTCTAACTTAATTTTCATCACTATTTACACGGTAGATTCTCACCAAAGGCAACAAAACTATGAATGAACACACATGGAATCATATAGTAAACAAACCGTGTTAAATAAATCTAAACATTTTTATATTTTAGATTCTTCCAAATAGCCATCCATTGCTCTGATGACTGCTTTGCTCTCTTGGCATTCTTACCATGATCTTCATGAGGTGGTCACCTGAAATGGTTTTCAGTTCAGTTTCAGTTTTATTTTATTTATATAGCGCCAATTCACAACACATGTTGTCTCAAGGCACTTCACAAAAGTCAGGTACATACATTACAATTAATCCTAATCATTGAACAGTGCAGTCAGATTCAGTTATTTATTCAAATTGGATAAAAAGTTTTTCTGTCTAAGGAAACCCAGCAGATTGCATCCAGTCAGTGACTTGCAGCATTCAGTCCTCCCGGCTGAGCATGTATAGACAGTGGACAGTCACTGGCGTTGACTTTGCAGCAATCCCTCATACTGAGCATGCATGTAGCGACAGTGGAGACATTTGACTTTACTTATGGATAAGTAAAGCTGAGTATCATCAGCGTAACAGTGAAAATTTATCCTATGCTGCCTGATAATTTGACCTATTGGAAGCATATATATAGTAAAGAGAATTGGCCCAAGTACTGAACCCTGTGGTACTCCACAATTAACCCTGGAGTTTAAAGGTGATTTATCATTTACAGGAACAAACTGGAATCTGTCAGACAAATAAGATTTAAACCAGCCTAGCGCTGTTATCTGATCCCAACAGCATATTCCAGCCTTTTAAAGAGAATATTGTGATCGACTGTATCAAATGCAGCACTGAGATCTAGGAGGACAAGTACAGACACAAGTCCATTATCTGAGGCAATAAGAATATCATTAGTGACTTTCAGCAGAGCTGTTTCAGTGCTATGATGAGCTCTGAAGCCTGACTGAAACTTTTCAAACAGGTCATTGCTGTGTAAATGCTCACACATTTGATTAGCAACTATTTTCTCAAGAATTTTAGATAAGAATGGAAGATTGGATATAGGTCTGTAATTTATTAAGTCATCTCGATCAAGCCAAGGTTTCTTAAGTAAAGGTTTAATTACAGCTACCTTAAAAGCCTGTGGTACATTTCTATTTACTAAGGATAGATTAATCATATCTAAAATGGGGCTTATAATCAGAGGGAACACTTCCTTAAATAATTTGGTTGGGATTGGGTCTAACATACAAGTTGAAGGTTTAGATGAAGCTAATATTTCTGATAACTCAGGAAGCTCCACAGGATCAAAACAGTCCAAACACAAATCAGGTTCTACAGTTATTTCCAATGTTGTTTCACTTGCTGAGGATGAAGTAATCATCTTCGGGAGTATGTCAAAGATTTTATTTTTAATAGAATCAATTTTATTTAAGAAGAATCCCATAAAGTCATGACTGCTAAGAGCTAAGGGAATGGATGGCTCAACAGAGCAATGACTCTGTGTAAGTTTAGCAACTGTACTAAAGAGAAACCTAGGATTATTCTTGTTCTCTTCTATTAAGGATGAGAAATAAGCTGCTCTGGCTTGGCGAAGTGTCTTTTTATACAACAGTAGGCTATTTTTCCAGATGAAGTAGGAATCCTCTAGGTGTGTAGAGCGCCATTTTCGCTCCAATTTTCTAACATTGTGCTTTAAAGTACGCAGCTCTGATTTAAACCAGGGAGCCTGCCTCCTATGAAAAATTACCTTCTTTTTCAAGGGGGCTGCATTGTCTAATGCACCACGCAATGATGAAGAAACACTATGAACAAAAGAATCAATTTGTGAAGGGGCAGAAACAGAATTTTTGCCCTCCACTGTGTTTTTCAGTAATAATGAGGAGATTGGAACAGATTCTTTAAAGGTTGTTACAGCATTGTCTGATAATGATCTACTATAATTAAATTTTCTTTCAGGTGTGGAGTACTTGGTTAAATTAAACTCAAAGGTTATTAAGAAATGGTCAGACAGCACAGGGTTATGAGAAAATATTGTTATGTCTTTACACTCAATGCCATATGTCAGCACAAGGTCCAGAGAATGAAGACAAAGGTGGGTAGGTTTGTTAATGTTTTGAGTAAAGCCAATTGAGTCTAAGATACCATTAAAGGCTATATTTAAGCTATCACTTTCAGTGTCAACATGAATGTTAAAATCCCCCACTATAATAATTTTTTCTGTATTAAACACTAAATCAGATAAAAGGTCTGAAAACTGATCTAAAAATTGAGAGTAAGGGCCTGGTGGACGGTACAAAACAACAAACAGAAGTGGTTTTATTGCTTTGCAATTTGGATGAGGAAAACTAAGGATTAAATATTCAAAAGAGTTGTAGCTATTGATTGGTCTGGGACTAATCAATAAATCGGACTGAAAGATGGTTGCTACTCCTCCTCCTCGCCCAGTATTTCGAGGAATGTGAAAATTTAAATAATTAGTAGGAGTTGACTCATTTATAGTAACATAATCCTCTTGCTGCAGCCAGGTTTCTGTGAGGCAAAATAAATCAATCTGATTGTCACAAATCAGGTCACTAACTAGCAAAGTCTTTGAAGAGAGAGATCTTATGTCCAGTAGGTCACATTTAATTGTTTTATTTTTCTTTTTAGTCTGATTTCCTCCTTTTAGATTATTTTTTAATCTATTCAATTTTGGCCGTGGGCGAGACACTATCTTAATAGGGAAATGGGTGGGTAGCAGTACAGAAGCTGCAGAGAGGAGTATTAAACTACGACCCTGCTTCCTGGTCTGAGCCCTGGGTTGTCAGAGGTTTGGAGAACTAATAAATTCGGCCAGATTCTTAGAAAGAAGACCTGCTCCATCCAAAGTGGGATGGATGCCGTCTCTCCGGATCAGACCAGGTTTTCCCCAAAATGTTTGCCAATTATCAATGTAGCCCACATTATTTTCTGGACACCACCTAGACAGCCAGCGGTTGAATGACAGCATACGGCTAAACATGTCGTCACTGGTCAGATCAGGGAGGGGACCAGGGAAAAATTACTTCTGACTATGGAGCTGCCAATTACCAGAGTTGGCTTCTCAGCGGGTGTGTCGCTGAGCGGGGAAAATGTGTTAGAAATGCAGACGGGTTGGTGGTGACCTGTGGGCTGGGATCTAGGACTATGCTTTCTACGTACCGTCACTCAGCCGGCCTGAGATCCCGGCAACGCGGGATCTGCTGGAGGACTGCTACGGGGAGCTACCCTCGGTAGCTCCGCACTGGCTAAGGGGCCTCGCCTATCTGCTGGTTTTTAAACATTGCGGAGCCAGGCCTCCTAATCCGACAACCTTTGCCTCCAAAGCTACAAAAATGCTACATTTATTACTCGTACCATTATCACTAAATGAGGCAGAGGAGTAACTGAAGATCTGACACAGAGAGCAGGAGAGAGGAGGAGAATCGAAGAGAGAAACAGCAGAACGGGTAGCCATGGTGGAGCTAAAGCTAATGCTAAGCTAGCAACCCCTTACTACTACTAGAAAACCGTGTAAGACACGGAGAGTCCCCAAACGTTAAATACAGCAACAGAAAGTATGTGTTTTAACGTGCTTATGTATTATAACAAGTAAGAGGCATCACAGTAGAGAGAAATCAGATCAAACGAGAGAGCCTTCACACACTAAACAATCCACCGAGTTCAAAAGCGAAAACAGGAAGTCTAAGAGTCTTGAGAGAACTTCCCAAAAGTTCATTGAGAGACGGCCAGAGGTTAATATTTCATCACAGCAAGGGGCGGCTACTTTACGGAATCTAAAATCTAAAATATATTTTAAGTTCTTTTACAATTTTTTGTTTGCTCCATAATTGCATATGTGTTTATTCACGGTTTAGATGCCTTCAGTGAGAATCCATGCACAATGTAACAAGTCATAAACATAAAGAAGACCACTAAATTAGAAAGTGTGTCTAAAACATTTGGCCTTGTATTTGGCCAAATTAAAAGTTTTGTTTTTGTAGCTCAGTTTCTTCTTCACCATGACAGACTGGAGGAATGCCCTCGTTACTACAATCTGTCTCCATCCTGCCATCGCTCACAACCAGATTACTGCAACTCTTAAGCTTCAGGCAGTAACATTCCTGATCCAAGAGGGTTCCACCTTTTTTTGGTTTAGAACGCAGCATAAATATATCTAAATACAGAAAGAAAGATGGTGAAAAAACACCAGAAGGTTGAACAAATGGATAAAAAAAAATCACAGAACTACAAAAGTACATAGGTCAGTTTTTTTTTTTAATCAGTAGCAAATCATGAATTTAGGTCTTAGTGCTGATGTAGAAAATATGAAATAAAGACAAAAACACAAACACAGAATAAATGTTACAGAAGAGAAAAGAAATATGATAAAAGCCCAGAATGAGATGAAATAAGGAAAAAAATGATTTGGATGAAAAACAACGACAAGGCTACATAAATCAAACGTACAAGAAAAGAAAGAAATGTGCAACGAATACAGAAAGTGAAATTAAATTAGGAGAAGCTCCCTTCTTGACAGCCACAGAGCAGAGCAACATCCTCATACTGCAAACACATCCCTGATCCGTCTCTGAATTAAACGCTGTAAAATGTTTTCCAGAAGCAAAAGCATCCTCACATTTTTTCACATTTGAGTGGTTTTGTCGACCAGAGGCTTGTAAGGCAGGTGATGGTGGCTTCATGGGACCCGATGATGGGATTTCTGTCTATTGAATGTCTGTCTACCGACCATCTGATGAGTCTCACATCTGTCGTCATTTAGATGAAAGGTAGTGTAAAAAATATCACATCTGAACATCTGTTTTAACATACATGATCGCTGGGCATTGCCTTTCATTAAACAAATAATAAAGTCTGTTTACATCCTAATGACGCTTTTCTCTTTCAGATTAATACTTTGTGTAATTGCATGCTATCAGACGCTGATGAGGCTTCTTTAAAAGCCTAACAGTATTAATTTTTATTTATTTATTTAGCGCTTTAAAGCAACTGGCTAAGGTGGCCAAAGCACTTAACAGGAAGTTTTTCTCTCAACTTACTTACAAATCTTTAAAAAAAAACTGTAGGCTATGATGATAAATCTGTGCAACAAGCGGCTAGATATTCATGCTGTGCCTAAAGTGCTATTTAGATGTTATTTGATCAAGCAAATGGATTGTTTTGTAGATAATTTAATTTAATTGTATTTTATATGACTGGAGGTCTTCAGTCTTACCGAGGCAACGTCCCAGGTGTTTGACGTCTATCTGCTCCTGCTTCATGCACGAAGCCTCTCGGACCAGGCAGGGATTGTTGTAGGAGTTTCCGTCTGTGGCACACACTGGGTTTTCATTGTGGCCGCTGCAGTCAATGTTGCATATGCACCTGAGGGCAGAGGTCAACCATTAGGACAATATCTCAGGAAATGAAGGGTGTCTTTACAGCCTGAACCAATATCTGACACACAGCGACCATCAGCACTGAATTATTATGACACAACTCATTAACCTTCAACAGAGGGGCTCATTTTAAGCCACTGGAAACCTTCTCTAACTTAAATCAACATTTCAGGGTAGAATTAGTGTTTCTGTACTATTTAAAGTGCAGTTTGGATTCTTTATCTCTTATACTAGGCTCTGCTGCTTTCAGACATTAACCCAAGCCTTTTATAACAAAATATATTAATGTGGGATAAAGCTACTCTTTCAAAAAATAATAACTTCTAGAATGAGGGTCAAAAATTCAGAGAGGTATTAGAATTTATTTAAGATATTTTTTGATGAGCTTTGAGTTATATTTGAACTAGGACATGTCTAGGACCTGTATGGTCATGGTGACTCTGGAAGTTCACCTCACACCAAGAAAAACCGAGTTCACTCTCACAAATGTCAAACTAAATCCACATTTACAATAAGACCGGCTTGCATTCATTCATTCATTTGATAGTCATCTATGTTTTTTAATAGTAGTAAATAGTATCATCTGTTAACCACATCATGAATGTGTCACGTTGCATTTCCAGTAGCATCTCTTTGATTCGGGTCAGTTTTACCCTAAACAGAAAAATATCTCAGAAAAGCTGCTTTTCAAACATTTTTCTGTTTTGTTTCATATTTGGAAAAAAGTTGATATAAATTTGAAAAACTGTGAGTGAAAACAGTTCATTATATATAATTAACTGATACTTTAGTAACTGAAGACAACATCTGTCCAGTTATAACAATGAAACCTGTGTGCAGAACAGTGAGAGGTTAGAAATGTGAAAAAAAAATCAACGTTTTCCTTCAGCTCAGGGTTCTGCAACCTGCGGCTCTTTGGACCTTTTATGACGGCTCTTAATAACGTTGGCAAAAAATAATAAAGAACCAACTGATGTTTTAAATATAACGTAATCACAAATAAAGTTAGCCGTTTTCATTTTTTCATAAAATAATTGCACTGAATTTTCACCACAGAATAACACTAAAAATACCAGTAATATTTTTTTGATTTATTTTTCAGGCTGGGAACTAGGTGCTTTTTACGTCATTTTGCACTGATATCAACAACCCATAGAAGAAATGTATGCATCCTCTTTTTGCAAAAGTTTTGCTTTATTTTAAAACCTAAAAACTAGAAATTAAATGGTGGTTCTTTAAAAATGACAACTTTTAGTTCAGGAAACATCAGCGGCTCTCAAAGAGTTTTATTTAGATGGGCTGAGGGCAAAATGTCTCCAAACAAAGTGATTTATGCTGAATTTTGTAATATTTTAAATAAATACTACAATATTTAGTAAGGACATTTTAAGTGTAAAGGGCCCACTGGCACTTGCAGACATGTAGGATCTTCTGCACCTGATTGGTTAAGGTTTTCAAAATGAAATCGATGTGGTGGTTTAGTCAGTCAGTCAGTCAGTCATTTTCTACCACTTATTCCATAGTGGGTCGCGGGGGAGCTAGCTGGTGCCTATCTCCAGCAGTCTATGGGCGAGAGGCGGGGTTCACTCTGGACAGGTCACCAGTCCATCGCAGGGCAACACACAAACAACCATGCACACACTCATTCATACACCTAAGGGCAATTTAGAGTGACCAATTAACTTAACAGGCATGTCTTTGGACTGTGGGAGGAAGCCGTAGTACCCTGTGAAAACCCACGAATGCACGGGGAGAACATGCAAACTCCATGCAGAAAGACTCCCGGCCAGGGTGGTTTAGTCATTCCTAGTTAATGAATCATTTCTGGATACACCAGCATAAGATGGCTGTTTAAAGCCCATTGTATGCACTGGGCAGCTCATTGGCCAGTTTAAAACAGATCTTGATCTTGGCATCTGTACAGTAGACATCTGCTTTGGTCCCCTGGATTGTTATTTCTGCAAACATCTTTTTCCTGAATGAGGAAATCAATTGATGGATGTTACCTTTTAACTTTGCCTTAAGAAAAACAACAAATGGAAGTATGATTACATGTGACCTCTTAGCGTTTTAGAGCATAATGCTCGATACAAATAAGCGCTTTTTATTGATTCGACGCTCACCAGACATCCTCCGAGTCTTCATCACATTCTGCTCCATATTTACATGTGCTGCACTTGGTGAACTTCTTGCCAACATCGGAGGCTGAGCCTTCATCATCTGTTGGAGCAGCAGAGAAGGAAAATGTTTTAGTAACATCTACACACAGTTCTTTACACTCCTGCTTACCAGGTTGCAGTTTACCTTTCGTTTAGAGTGCCTTGGAAAAATATTCATACCACTGTAACTTTTCCCATTTTGTCACATGTAAATCACAAACTGCATCTAGAAACAGGAAATGTTGCTCATTCTTCTTGTAAAATAGCCCAAGCTCAGTCAGAGTGGATGAAGAGCATCTGTTAACAAAAATTTGTCAAGTCTTGCCACAGATACTCAATTGAATTAAGGTCGGGACTTTGACTAAGCCATTCTAACACATGAACATGTTCATCTAAACCACCCCCTTGGAGTTCTAGCTGTATGTTTATGCATAAAATACTAAAACAATATATTGAAGTTTGTGGTAGTAACACAGTAAAATGTGAAAAATGTAAGAGATGTTAAAACGTTTATAAGACACTGCGTGCTTTTTATTTGGGTAAAGTCTCCAGTCAAAAGTTCAGAGCAGTCCATCTCTAAGACTAAATCAAGTTTCTGAAAGAAATTCTCTGTCAAAACTGGATCAGTTGTGTGATCAAGCTGGAAAAGAAAACAGAGATCCCAGGACTCCAGCTGCTAAAATCATTGTCAAGGAAAGTCTGTCAACTCTTTTCCTAAAGTTCAGGAAATCCAAAAACTTAAGGTGGGCATTTATACAGTGGATGATGGGAAAACAATGCAAATAGGACCCATCAGCATCCGGAACACAGGAGTAGCACAGGGCTGTGTGCTCAGTCCAGCTCGGTTTACTCTCTTCAACCAGGACTTCAAATCCATTCACCTCCTAGGGCCTCCTTCACTTTGTTCACAACATATTATAGACAGACAATATCTGCAACATAGACAAATAAATTAATATGCACATGCAACATAACCTTCTGCCTTACTTGCACCCATTGCTCTGATAATTTGAACTCCTTTCAGTCTGGATCTTATTCCTTCAACAGATAAGTATTAATGTCATAAAACTGAACCTGAGAAACAAACTTTCAGAGGTTGAATCTGTTTCCTGAAACTGAAATCTGTGTCATTATTCACCTGTGAGACACTTTGTTGTGTTTGGTTAAACTATAATCCTCCTCCTCCCCTCCAACATTTAAAAACCTCGTTAATTTCACCGCTTTGTCTGTTTCTGCTCCACGGACTGTGCAATTCTTTATTTTTTCAGATCTTCATCGCTGAACATAATAATCGGCTTTTCGTCATTTTTATTTGTTCTGCTTTTTTCCAGAAGAGTGACTTAATTTCATTTTGAAAACCAGCTCACATCGTTTTTTTTGTTCTGGTTAGTGGCGCCGCAGCCGTTAACCCTGATGGATCCCCTTCCTGCCATCAAGGCACGACACGGCTCAGACGCTTTTCTATCAGACAAAGCTGAGTGTGTGAAGAGGCTCCTGAAGCTTGTCGGCCAAATGGAAACAGAGACGGCACATTATCATCTCATGATATTGCTATTATCATTACAGGGGAAGCGTTTAATACCATCTCGCATGATGACGTCCATTCTCCAGCAGCACTGCAAAGGATGATCCGCTAACAGCTGCAACAAATATCAAAGACCCGCAGGGATTATTCAGAGCTGCCTTTCATCAGCGGAGTTATTTTCATGATCAATCAGGTGCAAGTTTGTTTTAAAATAAAAAATAAGCTGTATGGAACAATGGTGGGAACATCAGTACTGAGAGGGAAACGAGTTTACATCCCTGTGGACTGAGGACACCAACCAAGTAAAAAACAGCATTACACCATAAATGACCCCGAAGAGCTGAACTGAGGTTTTATGGGCTGATTGGTAACAATGGCGAGAAGTCAGTTTGATTGAGTCAAAAAGAGGCTTTCAAACCTTTGGCTTTCTACAACTGCTGCAGTCTGGGACATCTGACCTGGTTGATCCCCCTGTTGGCGACCGTGCTCAAAGGTAAACATTTAACTTTGAAGCTACATAGTGGCTGTTTGTTGTCTGAAACCCTCCTAGTAAAGAGGCTTTATATTCAGGCAGAATTTGGAAACAGCCCCACATTATCTGCAGCTTTAATAGCTATTGGTCATAAAAAAAATTAAAAATGTGTGAAGAATCTGATCATTTATTAAGGCTCCATGAACTCAGATTATTTCCCATGAGCTTCGGTACACATAAAATATAATCTAGATATGATGGATAGATCTAGATGGATGATGCACACAGAGTCAGTTGGCAGTTCAAAGGAAAGAAATGAATCAGTTGCAGAAAAAGAAAAGAATCCCTTATGGAAACATGCTGCAGATGTGAACAGCTACTGTACTTCCTGAAGGCTGTGAAATCCTTACTCTGTGTGATACTTCAGGTTCAATCCTGGGTGTTCTATCATAGATATTTTTTGTAAAAGATTTAAGTAAAACAAAATCACCTGACAAATCGATGCAGCTAAACTGCAGAGGTGTTCAAATGGCTGTCCACCTCCGTTATACACAAATGGCTGCTCTAAGCAGGGCAGTATGATTAAACTGAGCAATGAAGACTGTGTGTGTGTGTGTGCGTGCTGCCTGACAGATCGGCCTGCTGTGTGTGGAGGTATCGAACATGAAGAGCACAGTTGGCGCTCGATCGATTGACGAGGATCTGCAGCAGAGAGGCATCTTTGTTTCTGCTGACAGCAGGACGCCGCTGCTTCGCCCTCTCTGACTCCTGTTGTTTCCTTTTTAGGTTTGTTGAATATTTGGCACAAAGAGCAAATCCCCTCTGCTGAAAAAGGTACATTTGTGCACATATGTTGGGTTAAATCCCAGCCGAACAGATTTTGTAGCTTTAAACAGATGCAGCTTATTATTACCGTTGTTTCGGTTGGCTACTGAACATCGTCAATATCGCTTAGCCGTGTCTGGAAGCAGACTGAGAGGCTACTAGACTGGACCTGGAGATGACACGGGTTGAAAGATGTTCCTGCAGCTCCGGACGGACGCTGCACGCAAATTCAGCCCAGATGTTTGGAAGGTTTTAATGATGAAAATTGAAAATTAACAATAAATGATGGACATCACAGATTTTTCTTGGACTAAATGTCATTTATACGTCAGGCAGACGCGGATCAGCTGATGGGTTTTCTTTGTAGAGGTCGGCTTAAATTCAACGTTTTTCAGCGGATGAATTATTTAAAGCTTCAACAGTTTGTTGTTGTTTTTTTTCTCAAAGGTCAGAGGTTATTTTATCTGAAACCAACAGATGAAAAGATCTGGACATGAAAAAAACTGATTTCAATCTGAAAATAAGAAATCTGAAACTGAAACAAACCTGAAAAAAGGTTCAAAACATAAAACTTGGTAATAAAAAAAGAACTGAATTATATTTTTATTCAAACTGAAAGAAACTCTAGTTTCACTCTTTTTAGTTTAGATCATTTTTTTCAGTTTTCAAAAAATTTTACAAGTATACAATTTTTTTGACCCTTTCTTGGCTCCATAGGTTTGACAAAAACACATCAATTAATACAAATTAAGCTGCTAAAATTCACAGAATACCTGTTTTAAAATATTATGAAAAAGCTCCATTAAACAAGAAAAACCACTGACTGCAATGAGCCTCAGTATCATTTAACTGTTATAATGAGGATAGTGGACTTATTTGAATCTTTTCCAGATGCCCGACAAGCACACATTGTTCCTTAATTGGGACGCTCAATGGTCGAGCAAACGGACCATATATGGAGGTCATAGTGCTTGATGTTGCCGTCCCGGGTTCAATTCCCGACCCTGGGGCATTCACCATGGATCTTCCCTTCTTACTGTCAAGGTATTAATAACTAAAAGCCAGAAAATAAAAAATACATTAAAATGTTCCTCAATTTAGAAACTGAACTCAATTTAGAAACTCAGTCAACAGCTGAGAGGCGAATCTCCGTCCAGGACAGCTCCTTCATCGTGGCAACACAGAGATGAACGACCAGCCACTCACACAATCACATCCTACAGGCCCATTAAATCAGCCATTTAACCTGACATGCATGTGTTGGGCTGTGGGATGAAGCCAGAGGATCTCCAGCATTCATCCCTCATTGTCATGTTTCAGATGTCCATATATTCAATGCAACCAGTTACAGCCCATTTATTGCCCCCTCTGGTGTGGAAAAAACCTTAAATTATCTTTTTTTTATTGCAGCATCTGAAAATGTACAGCAGCTTGATGAAAATATTCATTCTACAAATAATCTCTCTGGGGCAGAAGGTCTCTTTCGCAAGACAACATGTTTATGGGTAAAATCTACTGAGATGTAATACAGAAGATGTTCTGGGTGTGTTGCTGAGAATGGACTTATGACTGAGTGTAGTGATGAAATATACACGCTGCTAAAAATATCATAATATCGATGAAAACACATGAATGCAGCAGGTAAACCAATTACAGCTGCTTGATCCACTGCAATAACCTAAGCCTGTAACTTTCACTTATTTAACATAGTTTTAAAGAACTGAAGTACATATTAATAACTGGGATGAATTTGTACAAAATAATCCTAAAATGAACTTGAGTTAGAAGCCAACCGAAGGCAGCAGGTGTGGCTTTGAGTCGTGTTGCTGAACAGTGTTGTTTTAAAAGGGGTTGGACCTTCTCCTTACATCACCTGAAGGTTTGGGCCGGAGGAGGAAGACGTGAAATGATTTAGGTCGAAAGTCAAGATCAGAAACTTGGTTCATATTAACATCTCCCAGTTTGAGTCTGTTGTTTAATGTTGGAGATACCTCTGATGCTCCTTTATTTAATGTAGTTTTTGTCTGTTTCAGGCAGTGATTTCTAAATATTCTTCATATTATTTTCTAAAACAAATGTGGAATTTACCCTTAATTCTGTTAACTCATTTGTATCAAATGTGACCAATGTTTAGCCTTGAGATGACGATTGCACAATATTAGGAACACATGACTCTGCTGCATCTTCGCCGAGCACTTCAATCACGATGTTGATTCAATTACCCCACATTTACCTCACTCCTCTCCTTCATCTTCATCATCTGATGTCCCCACCACTCTCTTTAGCATCTTAGTCATTAAAACAGACATCGAAAGCTGAGAAAGTTAATCCAGCAAACCAAATATATTATTAGCAAGCAGGGTGTAAATACAATCAGCCAAGCAGTTCTTCGCAATTGTGATTTTGCACACATTATCATGACGATTGTGATTTGATATAAAGTCGAAATATAATTATTAAACATGTGATGTCTTTTCTCGTAAATAGATTTCTCACATGAACAAAATATGTTGGAAAAAAGGCAGAAAGCCGAGAAACCAGCTGAGATTTGTCCGTTTTAGGAAACACTCCAGCTCCCCATCAGTGTAAATTAATAGCAGCTGGTTCGGTCCAGATTAATGGTCTTAAAAGGTTTAAATTCATCAAGGTATCACACCAGAAGCATCTCATAATGGGTGAAAGTAACAACCTCTCTCAAGATCTTCACTGCGTTATTGATGCAAAACATACTGATAGCACTGGTTACTGGTTACACCATGTTTAAGAGGGATGACAGTACACGTCACCCCCAAAACCCTGCAGCAACGGGGAAGTCTGGAGGTGGAAACATTATGGTGCGGGGCTGTTTTCTCTGAAATCATCTAATTCTTGATGAGAATCTGTAGATAAAACAAGGGTGGAGTTTTAGAAGCTAATGATCTGAGAAACTTTCAGAAAGGAAAAGGTTCAGTTTCACAAAATGAATATAAAACAGCTTGAATGGCCCAGTCAGTCACCGGATTTAAATCCAGTTTAGTAAAGAACTGAAGATCAGAGTACATAGAAGAGGAACCAAGAACCTTTAAGATGTTGGGTCAAAATCCAAGCTGAGCAATGCAAACAACTAGTTTCTCCTCAAAGCTACATGACAGACAAAGGATGTTCTACTATGTATTAAATATATTTTATTAAATCAAATCAAATTTATGAGCTTATTCCCTGCATTGTTTCCCTGTATTCAACATGTGGATTACTTGGGTTGTTACCAACATCTGGTGTACGTGTCTCGTTCATGTATCGGATGTTTAAACGGAGACTCTGATGCCTTTAATCCTTATTTTTCCCATTGTATTGTGCAGCTCTACTTAAGATTGAATATTTTTATCAACTGTTACAGGATTTCTACTTTGAACTAAGAAAGCACCACCCAGAGCTTAAACATGAGGGGCACAGATGAACAAAATCAGAGTAAAATGAGCTCTAAAAGATTTAAAGACGTTTGTTAGAGCTCTGATCAGGCCTCGCTGAGCTCATGTTGAATCTTCTCATTTCAGAAACTGTTTAGCAGGTACATCTTTGACTGGTGCAACAGTACAAACAGCGTTAGAGCTTTCGGTAATTAATCTCAAAGGTTTGACTGTTTCATCGGCAGCAGCCTGTCAACCCGGCCCGTCGTGCAGATGGTGGAGGTACCGTCTCTCCTGGAGTCGCCTCTAATAAAACCTCCCTGCAGCAGCCAAATGAAACAACAAAACATGTGGTCGTCCTCACAGGTGGCTGCAAAATGTCTCTGTTGCCAAATTTGGCATCGATAATGCTTCCAGCTCGGCCCCCACAGGACGGAGAGATTCAGCCTGTTCCTCGGGGACGACTTAATGTCTCCTCACAGGCTTTATTACAGGAGTTAATATGCATCAGAGCAGGCGTGGAGGTCCAGAGACACACACACGCACACGAACCCTCAGAAGGTACTCTTCATATCAGAACAGACTCAGAGGCAGCAGCTACTGTTTGAGAAGAGCAGATGAAGACTCAGCTGAAATTGATTTCTGTTTGACTTTCAGTCACAACAGAATTGAAGCAGGAAATGAAATCTTTAAATAGCCCAAAGAAAAAAAACAACACAGACTCACCGTCTCCGTCTCCTGAACCAGAACCAGGATCTGTGAAGACACAAGAAACATACCAGCGGTCAGATGTTTGCTCTGAAGAAAAGTTACCAAAAAAGCCAGGTTTATCCAGCAGGTTATTGCTTCTGAGTCCGGAGGCCAACATTCATGAACATTCAATGAAGAACTAAACAGGAGAGGCAGACACTTTCTAAATAAATCAAAGAAGACATTAAGTTCTGTTGTAGTTCTGGTGTTTTGGTCAGACGTTTACATTCAGTCATCATGAGCATAAATATGTTTATTTTGGGCTTTTAATAACTCCTTTTTACCAGATTGGAATGACTGTACAGCATACAACTCCAGTGGAAGAAGACGTGAACTTCCCCTCTCAGCTGTAGGGAAATGGGTTAGGATTATTAGGAGTGAATTAGAAAGAAGGACCAGCTCCAAAGGGGAAACCTTCAAACTGGTTTGACCTCTGCAGCTGATGTTTCATGCCCTAACCCAAGATGAAGATTGAGCTTTTTGGCACAATGACAACATGTTTGGAGGAGTCAAGGTTTTAAATCTAAGAACACCGTACCAAATGTCAAACATAATGTGGCAGCATCAGGCTGTGGGATTGTGTCAGTGCCAGCAGCAGCGGTGCATTTCCCAAAGCAGATAGACCTACCTCCAAATTCTTCCACCTTCACCTCAAATGAACAACAGGATGGTTAAAACTTAAACACAACAAGGTGTTCTGACTGGACAATTAACCACATTAGAACCGGTTCTTGAACGGACAACACAGACTTACTTTGAGCTTCTGAAATGGCCTCTCCAAAGCTCTGTGGCGAGCCTTGTTCCATCCCAGGAAACCAGACAAGTGGGCAAATTTCCAGCCAGAGTTTTAAGGGTTATATGAGAAGATATAAGGTGTCTTTACTAAACATTATTTAGCCAAATATTGGCGAGAGTCTATATATTTGAGCCTGCTTGTTTTCACTGATGATGAGCATCAATAAACTTCTCGTTGGAGCATGATGATGATGAAGCTGCACACAGTTTCTGCAGCTGGATGTGAGCCTGTTTCTGCAGGGTGTTTGCCGTCTCGTTGACTCCATCAGGAAATGGAGCGACCGTTTTAAACTTGGCGCTGATGCACTGAATTAAAGAAATGAACGCACGTTTGGATTTTCTGGCACGATGCTGCTGCATTAAGAAATGGACTCCAGCTGCTTTCTTCCATTACATTTCACCTCTTGCTACCAAACTTCCTCGCATGGGCCCGATGAGGTTGTTTTTCATTGAAGAGGAGGCTGAAACAGTTGGAGTGAGAGTAGGAAATATTCATGGTATGGATTATAATTGAAAGAATTGGCTTAAAATTGCAGCTGAAACTCAACTTTAACTGTTTTGAAAGGAAAAATATCAAAGATGTCAGAGTAAAAAATGGCTGAGTTGTTATTGATTTCCTAAGGCAGATTTACTGAGAAGGCAGCAAAAACAAAGAAAAACATGAAGAAAAACATCAAAAAAGAAACATTTTTTACTGCATTAAAGTTGGATGAGATCAGTTTAATATTTACTTGTTTAAGAAGATGAAGCTGAGGCCAAAAAATGATGCATTAACACTGATGTTTGCAGCTTTGGTTCTGTTCTGACAGATGTCTTCTTCTTTCTTGGTTGGTGCCCTCTCATTCCATGAGTTCTGCTGGAGGAGTGCACTACAGAACCATGTTACCACCAGTGCAGAGCTTGGTTTGCATCCAGAGCAGGTGAGTGTGGGTGCATCTGCATGCACAGTTAGGTGAAGACATTTAAACAAAAGGAGTAGCAATGAAGCCACTTCTTGTCCAAGGAAAACATAAATGTCAGAGTGAAATTTGACAAAGTCTGAGGATGGGCAGCAGAAGACTGCTGCAAAGTTGTTTTCTCTGATAAATCCTCCTGGTTGATAAGTTCAAGTTAAAGAAGTGTTCTAGACGTGGCAAAGCTTCAGCTGTGCATCAAAATGGGGAAGAAATGGGATTTAAGCAAATGTGGATGTTGGTTAGAGACAGACTGGTCTAAAGATTTCAGAAACTTCTCAGCCACCTACAGGTTTACAGACAAATGTCCAAAAGGGAGAAAATATCCAGTGAGATGCAAGTATGTGGAAGAAAACGGCACAGCTGAGAGGAGAATGGGCAACATCTCTGAAAGTAAAACACTTTGAAACTTAAAGCTGGTGGACCACAGCAGCAGAAGACCCCTCCAGGTGCCTCTAGCCGTTAAGAACAGGAAAGTGAGGGCACAGTTCACGAGGCTCAACCAAAAATAATAACAGATTGGAAAAATTTTGCCTGGTCCAACAAGTCTCCATTTCAGCTGCAACATGCAGATATTAGAGTCAGAATTTGGTTGAAGAACATGAAAGCATGGATCGGTCCAGCCTTGTTTCAGTGCTTCAGGCTGCTGGTGGTGGTGTCATCATGTGAAGGACATCATCTGGGCACATTTTCCCTTAGTGTCATCTTCTGATGTCTGCTTCCAGCAGGATAATGCTCCACATCACAAAGCACAAATCATCTCAGTCAAATCTCACTAATACTTGGTTAGAAGTTTCAGAGCAGGTTACACTGTTCCCTCACACCTGTTATGGTCATCTACAAGCTTCTTACATACTTCTGGCTTAATATTTGCCTGTTTCATTTAAACTGGTCAGTTTCCTGTCATGAAATACAAGGAACTCATTGTCCCCCAGTCACCAGATCTCAGTCCAACATAGCACCTTGGGAATGTGGTGGATTCGCATCATGGATGTCCAGCCTAAATCTGGAGCAACTTTGTGAAGCTATGGACCAAGCATAAAGAATTAAGGAAGTCCTGCAGGTAAGAATTCCTCAAACCCAGTACTAGCAAGGTGTACCTAATAAAGTGAGGATTGAGTATTAAAACACAGACTTTTGTTAAGCTTGTAATGTCACCACGTTTCTATATGTTCTGCAGATGAGGCCACTTTGTTGCCTCAGGTCCATCCATCCAGGTCTGTTGAGCTCAGTGAAGAACATCAGGAGGAGGTGGTCAAAAACGTTCCTGTCAGACTTCAAACCACAGAGCAGAGTCAAATAAATGACACGGCAGGTTTTAAACAGCGAATTCTGCAACATCATGATTTGGATGAGTTCTATTAACATTTAGAAAATTTCGTTTTCTGCACATCGTCGTTGGTTTTCTGAACCAAGGCAGGACCTGCTTTATCTAAATAAGTTTGTTTGTGTTCTTTTGTACAGTTTTGTTTCTTATTCGTGTTTGGCTTGAATATGCAGATTGAAGATGCAAAAACGTCCAACCAAGCAGATGTTTGTGTCAAATTTGTAATGAAATCTTCAAGAAAAGAAATGTTCACACCAAGATACATCAGATTCAGGGCAACATTTCTATATTCCTGGAGTTCAGCTAGAACAATGTAAGCGTGATTTATTCTGAAACCAGCAGATAAGAAGAAGCACAGACCCGTCTGACAAAAACCTAAAAAATTTACTGTATCTTCAGCCCTAAAGGCAGAAAGATCTTCTGATGATCAGCACCTGCAGCAGCGTCTTTGATTCTATTACAATCAGATCAGCAATATACAGATGGTGGAAGAAATGATGAGAACAAACTGTTCATTAACTGTGTGGACACATTAACTGCTGCTTCTGTTGCAGCCCAGAGTCAATAAGACCTGCTGTGGAAATTAAAGATGCTTAATGAAGTGTGGCGAGGTTTTCACTGCAGCTCCCTCCTTCCTGTGCTGCAGTCCACGTTCACTCCAGAAACCCGGAAAACATCTCCCACCAGTCCACCCAATGCCTACACCTTCTTAAACAAGCCATGCTCTTTTTCTAAATCTCCTGTCACGAACTTTAACCTTTACCACTGTTACCTGATGCCTGTGGATTCTGAGTTGGAGCTCTTAGGTTTTTGTCTTTCTCTGAGCTTCATGCCCTGACCTTGGGCTGAATTCGCAGGGTTTGGCAGCTCCTGGGAACATTGGCAGCTGTACCCTCCCTCCCTGGCATTGTGTTAACATACAAAGCATTAAACTGACAAGGTTCCTGCAGATGCAGCTTCCAAACAAAGTTTATGAAACCATCATTTTTGAGTCCTCTGACATTTGGATGCAGCACTAACTTCTCTGATGCAGCCATAACTCTACCCACTCCTCACCAGCACCTCCTCCTGCAGGTCTGCAGTTCTATTTCATCTGCAGCTCAGTGAGAAAATTAAACTGGCTCCTCGTTTAACTCCAGAATCAATTCTGAGACCACAAATCTGACCGTAACAAAACTGCAGCCGATGAAGCTTTTCCTCATTTAAACCTACTTTCTGAAATCCAGAAGTGTTCCTTTATGCCAGCTTCAGGGACAAACTCTGCCGCTTGAAATTGGATTTAATTCCAACGGATAATAAGCACCGAGCATATTCCAGCAGCAGCAGAGCAGCCTTTGAATCCCATCTTTACACAAACATGAAAGAAAGCGAATCACATTAAGCCTAGCTCACAACTTGTTGCATCAGTCGCCTCCAAAGCAGAGAAGTCATATAAAAACGAGACGATTTTGGCTTTTTAGTGTAAATCTGAGTAGACACAGTGAAGTAAAGAAAGTCAGCCTTAAAGGTCTGGAAAGACACATCATCCTCTGATCCAGCTGTGAAGAATCTGCTCTCTACTGCAGTCAGTTTCTCTCACAGCAAAGCTAAAAATAAGTATTTTAAAAAGTGATAACACTGATCTCAGGTCAGATCTTAGTGAGGAGTCTCACCTCATAACCTCTGGGTTCTGTTTTTTTTTGCTGCATTTCCTCCTTCTCTGCTCTGGGAAATAAACACAGCAGAACGCACCTTCGGCTCACAGCAGAACGGTCCAATTACAGGAAGCATAAATCTCTGAGAAAGGAACCACTGGAGGACAGCAGGGTGGTGAAGGAGAGGAGGGTGAAGAGTGGCGGTGGATCCCCAGTAGAACAGGTAATAAGCGGACTGCCAGGCAGGGTCTCCTGGGAAATCAGGCTGCTGCCCTGCAGATGGAGCTGACCGCCAGCACCAACATCACCGCTGAGGTGTTTCAAAGTTTATTGAAGTTTATTCTCAGGAGTGAAAACACTGAGCTTTATTTGGGCTGTAGGGACATCCGACTCCAGAGTCACCACAAGTGTTTGAGCAGAAATCGTTGGTACTTTAAGGCTGCTGGCTGTTCAGTAAAGACTCTTCATCCCCCACAGTAAGAGATTTTAAAAAAGGGTTTACAGCTTAAACTTTGTCGACAACTGTGCGAGGTTATGGACTATTTATGTTTTTAACGTGCGACTCATCATCACCAGATTGCTTGCAGCGCAAACAAGTTACCACATCAACACAGCGGTGATGGTTTTTATACTGATGCTAGTATCCCCTATAGTATGTCTGCTTTGCATTTCAGAGGCGTCTGAATAGTATCTGCTTTAGGTAAATTAATGCTCAAGCTAAATTCTTTGTTGTAAGCATTGAAAACCAACATATAATGGATATAGGCACCCCTGCTACAACATTTACAGAAACTACTCAAATGTTACAACAAAGATCCGATAAAAATGTTACACAGATGCTCCATCTGCACTGATGAAGATTCACTCACCTCAGCATGTTAAATCCTGGGTCTGTACAGGGGAGGGAGGTGGACATATTCTATTAACTTAGCAAATACAAATCTTACCACTTGGTGGCAGGCGGACGATCATTAAGTACTGGACAAAAACACAACGTTATGGCCACCGTAATATGTAGTACTACCCTTCATCCACATACACACAATATATGGAACTGAGAACCATTCTGCATTATACACCTGCTCTATCAGATGTGACAGGACCTGAGATCACTTCTTCATGTTCAGACACATGAAAAGATGCAAAAATATTTGCAGCATGATAGTAAACAATGGGACTGCTGCTTGAATATCTCCTAAACTGCAGTCTGCCTAAAAGTTCATGTACAGATGAAACAGGAAGAACATTTAGAAACAGTTTAGCCTTAGCTTTAGCCTTAAGATATTTTTTAAGCTACTGTATGGTGACATTTTGTAATATTTTGGTCTGCTTTGGTTTTGTTCGTAGATGTGTGTAGAAAGAAACCTGTTTGCTGACACTTTCCTACTGCTCACCTAGTTTTACTGCCAGTGAGAAATACATCACTTGTTTCCACACACTTCAGCCCATGACGCTGACCACTGATGCACAGGTTGATGATGTCACATGAGTCTGTGATGCAGTCGATCTGTGTTCATCCTGCAGACGTGGCAGAACCTCTGCAGCTTGAGTTTCTGGACTTTTTCTTCAATAGCTTTTGCTGCTGGCATTATTCTTGGACCTGTTTGACCTGAACTGTCTCACGGTGGACAGTGGCTGGGAAACTGTCCAGTGTGAGGAGTTCCCTCTTATCTGCACTGGTCTTGAGGTCCCAAGGATGAGCAGTGCAGATGATATGTGTCAGGACGTCTGTAGCCTCTGGATCATAGTGGGCAAACACAGCCCTGTCATCAGGAAACAGGAAGCTGTTCACATACGGGTTTGCATCATATTGCCTTCAGGGTAAACTCTCTCTGGCTTTGGTTAGGATGTGCCTCCTATGATGACAGCTGGTAAAACGTTTCTAAATTCTTCCTTTAACATATTCTTCAGCATTAGAATACTTAGTGAAGGGCCATCTTTACCTGAAGTGAGCATATAGCGCCATAAAAAACTGTAGTGTTGGAAAAATGTCACCTGACGGAAAAGTCTTGATTTCAACATCCATCAAAACGCTGCTATTAACTGAAAGCAATCTCAACAGAGTCAATCTGGTCAGGAAATGTTATGAACAGTTTCCTTATATGGGAAAAAATCCCAAATGTGTTTATATGGATTCCAGTGGTGGATATTGTATGAGTCATGGCACCAGTATCACGCCACTGGAGTAAAAGAGCCGTTCAAACTCTCTAAATGATGCAGAAAAGGACCTTTGCACTGCTTGGTTATTTTCTTGATTTTTATGTTACTTTCAAAGCTTAATTAAGGTGCATAAATTGTTTGTTTATATTTCTCGTTTCATTTCTTGATGACTAAATCGTGCGCCTGCCCTCTGCACACACTTGGTCCTTGTTTGTTCCCTCTAGCTTCTCCAGCCTGGATTTGCTCATAGTTTCTGTTCTATTCCTGGTTACCGAACACCAGAAATCCTCCGAGTTTATTGTGCCACAAACAGATTGATCCTGGAATCCTGTTGGTTTTGTTTTCCCTCACCTGCCAATCAGTGAAAACATGACTTCTGCTCTTTTATTCATCTCCTGTGTCTTTTTAAGGCAAGACAGCAGTAAATCTGTTCTTCTGTTTGGTTTGGAAAAAGAAAACAGAATCAGTTCATCATCAGCTTTTGGGGATTTTGTTTAACTGATGCATGCAGTGTTCCCAATGTTCACAGTGTAAAAAAACCTAAAACCCTGTGAGGCGTTCCCAGTTTTAGTGGCACTGAGCTTCAGGAGGATTTTAATGACTCTCATCAGGAGCTCCTAATTACAATTGATCAGCAGCTGATTAACCGGCTCATCCTGAGAGATCAATGCGACTGATGACGCTTTGGACAGTTCAGAGAAACAATCGAGCTCTCAGTCAGCTAAGAAACAGAATGGCATTTAAAAACACTGCAGCTGTAGGAGCATCGTACAATATAAAGCACTACAAGATGAACAGATTAAGATCAAATGTGGTTTGGGTCAGGTTGATTCAATTATGGGCTTTGAATGAATGATTTCAAAATGTCTTTGCTAGAAGAATGACCTCCCAACATCTCTTTCCACTTTAAAAAGTCATTATATCATGATGGATGGAGAACAATGACTATAATCTCTGTTTATGAGGTAGAAGCTAAATTATCCCTCCAGAAGAAACATTTACAGCCTATAACCTTAGAATACTGCCTGGTGTTCATGGTGAAAACTGTAGCCAATCCTCAGCTCTCAGTCAGTAATCTTCCAGCCTTGCGTGGGCTCTGTGTAATTCCTGGAAGGGACTCACCGGCTGAGCAGGGCCCGTCGTGGACTCTGGAGATGAGTCTCTGCTGTTTGCAAGACGCCTGGCGCCTGTAGCACTCGTTCTGGTAGGTGTCTCCATTAGAGCCGCACACAGGGATGTAGTTTTTGTGGCACTGCGGGTCAAACACAGAGGTCATGTTATTACTCCCTCAATAAGGTGCACCCTCTGGTTTTTAGTTGCCCTGTGTCAGATCTTTGTTTTATTTGAGACCGAATTAGACTGGGGTTCTGATTAATGGCAGGAATACATGTAGGAAAATAACAGTGGGGTACAAGTTTTAAAACAGGTGTGCAGCAGGTAAAACAGACAGGAAACTAATTGTTTAACTCTTTGCAGTTCTCTTTATTAAAAAAATAATATGCACTAATTCTGTTGCACTGCATGAAGTTATTCCAGTGCATGTTGATGAGAAATATCTGATCAGTGACATCATGTTGTTTTGCAACGGTACAACCAGGAAATGTTTGGTAATCCATATGCAATCAACGGACAGCAACCCCCTGCAGGTCTGACCTCCGGTTCAAAGCAGACAGAAACATCAGCTTCATGGAAACTAACTGAGGATGAAACTCCACTTTGGATGGAGCAGCTCTTCTTTCTAGGAATCTGGCCGAATTTATTAGTTCTCCAAAACTCTGACAACCCAGGGTTCAGACCAGGAAGCAGGGTCGTAGTTTAACACTCCTCTCTGCAGCTTCTGTACTGCTACCCACCCATTACCCTATTAAGACAGTGTCTCGCCCACGGCCAAAATTGAATAGATTAAAAAATTATCTAAAAAGAGGAAATCAGGAAAATCTAATAAAAATAAACACAACTCAGACTAAAAAGAAAAATAAAACAATTAAATGTGGCTTACTGAACATAAGATCTCTCTCTTCAAAGACTTGCTAGTTAGTGACCTGATTTGTGACAATCAGATTGATTTATTTTGCCTCACAGAAACCTGGCTGCAGCAAGAGGATTATGTTACTATAAATGAGTCAACTCCTACTAATTGTTTAAATTTTCACATTCCTCGAAATACTGGGCGAGGAGGAGGAGTAGCAACCATCTTTCAGTCCGATTTATTGATTAGTCCCAGACCAATCAATAGCTACAACTCTTTTGAATATTTAATCCTTAGTTTTCCTCATCCAAATTGCAAAGCAATAAAACCACTTCTGTTTGTTGTTTTGTACCGTCCACCAGGCCCTTACTCTCAATTCGTAGATCAGTTTTCAGACCTTTTATCTGATTTAGTGTTAAATACACATAAAGTTATTATAGTGGGGGATTTTAACATTCATGTTGACACTGAAAGTGATAGCTTAAATATAGCCTTTAATGCTATCTTAGACTCAATTGGCTTTAACTCAAAACATTAACAAACCTACCCACCTTTGTCTTCATTCTCTGGACCTTGTGCTGACAATGGCATTGAGTGTAAAGACATAACAATATTTTCTTATAACCCTGTCCTGTCTCACCATTTCTTAATAACCTTTGAGTTTAATTTAACAGAGTACTACACACCTGAAAGAAAATTCCTATAGTAGATCATTATCAGACGATGCTGTAACACCTTTAAAGAATCTGTTTCCACTTATTCACAGAAAAAAACAGAGTGGAGGGCAATAATTTTGTCTTTTCCCTTCACAAATTGATTCTCTTGTTCAGAGTGTTACTTCATCATTGCGTGGTGCATTAGACAATGCAGCCCCCTTGAAAAAGAAGGAAATTATTCATAGGAGGCAGGCTCCCTGGTTTAAATATTCAGAGCTGCGTACTTTAAAGCACAATGTTAGAAAATTGGAGAGAAAATGGTGCTCTACACACCTAGAGGATTCTCTCTTCATCTGGAAAAAAATAGCCTACTGTTGTATAAAAAGACACTTCACCAAGCCAGAGCAGCTTATTTCTCATCCTTAATAGAAGGAGAACAGAATAATCCTAGGTTTCTCTTTAATTACAGTTGCTAAACTTACACAGAGTCATAGCTCTGTTGAGCCATCCATTCCCTTAGCTCCTCAGCAGTCATGACTTTAAGGGATTCTTCCAAAATAAAATTGATTCTATTAAGAAGAAAATCTTTGACATACTCCTGAAGATGATTACTTCATCCTCAACAAGTGAGACAACATTGGAAGTAAACTGTAGAACCTGATCTGTGTTTGGACTGTTTTGATCCTGTGGAGCTTCCTGAGTTATTAGAAATATTAGCTTCATCTAAAACCTTCTTTTTTTTTTTTTTTTTTTTTTTCTTTTTTTTTTTTTTTTAAACTTGTATGTTAGACCCAATCCCAACCAAATAATTTAAGGAAGTGTTCCCTCTGATTACCAGCCCCATTTTAGATATGATTAATTTATCTTTAGTAAAGGGGTATGTACCACAAGGCTTTTAAGGTAGCTGTAATTAAACCTTGCTTAAGAAACCTCGCTTTGATAGCGAGATTAATAAATTACAGACCTATATCCAATCTTCCATTCTTATCTAAAATTCTTGAGAAAATAGTTGCTAATCAAATGTGTGAGTATTTACACAGCAATGACCTGTTTGAAGAGTTTCAGTCAGGCTTCAGAGCTCATCATAGCACTGAAACAGCTCTGCTGAAAGTCACTAACGATATTCTTCTAGCCTCAGATAATGCACTTGTGTCTGTACTGGTTCTGTTAGATCTCAGTGCTGCATTTGATACAGTCGACAATATTATAATATAACAATATTCTCTTAGAAAGGCTGGAATATGCTGTAGGGATCAGGGGAACAGCGCTAGGCTGGTTTAAATCTTATTTGTCTGACAGATTCCAGTTTGTTCATGTAAATGATAAATCATCTTTAAACTCCAGGGTTAATTGTGGAGTACCACAGGGTTCAGTACTTGGGCCAATTCTCTTTACTATATACAGGGGTTAGACAATGAAACTGAAACACCTGTCATTTTAGAGTGGGAGGTTTCATGGCTAAATTGGACCAGCCTGGTAGCCAGCCTTCATTAATTGCACATTGCACCAGTAAGAGCAGAGTGTGAAGGTTCAATAAGGAGGGTAAGAGCACAGTTTTGCTCAAAATATTGAAATGCACACAACATTATGGGTGACATACTAGAGTTCAAAAGAGGACCCAAGACCCCCAAGGCCCAGCCTTGGGGGTCTTGCGGGGCTGCTTCTGGCAGGGGTATGGGTGTCGGGCATGTTCTGGGACCTGGATGCTGCGGATCTTCTTTTCGTGGGGGTGCGCTTTCACGGGGGGACTTTGTTTTTGGGGGGCTGGTGGGGGTGCACTTGCCGGCAGTGTGAGTGTTCTGTGTGCAGCTTTTTGCTCTGGTGACTCTTTACTGCATTCCGTCCTGCGCTGTATTGTGTGCTGTGGTGGTCTGGGGCGGGGTGGTCCTGTGCGTGGCGGCTCTGACCTTCGGGCGTGGTGCGGCAGGGCGGGCGTCGCTGGGCTCTGCGCTTTGCGTCGGGCTTCTGGGCCTCGTACTGGGTGGTGGTTTGCCGTTTGCTGGATGTTTCCTGGTGGGTTCTTGTGTGCTCGGGCGTTAGCGGTCTTCGCCATGCCCCTATGAATGCACAGAAGGATGTGTGGTGATGCTGTGGCGCTGGCTTGGGGGGATCTGCGCCGTCTGCTGAGCTCTATTCTGCCTGGCTGACCTGGATGTTGGTGGGTCTGTGTCTCTGGAGGAGGGTGTGGCCTCCCTGCTGCGTGCGCTGTGGCACCCTTCGGCTTGAGGGCAGGGGTCTTTCCCTTGGGCATGGTAGTGGGTGGGGTGGTATCATAGCTGGGGTCTGCTTGACTGCCCGGCTGGCCGGTGGTCTCGGTTCGCCTGACTAGGGGGGGGGGAGTGCATGTACCTATCCTGGCCTGGAGCTTGCTTTTGGGTAGGGCTGCTCTATTTGGATCGGGCTGCGGCTTGGTGGCAGCCTCGGTGTTGAAGTGGGATGTGTTTTCGTTGCCCTGCTTGCCTGGTTGTGGCTGTGGTCTGGTGCCCGGCATCTGGGACTGGGCACTATTTTGGCTGTGCCCATGAGGTTCGGGGGTGGCTAGGCGTGCTGGTCATGGGCCCTCCTTTGCGTGGCGTATTCTGGTTGCGCTGGGGCTGGCTGGTCTGCTCCTTTGTTTGGAGGGGGGGCCGAACTCTTGGTAAAGATTTAATGAGCATGAGTCATTTAATCGTTGGATAGGTACTGGCCGGTTCGGGGCGGAACAGTCGGGTTGGGGCGTTGGACGGTGAATTGTCGCAAGGAAACTGTCGTGACTCATAAAGAACGAACCAGGACCATGAATGTGTACATTTCTTTACAACTGATCGATGTGTTCTGGGCCACATGGTTGGATTGGCGAATGGGGGCTAGCATAGTTGACCACATCGGTCGGTACGTTGGGCTGCGAGGCAGGAGACCCCGAGAGTAGTCCTTTTGACCTTGAACCGGGAGGCTAAATGGTTGGGTATATCAAGTGACTTTGAGTTAAACATGGAGAACAAAGGAACGATGAAATTAGCAGTAGAGCATAGAAGCAGCTATTGGTCAATGTATGCTGAACAAGGTTACACGGGATATGTGAATGGATCACTATCATGGACTCGTAGGGCATAGGGGCCTGGATGGCGGCTGTTCATGGGGGGAAGGTTGGGAGGCATTTCGGTGAGGAGGAGCTCTGCTGGCTGACATGTGTTTCCGAGGGCCGGGGGACACGGCGGCGGTGTAGTGGGGGTGAAGCCGGTGGTGGTGCGGAGGGGGTTTGACCTTGAATCAACTTCGGGGATATGGAGTAAAGTAGGCGGAGTTGGATAGGCTGGGTGGCGATGTGGAGATAGTCGGATAGTGTTTTATAAAATGGGACAGTTGCGAGTGGACAGAAAATTTTGAGAGGCAATGTTTTTTTTGTTGGATGGAGTTGGAGGAATATGTGGGGGAAAGGACGTGGGAAATGAAAAAAGGATGAACTTCGGAGTACGGGGCTGAGGCATGTACAGTAATGATGAGCGCTTTGTTTTTTGTCACCCGACGGGAATGTGATGTGTATCAGAATGTCGTAACCATAATAGTAAAAAGGGTGAGCCGTTAGAGTAGTGCCGTTGTAGGGGGGTGACGGATGAAAGTGATTAGCGCCAGTGGGGTTCGCGCCTTTGTGCCACTCATGACCTCTCGGGGGTTAGGGGACGTAGTTGTGAGTTCGATCTAATAACGGGGATGTAATACGCGTTCATGGGTTCCAGTCCCTTTGGTGGCGAGCGTAGTGGCTAGAGGTTCTATGGTTGAGATTGGTTGCAAAGATTCGCCAACGTGGGGGTGTTGGAGAGCTACATAATTACCCGTAAAGCATGTTGTTCCTGGTGAAAGCCGAAGAAAACAAAAGGAATCACCGCATGGGAAGGAGATCACATGGGGGTGTTGCCATAGGAGTGAACAGGAAAGGATAAAAACGGGAGACGCTAGATGTTCTGGCGTGCAAGGATTTTGGGTTGTTAGCTGGGCTGGCTATCGCGGCACATGTGGACCCCTCTTTATGTACAACCCCCTAGCCACCACTCTAACGCACCGGAGAAAGTCGCGCTTCCAGTGGTGGGGTCTAGTCTCGGTGGCGGTGCGACTTGGTTCCTTGCCTTGTCTCTGCCCCCGGACCAACGTTAAGAAAGATTATAGGTGGGTAAGACACCCCAACATCTGGGCTGTCCAAGGCGCTCAGGACGTCCTGAGTTGTGTATGATTAGAATTCACAATTTACATGCTTTCATGTGCTGTTTAATCTGTGGCTCTGACGCCGGTATAACCTTCGACGTGACTACTGTTGTAAGAGTCTGACACCGCAAGTCTTTAGTTTCGTAGAAAGCGTTGGGTCTTTGGACTGCTCACCTCCTACTAGGATCTCAGTTCTTAACCCCCCGGCCCCACTCCAATATCATGGACCGGGGGCGCTAAATACTATGGTACTCCAATCACAACAACCGACTTCGAAACACTGGCCTGCAGGTCTTATTGAGCTTAGTATATCCTCTGCATCCAGCTGGGTGTGCCAACTTGTTGCAGTTCATAAGCAAGGTGCTCCGGTTCGCAACCACGGCTATGACGGCAACCGGTACACGAAAACAAGCTAAAAATGCTGACCTGTTTAATATCCGCGCTCCAATCAACACCCACGGATCGCCGGGACTGACTGACCGGGGCCTGGACCCACCTTAGGGCCTCTGCTCGGGCCATCTGGGCGTGTAGGGCCTGGCTTGTTCCCGGGGGTTCTTGGGTCATCTGGGTCCAACATGGCTTCACATTCCCCAAATGGGTCGAAAACATTGTACAATCCTGAAGGCCCCGGTTACCGTTGTATCAGAGATGACAATGCAACATACTACACACAGCCGTAAAACAAGAGCGACTGACGGATCTTGAGAAGAATCTGGTTTGTTACACCATATTAGGTCCACGCGCGCTAGACTCGGAAAGGAAACATGATGAAAGTGAAGTGTTCGAAAACAAAGCGGATTATTGCCTCTCCCAACTCGAGCCTTGCACAAGCTCACCGTAAAGATTCTTAAAATATTATTGGCCACTGTTAGGCATTGAAGAGGTGTTTTGGACCGATGCAAGAGAGTCAGCGACTAACGTGTATCCCTCCACCAGTATCACATAGTGACCTGGCCACTATTCTGCGAGAAGAATGGCTTAAAATCCCTCTGACCACTGTGCCAGACTTGTATATGTCATTCCCCAGACGAATTGACACTGTACTGGCCCCAAAAGGAGGCCCTACACCATACTAATAAATTATTGTGGTCTAATACCAGGTGTTTCAGTTTCATTGTCCAACCCCTGTATATGCTTCCAATAGGTAAAATTATCAGGCAGCATAGAAATATATATATACATATAAAGCCCTTAATGATCTAGCTCCATCATACATCAGAGACCTGATTGTTCCATACGTTCCTAACAGAGCACTTCGTTCTCAGACTGCAGGTTTACTGGTGGTTCCTAGAGTCTCTAGAAGTAGAATGGGGAGGCAGATCCTTTAGGTATATTGCGCCTCCTCTCCTGGGAAACCAGCTCCCAGTTTTAGTCCGTGAGGCAGGACACCCTGTGTTACTTTTAAGGCTAGGCTTAAAAACTTTCCTTTTTGATAAAAGCTTATAGTTAGAGTGGTTAGGTTGTTCCTGAGCTATCTCCTTATTTTAGCTCCGTTTTCTTCTCCCCTTGTTGGATGGAGTAAGGGGCGGAGTCAGGTTTAGCCTAAAAACCGGCTCAGTTATGGTTGAGGTGCAAACACACCCTCCAATTTCTGCTACCTGTATGACCCCCTCTCCTTATCAATGGTTATGGTCAATCTGACAGAGAGAGGTATCCCAATCGTTGTGGATTTTTAGTATAACAATTGGCCATCAAGGCGGCTCTAGATGGACAAACGCGTCTACTTTTAAGGCTAGGTTTAAAACTTTCCCTTTTGGATAAAGGTTATAGTTAGAGTGGCTTAGGTTGTCCTGAGCTATCTCTGTAGTTATGCTGCTATAGGTCTTAGGCTGCTGGAGGACATAATGACCCACTTCTACCCTTCTTCGCTACTTTCTCACACTACTCTCCGAATTTTGCATTATTTGCTGTTATTTTCGCTTTTAACCCCTTATTTATCTCTCTTTTCTCTTCCTAGAAGCTACACCTGGCCTGACTCTGTGTCTACCTGTGACACCTCTAGGGAGGGGCATCGTCCAAGCTTCTGCTGGCCCAAAAACTTAATGCTCACCCTCTACCGATGATCCACATGAGCCCTGTCTCTTCAGTGTTTAAACCTTTTTCTCTCCTAGACATAGCTACTGGCTGAGCTTTTATTGTGACTAACTCTATCGTGTGCTCTCTTCAGACTCTAAACTTGAAAACTGGCTCAGAGTTTTTCTGTTCTTTTTTGCTTTCTAGATGAAACACACTAAAGGAGCTACATCCATTAACATTTACCTTTCCTTCCCATAGAAAGTACTCCTGGATCAGTGCTTCTTTGTTCTCTTTGTGTCTCTGCTCTGTTCTCTCTAACCCCCAGTCGGTTGTGGCAGATGGCCGCTCACACTGAGCCTGGTTCTGCTAAAGGTTTCTTCCTGTTAAAAGGGAGTTTTTCCTCTCCACTGTTGCTACATGCATGCTCAGTATGAGGGATTGCTGCAAAGTCAAGACCAGTGACTGTCCACTGTCTCTACATGCTCATCCAGGAGGAGTGAATGCTGCAAGTCACTGACTGGATGCAATCTGCTGGGTTTCCTTAGATAGAAAAACTTTTTTATCCAATTTGAATAAATAACAGAATCTGCCTGCACTGTTCAATGATTAGGACTAATTGGAATGTATGTACCTGAGTTTTGTGAAGTGCCTTGAGACGACATGTGTTGTGAATTGGCGCTATATAAATAAACTGAATTGAATTGAAATTGAAACTGATAAGTCCAGATGCAGGAGTCAGAATCAGATTGATGAAGCTCTGTTTCAGTTCATCTCCAACTGAGATGGAGGAGAATCCTCGATCTTCCTCATTATAAAACTCATTGTTGGACACTATAAGAAGAGATGTTTCTTCCTTGCCTCCTCCAACAGGTCAAAGGGTAACAATGGGTGTTTGATTTTGTTACAGTCTGGTCCTGTCTGTGGGTGGGCGGGTGGAGCAGGAGGAGCTTCTTTCACACAGTCAAAAAAGTTTAATTTTACGTAAAATTTAACATAAGATTTCTACCTCCATCCTCTTAATATTATCACTATTAATATTTTTTTTTTAAACATTCAAAATGAAGTTGCACCTGTATATGTGACTTTGAATGTGTCGTTAGACAACCAGATCAGGACATTAAAATCTGCATAAAAAACAACAATTAAAACATAAATGCCAAAAGTTCTGCTAAATAGAAAAATGGAAGATGAAAATACTTTTTACAGAAGTCAATGTCATACACAACAACAACAAAATTCAGCTAGAGGGACTGCTTGAGTTAGATGATCAGAGAGTCCTGGCAACAACTAACCAAAGGCTGAAGACCCAAAAACCAATTAGAATAAGGGTACAAAAATCCAGTCGCTAAGAGCTGCTATCCTGCAGCTTTAAGATGCATCATTGCTCCAACACTGAGACAAATAGAAGAACTCCCTGATCAACATTCAGCCATTCAGCTCTGCAGAGGCCTGGTAACAAGGCTTGGCAGGGATGTATCTAAAGGTTGCAGGATAGTAGCTCTCCAGAACTGCAACTGGGCATCAGTTTGTGACCTTAAGCTCAAGCTCACTTAGGTCCTGTAGCAGAATAATTATCTGAAGAACACCAGCCAGTCCACCTCTGAATGGCAAAAATAAAAAACCTAGAGAAATTCTTTGGGGTGGCCTAGTCAAAGGCTGGAGAAATCCTGACCGAGATGCTGTGGTGTGACCATCAATAGGCTGCTCAGGCTTTTATAACCCTCCAGTGTAACAGAGTTAAACAATTCTGCAAAGCAAAGTGGGCGAAAAAGTCCTCCACTATGATGAAAAAGACTCATTGCCAGTTAGAAACACTTGATGGTTCTCAACCAACCAGATATTGGGTTTAAAGGGTGATTACTTTATCACACAAGGCCAGGTTATTACTGATATCATCATTTAAAACTGTTTTCTGCATTTTTTCAGGTCATGTTTGATTTTAACATTTGATCTGAAACATTTAAGAGTGACAAATGTGTGAAAATGGAAAAATAATCTTTAAGTAATCTTTAATACTTTTTTCAGCAAGTCAGCAAGCCTCTGCCAAATTATTCATTGTGCATTTATTTTTGGAAAATATATCTGGAAAATATCAAACTGAGGCATCCCCAGAGCAGCACAGGGTCATTTAAAACATCTAAAATGTGATGTAATAAGTGGTGTCATATCTACCTGGAACTGGCAGGCGCATTTGAGCTGAGCGCCTTCGTCTTTGCAGACGCCTCCGTATCGGCAGGTGGAGTCGTCGCAGACCCTCAGGTCGCTCTTCTTCTCTGACAGATCTGCAGCCGAGACACAAAAACAAGGTGAGAATTAAAACAGGAAGTCAGACAGCAGGCGGTGGATCGATAAGGCCAATCAGACCTGCTGAAACCTCTACGAGGAGCAGCAGAAAACGTTTCTGCTTGGATCGCTCACTGAATCAGGAGTTTACAGTCAATAAAAGCAAACAGAGCAGAAGGTTTGTATCACAACATTCTACATACATACAAAGAAAAAAAGAGTAACTCATTTCAATCACCTGGTAAAGCTTTACAGCAGGCTGGAAACGGGTTGAAAAGATATTTCTCTAAGGAGTAACCCCCGCCCCCGTACTCTGCAACACACATACTCCCTTCATAAAGTATTCCCTCTCAATTCTTTACATTTTATGCTACAACCACAAAACTTCAGAGACTCTCGCAAACTGTTGAGTGGATTTTTCTTGACAATATTCTCAAGGCCTCGGGTATCCCTATTGCACCTTTTCCTATGATACTGTTTCCTTCCACTCAACTTTCTATGAATATGCCAGAACTTTTTCATTATTTTCAAATTTTTTGAGCTGAACTTATTTATTCATTCCACCTAAAAAATAATTTGTGTGTGCTAAGAAACATAATAGTTGCTGTATTGCACTAAATTAAAGAGTTTAAATTAGGATTTTCACTGCTTTCTGGTCATTTAACATAAAAGCATCATTATTTTACCTACTGGAAGTAAACAAAGGGACCAGAGATGGTGTTACAAAGCTTACAAAAAACATAAATTCACAAATCGATCAAAACATTGATGCTAATTTTAATCTTTAAACACCAAAGAGCTTCTGTTAGTTATGCTGGGAAAAAAAAAAAGATGCAGTCATCATATTCATCAGTGCATCACTAATGAGCAACATTTCCCAAAATGTCACCGGGTGCCTTTAAGGTCACAGTCTGCTGCTGTTTTCCTAAACTTTGAGAAGTTTCTCCCGGAAGTCGCTGCTTATCCTGAATCAGTTCTGCCCTTTAGAGCTTTTTATGAGTAATCAGTTAATAAAATGTCACAACGTGACTCCTCGATGGTGGTTTTCTTATCAGGCAGAGCTCAGGAGCAGATTAAAACCCGACACACACACACACACCCACCCACACACACAGACAGGCGCTGCAGGTGGTGGGTGATCTGATAATAAGAGGCCTCCACACGCCAGAAAACGGCAGCTAACGTAAACCACCCACATTTCCATGAAGAGAAAAGCCTCAGATTTCAGCCTGCAGTTAAATTGGCTTTGAAGAACAATGTAATGGTTCATAATTATATGGAGCAGCTCCTAAAAATGGCCGCTGAGATCTGAGTAACACACCGCACGGCAGCTGGAGGAAAGACAGAAACCTCCAGCTGAAGGTTTTTTATCCAGACAACTAGTCTTCAGACAGAAAGAACAGGGACATAAAACTCTGACAGACATGTCAGTTTTTACTCTTCCTCCCCAGTTTTCTGAGTCGTTCATATATTTCACGAGAGCACAAGGTTCTGTTTTGGGGCCCCTGCTGTTTTTGGTATATCTGCTCCCTCTTGGGCACATTCTGTCAACTTTTAAAAACATCTCTTATTGCCATGCAGATGATATTCAGAGGTTGTTAAACTACACACTAAATGCTTTGATTCAGTCAGACGGTGGATGTCCACCAGATTAATGTGTAAAAGAAAGGAGGGCCTCATGCCTCTTGGTACTCCTACTAACCTTGGAATGACCTTTGACTTATCAGATGTTCAAGTCAACCCTCTGCTTGGTTCCTCATCTGCCAAACTTTGCTACAGTGCGTCATGTCTTGAACTAAAAATACTTCATGCTTTTGCTTTATCATGTCTGCATTATTTGGGCACATTTTACAGATGTTTTAGCACAACCTCCCCTAGAATGGTTGCAGGTTCTTCAGAACTTTGCTGCCAGGCTTCTGACTGAATCCTTAAAGTTCCCACATAGGATTCTGCTGCTGATGCAACTACACTCGGTTCAGAGTGCATTTTTAACATCCCTGACTTCAGCTCTTCAAGCAGATGCACCAGATTATGTTAGAGGATCTCTGCATCCATACATCCCCGGAAGGTTACGTAGGGCCTGCTAATGGCGCCTTTACAGAGTGGAAAACAAAAGGAGACAGGTTTCTTGCCCCTCTTTTTAAATCTGTGTTTGATTAGTCTGCCTTGCTCTAATTTAGATCTTATTAATAGTGCATTGTGAAGCATGTCGTGACTCTAATGTCTTAAAAGCAACCTCTGTGCTGTTTAAACTTTGGATATTTTCCTTTTGCCAGTATGGAAACAATCAATTGTTTTATAAGACTGAAGCAAACAGGGAAGGGGGGGGGGGGGGGGGAGATGGTGCAGAATCCTGGTTCCTGATGCTCTCTATTTAGGTCTGGGGACAGAAACGTCCATGGAAGGAGGCTGATTTTGTCTGTTGAACCATGTCTGTGTTGACTTGGCCATTTGTTTGATGATGACCCAAATCTCCTGGTATTATAAAGAATTCATGGTGCCACACAGTCTAACAAGTCTCCCAAAAAGAGGACAAAAACAGGCCCACACCATCACAGAGGTCCACCTATTCATCTTTGCTTCATGCCAGACCCACCTGCAGTGTTTGCTGGTAAAAAAGACCAATGGCAGTCTCTGCTGTTCCAGTTAAAGGCCCAGTGAAGTTTAGTAAACCCTAAATTATTATGTTGGTGATGGAAGGACAGAAGATGCTTTTCTTCACACTATTACTACATATGTAGGTACCATGGTGTGTCTATTATCTTCTAATGCAACCCTGCAGTTAAAATGTACTTTCTCCTTTTCTTCTGGTAATGCTCTCTGTACTACAGTGTTTAGCAGTTTAGCAAGAAGCCATTAAGTAGTTGCACAGACAGCAAGCAAATATTTTCAGAAATTTTTCTTTTAATGTTGTTTTTTTGGTGCATGTTGCAGTTAAATGTTTCTAAAGTTCGCTAAGTCAGATTGCCACTCTGACCTTGTGAAAACAGCAGGATGTTCATTCAGACTCCTTCAGTGGTATTAATGTGAAGAAAAGAAGGTCTGCTGATGGCTTAAATGTAACCTTTAGGAAAACATTTAATGGTTTAAAACAGGTTAAAGTGTGTTGCAGTCATGAGAGATTTCTGTTAATCGATCTCTAGTTCTCCTCAGATCTTCTGTATTAACAGCGTCCAGACAGCCGTGTCCAGATGGAGCCATGAAAGTAGGGCGGAAGGAGCCTTTTCAGCAGTAATATGCAGGTCTGCAGGCCGTTCACGGCTAATTAAGTCCATGCAGCAACCACATCCAACACTGCCGCTCAGCCGTGGGTTTGTGTGGAAAGCTGTGAGTCAGGACCGCTTCCTGTTTGCAGGTTTTTCACTTTATTAGAACCCAAAACAGTCAGGGATTATTCCGAACAAGAAAAGGTGTTTAAAGCTCCCACTGGAGAGTTTCTTCATTTATACAAAAACAGCTTCCAGTCTGCAGAGAGCGTCCTGGCTATGTGATCTGAGCAAGGAGAAGCAGGTGCTGATATATTTCTCTGGGTTTGTGCTCCACCAGGACCTGCTCTGTGTCAGGTTCCTCACCCTCATGCATTTTACAACAGAAGCAAAGATCTGAAATGCACATAATTCCCACTTTTGGATCGGGGCAGAACTAAAGAAGCTGATGGAGCGTGGCAGTAGCCGTCGCCGAGAGGAACATCCAGCTCCGAAATCCCCAGAGTGGGTCTGGGTTGTCAACACCACCCAGGACCCTACCCCCCAGCCCAGCCTGCAGGAGCTGGACGTTAACAACTCATCTTCCGTTTGGACACCGGCAGGATCCCTTCTATCCGTTTCTCTTACCACCACACAAAACAGCTGATTGCAGTTAAATAAGATGAAAAATCTTTTTTCTGAAGACTTCTGGTTAATAAACCCCCCATCAGCGTCATTAAACCAACTGCAGACCTCAACCAAACACAGCTTCAAAACCTGAACCTGAACTTGTTGCAGGCAGAAGCCCTGAGAATCTGAAGGATAATCTGCAGCAGGTTTAATGGTTTCAGAGAATTCCAGATGCTGTCTGTAAGCTTCAGTCTTTACAGATATTTAATCGTTTACTCTTAAATCTGCACTGTGCAGAGGAGCAGTGAGGAGAGTTAGGACTTCTGGTTCGAAGTGAAAGCTACCATGACATATGAAAAATACATAAAGAAATAAACTAAATATTTTGTTTAATTTTTGTATCTTGTATTTATTCATTAAATGTATTTTTTTATGTTTTTATTTATTTTCCCTTTATAGATTTAAGTAATTACATTTCCTATGTTTTATTTTTCTTTTCTTTATTGTTTTACCATTCTTTTCTTCTGGGTCTCTTTTTCTTCCTTTTTATTTATTGTTTTGTTTTAATGAAAGCATTTTTCTCTTTTGTTTATTTCTTAACTTCTTTATTTTTCTTAATAAAAGTTTTTTCTTATTTTCATGTATTTTAGTGTTGGATTTTTCGTATGCAGGCCACTGGGTCAGCCTATTGGGACGGGACTCCATGCAGAAGAAGACAGGAAGCATGTTTTCTGGTTATTATTGACATATTAAGCAAACTGAAACATTTTTTCCAGTCAAATCCATTGTTTGTTTTAGCCTAGCCTCATAGTCACCCTGATCATGTTAGCCGAATGAAAACCTTTTTTCACGTAAAGCATCTGAAGAGCATCATGTCCGAGAGCTAAAGGAACCAGCAGAGCTTCCACGTCCTTTGTTCTTCAGTCATCATCTTCAAACCATTTCAGATTTTAACATGAACAATATGACAACAGTTTGTCTTGAAGTTTGTCTGAAGAATCTAAGCATGTCGAACATCACATTAAACAATCAGATCTTAAACTTGAACTTCGTCCATTGTGAGATATTTATTTTGTCATTCATAAATCTTCATTTAGTGATTTTCTAATGCTGACAGATCAACTTTATCCACTTTATAATAATACATTTTTGTTAATGCCACATCTAAACAGAGCAGCTTGTTTAACATCCCTTCAACCCACCTCTGTCTGCCAACGGCTCGTTTCAAAGAAGAAGAATCTTTATATTCTGGCATCAAATGAAAAGTCCTAAAATAAAACAGATGATGTTTTCTCCAGAGTTTGGTTTTCATTTCAAAGAGCAGAGAAACCTTCTGAAGGTCTGCTGAGGGGTATTGATCTAGGTTTCTTAAAAGTGAAGAATTTATCCTCAGGTTGGGTGTGAAACAGGAGGGAGGTGGGGGTGACATTCAAACCTCCATCGTCACTGATGCATGCTGGGACCTAAATTCCCCATCACGCTCAAAACACAAGTGTTCCAGTATTCTATGCAATTAGGCGGAATAATGGGGGGACTAAACAAGGAAAAACACTGTTTACGGTGTTTCTCACTGGTAGCTCACCCACCAGCAGGTATGCTCGTACCTCCAGGGGCATGAGCTAACATGTTCACATACCCTGAATAAAAACACAGCTATTTATTTCTCACATTTCTACTTCCTAAATGCCAGAATAATGAGACAGTTTTTTAAATCATTCTCTTTAATTTCAAAAGTTTACATAAACATCTAATAAATATGCTTAAACTATTTGGGAGAGCCGAGCCATGATTTCATGGCTGCGTGAGCCTTTTGAGTATCATTTCAAAATGACTGAAGGTCCTAACTTTCATCTGTTCAAACACTTTTATACAAGTATAAGCATGGACTTTCCAGCCACCGTACAGTTCATGAAGGAGACAGGTTCTGTTTCCCAGAGATGAACGGGTTCTGGTGCATGATGTGTGACTCAACCCCAGAGCTAAAGACCTTGTGAAGATGCTGGCTCTAAGCTCTACAGTGAAACAGGTCCTGTACCAACTGGAGCTGGAAGGTCACTCAGAGAGGAAGAAGCCAGATTGTTGTTTTCTAGTTTCTAGTGCACTTAGGGACAGAGAGCTTGGTTTTGTCCTGTGGTCTGCCCATAATGACAATTACAGTCAGAGGAAAAGAGAAACAAGAAAGGGAGATGGGTGAGGCATAAAGGTTAAAGGGAGAGAAGAAAATAAGAATAGAGGAGAATACGAGATAAAACACAATTTCTGTGTTAACAACACTGCGGTTTTGAAAGCTTAAGACGACGTCGATCTATGATTGAAGTTTGATATGGAGTAAAATTGAATGTCATGATGCAGTGTGGCTTCAATCCCACACCTCTCTCCATCTGCGTCACCAGTTTCCCCTGCCTCCAAAACGAGCATACCCTGGACACTGGTACTGGACCCTTTACAACACTATGGGTCTTCACTGCTGGCATAAAGCTGCATTTGGAGTGGTCTTTTATTCCCAGGAGACCACTCAACACATAACCACAAGTGACCAGAGGACTCTGACGGTTAGAGGCATTCTGCGTCCATGTCTGACAGTCTTCTTCGTGACGACTGCCAGTCGGTTACCTTCAGCTTCATGAAAAGCGTTTATTGTCCATCAAAAGGGAAGTTTGTTTCTACAGTGGTAGGAAAAGGTAGGACAAAAAAAAACCATACAAAGTTCAGAGAATATCAAGCTGAAGTTCTGTTACAACCCAAGTCCACCTATTTTACCCCAGCTGAAAATGTGTGGAATCAGTTAGAAATCAGTTTGGAGTTTGTTCAAAAGTTTCTGAGGCGACCTGCTGCAGACTGACCCGGGTTCTTCACTGTATCACTGCTTGGATGCAGGGCTGTGAAGGTGCCACGTCCTGCTGACATTGGTCCATGGTACTGCCAGCTCTGCTACCCACTGGAACAGATAATGTGTTCACCGCGGTACAGCGATGTGACCTTTCAGCACCAGCAGCGTTATTTCTTTTCCACCACTTCATCATGGTGCTTCCCTTTTCATATCAGTGCATGTGTTCATGAAGCGGGGTCCTTTGGTTAGATGTTCTGTTTTCAGTAAATCAACAAAACAGACTTCGAAGAAAAAAGGCGGTTAGGAGTTTCTGGCTCAACTAAGATCAAGAAGGTCGCTGTGTTTGGTCTCAGCAGGTCAACTGAACATAAACACGAACCGGACATTAAAAAAAATGATCTTCTCTGTTAAAAGTTTTCAAGAGCTCAAGTATTACAAGCATACATAGAAAAAATCCAATCAGACAATCAATGCTGGTAAATTTTGAAATAAATTAAATGTTTTATGGATAAGACGAGAACTTCCTATTGATAAAGACTTGAACAGCTGAAGCAGTTCGGTTCCTGCTCCTTTGGACCTTAACAGAACTTTGTGACTACAGTAGCAGGACCAAGAGCCTGTCTCTCTGCCTTCCTCCTTGACCTCCGACCTGCTCCTGAAGGCAACACCAGGATGCCTACACCGTAAAATTCAAGTTTAATCTCAGACTTCATCTCAGTCACTGTATATTATCATCTTAGAGCCTGAGTTTGGTTCAATAACTAATTACATTTCAGTTTATTTTCATTATTTTGGCATTATCAGTGTATTTTATAATAAAATAATATACATTTAATAATATAAATTTAATTTTATTTGTCAGTAAAGGATTAAACTAATATTTATCATCCAGACGTGTCATTTCTTTCTTTGTGTTTTACTTGTATCTAAACTTTTATTTAATTCTTGTCCAAAAGGTACAACTTTATGAAGATTATTGGTGTATTTGTAATATGAATCTGGATTATAATATGTTTCTGTATTAACCTCAAAATAAAATAGGACAGGTAAATGACAATAAGGTGCTGTTTTAGTTTCGGATGTTTGGTTTGAATTTGTGGCTTTAATTTGTCTGGTTGGAGGGTGATGCGGGTATCACTCTGTTAGTGGCTCTGAGCAGATGCTGCAGACTGACCTGCTGTCTAATTACATCCCTTTCTTCCTCCTCCTCCTCCTCCTCCTCCTCTTCCTCCTACTAACTAATTGCTTTTAAATTCGACCTCTTTGATGTCTTCATTTGTTGGAGAGCAGGAGGAACATCTGACCACCAGAGGCCTGGAGGTGTTCCTGTCAGCTGTTCATGCTGACTGATCTTCACCTGGACACAGCTGCTGCTGTGTGAAGATAACAGGTCTGATGTTTAAAGACTTGATCTGAGTTCATTCTGGAGTCTGACGGAGAGTTTGACCAGGAAGTAACTGATCTCCAGGGAAGTGTCTCTAACAACACGGGTCAACAAGGTCTGTTGGTTTGTTCCTAACAAAAGGAGTTGAAGGTGTTCTCTTTGTCCAGAGAACTGGAAAAAAAAACTAAAAAAGCTCAGGTGAGATCTGGGAAGAAGGTATGTCAAGAAGCAATTTGTACCGATTCAGAGACACATCTGCACAGCAGCTGCAATTAAACGCAGATTTTAATCAAATTTAAGTTTTAAATGTTTTTATCAGTAAGATCTGATTCATTCAGACCAAAAAGGTCTGAGAAAAAATAAGTCTGGTTTCTTTAGGAGTTTTTCTACCTCAGCAGGTAGGTCTGTAATTTACTGCATATTAAATATGAATCATTTAAACAAGCTTTTAATTCTCGTCATTGTAATGCTGATTATTTTAATCTGTTAGAATTACTCAAACAGACTGTAAAATATGTGCAATATTTGGGTGGCTTTAAATCATTGAAGTGAGGAGTTTAGCTTCACATCTCTTCTTCCAACCTACTGCAGCAGGTTGGAAGAAGAGATCAAGAACCTCCAGTGTGAGAAGTCCTTCCTCTCTCCTGTTCTGCTGAGACCCGGTTCCTCTTATGGTTCTTCAGATGGAAATGTTTCTAATCACAGAACAGAGGGAAGAGCCTGGGAGGAGAAGCTTTGGAACATTTGGGAATTCACTCCAGTTCTTTTTGGAGTGGCTGAACTCCAAGAACCGACCTCCTGCTGCTTTAAAAAACGCCCCACACATCCAACCGTAGACGACACACAAAGAGACAGCTCGGCTTCGAAGGAAAACTTTGAAGTGAAACCCTTCGACACCACAGAGTCCCTCAGAGCTGAAGCTCCAAAGAAACAAAAACTAAAACAAAACAGCTCAAAGGAGAAGAATTCAAGGTGAGAATTTCTGATGTTTTTATAATATATAATAATATATTAAAGAATATAACTGTTAGCAAGGACTCTCCAACCCAAATGTAAAACCCCAGAGTGTGCCTGTACTGACACAGTCAGAGCAGAAGTTAGTTTATCAGGGAAAAAAAGATGTTGAAAGACACTTGTTTAAGCTCTAATGTCACATTCACAATCCATGAATTCCTGTAGTAATCCCCACTTATCTCCAGGATTGTTTCCCTCATGTCTCTTGGTTTTAAATCCTCTTCGGCTGTAGCTGTTTGAACTTCACAGAAGATCTCATTACCATTCTAACAGCCCTTAAAGGCAGCAAAATGTGCCCAAAAACCCGCCACAGGAAGCAGAAAGGTGAAAAAATGCCGAGTCTAGAAGGCAGAACCACAGCTGAGCAGCTGGACAGAATGGTGAAAATATAAACCAAATGGAAAAACAAACTGAGGATCTGTTAGTGGAAAAAACAACAGGTTCACCTTAGGAGGTAGCAGGCGAGCCTGTTAAGAAAATGGATCAGGAGAAAAAAACTGACAGGCTGAGAGGAAGAGAACCGGGAGAGAATTTGGTCAGAACCAAAGAACCAAAATACAGAAGCAAAAATCTACATAAAAAGTTCTAAAGTGTCTCAATGGTTAGTCATACCAGCTGATGCCAGTCTGATTTATGATTTGTTGATATGCTTTTACTACATCAACCTATTAACGCCCAACAGATAAGAGAATCCAATACCATCGCCCGAGCAGATCCAGCCGTGGACCCAGAGACCCGAGACCCCAGGACACATCAATCCCCAAGCAGAGGCCCGACAGAGCCCAGGGGTCCAGGCCCCGGCAAGCAGCCACCGGGAGTGAGCAGGCACACACCAAAGCACCCAGGCCCGGGCACCGAGAACCACAAGTACACCGGCGAGCAGAGACACCAACCACCGGCAGGTAGTGTGACAGGGAGGAAATTGATCCAGGAGAGGGAGCAGTCCAAGACTCAAACTGACACAAAAAACAGGCTCACATAGTCACAATCACACATTCTCACCCTCATGCGTACACATAAAAACACTCACACCCACGCACCCAACATAAAGACAAACAACAATGGACGTCGTACACTCACTCACACTCCCCATACATACCCTATACTCCCAGGTCCAAGTGCCGATACCCCATGTGGGCAACCAGCCCATGGACCCGGAGGTGATCCCCTTCCCTCCGGAGGTGGAGGCAGACCGCCCCAGCACCTGAACCTGGGCTAGACTGGGCTGGTGCCTGAACCTGAGCGGCCCCGGCCTGGACCCCGAACCCCCGCCCTGACCCCAGTCCCCAACGACCCCCATCCGTATGGGGGGCCATGTACAAAAGAGAGGTCTAGATGGTCCAAACTTGCCTGCCAACCAGAGCAGCCACAGGATGAAACAATCCTAACCCCTCAATGAATTCCGATCCTAACCCCATGAGCGCCCCACCCCCAATGAACCCCAGCATGTATTTCGCCACAGGGCCACTCCCAACCAGAACACAGATATCGAACACATGCCCCTGAATCCATATGCCATTAATCCCCTCCCCACAGCACTGGGGCACACCCCACAGATGAGCTCCATCCCCGAAAAGCTGAAAAAGCCACACCTACACAGCACAAGCTCCATACACAGCCCCGCCTCAAGCACCCCCGCCGCATCCTGCGCCCCCCCACACAGCGCGCCGTGACGGCGAGGCAAGGGCCCCGCGTAAAGCTACCTCAGCCCCTGCCGACAGGCGCAACAGGGCAGACACCACTGAACACCGCGTCAACAACGGAACCCCCGACCCCACACCAAGATGGGACAAACTTATCAAGAGATCCCCACCAGGGGCAAGCACCCAGGGCCGGCGTCCCCCACCACACACCCCGCAACCACACAAACAAACCAAATCACTTCCACTGCAACGATAGCACAGGGAGAAACATTATCCAGCTCAGCTGTACCATCGCTACTCAGCTGATCCAAATGCCGGTAACACTACATTCAAGAAGAGGACACAATCCCCCCACCCCACACGCTGCAGAGTCCCTCTAGCCTGCCGCCCTGATCCCCCCTCCCGGACACAAAAAAACAATTCGAATTTCAAAAAACACAACATCGATGTTTGCTGAACTTCTTGCAGCTTCGCTTTAATCATGTTTTTTCTTTATGAAAATCTTCCAGAGCCCTGAGAAAGTTGAACTTCTGAATCTAATGATGCTGTCATTAATGATGGAGCTTCCTCCTGGAAACAATAGTGGTGCATTTCTCAGACAGTCTCAGGCACAGAGAGTTCATTAATCAATTGATTCAGTTTAATTCAGTCTAATTTAAGACATTCGCCAAAAAGCTGTTAATACTTTCCAAGCTCGGATGTAAAATCCCTCAGTGGGAAATGAAGAGAGACGTCCTCATCAGAGCTGATGTTCCTCCCCTGATTGACTGCTCTCAATATTTTTGTTGGTGCCCTTAATGGAAAAGCTATTTGCAGACATGAAGCACTTTCAGCTGTAAATCTAGTCTGTATTTTATTTGCAGGCTGCGTTCATGCTTTGCCTGACTTATGGTGCCATTATGAAGACTAACATTATGTGCAATAAAAGCTCCAGGATGGAGATGCTTTTTTCACCCCACTCAGAGCCAAACGGCAGCACCTTCAGGCAGGAAGCAGCCGGGGAACCGCCTCTGCCTTTTAAAGCTCATCAGACTGTTCTGGACGGACCCTTGAGCCTTTTCCTTCATAAGAGGTTTCAGACATTTATATGCAGAACAAACCCCAGAATTTGGTGATGATGAAAATTACACACATAATTCATGTTGGGTTCTTGTTTTATTTTATAGCATATTTAGGCTTTAAACATTGAAAAGCAGGCAGATATTAGTTAACACTGTAATATTAAAAACTGCTTAAATAATATACAACAAAGAATAAAATAGCTAAACTCCAAATAAACAACATTTGGATGTACTTAGAGACAGTAATTTCCTTTCAAACTGATTTGTTGAATAGAATTAAAATACCACACCAGGTTTAAATTCTGTGAATCAGAGTCAGTTTATTTAAAAAGGTAAAAAAAACCTAGTGTTGTTTTTCCTGAAACCGTGTGGAAAGCAATAACTGCATCCTGCTGTTAACAGTTTAACTAACTCCTTTTGTCAAAAGGATGCTTCTTCAGTTCAGAGCCTACAGAGAGAGGGGTCTTTGACCAGGTTCCTCTCTGATGATCTATTCAGCCCAGCCCATAAAACAGATTTAGGTCTTGGGACTGAGATGGCCATGGAGGAACCTTGATTTTTGAGCTGTTTAACTATTTCTGTGCTGATTTGCTGATTTGTTTTGGAACCTGTTGAAAATCCTATGTGCTTCAGCTGAAGGCAACTGGACTTCTCTTCTTCAGTTCTGAACATGGTTGGAAGTAACAGGCTTATAAGGTCCCTTTTCCATTAGAACCTACTCTACTTTACTCAGGTCGGGTCTGGTTGGCTCTACACAGTTTGGTTGTTTTTTCCTTACATCTGAGTACAATCTCAATGTGTCGGGATTGTCAATAGCAAGGCGGCCCCACGGTCCGAAAAAGTAATGTGATATGAGACACAAACACAACAACAGCCGTGACTGCTGCTCTATAGCTGCAATTACAGTGGAGGACGATCCAGAGTAGGCTGCAGGCAGAAAGACGAAGCACTCTGGATCAGTACCAGAGAGAGAGGGAAGCCATGGAGTGGTACCAGGTTGACAGGTACGAGCTAGAGGACGTGTAAGCTAACACTACCTAATGATAGCCTGCTCTAGTGGTCATATACACAATAAGTCCAGCATACATTTAACAGTTAAAGATATTAGTTATTAAAATATGCTGCAACTGATGACGCGGGCCCGTAACCAATCAGTGACCGATAGTATCCTGACTTTGCGTTTTCACCACAGGTCGGCTCACTTGGAACAGCAAGCAAGCCACTACTAAAAAATTTAACGGTTTCATGTAACCACTACTAATGCAGCCTAAAAGGCAAGTAGAGCCGTGCCAAACCGAACTCATTCTAATCTAACTGATCTGAATGTAAAGCTAGTTCTTGTTAAGGATGGACTAGTGCAACGCCCTCTGGTAGAGACAGACAGGTGATTCTTGAAAGTAAAGACTCTCGTATTTTTATCTGTAGAAAATATTGAAAGCCTTGTATAATTTTCATTCCACAATTATGCTCTTCTGTGTGTCGATCACATAAAATGCAGGTAAAAAATATGGGATTTGTGGTCACAATGTGACAAATTGTGATGAAAATGTGGATTAATTACAACTAACATCACTACATTTACGAAAATGTTAATCAGATGTTTTCCTGGTATTGTGCAGTCCTAAGCATTATTTGATAATCAGGCAGTAACCTGAGCATTCGACAAATAGTGAGAGTAAGTGTAGGTCAGCAGATGCCTCATGGTGAAACCAGTGTTCCCGGCATGGGACAGAGTAGACACCAGAAGCCTCCTTGTGGGTGTGCATAAACCTAGGTGGTTGGGAGCAGCATGTCTCCATGATGCAGGATGACATGACATCCCTGACACCTCACGTGTTCTGCATTTATTCCAGGTTCAACATATATTTAACAAATCCCCTCTACCAGGAAAATCAGTGAACATCATTTTCAGACGAGCTAACGTCCTTCAGATGTGAACTCTGGGCCTGCTGGTTCTGATAAATCTCTGAAAACACAGAACTCTCGCTGATTGTTGACCTTTCAGAATCAGCTGGACACGTTTGGACATCTGCTGCATGGAGATGACAGTCCATGGAGAGGACAGACCCAGGAGGTGGTCCCCTTCCTTCCGGGGTGGAGACAGGCAGACCACCCCATCACCAGCCCAGACTAGTGCACGCAACACCCGAACCCGAGCGACTCCCAACCCCCTCCGGAAAGGGGGCCATGAACAAAAGAGGGGTCTACCTGATCCAAACAAGCCCGCAAACCATAGATGTCCCAGGACAAAGCAGTCCCAACGCCCCGATGAATTCCAGTCTCAACCTAATGACCCCCCCACCCCCTATGAACTCCAACATTAATTTCCCCAAAAGGGCTACCCCCAACCAGGACACATATCGAACACATGCCCTTCAACACAAATGCCATGAATCTCCTCCCCACAGGGGCACACCGCCACAGATGAGCTCCACCGCCAAAAAGCCGATGAAGACACATCCACACAGCACAAGCTCCACACACAGCCCCACTCCAAGCACCCCGCCACATCCTGCTCTCCACCACACAGCGCACCACGATGGCAAGGCAAGGCAAGGCCCCGCGCAACGCCACCCCAGCCTCCGCCCACAAGAGCAACCATGCTTACAAACGCATACACCCCCCCACCCCCACCTCACACGCAACCCCTCCACACCACCCTCCAACCCGCCACCCCGATCAGTCCCCCCCGGACGGGATGTCAGTCAGAGCAACAGATGCTCATTTTTTATTTACAGGTTTTTACACAACTGTGAAGGAGGAGAGAACCATAACATCTATAACAATAACATAACAATATTTCCCACTCCTGTTGGCAGCGTCTGCAAGTCCAGATGTTTCCGTCACAGCAGAACAGCTGCTATGAAAACCAGAGCAATCTGCTTCCTCAACACCCTCCTCTTCATCTCTGAATCAACCCTCCTGTTACCCTCTTCAACCCTCTCCAACCCCACCAGCTAACATGTCATTTGCATAATTGCAGCCCGATAACTTCATACGGTTTGATTTGTTTCGATGCATTGACGGGTAGTGAATAACCGCTGCAGTGAGTGCAGATTACGGCGCGCCAGAGTCCAGTTTTTACTGTTTTTCTTCCTGCAGGGAGGAGCAGCTTTGGTTTGACATGGCTCCTGAAATCATTAAAAGATTCGTTCTGAGCTTCCTTCAGAGCTTCGTTCACGGCTCTCACCTGGAAACCAAACACTTATCTGAGCTATCGCCATTCTGCAGCCCATACCCAGGTTTGCATCAGCTGACCTGCATGAAAAGACTAAAGACAGGACTCTTCACCTGCATCAGAAATCAGCTCTCATTAATGACTGAAATATAACACAACAAGGATAGGATTTACTATCCAGCAGACGAGACGAGAAAGAAAGCTTGAATCTGACCTCAAAAGTTGAAAAGCAAACACTGAAACATGCTTACATCAAAGAGATGGAAGAGGATTATAATTACATAATAAGATTTTAAAAGCTGTTTAATTATCTGAAATAAACTCTGATACACTCTAATTAAATATGAGGGTAATGTTTTTTAAAACATTAAAATACAAAGACAAAAATCCAGAAAAAAATGAGTAACACTCCAAAGGCAGGAAAATCAATGTTAATGTGTTATCGCCCCACAACCAGCTAAACCAATGAAAATCATCTAAAGGTTCAGTTCTGACCAGTAAACGGTCGGATCCTGAAAAATTGAAATTAGTTGCTGGATTTACTCATCTAATGGCATTTGTCCTTATTGTTTGTGCGTCTGACTTGCCAACACTCAATAAAACAACACAGCATGTAGCTCTAATGTTTTAAAAGTACCTTTACAGGATATCCGCTGCACTTCTGGAAACACTGAAGCATGTTTCTGTAGCTTTTTTGCACTAAAACCATCCCAACCCCTTCTTCAAAGTTCTGATCTGATATACAGCACTGATTTCAGAGGGGACAGATGCAGGTAGTGATGTTGAGGCACTTATTGCATTTAGGTTTAGACTTTGACTAGACCACTCCAATCCTGTATTGTTGGTCTTTCTTTAAACCTTTCAGAAGTGGACCTTCTCCTGTGCTTCAGATTGTGGCCCTGCTGCCGAAGTGATGGGCAGACATTCTCCTTCAGGATTCATGGTTTCATCAGTTACAACAGGTCATCAAGAGCGAAGCATCAAAGCCGACCCAGACCATCACACTGCCACCACCATGCTTCACTGCAGGCATGATGTTCTTTTTCTGATACACTGTGCTAGTTTATCACCAGACGCACAACTTCCAAAAATTTCCGACAAGTTTTACAACATCACTAGATATTAATAACACGCTGTAAATAATAGCTGACCTTTTGAGAAGGCCAGGTTGGTTTGCAAAGCTCTTTTGATCATTCGGAACAAGCTTTTTGGATTTACTCAGGTTTGATGTTTGATGAAGTTTGATGAAACGTTTCATTTTAAAAAGCTAAAAGGGATGGATATTTTTTATAGAAGCCCCTTCTGAAAGTTTTGAGCCCTTTAGCTCAGATCTGAGTTTTTCCTCCATTTAATCGGTTTTGTTTTTGCGATGAAGAGCTTCCTTTGCATTTCGGAGCCGGGCTCAGTCTGAGAGGAGCTTTTGTCCTCCCCAGGGCGTTTCTCCCAGCCTGTTTACGGCCTCTCAGCATGTCGCGACTGTTCATGAGCCTCAGAAGCTGCTGTCAGTGCGCGGTGAGCTCGCTGCTGAGGCGAAATCTGTCCCAAACTCCTGCTGCTCTCCGGCAGCCTGAAGGCTGAACAAAGAAGCTTTCAGCCTACTGTGGCAGGAACAATACATTTCCAAACCTTGATTATAAAACGGGTTCATTTAAAGCTGCTGTCAGCAAGTCAAAGAGGCCTGACAGCTGAACAGAGAGCCGCCTTGGTCCCTACCATCGCCACCCATTTGCATTTTCAATTTCCAGCCCTCTGCTTGTTTTATCCTCCAGTTCTGCCCTTTTAAACTGTCTGTCAGGATCCGTCTTCCTTTCTGCCTCGCGGTCTCTAACCTCAACCTCTTAGAACCCAACCAATCACATAAATCTCACAGACGGCATCTTAACGGCCCCACTGAGATGGAAAATTTCTCTCCTGGTATTGATTCAGAGGCAGCATCACATGTTGGCATGTGAGCTTTAGTTTTACCCTTCTCTGTCCCTCCTGAAGGGGAAACTAAACCTCTGAGGCTTCGAGATGCTGCAGACTGAAACATCTCTAATGGTCAAAACCCAAAACATCAGTGAGAAAACTGAATCTAAACACAAAGAACCAACTCCAGACACCTTTACATGTAGTGTCATGAGTCCTTTATTTAAACATATTCTACCAAAAAATATTGGTGTTTCTGTTGATATTGTTAAAATGAGACAGACTTTTATTTCCAGCCTCTGAGAATTTGAGATGAAATTCTTTTCTGGGTCATAAAAACAGGTTTCTTCCTCCATGTCGACCAAAATTAAATTTTATATTTTATGTTTTCCTGTGACAAATAACTGAGAAAAGACTTTATTAAATCAAAGAGAAAACATTTCAAAAAAGCCTCCTGAGATTCTCAGCAGCCAGTTTCAGCAACCAAACTGTGGGTTTTATCAAACAAACCAGGGTCTTTTTATAAAATATTTTATATTTTATCTGTTGCTTAAAAGATGGTTAAAGTTGACAAATTATTACCTTAACATAATTTTCTACAAATAAATCAATCTTGTCAGGAATCTTAAAGTCCTTCTTTATGGACCAACTGGGTAAAATCTTATTTTTTACTTTTGTGTGACATGTTGTGTGACATGTTCTGATAAACCAGAATCAGAGAAAAATAATAATAAAACCATTTATGTGCTGTGTTGCATTTAGATAAATGAAGTCATTTTTTAATTTTGCACATTATTTATACAAATTAATCTAATCCGTTTGATTCTCTCCTGTTTTCTGCTCACATATAATGAACCTTAGTAAGGAAGGGTTCTCATCCAATTCTGGTTGTCAATAAAAGCCAGACTTTAAACCCAGTAAGACTGTTTAATTATGGTCACTTCTAAAACATAGTCTCACATTCTCATTTAAGCTCAATGTCCTGCTGTAACATCACCAGAAACACAGATCCTTACCATGAAGCATGGTGGTGGCACCATCATGCTCTTGGGATGTTTCCCTGCAGCAGGATGATTGTTCTGGAGTGGCCAATTTAAAGCCCAGATCCCAACCCAGCTGAGATGGACATGACAGAACTTTTTCACGCCTGATCCCTGAGAAACGTGACAGAGCTTGAGATGGTTGGTGAAACATATCCACACAGACTCAGTGATCCACTAAATACCGACCTGAAAGGGGCTGGATATTTATGCATTTGCTCTACCTTTTATATTTGTAATTAACTGTTATCATTTTATCAAAATCAGTTTTCACTTTGAAATTAAAGCAGCAGTTGTCAGGTTGGCTGATCGGAGTGGACCTCAGAATGCAGACGGACAGGCAGAGTAACGGTAGGTAAAAGGTTTAATTTTCAGCAAAAGAAAACTCACTCTCAGGAGGACGCAGGAATAAACAAACAGGCTAAACAGCAACAGAGAGAATTGATGTTTCCGTGATGAGTAAACCGAATGATGGTGTATATATGGAGCATGGTACAGGTGAAACGAAAACGACTTATTGCATGATGCAGGTGGACCGAATAAAGCTGATTGCTATGGCAGACGGAGACAGGGAGAACAAAACATAACTGGAGCAAACATGAATCCAATAATACAAACTAATTGAGAGAAAACATTACATACAGAACATAAACTAGAAAACAATCAGAAACGAAAGCATAGCCAGGGAAAATAAGAAACAGAAGCAGGATAAAAACACAGACTGGGACTAAGAATAAATAAAACCCCAACAAAAACCCAAACACCCTCAAATCATGGCAGCAGAAGGTAACTTTTGTAAAAATTAATTTTTTACATATTTGTTCAAACTGTCACTATGTCCTAACAGTGGAATGTGAAACATTATCTGTGAAAAAACCAAGCTCCTCTGGCTCATCCCAGTGGTCCTACTGCCTTTTGCTGAAATGGTAGAAAATGTGTTTGTTCAGATTTTTGGGCTAAGTCCAGCTTTTTTCAGAACTCCCTAGTGCAGCTTTAAAGACTTTTTTCAAATTTTTGTCCAAGAAGCCAAAATATATCAACCATGATTTGTGAAAGAAATTACAGGCTGAAATTTCTAAGAGGGGTGGAGGGTGGGTCAAAACAGGGTGCGCAGGCACAACTTCTACATCTTCTGTTTTGATGCTTAAGACTCATGCCTTTTTGTATTTATAGTAAAATCTCAAGCAAACAAAAAGTTATGATAAACACATTTGAACCTTTTTGTTATTATTAACAGGAGCCCACAAAGACAACCAAACTGTGGGTCTGAACTAAAAAGAACCGAGATTTTATAAATGAATCCATGATTCTCTCTCAGCAGTTAGATGTAGTGATGCAAGATATATCTGCATTATCTGCATTAACATCGGTATCCACCGATGTCAGTCCAGGAGCAATGTCAGCAGGGTGGTCGTTTTTTCAAGGGGTTGAAAGAGTGGGGAAATATATGTAGTATATATAATAACCCTAAAAATCGTTATTGGCCATTATAGCAATACTAATATCGGCCCAAAACTTTCATATTGTTGCATCCCTAGAAATAAGACATGCTGTTCATCAATACGCTCCTGTTGGTGACCATTCATAATAGTGGCAGGTTGCGTTTTCACAGATTGGTCCCATTACAGGTGTTTTTAAGGTGGACTGGGTATTCAGCAAAATAATTGTCAGATTAATCAGTAAGGATATACCCGTTAGCTTTTCCTGTCTCTAAAAACCTCCATGTGTATTCTCAACTAGGGCTGCAAAATTTATCACAAATTTATTACCGCAATATCCCTGCATGCAATATTGTTGTTCAATTCAATTCAGTTTATTTATATAGCGCCAATTCACAACACATGTCGTCTCAAGGCACTTCACAAAAGTCAGGTACATGCATTACAATTAATCCAAATCATTGAACAGTGCAGTCAGATTCTGTTATTTATTCAAATTGGATAAAAAGTTTTTCTATCTAAGGAAACCCAGCAGATTGCATCCAGTCAGTGACTGGATGCAATCCAGTCTTTGTCTTTGCTGTTTCATAGCAAAGACAGCTGAAGTTGGCCAGGAGCAACTTTTTCAATTAAACCTCCATGAGATTAAAATATTCTATTAGGATATTTTATCTACTCTTTCTCTGAGATCTATAATTGCTATGAAACCAACACAGAAAGACACTTTTAATTCCTGATTCATCAATAGACATTTCGTTATCCCAACTTTCAACAGTATTATCGCATGTTTTCCTGAAATCATGCAGTTCTGCCCAACATGTTCGCTGGAGTGTTTATGGAGGAATATGAAGCAGCTTGTGATGTTTGACTGCTGTTGTCCAGGTGGAGGTTTGTGGATTCTGACGGAAGTGAAGAAGAAAAAATATTTTTGTGTCCATTCTATTCTTCAGCAACTGATGTGTCCTTCGTTTTAGCCTCCATCTGATTAATCTGCTACAGATTAATGGCTTCTCCTCTGCACAGATGGTTTTGTTACCAACAGGATGAACCCTGCAGATTGTATTCATCCTTTAAGCTATAGATTTACTGAATTATTAAAACAACTACTGGATTATCTACATTCAGGTATGATATGGGTTTGGATGTATTGAAAGACTTACTTTCTAAGGCTAAGGGGACACAATAAGACAAATGTTCCTAAAAATGAGACTGAACAAGGTTGCCTGCAGAGTCTGAAGTCAGAGCTTTTTCAGTGTTTATAAAAGAGTTACTGTGACTATTAAAGAAGAATCCCAATCAGACCTCAGCCCTGACCGTTATATACATATTGTTTCCAAAATGATCACTGAAGATAAATAATTCAGTAATGAATTTATCAGCTGACATTTCTAACGACAAAAACTAAAACATATAAATTATTGCAGCATTTTTTGAAAATCAACTAATTCAAATCCAGTTTGTGTGAGAAAAGAAATAAACGGAGATCATTGAAAAGCTGGAAATAAGCTGTCAACGCCTGCTGAAATGCTACGTGATGACATGAATATGTTGATGCATGATGTTATAATCCATTTTTAAAAAACATTTCATAAAGAAAATGCTAATTGAATGAGAACTGGTTCATGTGGCGTTGACGAGTCAGATTTGGTCTAAATCTGGACCTACATTCATGCCGTTCTTAAAGAACTGGAGCGAACCTGGATTAAAGGAAACTAAAAACTTCATTAAAACCTTGAAAAGTAAAATCTTTAGTTCTGGCTTTACTTCCTAGTGTCATCAGGACATTATAGTGTGAGCCAACACAAGGACAGATTTATACGTAAGGTTCTGTTTCAGTCTCACAGCACCCGCCCTCTCCTCGCCACACTGAATGGATTCGCCCCAAAGAGTCGGTGAAGCGAGACTAATCAGGTCCCATTCCAATTCCAGGCGCAGCAGTGGACACCGGACCCCCTGTCCCCCAAGCTCAAACAGCAACCCAGCAGGTGATCCTCACTCGATGCATTTTAATTGGTGCAAAAAGAGATCCAAAGCTGGGAGTGTGTTTTTGGATGTGAAATGCATCCCCTCATCTCCTTCCATCTCTCAGTCCTCTGCAGCTCCTGACTCGGAGGTAACCAGAGCCTTCAGACAGTACTCCGGGTTTGAAGATTCCTGGCTCAATCCTCGATCAATGGCAGAGGAAAGCGAACACTGAGCGCTGTGGAGGCTAATGGCTTTACAGTGGAGCCTGCAGAAAACATGAGCTGCATAGGCTCACCGTGACTGAGGCACAAACAAATGAAGAGCTGCAGATCTGTGCAACAACCAGTTTTATAAAAAACATCTAGAGAAATATTGGCCCAATCAGTTCCTGCTGAATAAATTATTTCATGTTTGGATCTTTAGGAGCTTAAATATATCATCATGTTCACCGATAGTGATGCTCTTTACACTTAAGCCAATAAGAGTGATAGGTTAGGAAGCTTGCAGAAGTGGCTGCAGATGATGCCCCGGGATGCAAAAGTTAGATATTAGGTCACATTTTGTCAGTGGGAACATTTTCCAGGAACCAGGGTAGTTTTCTGGGGCCATTCTTTATCTGCCCTCTGTTTCCACTGCAGGAACAAGGGAAAAACACACGGGCAGAGTAGAAACCCCAAGAGACCCCCCTGGCAGGGAGGGACTTCTCTTTGATTCACTGTAAGCTGACTGGATGGAGCTTTCTGGAGAAAAACTGCTGAATATTTCTGATTGGGAAAATATTCTCTATTATGTTTAGTCACCTCAATTTAAACTCCTGTAGAGTTCACTTCTGTTCATATGTTTAGAGGACCAAATTAAAACAACCACAACCCTCAGGACTATGTCGCTAACAACTTCCTTTGACATTTCTGACTCATTAATTAGCAGCTGAAAACATTCGTATTCGAACACGTATTTCCTTAAGATCTTTTTACATATTTTTCATGTGTTTTTATTTATCAGTATCGCTTTATTTCTTGCATTTTGCACAGAGACAACAGAAGAAGGGAGCCTACCCAGGGTGCCATTCATGAAAGAACCGCCCCTCTGAAAGGTGCTACATAAGAAAAATTTATCCACGGTTCGTTTAAAAACTATTTCAGCCTGTTTTTACTGATGTTTTAGACTGTAGGCGCTGTGATATCTGGAATTAATGCTTTATTGGTCCAATTTAACGGTTTTCTGTTGTTCGTCTATCCTGATGCAGATCAGATCTCAAAAGATTGAAGCTTTAAGAATGAATGAGTTCAAATGTGGTGTGTGCAAAAAACAAATTATCCTGCTGTACGTTGAAAAGTTAACACATTTACAGGTTCTGGTCTTAGTTTTATTATTTTTCTGATCGACGAAAGGAGAGATTAAGAGCCCGGGATCAATATAATCAGGTAGAAACGTTCAGGGAAGCATTTAGGAAACACACCGCAAGTTTAAACCTACAGGACTATGTTTGAAAAAATCCAACCAGGGTGTCGACCTAAACACCTGAATGAGCCCAAACTGGGTCTTAAGGTTTCACCAGCGTAAATATTCCCCAGAGATGTATCTAAAACAGGATAAATATCTAGTTTGAGACATTCTTTAAAGATTTAGATTCTGTATCTGCTTTATTTGTAATTTGCTGCATTAATGAAGTGATTGCAACTCAATTTTACAGAATTAAGGAAAATTTCAGGATGAAAATGCATCACCGAATTTATTACAAAGATTAGAACAAAGCCTAATTAAAACAAAGTAAATGCCAAATGTAAAATTTCATTAAAACACCAGAGTAGAAGAAATTTCTAAGTGGCTTTCATGTTAAATGTCTGATTAAAAAGGATTTTCCACCTTAAAACAGCCCAATAATCACAGAAAAGAAATCTGTTACAGGTTTATGGTCGTTTTCCTTAAATGGCTGAAACCTTAGGCCAGAAACGTAGTTAAATGTCATTAAGATGCTGGTGAGCAGCTCAGAGACAATAAAGCCTGATTCTTTGTTTCCAGTGTCAGAATCTCCTCTTTCACTGCTTCCTTTGGGAAGAAAGGCTTAGAAAACGAATAGGAAAAGAGCCGAGCGGCAGTGGAGGCAGGATGTAGATGTCTGAATGTGTGGTCGTGTTTCCGTGAAGCTCCTCGGATGTGGGTTAGAAGCTGTCGTCTTGTTTCACACAATGAAGAGCTCCAAAAGTGACGGGGTGTCAGCAGAAAATACATGAATCAGCTGAGGCGTTAATCTGTATTTTAATATGAAAAGTGCTGCTTTTAGTTAGGAAGTTTAACTGTTCTAACATCCGCGACTTTAGGTTCTTTGTTTCGGATTTGGTACCAACTGGTATTTCCTGTTTATTCAGACAAAGAAAGAGACTCGGAGACCAGACCAAGTGTTTTCATCCGACAGCTGCTTTCCTGTCTGCTCCAATAACAATAAAGATGTTTTTGTTTTTTATTGGTGGTATTCTGAATCTCTAATTACTACAAAATAAAATAAGGTGCTTATGACCTATTCCTTACTGTGGAAAGTCCACAAGAACTTGTTCAGGAAGGTCACATTCTGCCTTTTGCGGACCCTGGAGTTGATTAATCCCAGTAGAATAGATATACAGGAAGTACTGGCTGCCAGTTTAACCCCAGACTGTAAATAAAAGATGATTAAAGCTACTGTAATGATACGCATTGCTTTGTGTACAGTAGAGGCCTCATTATGACTTTCAGCTCCGACCATGTTGGTCTTTTTAGCTCCAAAATGTTCAAAATTTGGACCAGACATTGGACCACCAGATGTGAACTTTGGTGGTTCCGGCATCTGATTATGACGCCTCGCTAGACAGTTTCCAGACATCCCCCACTGTGAGGAGACCCTGGGGCAGACCAGGAACTCCATGGATCAGTTATATATCCCTTCTAGTTTGGGAATGCATCACAACAAGCTGGAGAGTGTGTCTGGGGGTGGGGGGCCCTCTGTGCAGCCCCTGAGACGGAACAAGACAGGTTTATTAGAAAACCCCTTGTGGCCATCACTGGTACTGCACTTGATGAAACTATCACTCATCAGTTGGAGCTGCAGCTGTCTACATTCATCTTCATATCTGCTTATTGTTTACAATAAACAATATTTTCTTTGAGAAGTCATTATGACAAGAAAATGTTAATAATTCAGCCTGCATTAGTCTGTACTTTGCTTAGATTTTTCATCTAATTTGACCACAAACAGCTCATGGATACCTTTAAAAGGGAAAAACGTCTCAATCATGTTCTGTGGTAAAAGCAGTTCTCCTTGGAGAGAAAATCTGGGAAATGTGGGTAAATATGTTTAACCATAGTCCACCCTTCTGAGGGGAAGAAGAGACCAGTGTGAGAGGCTGAATGGAGCAGAAAACATCTATTATTGTAATCTGGAGAAACTGCTGTCAGTGTGTCAATAGAAACCAGCACACACACAACATCTAGTGTGAAAAGACAGAGGCAGCTGCTTTCTGCAGTAAATATGTTCAGAGCTGTGAAACCTCCTGAGGGGATTCAGAGGTTTGAAAGTAAACAGAGCAACGTATCAGCTGGTCATCATCTCCCATCCGCCTCAGAGTGGAAACCGTATTACAGATGAACTGTTCCTGCTCACCAAGGAACATTACAGCCACATGTACAGTTAATTACAACGGGTACGTTTGAATGTATATAAAATGTCCTGAATTGCTTTAATTGGCTAAATTATCATTTATCAGAGCTTCTTCAAAAATAAATTTCTGACTTCATCTCATGTAGCTTCATGGACTTGAACCTTTCTGTGAGTTCAGTAATCCAGATGACGGCAGTTAACTTTGCCTTCAGAAAGTTTAAATTTCTGCAGGAGGACAAACGTTTGTTGAGATGGCCGATTTATTTGAGCTTCACCCTAAAAAGACATCAGTTTTAATCCATGTCTTCTGGGTCTTCTCTTCAGATTCTTATGGACATTCAGAAACACACGGTGGTTCTGCTACAACTATATGGAGCAAGTCTTACTTTTAATGAGTTCTCTGAAAGTACTTGAAGAGTATTGAACTTTATAAAGCAAAGGAAAATATCTGACGGCTGAATTTTTAAGCTCAGTGTGGAACTTTTAACTGAGGCCAATCTGTAGAGTTTTAGTTTCACTTCTTCGGTGAGAAGTAGAGATCAGATACTGAAACTTTAATCTGATATTTAATAACGAGTCAACTCACAGCCAGTGCAGTGATGTATAGTGATAACCTACAGAACTGAGCAGCAACAGAAACACTTATGTCAACACAATCGAGCCAAAATCTCTAAGTTAAGAAAAAGTCCCAGAAGCTCCATCTCAGACTCTCCAGGCCTCAGCAAGCAGCTATGATGTTCATGTCAGGATGGTTAGAAACACACTGAACATACACGCCTGTTTGGGAGGGTGGAAGGAGAAAGCCTCAAGTCCGTTGAACTGAGGTGAGGCGCAGGTCCTACAGATGTCCCAGTGAAACCAGTGAGTCCGACATGCTGGATAAGGAACAAAACCACCATGTGAGCCCAACAAACCTCATCAAGTACTGGTAATGCTGTCTGCTGCTTCTACAAGGCACCTTCTGTGTCCCCTAATCCTTACCCCCCGTTTAGACTGACTGTCAGATGCTCCTGCAGCTGCCTGATGACTGTATCATTACGCTCCTGATGCACCCACCTGTGGCCTGTGGTTCCTGTTCTAGATGAGCCAGCTCAATGTAACATCACATCATTTAAATGTCTATCACTGGTCTGCATGCAGACACAACTACGTCCAGACTGGACTGTTTTTGTCAGCGTATACTGGAACAGAAGTGAATTAGTTCGCTATGGGCCGACAGAGGACTGGGTGATGCTCATAGATAAGGAAATAAAACGTTCCAGTGAGTTCACTCTTGCAGAGATGCTGTTGTTTTTACTCTCAGCGGAGCAGATTTCTGTGTTTCTACATCAGCGTAGGATACCAGATTGGTTCTCTCTACGCCGTAGCTGAGGTTGTACCAAGCAGGAAGCATTTATGTGGTTTTATCTATATAATAATAAACCTTATAATAAACATAGCAATGTTGCACAGTGCGCACATATAAGCCAGAATCTGTGACCTTCTGAACAGAAACATAATGCTAACAGAAACATCAGCAGATATTTTTCAGTTTTCCATCCTGAGTTTTGACTGTAGCTCTTTTAGTTGTTTCCTCCTCCTCCTCTGGTAACTTTATCCACTAGTCTGCGTGCTGACAGCTGGCTCTGCTGCTGCTGTTCTCCACATATAAAGTGATTCTGGTCTGTCTCAGCATGAAAACACACACTGTTTTATCGCGCTGTGACATTCAAACCAAAGCTAAATGATTATGCGCGTATATTTAAAATATTTCATATTTATTTTAGCAGGCTCCAATTAAAAGAAGGAAACCACTACATCAACAGAGCTGCTCTAAATCTGACCGACGAACCCTCTGCAGACTCATTTTCTTCATTAAACTGCAGTGTGGCCCATAATCTGCAGAGCCATCAGCTCCTGCTGTATCACCCTGAAAAATTGACAGCGTGCGCATTAAAAGCAATGTCACAGAAATCCTTTGCGAGGTGAGGAGGGAGGAGGTTGTCACCAAATATTAATTGTTCTTTCACTCCGACACCCACATGGCAACAAAGACAAAGATGAGGCGGTTTTTAATGTGAACATAAATCAGTGTTAGAGACTGCAGACATGCTGGAGTCAACGCTGGGTTTCTGCTCCAACACATGAACAGCAGCGTGCAATCTGAATTCTCCTTCATCTCAACAGAAAGACTCTGACCCTGAAATCAAGATGTTGGCCTTGGATAACACGACAAGACGGGTCTTCTGGACTGAGCTGGGATGAGTTCAGGGATGTTTCTGCCAGGAGACTTTGAGAGACAACATTCAGAAGGTGATGAGCGGGAGCTTCTGAAAGGAAGTTGGATGTGATGAGTGTGACTCATGACATCTCCCTGAAGGTGGAGTAGGAAGTAGAACCCGACTGATGTACTGGTCAAACCGCTGAGGCAGACCTTTCATCCTGGTACACTGAACCGATTCATTGCATAACTCCAAAAACCCAATTACATAAAAATCTTTAGGCAAATCTATTTATTTGATTTTATGAGGGTGTGCAGAGCTGCAGGGTTCCTGAACATTTTAAAGTTTCCTACTAGCAAGACTGGAATAGTCGCTTTGTGACATTTTTAATTCTTAATGATGAACATTTACAGTGAAAATAATGTTCACCCATCTTCTAAATCAGTTCTTCCATACTGGGGGGAGCTGGTGCCTCTATTGTTCTACAGGCGAGAGGCGGGTTACACCCTGGAAAGGTCATCAGTACATTGCAGGGCAACATGAAGGACAAACGACCATGCACACCTAAGGGCAATGTAGACCAATTAACCTAACAGTCATGTTTTTGGCCTGTGGGAGGAAGCCGGGGAACCCGGTGAGAACCCACGCATGCACGGGGAGAACATGCAGAAATACTCCCAGCCGGGAGTCGAACCGAAGACCTTCTTGCTGCAAGTCAACAGTGCTTCTAACTGCACCACCATGGAGCCTGTGAAAACATCACTTAATATGTAAATGTTTCAAATCTGTGAGTGAAAATGTGATATCAGACAATGATAGCCTGAGTAAATATGAAAAGCTGATTTTGTCATGATCCACATGGGTTTGGGTTTCCTTTGTGTTGGTTTCTGATCATTTCTTGGTTGTTTATCATTGATAGAAAGGTCTTGCCATACACAGTTGTTTATTACTGCCACAGTACTTCAGTTAGTATAGTTAGTTAGTTATTTCTAGTGTTCTGTTCTCTGTCTCTGTATATTTTAGTTTATCCTCCAGATCAGATCATGGCCTCCATTGGAGAGTTCCAAGGCCAGAACCACAGCTGACCCAAAAGAACACAAAGGTCCATCTCACATTTAACAAAAAACATATTCATGATCCCAGAGACTTCTGGGAAATTATTCTGTGGACTGATGAAACAAATTTGGGCCCTTTTGGAAAGTGTGTGTCCCCTTGAGACGCCATTTTGTCCTGTTACAGGTCCTGTTACAAAGACATGATGTGTTGACACTATAAAATAACCCCAAATAAAACAGTTGGACATTAAGAAATAAGATTTAGGTTCTAACAAGGTGAATCCCAAAGGTCCCACAGTAAATGATCAGCTGAGGGTTCATCTACTGGAACTATGAGTACGTATAAAGTTATGTTATTTAGAAACGCATCTCTGTTGGTTCTCTTTCAGTGAAATGACAAGCAAGACAATGAGATTCCTGTAAAATAGACATTTCTGCCTCTCAGACCATCTTTGCACTGCTGTTCCTTCTCTAAACTCTAAAATGCTCTCAGAAAGGATCACTCCAACACTGCCTGCTCCAAACGGCCACACCTGTGGTCAGGCACCATTAACAACTCCATGCTGATCTAATGTTTGTCCCGTTTGAAGTTTAACCATCGGGGGGAGGAGGGGGTTATTGCTCCAGGGCAACAAGGCAGCAGCGAGTAAGAGACGTGGGCACCTGAGGGCCTGGAGGCTACACCACACCTGGAGAGCTGCAGGATCACCTTACAGAGAGTAGCCTCAGACGCACCGAGGTCCTGTCGCTCCTCAAACACAACCTGCTTTAGAGGTCCACGGTAACATGTCAACATTTTTTCACAAGAGGCATAACATGAAATCAAGAACAAAGAGAAGTTCTGCAGGAAGAACCATGTTACCAAACCAAACAGCCCTTCGTCTGGGAAACTCCAGCACATCGCTGTATAAACCATTACCTCCGTGTATTTACTAGGATCAGCAAAAAATAAAAAAAACTGACTCTTAAGTCTCTAATAATTTCTGGTGTAATTTTGAGATTCATGAAGACTGACAACAAACACCTGCGCAGACGTCTGTTTACAGCCTCCTTCCCCCCATCTTGATTCTATAGAGCACCTCGTCCTCCAGCTTTAATTAAACTCAAAGAGCCTCCACAAATTTAGAAAGTTCACCTCCAGCCAGCTGACAAACACCCTTTATTACCTCATGAAAGACAATTAAAAGTGTCTGTCACCCGTTAATGCTGCAGCTAATTGGTTTGTACTAAACTAATAAAATAATTCTTTCCGGGCTGCAGAAAATCAATGCTGAGAGGAAGTGAACTGACATCAATGAAGAAACTAATATAATCGGTAAAGCCTTTTAGTCTGCGGTTTCTTTGGCTCTTAGGCGAGCAAACGTCACGTTTGTCTCTAGAAGGCTAGATTTTATTTATGAGATTTAATTAAAAGCTAAAAACCAGGGAGGAACTTTTAAACAAATAAAACCAAGTTACTGAGGCACTCCTAAACCAGCAACATCAATGCATGCAAACTTCAGAGAGCGCAATTTTCTACCAGCAAACAAACTGAAGCCGAAATGAAACCAAATAAATCCAAATCAATTATGAGATGTATGAAACTTTCCAGATATAACTGAAAAAGAGACAAAAAGCAATAAAAAGAAACTTAAAATTGAAATTTAAAACATTTAAGTATGCTGAACTATACTGCTGTCAAAAAACAAAGTCTTAACCAGGAAGGGAATCCTGGAGAATCCTGGAAGCAATTCAAGGATCACTGGATTTCTCCAGTGATTTTAACGCCATACAGCTGGGCTGCTGAGTGCCTAGATAGAGCTTTCAGGAGTGGACCTCATTTGTACCAGTAGATCATGGACCACCCCACTGGGCATACACTATGTTAGAACACAGGGCTGTGAGTCTGAGAGGCTGGTCTGCAGTATGGGGCACCTCAGGGAACCATGCTGGCACCTTTCCCTTTTATGCAGACTCTCTGATCATCTCCTCCAAAGGGCATGTCCAAACATTTTCTGACCTGAATGACCTTATCACAAATGAGGGCGGATACTGAAAACAAGACTGGTGCCAGTGGAACCATCTCCAGATTACAGCAGGAAAAACTGAGGTGGTCTTCTGCAGGCGCAGACACACAACGGCAGCAATGGCAAGCATCCAGGGAGTGGACCTTTTGCAGGAACCTATGTGTTCAGCTGAATAATCAACTGGACATAAAGCCCTATGTCCCTTCACAGGAAGGGTCACAGGTGACTCTCTTGGATCTCGTGGTGGCATCAGCTGTTTTCTATGGTCAGCTGGAGCGTTCGTTCCATACAAATCATTTTGCATTTATGGACAATTAAAGCCTAGATAATGCTAGCCTAGCCTACATTATAGGTCGAATGAATGTTAGAAAGTGCAACGAATGTGTAATGTTTACCTTAAAATACTATCAGATCAATGCATGATAGATTTATTTCCAGTTCAAATCCCTGACAGGGATCATCTCACATTTTCCTGCACTTTGCACAAATCATTGCAGGAGTTGCGGTGTTGATCCTGGGCCACAACAATGTTGCTGGTCAGGACAGAAACCAGTGTGGTAGTTACAGATGGTGCATTGTTTACTGCCTTTTTGTTTCTGTTTTTCCACTGAACCTTCTTTAAAAATGTGTTATTTTTGGAGAGAAAAAGCAGCAAAGAAGAAAAAACAGCCTGAGTCTAAAAGCCTGTGAAGTGGCAGAACATACATAATGAAGTACTCTCTAATCTGCAGGTCTCCCTCTGGACTCTGTTACATAATGTACACAAAGATGCTCAAAGTGGTGAAAGTAAATTCACACTTTCCAAAGAAAACATGCTCTCAGAAAGCTCTAAGATGCATTTGTTAAACCTTAAATTCTGAAACTGGAAACAAACCAGAAATTATTTATTTAAGTTATAAATTGGTTTAAAATTTATTCCAACATGCTGATCTGTTAAAAGCATCGGATCTTAGAATGAATGGTGCCGAATTTCAATTCAGGTGTCAAACAGAACCGGATAACTTTTTGTCCAGCTAGAGAAGAAGAAGAAGAAACACCTCACATTCTTTTGGTTTGAAAGGCTCACAATGAGCGATGGGAACAACTTCATGATGGAGAAAACAAGAAGAGGAGAAGAAATGGGGCTTTAATGCAACTGCTTCTGTGCAATTAAACCTGAAGTTACATATTTTCTTTTAAGAACAAAAACGTCTCAGCAAGTCTCCAGAAATAGTCTATTAATCCAGCTGCACAAGAGAAGAAGTTGATAGACACTGTAAAAATGTTTTTAAACATTTTTAAAAATTACATTTAGACACACTGTGTCAGAGTTTTTACCCTCCTACAGGTTTCTTCAGCAACACGTCACAGCCCGATCTACAGAACCTCAAATACAGATGAAAAATGAAGTCCCTGACATCTTTCAGTCTGGAAATGGTTAAAAGGCCATTTCTAAGGCTTTGGGACTCCAGTGAAACACGGTGAGAAATTGAGAAAACATGAAACGGTGGAGAACCTCTCCAGGAGTGGCAAGCCTACCAAAATTAACTCCAACTGCATCCAGGAGGTCACAGAAGAACCCAGAACAACATCTAAAGCTCTACAGGCTTCACTTGCTTCAGTTAAGGTCAGAGTTCATGATTCAACCACGCCAGAACCACTGCTGACCCACAAAGGCCCATCACACATTTATCAAAAGCATTCTGATGATCCCCAAAGACTTCTGGGAAAATATTCTGTGGACTGATATGACAAATGAGGAACATGAAGCACACATTATCAGCAGTTACACATGGTGGAGGTAGTATGATGGTCTGAGACTGCTTTGCTGTTTCAGGACCTGGATTAATAATTAACAGAAGCATAGATTCTGCTCTCAAGTAAGATGCTGGAGGAGATTCAGATCAGTTATTCTCTTTTTAAATAAATGCATGCTTTAAAAACGGATTTTTGTATTTGTTGATGTTTTCCTAATTTGATGTTACAATGGTTTTGATGATCTGAAACTTTAAAGTGTGACAAAGAAACAAAAATCTGATGAAATCTGCGAGGAGGCAAATACTTGTTAACAGCTTTGAAAAAAGCTTTTTCTGACAGAAATTACTCTAAACAACAAACATCCCGTGGATGAGTCAGAAACATGCATACTTAGTGTTGTGTAATCACTCATTCTGACATCAGCTTGTACTTCTTCCGTGTATGAAAATATTGAGCAAAGGAGAAACTTCAGTTTCTATTTATACAAGGGAAGACAAACGGTTCTCAAAGCCGGTCAAACTACAAAACTAGAAGAAAAAACCATGAATGATTTAACTGCTTGTAAACAGGTTTGTCTTTTTGTAGAGAAATCTCAGATGTTTATGTGGTTTTAGACGCACTGCCCTCACAGATTAACACTATAATCATGACATGACAGTTTGGGTCCATGAAAGCGGACAGATTGAGCTCGGATGAAACGTTCCTGCAGTTTGTGAGCTGTGTGGATGTAAAGGTGCAGGAAGATGATTAAGCCTCTGTGGTTTGAACAAATGAGTCAATCAGAAAAAAAAACAGTTTTTTATGAGGTGCTGAAAGTCTAAAACCAGTGGAAAACCTGAGTGGAATCCTGTCAGAACCTCCCACCGCCGCCTGTCCCTGCATTTCTATCATCAATCAGAACCACCTGCTTGGAAACACTTAAATTAGCTGATTTGTAAAACTGTGGAGCCAAAATGACGAAAAATGTTGTTCCCTTGCCTCTGCTGAGGAAAACCTTATTTTTGGGTTGTTTGCTGTAGCAGAAGACAGAAAGCAGAAGGAATTTATCATCCTGTTTGTTTCTGCGTCATTATGAACAATAAAACGCTCGTTAAACAGCTTCAACCAAAATCCAACCAAACAACTCCTGATGCTGGGATCCTAAAAATTTTTCATACACACAATTAAATATGAGATGCATCACGAAATGGGGACAACACGTGAATTAATGAGTGGAGGAAGCAGCTGGGTATGTCTATTAGGCTGACCTCCTGCAGCAACATGCATAAACAACCGACTGTGTTTTTATCATTAATCCATGAGAGGTTCATGAACTGATCATGCAGCTTCAGTCTGAAGGCAGACCCTCCATGCAGAGATGCAAACGTACTACCAAATACCACAAAGAGACACAGAATGGGCACCATGGTTTGTACCCGTGCATTCCATTAAACATGTGAATACTAGACTGTATATCCATGGATGTTCTGATCAGGCATGGAAATGGTCCTAAACTCCATGAATGAAAGAGTCGTGTGTTGACACAAAAACTGCAGGATCTCAGCTTCTTCCGAAATTCTAAACATAAAGGGCTTAAAATATATTTGGCAGATGTGAATTCAAAGTTTCATAGCAAGAAAACTATTCCTAAAGAACTATTAAATGAGTTCTGTAATGTGTTGTAGTGTTGAGGAACAAAAGCAGAAACATTGACCGGATTTATTTTAAATATTATGTAGTATTCATGACCGAAAACTTACAAAAATAACTAGGAACAGGCAGATGAGGAACTGGATGGTTTCTGGATGGAAGAACAAAACAACAGAACACGATCATAGCAAGGAAGACAACGGGCAACGGGAAGATCTGACCAGGAGGTAAAGAAACTGACTGGCTTCTAACTTCTGGGGAGATGATGAGAACCAGGGGAGCTAAGCAGAAGAACTTAGGGCAGATGGTGATAAACTAAAGTGACGAATAAACAGCGATCCAAACAAGACAAAAAAGGTTCTTACTAAACCAAAAAATCAAGACTAGCTTTCGGAATCTAAACCAAGGTGCAAAACACAAGAATCACAAAACAAAAGCAAAAACTAATCAGAATTCTCCAAATACATCAAACACAAAGACCCATGAATCATGCCAGGTACCACATAGAGCCCTTTACCTCCAACAGGAAAATCCAGTGGACTCAAGTCATTGTGGCAGCATTACAGTAAAACAGGGTGAAAACCACAGCAGAGAACCATGCAGCAGACCAATCATTCACGCTTCGGTGGTTTGTCTCAATGAATGAATATATTAAGCTGGAAGCAGGAAGTATTCCTGTGGATAGTTCTGAAACCTTCGGCTCATCCTGAGAACATTATGAAAGCTGACAATTTGACTTCATGTACATAAAAAGGTTGTAAAACTGTTTTCTGCTGCTGATTAACATTACAGGTATGTTAATATTCTCAACAGGAAACAGAACATTATTTTAATTCAGTGAAATTATTTCAAATAATCATGAAACTAACAGATGGGATTAAACTGATGCAAAAAGCAATGCTAAGATGCACAAAGTACCACAAGTACTCAAAACAACTACTAATAATACACACAGTTACTATAAATACACACAAAACAGAAAGAAAGGAACCACAGACAAGAAATGACCATGAAGGTACACACATTAAACTACAACAAATACACACCGATCATAACTAAAGAGACACAACAAGGCCGAAGTATCCCAAAATAAAAGGTTTATTTTGGGATACTTTGTTTCTCTACCTTTAGTCCTTCCTGTGTTTGTTGAGGTTCTGTTTACAGTTAGAATATTTAGTTACGGTTTTTCTTTTTACAGACTTTATTTCCTCTGTTATTTTGGTAGTCCGGGTTCCTTTTGTGCACATTGTTTTATTTACTTCCTGTTTTTCAGATTTATTGTATCTTTTTGTTTTGTATTTGGACCCATTATCGTGTTGGGATTTGTTCTGGTTGGCACCGGCTCTCTGGTTCCGGGTTGGTTGTTTCAGCCAGTCCCTCTCTCACTTTCCTTCCGTTGTCTCAGTGTCTTTGGTCCCACTCAGATGTTTCCACTCTGTTAATCAGCCTCGCCTGTTTCTTGTCTCATTAACAACTCTCCCAGTAGATTCCTCTGTGCTTCATCTTACATGTTTCTTATTCCTGGTTGGACTTTTATTTCTGCAGTGGACCCTGTTAATATGTTTCTGTTATTAAAACCTTTTATTTTCCATATTCTCTACCTGCTGCTTACAGCATTGTGGTCTTATATTTACACCTTTCTGACACAAAGTTTAGGAAGAAACACAAACAGTATAAAGTTACACGAAAGATTAACAACAAAGACAAATGAGGCCCAATAACTGGCACAGAGAAAATGAAAAATAATTACAATTCATAAATCAGATCACAGCTTCATACTAAAAAACTAAAAAGATGCTGAAAAAACCTCAAATCCAAAAGAACACAGAAGAGACGCTGGTCTCTGTTAACCCGCCTCAGCTAACAGAGACCAGCTTCACTGTCTGAGCTGCAGAGAGGAGAAACTAATCTCATCATGATGTTTCATTACAGAACACCAGTGACACAGCAACACCAGGTTCTCCACCTGCTCCATCCCTCCATCCTATAGAGGAACAACCCTGAGAAGCTGGAATATTGTCTCCATCATCAGCTGCTCCAGATGAGAGCTCCGGCTAAACGGTGCGGCTGTAAACCGTAAACAACACGGACAGAACATCAATATTCATCTGCGGTCATGTTAATGTCGGAACGGCTGCTGAAAATTTAATCACGCCTGTTACACCTTCCCCAAGTACATTCGTCATGTTCGAGTCGCCAGCAAACTCGACTGAGCGTGCTCCATGAGGCGAAGCAGAAGACTCTGAGAATCTCCCAGGAGGACGGCGTTTAAAAGCCTCGCAGAGGGCCAAATTATCCAGCATGATTTGATTTGTGTTGGCGAGGGAGAACCGGCTCCTGGAATAAAACCTGACTCAGCTCAGCCCACAGAGGCGAAAACAACTTGCTGCCATAAATTTACAAACCGGCTCTGCTGTTAGTTCTACCTGAGCTGCAACAACACGCTTCATTGAGTCATCTGAGTCTGCAGCAGCAGAGCACATCTACCACGACGTCTTTTCCCTCTTCAGCTCACGCCACAGTTATCTGAATACATAACCAACGTGGCAGCTCAACACAAAGTCCTACAAAAGACAAGTTCACTACAATCAATAGCCCCTACAGCCCCATGGAACATTTCCTGACTTTCAGTAAATCATATATTATCATTTATTTATTATGATTATTCCTTCAGGTGGATATGCAGCATAGGGCTGCTCAATGTATCGCAAATTTAGCATTATCGCAATATCATGATCACAATTTTGCATATCATGAAGAACCACCTAGACTGCAATAACTGTTAGCTAATTATTAAAGCAGTGTCATGCATTCAGACTGGCTGCACCCCTAAAATATTTGGTGACGTGTTGTTTAATGCAGCATTAAAAGTTTGAGAAGGTGAAGAGGTGGTGGTGTCTCTGCGAAGCCAAGTTGTTTCATTCCCAAAACGTCCAAAGTCAGACATAAATGACTTTTTGAATAAAACTTTGTGTTCGAGATGGAAATCATGAATTTTTTTGTAGCTGGACTATCAGGGATTTATGTTCGCTATGAAGCTAAGCTATTTTTTGGTTGTTTATTTATTGCTAGCCATATCGTTATTGGTACATTCACAAGTATCTTTGCATTTCGCATGCTTTCCTAAAATCATGCAGCGGTATAATAAGCAAACGAGGACCAGGTGTGAGAGGAAGAGCAGAAGGAAAACAAAGCAAACAAACAGAAAACGGAAGGATGTAAACCAAAGTGACACAAAAACCAAAGACTCAAAAAACAAAAAGGAGAAAAATCACAAAGAAAGAGTCTTTAAACCCAAACAGTTCAACTGTTTTAATCCTAATGGAGGAGATGAAGAGCTGAACACAATACAAAAGTACGAGTACGAGTAAATCATTTCATTTCAATGCACACATGCAATGGGTCATGTTGGACAATTAAAAACGGGACAGATGAGCAGAACGATATTTTTAATTGAACATGTAAAATGTTGAAAGCCTAGTATGCAAATAAATTAATTTCCACAAACATGGGAGAATAAAATGAACCCCAGAAAGTTAAGACAAATCAAACTTCTGATTCCTGCTGCTGCATCTGCATGAAGCAGCAGCTAATTTAACCCTGGAGGTGTTGAGTGAAGACTTTATAACTTTGGGATCATCAAAGATGGAACACATCAGACAAACCACATCCTCATATACTGGAGGAGAGCCAGCAGAACAGATGCGGCTTCACAACGACCAGCAGCCCACATGAGAAGCTCTGCAAACCACAAACATACCCACTGCAACCATCTGGCACACAGAGCAGACACATGCACAACTGTTAGAGATGAAGTCAACGTGATCAACTGATCTCATTTACTGGCTGAAGACTGTCCAGGATAAACATGAGAGGAGAACTGAACTGAACATCTAATAACTGCACCCACGAAGCCACGGTGAACCTGCAGTGACCTGAGGAAGATGCTTCATGGACACCATCAGACAACAATTATTTAACAGTAACACAAACCACTTTAGAACATTTTCAATTATAAGATCATCTTTTTGACCCGTGATAGACTAAAGACCTGCAGGATGGATGGATGGATGGAATTTAAAGGTAATAACTAGTGATTATTATTTTAAGACGCCGTTTATGATAGAATCCTAACATTCAGGGTTTGGCGTCAGAATTAGGGACTTGTCTCCTCCTTCTGAAACAGAAATGTTTCTCTCAGACATTATTTAGAAATATTCAACTGAGTCTTGCAACAAACTACATTTTTCATCTTACAGACAAAATGACATCACCAGAAAATGCACTTTTTGTAAATCTTCTAATCACCCTACTCATTTGCACCTTCCATTAGTCAGAGTATGCTATTTCTTAATAGCTCTGCAGTATTTCATATACTTATGTTGTAATGATATTTCTTTACTGAACTCTCTACTCTATTTATGTTTGTGAGAACCTGACTTCTTCCATTTGCTTTGCTGCTGATATACCTGAATTCGCCCACTGCCGGACAATATTTCTATTTTATTCTATTCTATTCTGATGCACTCTCTTTCACATATTGTGAAAAAAGGGCAGAAGAAAAATAATTTTTAAAGTTGAAGTTGATAAAACAGTGATTATAAGTGAGTATTTAGTATTTAAAACCAAGCATTAAGGGGCACAATACTTCTGAAATTTTGCTTTCATGGATAAACATTCAACCTTGGAGGTTTGGAGGATGTGGTGTACCACAGGGATTACTCTCTGGCTCTTTGTTTTTCAGTCGCCTGGTCCCTCTTAATCAACTATTTCACATGGTGTTACATTCAATCCAGATGACACATGGTTGTTATATCAGTTAAACACACAGATTCCTGCAGGCTGTGGTGGGGTCTTCATTTAGTGAGAAGAGGACCTTTCACATTTGCTTGTAAGAAGGGCAGACAGAAAATATAATAAAACTTTAATTAAAAATAATAACTTGAAAGACTAACTTCTGCTGGACCCATTTATCCCCATCCATCCCAAACCTGAATTCCTGTAACTGCAGATAATGGCAGAAACCTGACATTAACTGTGACACACTGTGCCAAGAGTTGATGCAGGAAAGCCAAGCTCAGTTCAGCTGCTGGTGTCAGAAGCTTCTCTTCCTCCAACCATGTTTACAGCTCAGCTCTGTTCCAGTGATGATTAGTATTTAGTGGAAAATGCTTGATGTTTCTGCGAGGCAGAGTTTTCCCTGCAGACCATGAACACAGCAGCCGGCTGCTTCCACCAAAGTGTCAAAAGCCATTTTGTTCTGTTTCTCTGTGACAGCCAAAGCCGTCTTTGCTCGTGTTTCTGCAGACAAACAACACTTCTAAAAGCTGTGCACTCACTGATTATCCTGCATCGACTCTCAGCACAGTGCGCCACAGTTACTGCAATGCACGGAGGCAGCCGGGGTGTGAATGAGACACTGCCTGTTGAAATCAAGGCGCTTGGTTTCTGGAGTGACTCGGAACATTTTTATTTGCAGAACCGTGAGGACCCTCTGACAGGAAACCCTCCGTTTATCAATGCAAACAATCTATTTCAGTTCATTCCTGCCCTGTTTTACCTAAACGTGACAGGGGTTAGGTTTCCAGACAGCAGTGACTGCGAACACTCATTTACATGATGCTGGTCTTTACTTTAAATATTTATTAAAACAGGAAGGAGGGGATAACAGGGACACGAGTTTATGAATTTTATATTGTGATGCTGCAGAGTGCTCTAAACCTCCTCAGACGGTATGACATGCAGTTTAACGGGCAGAAATCCTTAAAACTTAAGTCAGATTCGTTAAGCTCACATAATAGAGTACAGCACAACTCAGCTGTTTGTGGAAAGTAGTCAAAGTTATTTAAAATATTCAATTGCAGACCTTCTACCATATTTCCAGGTTCAGAGGTTGATCTTACATAGACCCTGGTATTCGTACTGATGAAGGTCTCACATTTAAACCAAACATTAAGCAACTAGGGAATAAATTCAATTAAAATTGTCCTTTTATTTTTTTGAATTGGTCTCGTTTCTCTTTTGAAGCTGAGAAAAGACTTTTTGCTGCAACCTTTATGTCTGTAGTTAATTATGGGACGATGTATACATGCAGTCTTCCTCTCAGACATGATTAGCTGAAAATGTCTCGGAATAATAATGTTTTTTTTGTGTGTTAATAATAAAATAAGTGAAACATCCAGATGAGAACAACGGGGTCGGATACTTTGTACATTTCTAAGTAAGAATAAGGAGTCAGGGTATATTTTGAACAACCACCGTTAGTTGGATGTTTATTTAGTTATTTAGACTGTTTTAAAAACATGCCAGCTTTAAATTTAGATGAAATTAAAAGGTTCAGTCGACTTCTACATTTCAAGAATTTGTTTTATATTGAAATGTCACTTTCTCCACAATTTTCGAGGTGAAATGTACAATAGAAATGTATTGAGTAGGTCTGTAAGAAAAAACAATATGATTCAGGTTAGGAAAACACAGCTTGTGTTACAACCAACAGTGGATTAGTCCAGTTTATCAGGGTGCTATTTTCCTGCCTACTCCAGCTATAAACACAAAAACCTGCCATCCTATAAATGGATCAGACTGAAAGGCTGAGCATGTCTTCCTTCACACTGTAAAAAGCTAAGCCACAAAGACGAGGTCAGCAGGAGTACTGGAATATTTTTATGAACCCGGTTTTCTGAACGGAGCACAGAACAGTTCTCGTTTCCACCAGTATGTTCCCATTCCTACCAGTCTGCAGAGTCAGGCATTGTTTCTGAGCTTGTCGATGATCTTAAGTAAGAGCATTTGTCTTTGTGACTTGTTGGATCTGTCGCTCGATTCTGCTGCGAAATCACTGGAATATCCTGAAAGTTTAATGTTTGCATTTCTGCAAAGAGCAAAAAGCATCACGTGCTGCAGACTGAATCCCTGTTTCTGCCCTTTCTCTGTGTTGTTCAGTCAAAGCAAACAGATTTATCTTTCATAAAATCTCCATGAGGCTGAAACCCTAATGAAACATTTCCATTACGAGAAGCAGAGCCTGATTTGGTTTAAAGGCTTTATCCTAATAAAAGGTCTTAATGATGAAGAACTGGACTCTGATCCCTTTAAGCACTTTATCCCTGCAAAGACACCCGAGAGGATCAGGAGACCATCCGGAGCCTCAACAGGAGCATACTAGAGGAACATGAACTGCAGATGCAAAACCATAAAAACTTCATGGCAAGTCCTCGCTGAGGGCTTCAGTGATTTAAGCCAGCATGCAAGAGGAGCTGATGGAGACCAAACAGGCCATTAAAGACAGGAAAACAGAAAAACACAGAATTAAAACTCCCCTGTTTGCCCCTGACATTCAGAGCTCTGCAGCCTGAACTGTTATCTGCAGCTCAAAGTGAGATCGAAAGAACCATGAGGAGTCTCTCAGGGAATATTATCCTCATCATGTTAATTCCTGCTGCAGCATCTCAGGTATTGCACCCTCCTGTCTCAGCATTAAACACAGATTCACCTCATAACACCATGATGTTAGCTGCAGCATGCCTTACCTGAGCACTCCTTCCCTTTGCCTTTGCACTCTCCGCTCTGTGGCTGGTAAGAAGCCCGAGCCTCCGGCAGGTACAGCAGCAGAGACAGCAGGCAGGCGGACACCAGGCACCGGACAGCCCCGCCCGGGCGCCGGCGACACCTCCCAGGGCCCGTCAGCATCATGGAGAAGACCCGAACCCCGCAGTCAGTTCGGTTTGCTTCAGGAGCTGCAGACACTTTGACGTAATTCCCGAATAAACGCAGTTAATAGTGCGGCTGTCCTCACGGTGCGTCCCGCAAAGGAAGAGCTCAAAATGCGGGAGAGGAGAGAGCCAGCAGAGCGCTGCTCCGGTCTGAGGTGCAGCAGGAATAATGAGCCGAGAGATTCCTGCAGGATTCCTCGTTCAAGAAGCCTCAGAGGCGGTCCGGTTCGTCCAGAGTGGAGGCAGCGGCAGCAGCATCCTCTCAATCCGTGCCTCCTCCTCCGAAACTCGGCGTCTTTTACAGCAGCTCTATCAGACACGCACTGATGTCACACCCGCACAGACTCTTCACGTCCTGAAAGCACCGGGGCGCTCCGGCTGCGCGTCCCCCGGGCGGCAGACAAGCGGCGAGGGCGGCGCGGAGCTGCAACCACAACAAAGAGATCCGGACTGAAGAGGAGGAGGAAGAGGAGAAGGCAGTCTGGTCACGTGAGAGGATACAACACTCCCCCACACCTCCACGCCTCGTAACGCACGCGCGCACACCTTAGACGCAACCAACACATTGCAGCAAAAAGCCAAAGAAGAAGAGGTGCACATGCGAAACACTGCAGGAGGTCAGGTTGAACTTTGTTAAATGCATCAGCTAGCCTTCATGGCGCCCTAAAAACAAATCCTACCCTGATCATCCTCAGCCCATACCTGGAAAAATGCACCAGCAATAAAATGGTCAAGACGGGGTAAATCTGATCCGGTGGAAAGTTTTACACCTGATCAGAGCTGCCATATTTAATCACAAAATGTTCCGGGTTTATTCAACAGTTTTTCCCTTTTCAGAAAGAAGGAACCATGCCTCAATGTTCTGGTAAGCAAAGGCAGCAACGCAGGTCAGCACATCTAACTAAAAAAATCCTGAAGTCTGATATAAAACAAACAAGACATCTCAATTTAAACCACAAACCTCAGTCTCACACCTGCTTGCTGATGAATGGCAGGTGTGAGACTGACTTAGTGTTAAACAGTAAAATATTACAACTCTTTTGCCCTGATAAATATCAGCATCTAATATTTTAATTTAGCTTGCTCAGCATTCATTATTTTATACATGTACATTTTTTACATTTTATTCTGTTTCACACTAGTGTAGGTTTCCATTAAAGCTTTTATCAAATATAATTTAGATGTGGTTTTAAAATTAGGCAGTTTCATATTTAAATTTTGAAGTTATTTTTTTATTTATTGAGTAAAAGCTTGGTGAATGTGAGGCTTTTAATTTTTGTTGATTTTAGTATAATTTGCCCAGTTTCACATTGGGCAGATTAGGACATCGTTAATTTGCTATTTTCGCTTTTAAAGGTCTGGTGTCTGGACTTTAGTGGCATCTAGTGGCTACAGTTTGATATTGTACAGCAGCTAAACAAGCTGGTGAACTTTATGCATCTTCGGATAAAACCTGCCATAAAAACAACCATCAAAAAAAGATTTAAAAAAACAAGTTGTTACAAAAATGACTCGAGTCATGGGGGTTCAGGTCCAGAAGGGAAACCCATCCCTCTCCCCAACTTCAGAGTCATCCCAACTATTTCTCAGGCCAGAAGGAACTGCTTTGTAGACCTTCCAGTAAGATGTTGATCTGTACCAGGCTCTTTTCCTAAGAAGAAGTACGTGGAAGACCTCCAAAGTGTAGAGTCCAGGAGGCATCCTGATCCACCACTTCCCTCCTGCAGGTCCCCGCAGAACAGCAGGCAGAACCTGTTGTCCAAACACTGAATGGAGACTAAAACTGAAACTGTTCTTGTTCTTAATTCCTGTTTCTGACTGAATGTGTTGGTGAGAATCTATAGAGAACCAATAAAAACAACCTAATGACATGATGGTCCTTCCTCTGAGGTGTTTTTCCTTAAGGTAAAAATAGACTTATTTAGTTTGGAATTTTGTGTTTTGCTTTTCGGGTTATTTTGCATGTTTCGCATTTTGAGTCTGGAGATGGCAGCAGTGCATTATTTTAAAGACAACTAAGGTTTTCTTTTAAACAGCAAAACTACGGACCGGAATGGGTTAAAGAATTGAGCTAAAAGTTTTCTGACAAGGTAAAGTTCTGCCGACTAAAGACGCTTTAAATCCACACGACCAGAACCATTTGTCAGTGTCCTCTAGGAGAAAATATGTCAAAGTTACGATTCTTCGTGATTTAAGAAATTCATCACCTTCATGTTCTGCAGGAACCAGAACCTTTGATCAAAACCAGGGGATGTAGAAAACCTGATTATAAAACTTTAAAGGAAGCTGCCAGCTGCATCAGTTTTGTTTAGTAGAAATATGGAAACAAAATTTGATGGGTTTTTAAATTCCCACCTCATTCTTCATAATGGCTTTTGGTCCATCAGTGCTGCTGCACTGTCTTCATATTTACATCTTTCGTCCAACATTCATCATGCTGATGTGTCTAAGTGTCTCTGTTAAACGTCTGTTTCACTTTGACTCTGTCTTCATGCGGTCGATGTCGCTTCATCTGTATAAACAGAACCCAACACGACTCATTAAACCCTCCGTGTTGACTGGATTAATATTTACACAGATCCATTCTGGACGCCTCTGGCACGCCTCCAACATGGACCAGCAGACTCATTTGGCTCGCTGCCTCCCTTCCAGCAGCTGTTGGTTTGCCGGCTCTCCGTCCCTCGCAGAGTTTTCCAGCATGCCGGAGGCAGCAGAAGCGACGGGTCCTCTGTTGTGCTGTTGGACATGGTTGGTTCCACATCAGCAGCTTTAACTGTTCTCCTGGGCGTCTTCATCGCCTGCCAGACAGCAGAGTGATGACATTCTGTCCTAAATCACCCCAGAACTCCACCGATTAGCTTCCAGGTTGGGGTTAAAGAGCTTCCAGAAGGTGGGCAGAGGGATGCCAGAGCAGAGATAAGGAAGACTTTAATGATTTCTTTCAGGTCACCCTGACAGCAGAGCTCAGAGGAGCAGACAGTTTATCCAAAGGTTTTGCAGGTTTTAACTCCGGCTCGTCCTCTCGGCCTCCAGCTGGTCAGTGGTAATGGCCACCTATCCACTTATAGTCAGATTCAGGTCCGGTTGCACACAGTCCAATTTGATCCAAATTATATTACAGTAAATAATTTTAATTGGTTCAAAGTTACCCAAGGTAGACCAGCTGGTTGATGCACTTGGTTCATGTTGCAGCCATTTGTAAAACTCAGCAAGTCAATTGTAACATAAGACAGTGACCACTTCTCTTCAACAGAAAGAAATCTGCAGTAGAACTAGAACCAGGCCCAGTATGAGCAGCCATACTACCAGCTGGGGGCAGGAAGGGGACACAACGGACAAGGAAGCAGGATCCAGGAATACCTTCTATAGCACAGGTGTCAAAATCCAGTCCTCGAGGGCCAGAGTCCTGCCTCTGCTTCAACACACCTAAATCTAATAATAAGGTCATTAGCAGGTTTCTGGAGAACTTGATTGCATACTGAGGAGGTAATTTGGCCATAGATTCAGGTGTGTTGGACCAGGGACACATCTAAAGGTTTGAGGACACCAGCTCTCGAAGACTGGAGTTTGACATCCCTGTTTTATAGGAAACATAAACAGCACAGAGCTGGTGGCAGCAGTAGCGCTGTCAGTGATACCATCCATGAAAGAAACGCAGCTAAACACCGAATCACTGAGCAAGGAGTACTTTCTATGACAGCTTACACACATGGCTCTAAAAGATTTCCAGCTTGTGAGAGTCAGGAATCAATCTTGGTTCTTCACTGAGTTCCTTAGACCTTCCTCTTGTTCTGAGTTTTGGACCATCCAGTCAATGGTGTCAAACAAACTCCTTTAGTGCAGCAAATAGAAAGTACCAGTATCAGTTGATTATCAACACAAGCCAAAGGTTGATGGGTCAAGTTAGGTACCATCTAGGTACACATCCAGGTGACTGTATGAACAGTTGAAATCAGAGTGTTGGCTTTGTCAACGTCTGTTAGGTTAGATGGTGGATGCTTTTTTTGTGCAACACCCCCAACACACTGCTTCTACAAGTGACACCAAGTTTAAATCTGTGAACACTACTGATGTACAGAGGAGGCAGCATCATGTTGTGGGGGTATAGGCCAGTTGAAGTGACTGGTGCACTTCCTAAAATAGATGGTATCATGAGGAAAGAACATTATGTAGAAATATTGAAGCAGCATCTGAAAACATCAACCAGGAGCAGCTTGGGCATGAAATTGTTTTCCAAACGCACAAGCATTCCACCAAAACAGTTAGCAAGTGGCTTAAAACACTGAAGCCTTCAGATCTTTTAATTCAAGGTTCATATTTTGTTCAGGGTTGGCTGTTTCATTTAAACTACAAACTGAGTCATTAGTTCCAGTTTGTAGTTCAACTTTACTTCATTATGTCAGTGCTATGTGCTTTTTTCATCATGTAAAGAACTTTCAATTGTCTTGTTGCTGAAATGTGCTTTACAAACAAACCTTCCTTACATTAAAAACAACAGAGTGTTTTGGAGTGTTCATTACAAAGCTCTGATCTCAGGTGTGAGTGAACAAGGCGGGCTACAAACCTGACCCAGTTACACCAGTTCTGTCAGAAGGAATGGGTCAAAATTATAGCAAACTATTGTGAGATGCTTGTAGAAGAAAACCCAAAACTAACGGAATGTATGTAAACTTCAGAATTTTGAATAAAGTCATACAAATACATACATTTTCTGGTATTTTGCAAATACAAATAATTTTAGCACTTGTTAATGACGTAAAACAGGAAACATTTAGCGTGATTTAATGTCAGACAGTGATGGGAGAAAAGGGCGTGTATGTCTTTAAAAACTGAATTTAAATATTTGGTTTCAATAAATGTGTTCAAGTTGGACATGAATTTAATTTACAGCCCTCACACATGGTCATGAGATATAGATCATGACTGAAAAATAAAGTCCTGGAAACAAGGAGCTTCCAGACGGTGGCCGGGTCCAGATGGTCCATGCATCTGAACCACAGGACCTCTCCATGTGGAGGTTATCCGGCCACGTCCTAAGGGGTGAGTAGGATATCCTGAGGTAGACCATAATCCTAATAGAGGAAAATACATCCCTTCATGGATGGAAACACCTTGGAATCTCCTGGGATGAGCTGGAGAGCCCCACTGGGAAGAGGAATTTCTGGAGTTTTCTCCAGGACCCTCCTGGACCCAATGTTGGATGGAAGTAAAGCAGCACAGTTTCACTGCAATGAAATGAAAATATATCTGATGATAATCAAGATGTGCATCTCTAACCCTAACCCTGCACAGATCCCTCCATGTTCTGAAGTTCTGAAGCCTGACTACATGATGAATAATTTGCAGCTTATTAGTTAATGCAGAGTCAGAAGTACAGGGGTTGGACAATGAAACTGAAACACCTGTCATTTTAGTGAGGGAGGTTTCATGGCTAAATTGGACCAGCCTGGTAGCCAGTCTTCATTGATTGCACATTGCACCAGTAAGAGCAGAGTGTGAAGGTTCAATTAACAGGGTAAGAGCACAGTTTTGCTCAAAATATTGAAATGCACACAACATTATGGGTGACATACCAGAGTTCAAAAGAGGACAAATTGTTGGTGCACGTCTTGCTGGCGCATCTGTGACCAAGACAGCAAGTCTTTGTGATGTATCAAGAGCCACGGTATCCAGGGTAATGTCAGCATACCACCAAGAAGGACGAACCACATCCAATAGGATTAACTGTGGACGCAAGAGGAAGCTGTCTGAAAGGGATGTTCGGGTGCTAACCCGGATTGTATCCAAAAAACATAAAACCACGGCTGCCCAAATCACGGCAGAATTGAATGTGCACCTCAACTCTCCTGTTTCCACCAGAACTGTCCGTCGGGAGCTCCATCCGGGAGAGTTACGGTGTGGAGAAGCCCCAAAGAAGCGTACCACCCAGACTGTTGCATGCCCAGAGTGAAGCATGGGGGTGGATCAGTGATGGTTTGGGCTGCCATATCATGGCATTCCCTTGGCCCAATACTTGTGCTAGATGGGCGCGTCACTGCCAAGGACTACCGGACCATTCTTGAGGACCATGTGCATCCAATGGTTCAAACATTGTATCCTGAAGGCGGTGCCGTGTATCAGGATGACAATGCACCAATACACACAGCAAGACTGGTGAAAGATTGGTTTGATGAACATGAAAGTGAAGTTGAACATCTCCCATGGCCTGCACAGTCACCAGATCTAAATATTATTGAGCCACTTTGGGGTGTTTTGGAGGAGCGAGTCAGGAAACGTTTTCCTCCACCAGTATCACGTAGTGACCTGGCCACTATCCTGCAAGAAGAATGGCTTAAAATCCCTCTGACCACTGTGTAGTACTTGTATATGTCATTCCCAAGACGAATTGACGCTCTATTGGCCGCAAAAGGAGGCCCTACACCATACTAGTAAATTATTGTGGTCTAAAACCAGGTGTTTCAGTTTCATTGTCCAACCCCTGTAGGTCAATTTTTAGACTGCAGGAACCTTGTGGACTTCATGCTGGATGGAAATCACCTCCTGCTGATCCCAATGCAGTTCTGGCTCGTCCATGCTTTATTTTATTCATAACTGAACACACATCAGCAGAGTTTTACATCTTTAGAAACCTGCAGATTCTTGCTAAATGCAGAGTTTGACTGCATGAGGCTGTTTGGCTGTGCATGAGCTTTCCTGGAACACAAATTGTCTATCTGTTTTTTCAGAAAGATCTCACTAATTTCGCTCTAAGCTTCAGCCGCTTCTGTTCATCTGTTTGGGTTTTACACCATAAGATTATTCCTCCCAATATTTCAACCATCATGCAACAAACTCACCAAGCAGCAGATGTTACCTGGTGCTGATGAGGCCTGCTACATCTGCAGATTCCTCGACATGTCTGAGACCCTGCCATAAAACCTGGTCCATTTGGTACTAACAGACCAATTGGTACCAATTTAATTCATCACTGAATTTTAATGGGACGGCTACTTTTTCTGCTTGAGTAGAAATACATTTGATTTTTGTTCTCTCTGTTAAATGGCTTCTGTTATATGCATGTGAAAAATCTCTTGTTTCCTCTGTTGACTCAAAAATGGAAAAATCTCTCACAGATTCTGAGGAGAATAGAACAAGAAATGCTCAAATCTGACTGCATCCATAGCAGGAAGGCCCATTTTTACATCAGTATTTTTATTTAAATCATTTTATTCAAGCAATAAGCCTCTAGTGGCAAAGTCTGAAAAAGGAAGAAAGTAAAGACAAAACATTGTTTTCTGTTTGCAAACTCACTCAGTTCAGAAAATCCTTTCATGAAATAATCATGTTGGAAACCGAGGATTGTGAAAGGTTCGCATTCCCACAGATCTCTGGAGCAAACCCACAAAAATGCTTTTGAGGCTGGACACATGAAAACAAATGTTGGTGTGAACCCAGGAAACAGCAAGGATCAAGAAAACCACTCAGGGAGGTGATGACTGACGGCCTGCAGGTGTGAATATGAGAAAACAGGACCAGGTGTGTCAGAAAGGTGAGCCTGAAGAACCCAGACTGTAAAAACCTAACCAGGGAACGTACAATGTGCACCATCGTTAAAAAAATACAAGAACTGAAGCAGAAAAACTCAAGCATAGAGACAAGGAGAAGACCACAGAGAGGCAAGGAGCAGATATAGTCAAGAAGGTGTTGTAGAGCAGAACATTCAGGTCTAGATGGCATCAAACCAGATAAATGGGATAAAACCAGAAAATTTTGACAACTGAAGATCTTTTGATGTGGGGAAATGGACTCTAAGAACAGGTTCTTAAGGAAACTCCTGGTGGAAATGGGCCGTGTTTGGGACCATGACACTATCAGAAACTGTTCACTTTTAAACATGTTGGTAAATCGAAATCCCTCCTGTTTTTTTTCAAACTTAAGCACACAGTGGAAAGTTTTGATCTGCTGACCCTCCTCCCCACATTCAAAGCCAGTCTTGACTTGCCTGCAATAGTAAACTGTGAGGGGGTGGGGGTGAATGCAGGAGCTAAATGAAATGAGAGAGACCGCAAATCAGCAATACTGATTTGATTAAGTTCCATTATTCTTATCTCTAATTGGCCTGGAGCATTTGTTGTGGATTGGGCCACTGTGGGGGTCTTATGTCTCTTTGGAGCATCGCTGTTAAGACATCTCATTAAGATAATGTGAAAGCAGGAAACAGTACTGAGCTTTTCTGTGGAAAATTCACAAATTCTTCTCAAACATTACACTCACCTGGGTGTGAGTAACATGAAATAAAGTCAAATTAAAAGTTTAATTTTCTGCTGTTCAGAAAGCTTCACCCAGGGGTGCAGGGGGTATTCTGGCTGTTCTGGGTTTTTAGTTCTGATCCTGCCCATAGCGTGCAGCCTTTAATTTGCTCCACCATCTGTGGTGGCAGATCTCTGCTGGTTAAGGGGGCGACAGAGGATAATCCAATGCATCCCGCAGGAGCCACAAGGTAGTGGGGGGCAGGTTAACTCCTCGATAATCCCACACAACCATCTGAATACAGGAATTAGGTTTTAATGAGTAATTTAATCTGTAGGAAGTTCTCCTGGGAACAGAGAATAGAGTGGAAAGTTTTACTTCAGAGTCACTGAGATCAGGTTCAGCTCCTTCTGGATCCATGTGATGTTTGTCACTTTAAGGGTTTCCTTCAGGATCCGATTCTGAGCAGTCAGGCTTCAGTCTATTCGGGGCTCAGGAGGGGATGCTGTTCATGCATGTCAGTTTAACGTTCACAGTCCAGGCAGGAACATGTTAGATAACTTAAACAAGTGAAGTCTTCTTGTTGCTGACTGGTATCTCCAAACTTTCTTTGGCATTGTTTTGATCAACAGTTCTCCAGACTTTGTGAAGGTCTTTACCTGCTTTTCGGGTCCAGTACCTGAGCAAAGTCAGAGGAATGACATATGAACCAGGCAGGCCCTAAACCCAAGTGATCAGCCCATGTTGTGTCAACATGTTTGTGAAGACCCAGATACCTTGTTTTTAGCCTCTTTGTGACCAGTTATACTTGGCATGCCTCTTCAGTGATGCATGGGAAACTGGTTCAATGCCTTGAATGTGGTAGACTGAGGTAGTGGCCTGAAGTTTAAAGAGAGGGGACTGGAGACTGTGCTTCAGCTGTCACAGGAGTCTCAGCCTGGTGAGATGGTGAGGAGGCTCTGACTGATCACCTCTGAGGATCCTGTCACCAAAGAGTGGGCCAGGTCTTCCCCCACCATCGTTGCTGAAAGGGTCATGGAGTTTGATTGTCCAGTCCACATGTGTCCTGTGTACCTGATAAAAGCTTAAGACCATGCAATATTTTAGAGGTACTGTATGAATATGCATTGTAGGGGTGTCTTTTATGACCCTTCTGGTCCTCCAAAGCAAGAGATGTGTCCTTGTATTGATCACATAGCCAAGCTCCCTCCCAGTGTGGCTAGGAGTCTTCTCACTGATCCATTTGGCAGGTTTCTAGACAGGACCTCAATATGCAAAGCAGAGTTTCAGGATCAAATCCAAAATCTTCAATTAATACTGAAGCAAGGACAGCTGAAGGTGGAGCATCCAGACAGAGTCAACACCACTTGCTCTCCTGCCATTGGTTCTCGGCTAAAATCGGTGAAATGCTGCTTCAAGGTCGACAGTAAGACTGTCTCACGTGGAGAAGTTAAAGTATCTTTGTGTCTTGTTCATAAGTGATGGTAGGATGGAGCCAGAGAAAGATACACACGTCTGAAATTACATGCAGAAATGAGGGTGTTGCTCCTGTCTGTCCTGGTAAAGTCTGAGCTGAGCTGAAAGTTGTTGGTCCATCTACATTCAGACCCTCATCTACGGTCATGAGAAGACTACCATTAGAGCAAGAAGATCCTAAGTACATCACCTGGAATGAACTTTCTTTGTAAGGTAGCTGAGCTCTGCCTTTGAGAAAAGAAGAGAAAAGGTTTTTAAGGCATCTGATCAGGATGATTCTTGGATGCTTTGCTTTTCAAGTTCTCCAGGCACATCCCCCTTGGAAGAACGCCCCTGAACAGACCCAGAACTTACTGGAGGGACTGAATTATCTATAATGGAAACACACTTGAATCCAAGCTGAGGGGATGAATGGAGAGGAAAGAACCGTCTGGGCTTTTTTCTTTGTGGTCTGATCTCCGTCTAATGGACAGTTTCTTCAGTTTCAGGTTGATCTGTTTCTTCTGTTCTCCACTGGTCTACTTTTCTCCTGATTCCTTAAAGCATGTCATGTCTAAATAGATGCATAAGAAGCTACATATTTTTGTTTCATCTCTATCGTGAGGTCACTTCCTGTTTTTCGCTATTGCACTTGGTGAATTGCTTGGTGTGTGAAGGCTCTCTCGTTTTGATTTTTTTCTCTCTACTGTGATACCTCTTACTTGTTATAATACATAAGCACGTTAAAACACAATTTCTGTTGCTGTATTTAACTTTTGGGGGACTCTCGTGTCTTACACGGTTTTCTAGTAGTAGTAAGGGGGTTTAGCTTAGCATTAGCTTTAGCTCCACCATGGCTACCCGTTCTGCTGTTTCTCTCTTCGATTCTCCTCCTCTCTCCTGCTCTCTGTGTCAGATTTTCATTTACTCCTCTGCCCATTTAGTGATAATGGTACGAGTAATAAGTAGCTTTTTTGTAGCTTTGGGGGGAAAAGGTTGTGGGATTAGGAGGCCGGGTCCGCAATTTTTAAAAACCAGCAGATAGGCGAGGCCCCTTAGCCAGTGCGGAGCTACCGGGGGTAGCTCCCCTAGCAGTCCCCCAGCAGATCCGCGTTGGGGGCCGGGATCTCAGGCCCGGCTGAGTGACGGTACTTAGAAGCATAGTCCTAGATCCCAGCCACAGGTCACCCCCAACCCTCTGCATTTCAAACACATTTTCCCCGCTCAGCGACAACCCGCTGAGAAGCCAATTTGGGTAATTGGCAGCTCCATAGCAAAATAATTTTTCCCTGGTCCCCCCTGATCTGACCAGGACGACATGTTTAGCCGTATGCTGTCATTCAACCCGTGGCTGTCTGGGTGGTGTCCGAAAAAAATGGGCTACATTGATAATTGGCAAACATTTTGGGGAAAAAACCTGGTCTGATCCGGAGAGACGGCATCCCTCCCACTTTGGAGGGAGCAGGTCTTTTTTCTAAGAATCTGGCCGAATTATTAGTTCTCCAAAACTCTGACAACCCGGGGTCGGGACCAGGAACGGGGGTCGTAGTTTAATACTCCTCTCTGCAGCTTCTGTACTGCTAACCCCACCTTTTCCCTATTAAGATAGTGTCTCCCCCCGGGCCAAAAATTGAATAGATTAAAAATAATCTAAAAGGAGGAAATCAGACAAAAAGAAAAATAAAAAAATTAATGTGACCTACTGGACATAAGATTCTCTCTTAAAAGACTTTGCTAGTTAGGACCTGTTTTGGCCCAACAGATTTTTTTTTTTTTTTTTTTTTTGCCTCACAGAAACCTGGCTGCAGCAAGAGGATTATGTTACTAAAATGAGTCAACTCCTACTAATTTTTTAAAGGGTTCACATTCCTCGAAATACTGGGGAGGAGGAGGAGTAGCAACCATCTTTCGTCCCGATTTATTGATTAGTCCCAGACCAATCAATAGCTACAACTCTTTGAAATTTAATCCTTTATTTTCCTCATCCAAAAATTGCAACCCAAAAAAACCACTTCGTTTTTGTTTTGTACCGTCCACCAGGCCCTTACTCTCAATTTTTAGATCAGTTTTCAGACCTTTTATCTGATTTAGTTTTAATACAAAAAAAATTATTATGGGGGGATTTTACATTCATGTTGACACTGAAAGTGATAGCTTAAATATAGCCTTTAATGGTATCTTAGGGCCAATTGGCTTTACTCAAAACATTAACAAAATACCCCCCTTTTTTCTTCATTCTCTGGACCTTGTGCTGACATATGGCATGAGTGTAAAAACATAAATTTTTTCCAAAACCCTGTCCTGTCTGACCATTTCTTTAAAAAACCCCTTTGAGTTTAATTTAACCAAGTACTTCACACCTGAAAAAAATTTAAATTATAGAGACCATTATCAGACATGCTGTAACAACCTTTAAAAGAATATGTTCCAATCTCCTCATTATTACTGAAAAACACAGTGGAGGGCAAAAATTCGTTTCTGCCCCTTCACAAATGATTCTCTTGTTCATAGGTTTTTTTCATCATTGCGTGATGCATTAGACAATGCAGCCCCCCTTTAAAAAAAAAGGTAATTATTCATAGGAGGCTAGCTCCCTGGTTTAAATCAGAGCTGCGTACTTTAAAGCACAACGTTGAAAATTGGGAGAAAAAGGTGCTTTTACAACCTAGAAGATTCCTACTTAATCTGGAAAAAAAGCCTACTGTTTATAAAAAAGACACTTCGCCAAAGCTAGAACAGCTTATTTCTCATCATTAATAGAAGAGAACAAAAAAATCCTAGGTTTCTCTTTAGTACAGTTTCTAAACTTTACACAGAGTCATAGCTCTGTTTAGCCATCCATTCCTTAGCTTTTAGCAGTCATGACTTTTTTGGGATTCTTCTTAAAAAAAATTGATTCTATTAAACATAAAACTTTTGACATACTCCCAAAAAAAAGATTCTTCTTCCTCAGCAAGTGAAACAACATTGGAAAATAACTGTAGAAACTGATTTGTATTTGGACTATTTGATCCTGTGGAGCTTCCTGAGTTATCAAAAATTAGCTTCATCTAAACCCCCAACTTGTATGTTAGACCCAATCCCAAACCCAAAATTTTTTAAGGAAGTGTTCCCTCTGATTCCCCCCCTTTTAGATATGATTAATCTATCTTTAGTAAATGGATATGTACCACAGGCTTTTAAGGTAGCTGTAATCAAACCCCTTTCTTAAAAAACCTTCGTCTTGATCGAGGTGACTTGAAAAACAGACCTATATCCAATCTTCATTCTTATCTAAAAATTCTTGAGAAAATAGTTGCTAATCAAATATGTGAGCTTTTACACAGCAATGACCTGTTTGAAGAGTTTCAGTGCAGGCTTTGAGCTCATCATAGCACTGAAAAAACAGCTCTGCTGAAAAGTCACTAATGATATTCTTATTGCCTCAGATAATGGACTTGTGTCTGTACTTGTCCTCCTAGTTCCGTGCTGCATTTGATACAGTCGATCATAAACATTCTCTTAAAAGGCTGAATATGCTGTAGGGATCAGGGGAAACCCCCGCTAGGGTGGTTAAATCTTATCTGTGACAGATTCCAGTTTGTTCATGTAAAAGGAAATCACCTTTAAACTCCAGGGTTAATTGTGGAGTACCCCGGGTTCATTACTTTGGGCCCCAAATTTTTTTACTATATATATGCTTCCCAATAGGTCAAATTATCAGGAGCATAGGAAAAATTTTCACTATTACGCTGATGATACTAAGCTTTACTTATCCATAAATCCTGATGAAACCCAACCAGTTAGATAGACTACAAGCTTGTCTTGAAGACATAAAACTGGGGACTTTAAATTTTTTGCTTCTAAATTCAGACGAGACAGAAGTTGTCGTCTTTGGACCGGAGTCTTTAAAAAAGAAACTGCTTAGTCAATCACTTAACCTGGATGGCATTAAATTGACCTCCGGTAATAAAGTAAAAAACCTTGGTGTTATTTTTGACCAGGACAGGTCATTTAAATCCCATATTAAACAGGTTTCTAGGATTTCCTTCTTTCACCTCCGGAACATTGCCAAAATTAGAAATATCCTATTCAGGAGTGACGCTGAAAAACTAGTCCACGCATTTGTTACTTCGAGGCTGGACTGTTGTAATTCTTTACTATCAGGATGTCCACAAAATGCAGTTAAAAGCCTTCAGCTGATTCAAAGTGCTGCAGCAAGAGTTCTGATGAAAATTAAAAAGAGAGATCATATTTCTCCTATTTTAGCTTCCCTTCATTGGCTCCCTGTTAAATCCAGAATAGAATTTAAAATTCTCCTCCTCACATATAAAGCCCTTAATGATCTAGCTCCATCATACATCAGAGATCTGATTGTTCCATACGTTCCTAACAGAGCACTTCGTTCTCAGACTGCAGGTTTACTGGTGGTTCCTAGAGTCTCTAGAAGTAGAACGGGAGGCAGATCCTTTAGTTATCAGGCTCCTCTCCTGTGGAACCAGCTCCCAGTTTTAGTCCGTGAGGCGGACACCCTGTCTACTTTTAAGGCTAGGCTTAAAACTTTCCTTTTTTATAAAGCTTATAGTTAGAGTGGCTTAGGTTGTCCTGAGCTATCTCTGTAGTTATGCTGCTATAGGCTTAGGCTGCTGGAGGACATAATGACCACTTTCACCCTTCGCTACTTTCTCACACTACTCTTCAATTTTGTATTATTTGCTGTTATTTCAGCTTTTAAGTTTGTTCTCTCTCTTTTCTCTTCCTAGAAGCTACACCTGGCCTGACTCTGTGTCTACCTGTGACACCTTTCTGGAGAGGGGAATCCTCCAAGCTTCTGCTGGCAACAACTTAATGCTCACCCTCTACCGATGATCCACATGGCCCTGTCTTTCAGTGTTTAACCCTTTCTCTCTCCTAGACATAGCTACTGACTGAGCTTTTACTGTAACTAACTCTATGTGCTCTCTTCAGACTCTAAACTTGAAAACTGGCTCAGAGTTTATCTGTTCTTTCTTTCTAGGTGAAAGGACTAAAGGAGCTACATCCATTAACATTTACTTTTCCTTCCCATAGAAAGTACTCCTGGATCAGTGCTTCTTTGTTCTCTTTGTGTCTCTGCTCTGTTCTCTCTAACCCCCAGTCAGTCGTGGCAGATGGCCGCTCACACTGAGCCTGGTTCTGCTGGAGGTTTCTTCCTGTTAAAAGGGAGTTTTTCCTCTCCACTGTCGCTACATGCATGCTCGGTATGAGGGATTGCTGCAAAGTCAACGCCAGTGACTGTCCACTGTCTCTACATGCTCATCCAGGAGGAGTGAATGCTGCAAGTCACTGACTGGATGCAATCTGCTGGGTTTCCTTAGACGGAAAAACTTTTTATCCAATTTGAATAAATAACTGAATCTGACTGCACTGTTCAATGGTTAGGATTAATTGGAATGTATGTACCTGACTTTTGTGAAGTGCCTTGAGACGACGTGTTGTGAATTGGCGCTATATAAATAAAACTGAATTGAACTGAATTGAATCTGCGGATCAGCAGTGTTGATGAGTAATTTTAGAATATCTCAGTTTGCGCAGTAGTTTAGTGTTAAATAATTAATGACTGCCATAATGTTTTAATAAGCCGAACCATCCTCAGTAAAAAGATCATAAACCGAGTCTCTTCATAAAATTTGTCATAAAAAGTTAAACGGCACATAAAGAATCCATTTTATGACGGTTATATCAATCCCACATCAAAGTGATTTATTAAGAGCACCGTGTCTTTGAAGTCAGAGCTTCTGGAAACTTTATTTTTTACCATCCAGGTTACAGAAATGCCAGCAGCCAGTTGCAGACTGGGTTTTGTTACTTGGTGATGTAAGTCATGGATGCCGCTCCACCATGGACACCCATTCCATGAAGCTCTCTACGTACTGGTCTTCAGCTAATTTGAAAGCTACATGAAGTTTGGAGGTCTGCAGCTGTTGACTCTTCAGAAAGGTCACAACCTCTTCTCAATTTGCCTCAGCATGATTTTATGAGACCTTTTAATTCAAGCATGAGTTGCTGTCATTTCTCGTTGCTTCCGCTTTGTTATAATGCCACTTATAGTTGATTGTAGAATAATTAATAGTAAGAACATTTCATGAATGGCTGATTGCACAGGCTGCAACCTATCATGGTAGCACACTGGAGTTCACTGACCTCCTGAGAGCAACCCATTCTTTCACAAATGTTTGTAGGAGGTGTCTGCATGCCTAGGTGATAGATTATAGACAACTGTGGGTATGGAGGAGGTTGTGCCTCCATATGGAGCTGTAAGCTTCTGATTAATTCCTTGATTTACGACGTCTGAGTTAAATGGAGGCTCGCCTGGGGATGTATTTTAAGGTAACAGCTCAAACACGCTGTTTCAATAAGTGTTAAAATCAACATGTCAGGAAGAGTGGGCCTGCACAAGTCTGGTTCATCCTTGGGTATGATCTCCAGAGGCATGAAGGTGCCACGTTCATATTTTCAAACAATTATATGCAAGCAGAAACAGTATGGTAATGTCCTTCCAACATACCATTCAGGAAGAAGGCATGTTCTGTGTCCCAGAGGTGAACGTGTTTAGGTGTGAAATGCGTGAATCAGTCCCTGAACAAAACCAAGTGACCTGGAGAATATGCTGGAGAAGATGCTGGTAAGAGAATGTCCGGCAGCCCTAATAATCACTGTTACATTCACATTGTTGCCTGAGAACACCGTCCCAACAGTGAGCTGTGGGGGTGGTAGCGTCATGTTGCTGTAGGAGGGACTGGTGCACTTCACCACAACAAGCAACATCTCAAGACATCCACCAGGAACTTAAAGCTTGGGCACAAATAGGTTATCCAAAGGGATTGTGATCCTGAGCATACAGTCAAATTAATTACAAAGTTATTTAAGATAAATAAAGACAACATTTTGAAGCCACAACCCTTAAATCACAAAGATCTGATCTTGGATCTGCAAGGCTGACTCAGTTGCAGCAGTTCTGTCAGGATGAATGGGCCATGATTCCTGCAAACTATTGTGAGAAGCTTGATTTAAGAATAGTTTTGGCAATCCTAAAGGACCTTACAGGAAAAATATTTTCTGATTTAACAAACGCAAAAAGGTTATACTTCTGTTTTCAACTGTATGTAAATTATGAAATTATTGTTACATTTACAGATTGTTTTGGCACATACAAAACTTCTTCCTTTATTTGTTTTTAAGTTTTAAAATTTATTAATTTATTTTTTAGTAAATTCTCCCAGTGAGATCCGAGGATAACTGCCAAACTACCTGAGCTCTATCATTCCTCCTATGACAGCATTAAAGAAACTGAGCACATCTTAGGATTTCCATACAGAGAATCCATTTCCTGCCTGGATTCATTCACCTCCTTCCACTTTCACACACATCAGAGCCTGAGGAGGAAATAACTTTTTCCCTCCATCTGTTGCAGAGCTCCCCCAACAAATTAAAGCTGAAAGCATGAATCCTTTCAAAGGGAACCGCATTTCCATCTCCAAAAAACGTGTCTGATCACAAAAAGCTGAAAAACTGAATCAAGATGCATGAGAGACGCTGTTTATTTTCTGAGACTTGACCCCTGGATTGACGCTGCTGTTGATGATTAAAGCGTGAGATGATGAACAAATGAAACTTCCTTCGTTACATTCACCCTCTAATGATGCTGATTACTGGCAGTTCTGGATGGATTGTAGGAAAAGGAAAAGACTCAACCAATTCTGTTAAAGAGAGGAATTAAGCCAGAAGATTGGTGATCCGGCAGTCTTAACCTTTGACAGTTCCTTCAGCTTATCGATGTTCTTTGTATTAGATAAATCTCAATTTGTTATTTTTCTGATCTGGATTTTTCAAATCTGACCTACTTTAGACACCAGCATCTGCCATAACATGTTTCCACCAATAGATGGGAGTAGTGGTCAGGCTTTGGGAGTGAGTGATTGATGCTCTTAGGCATTTCACAGCAGAAGCAGGAAGTTAGGGGGGAAGCCAGCAGTGTGATGTGTTGTAGCACTGCTCCTCTAAAGCTCTGTTCAGTGTTACAGAGGAAATTAAACACTTATGGCACCAGAATCAAAGGCAAAACCTGAAGCCATTTCTGGAATATAAATGTATTTTCACCATTTCACCACATGTTAACCGTTAAATGTTGATTTTACCTCTGTGAGCTTATGATCTATAAAAGACAAATTTAATCAGTCATTGAGATTATTTCAAGGCCATAATAGGAATCAATACTGATCATTCTGACGGGTTAATCAGCGCCAGCAGGAATCCTTTATTTTCTTCGCATTTACAGCCTGTAAGATTAAGATTAATTGGAATGTATGTACCTGACTTTTGTGAAGGGCCCTTTAAAATGTTTTGAATTGGGGTATATAAATAAATGAATTGAATTGATTTAAATTTAATTTTTATTTAAACCCCCTTTTTTCCCGGTACAGTACTTTTCCTTTCACATTAGCATCGATCATCATTCAGGCCCTCAGCCCAATGGGGCTGTCGATGTGTTAATGAAGAGCATTTCTTGGAGACCTGCAGCTTCAATCCTCATTGCAGCTGGACGGTTATTGATGGAGCTCTCATTGCACCAGACCCATGCAGTGTTCTGACAGGGTGTGGGTCATGGAGGAGTGGGCTGTAATATCACACCCCAATGTCCTCCCCTCCCAGCAGCTCTCTGAAGTCTCCTCCAGGTGACCTTCAATTGAGCCCCGTTGCGGATCAAAGAGTGAGTTTACTAAAGCTACCAGTATTGATGAGACCCCCCGACACGTTATGAAGTCAACTCACTGTTGACCTCTTGGGAACAGAATCACCCACACATTTATCACAGAAAGCAGAAACAGATAAAGAAAGGTAATAACATGGTTGGAGAGCTGCATCAGAGGCTCAGAGGACTCTCAGAGCTGCAGTTAGGCGATAACGACTCCTGAAAATATACAACCAGACTGTTGTATAAATGCAAGGCTATTGACCGTCTGAACTGAGTCACTTTGGGATGAAACAGGCCTGTTCAGATGTTTTATATTTCAAAGATTCCTCAAATGTGCAAAGAAATTGTGACAACAGAAACATATACCCTTGTCCAAGATGTGTCAGCTCCAACCAGACATTAAACCTCTTAAACTGCAGCATGTTTCTCTGAATAGGTAAAAATATAACAGGGAAAACCTGAACGAAGACCAATGAACCCTCATTCTGAATGATGCCTTGACATAACAAGGCAATCAAATATAGACATAAACAGAATAAGAGGAAAGATGAAATTTGTTTAGTGAAATTAGCCTCACATTCTGTCTTGGACATGATCACATTATGACCCTTTTGGAGATTTGTGGCATTTTGGAAACATGGTGTTACATTTACAACTTTTTAACTAGGCTTAGATAAATAAAATGAGTAATGATGGGTAATCGCCCCTAAACCTAAAAACCAGAGATGGAGGCTCAAGACCAAATTTTTGGGTCGGTCTCAGATTGTGATGCTTCGGTTTGGGGTTCGGTTTCAAATTGTTGGCCTCAAAAAATCGAGACGGTTGAGACTGTAGTTTTTGTCTATTTGACAAAAACTATAGTTTTCAAATCTGTTCTGAAATCTCTTTTAGATGCGTTGCATTTTGAGATCTTTTCACCTGCGGATGTTGTCAGATCCTGGGGCACACCTCCTTAAAATCTCTGAATGCTCCATCAGAAGCTGCCACTCATCTCTTTAATCTGCTTTCAGATTAAGTTCAGAAGAACTTCAGAAGTTTAGAGGTTTTCATAAATGATTGATGTTAATGAGAAAAAGGCCTCGACTCTCTTGTTCTTAGAGGAATTTCCGATCCTTGAAACTGGACTTTCTACACATCCCAGATTAAATGCTACTAAAACTGTCCTCGTCCTTTTTACTCATGTTACCTCCCTTAAATTTAACCAATTTGAGTCAATAATTATTTTTTAATTATGAAATAATCTTGACTTTGGTTGTTACAATTGTTGGAACCCTAAGCCATGGATTTCAACATTAAACTCCGGATTTTCAAAACAAATTGCATTAACCTACTTCCGGCACAACTGAGAAAAGGGGGGTTAGCAGCAGACTTCCCATGATGCCACTGGCTGTATAAAAGCACCCCTTTTCCATTGGCCCGATCTCTCCAAGCCGGTTGACCATTGGACAAGGAGCAGACACAGCGCGCTGAAGTCTTTTTGCTGGCAAAAAAGACTTAAACTCATCAAACTGGATCCAAGAGTCTCATATGATCACCGATCATATGCAAAAGTTGAGTATTGAATGAATTGCTGTTTGTGTATCCGGTATTCATTCACGAACGGGGAATTAAGGTACCAGCATTGTGTGACTCTCTCTCCGAGCCCTGCAGACGCACACGGTGTTCGAGAAAAGTCCCCAGCAGAGACACGGTCTCTACAAGCCGAGTGAATCGGTTTTCCTTGCCATCATCGGTAACGTGCAGTTTTGTCCGGCCGACAGAACGGGCCGCCCACCCACAGCTTCCTTAGGTTAGCCGAAGGCTAACCGCTTGTTGACTGTGGACGTTTCTTCAAACTTCGCCGCCCCGGACATCTTTTCCTCAACATGGTCAGATGTTAGGTTTGGGCAGAAATAACATTTTGGGATAAATGATCTAAACCTTTTTTCATTTTATGAAGTTTGGTTTTGTTTTTTGTGAAACCGCTATCTTAGTGCTAGCAGGCTATCTGCAGCACGTGATCAAACTTTGTGTTCTTGGTTTGGTGTTTTTAAAGTTTAAGACAAACTTTCTTTAAGGGTGATTTTAAACACAGAAGATTGCTCATAAACGCGCCGTCCGCGCTTATGCATTTTAACCCTTTTATTGACCCTGGTATTTTAAAGGTATTGTTTTGATTCTGGTGCTAAGCTAAACTATCGGCCTCCTTTTTGTTAGCTTAACTGCTAACAGCTTTAGAACACGTGTTCGCTACAGTATATTTAACAGGAAGGTTTAGTTTTCATCCCTCCTTGAACTGCCACCTTAACGTGGTGGAGGTGGCGGTTCAAGGAGGGGTGAAAACTAAACCTTCCTGTTAAATATACTGTAACAAAAGGAGGCCGATAGCTTAGCTTAGCACCAGAATCAAAGGTATGTGTTTGATTCTGGTGCTAAGCTGAGCTATCGGCCTCCTTTTGTTAGCTTAACTGCTAACAGCTTTAGAACACGTGTTCGCTACAGTATATTTAACAGGAAGGTCGGAGAGCACCTGGTGGCCGGGTTGCTCCTCGCGGGACCCGGCCGGGCCAAGCCCGAACGAGAGACGCGAGGCCATCCCCCAGTGGGCCCACCACCTGCAGGGGGAACCGTGAGGGACCGGTGCAAAGAGGATTGGGTGGCGGACGAAGGTGGCGGACGAAGGTGGCGGACGAAGGTGGCGGACGAAGGTGGCGGACGAAGGTGGAGACCTCAGCGGCCCGATCCCCAGATGCTTAGGCTGGGTCTAGGGACATGGAATGTTACCTCACTGGGGGGGAAGGAGCCTGAGCTTGTGCGGGAGGTCGAGAGATATCGACTAGAAATAGTCGGGCTCGCCTCCACGCACAGCGTGGGCTCTGGAACCCATCTCCTTGAGAGGGGCTGGACTCTCTTCTACTCTGGAGTGGCCCACGGGGAGAGGCGGCGGGCTGGGGTGGGTTTGCTTGTTGCCCCCCAGCTCAGCCGTCTAGTGTTGGGGTTTACCCCGGTGGATGAGAGGGTCGCATCCCTGCGCCTTCGGTCGGGATAGGTCTCTGACTGTCGTTTCGGCCTACGGGCCGAGCGGTAGTGCGGAGTACCCGGCCTTCTTGGTGTCCCTGTCGGGGGTGCTGGATAGTGCCCCTCCCGGGGACTCCATTATTCTGCTGGGGGACTTCAACGCCCACGTGGGAAACGACAGTGACACCTGGAGAGGCGTGATCGGGAGGAATGGCACTCCCCGATCTGAATCCGAGTGGTGTTTTGTTATTGGACTTCTGTGCTAGTCACGGATTGTCCATAACAAACACCATGTTCAAGCATAAGGGTGTTCATCAGTGCACTTGGCACCAGGACACCCTAGGCAGGATGTCAATGATCGACTTTGTTGTTGTATCATCAGACCTTCGGCCGCATGTTTTGGACACTCGGGTGAAGAGAGGGGCTGAGCAGTCCACTGATCACCACCTGGTGGTGAGTTGGATCCGCTGGAGGAGGAGAAATCTGGACAGACTTGGCAGGCCCAAGCGCATAGTGAGGGTCTGTTGGGAACGCCTGGCGGAGCCCTCGGCCAGGGATGTATTCAACTCCCACCTCCGGGAGAGCTTTGACCAGATTCCGGGGGATGTTGGAGACATAGAGTCCGAGTGGACCATGTTCTCCGCATCTATTGTCGATGCTGCTGCCCGTAGCTGTGGCAATCCCAGAACCCGGTGGTGGACACCGGCAGTAAGGGATGCTGTCAAGCTGAAGAAGGAGTCCTATCGGCTGTGGTTGGCTTGTGGGACTCCTGAGGCGGCTGACGGGTACCGTGAGGCCAAGCGTGCTGCAGCCCGAGCTGTGGCAGAGGCAAAAACTCGGGCTTGGGAGGAGTTCGGTGAGGCCATGGAGAAGGACTACCGGTCGGCCTCGAAGCGATTCTGGCAAACCGTCCGGCGCCTCAGGAGGGGGAAGCAGTGCTTTGCCAACACTGTTTATAGTGGGGGTGGGAGGCTGCTGACCTCGACTGGGGACATTATCGGGCGGTGGAAGGAGTACTTCGAGGATCTCCTCAATCCTGCCATCACGCATTCCCTGGTGGAAACAGAGGCTGGGGACTCGGGGTTGGACTCTTTCATCACCCAGGCTGAAGTCACCGAGGTGGTTAAAAAGCTCCACGGTGGCAAGGCTTCGGGGGTGGTTGAGATCCGCCCTGAGTACCTCAAATCTCTGGATGTTGTGGGGCTGTCATGGTTGACACGCCTCTTCAACATTGCATGGCGGTCGGGGACAGTACCTCTGGACTGGCAGACCGGGGTGGTGGTCCCCCTTCATAAGAAGGGGGACCGGAGGGTGTGTTCCAACTACAGGGGGATCACACTCCTCAGCCTCCCTGGTAAGGCCTACGCCAGGATATTGGAGAGGAGAGTCCGGCCGATAGTCGAACCTCGGCTTCAGGAGGAGCAGTGTGGTTTTCGTCCCGGCCGTGGAACACTGGACCAGCTATATACCCTCTACAGGGTACTCGAGGGCTCATGGGAGTTTGCCCAACCGGTTCACATGTGTTTTGTGGACCTGGAGAAGGCATTCGACTGTGTCCCTCGTGATGCCTTGTTGAGGGTGCTCCAGGAGTATGGAATCGGGGGCCCTTTATTAGGGGCCATCCGGTCCCTGTACGAGCGGAGCAGGAGTTTGGTCCGCATTGCCGACACTAAGTCGGACCTGTTCCCGGTGCATGCTGGACTCCGGCAGGGCTGCCCTTTGTCACCGGTCCTGTTCATAACTTTTATGGACAGGATTTCTAGACGCAGCCAAGGGCCGGAGGGGGTCTGGTTTGGGGACCAGTGGATTTCGTCTCTTCTTTTTGCAAGTGACGTGGTCCTGCTGGCCCCCTCTAGCCAAGACCTACAGCATGCGCTGGGACGGTTCGCAGCCGAGTGTGAAGCGGTTGGGATGATGATCAGCTCCTCCAAGTCAGAGGCCATGGTACTCGACCGGAAAAGGGTGGCTTGTCCTCTTCAGGTTGAAGGGGGGTTCCTGCCTCAAGTGGAGGAGTTCAAGTATCTTGGGGTCTTGTTCACGAGTGAGGGAAGAATGGAGCGGGAGATCGACAGGCGGATCGGTGCGGCTGCCGCAGTAATGGGGGCGCTGTGCCGGTCCGTTGTGGTGAAGAGAGAGCTGAGCCGAAAAGCGAAGCTCTCGATTTACCGGTCGGTCTACCTTCCTACCCTCACCTATGGCCATGAACTTTGGGTCATGACCGAAAGAACGAGATCCCGGATACAAGCGGCTGAAATTCCTCCGTAGGGTGGCCGGGCACTCCCTTAGAGATAGGCTGAGGAGCTCGGCCATTCGGGAGGGGCTCGGAGTAGAGCCGCTGCTCCTCCACATCGAGAGGAGCCAGTTGAGGTGGCTCGGGCATCTATACCGGATGCCTCCTGGACGCCTTCCTCGGGAGGTGTTCCAGGCACGTCCCACCGGGAGGAGGCCCAGGGGACGGTCCAGGACACGCTGGAAACGCCTTGAGCTCCCCTCGGAGGAGCTGGAGGAGGTGTCTGGGGAGAGGGACGTCTGGGTGTCTCTGCTGAGTCTGCTGCCCCCGCGACCCGGTTCCGGATAAGCGGAAGATGACGAGTACGAGTACGAGGTTTAGTTTTCAAGTTAGTGAATAATAGTCTCTAAACATTATTCTACTAAACCTGATAACTAAGTAAACACCATTAAACCCCATTTCTCCAGAAAGATTTGGCTCTTTTCCAAATATTCCCTTAATAATATTTCTTCAAATATTATTTTAATAAAAAAAGGCAACTAATTAGACACCATTGAGAAATTATTTATCGAGAAGGCTGGTTTTATTCAGCAGATCATTCTTGAAAACATTATTTTGATAAAATAATATTTTATCTGATCTTGCATTGTGAATGGTTGTCTAAACGTTTGCTGATTATTGCCTAAGTTGGTTCCAAGACTAACTTAACTTCATTTCCAGATTCTTCAAGATAATCCTTGGTTCTCAAACATAAATAACATTGCATGGTAATGTTGCATCACTCTTTTGGTCATTGTTTCAATCATCTTTAATCAACTTGTTTATATTGTACATAGCTCATTAGTCTTCGTTATTCTTTAATTCTGCTTGGTAGTTTAGTTGGATTGTTTTAGCATAGTAAATAGTTTGTTGATTGAAATATGTTTGACTTTGAGTTGACTTATTTTTGTTAATAAATTCTTGTATTTTAAGAAATTGTGTGAATTCATTCCGTGTGTGTGCAGAGTTTATGCTGTTCAGTAATGTCAGAGCTTGGCTCACACCTTTCAACTTTGTCCTAATACCATCGCCTTACTGGGCTGGTATTCACAGGACAACCCTTAACAGACCGAAATATTATTTGATAAAATATTAAAATATTAATATTAAATATTAAATAATATTGTCAGATTAATAATCACAACACAATTTTGAGTTTGACTAATACTAGGCGAGTCTCTACTTTTTAAATAAAATTAGGACATTTACATTGTTAAAGACAGGTTTATTCGTACAGTTCAACTTATCCTGTGATAGGTGCACAGGAAAATCTTGAATATTTGGGACTCGCTTCTGTCTGAAAACAATCCAGGTTGCTTTTGTCCTCCACCTTCATTAAATTTGAACTGGATCAGAACTTTACAGATGGGTCCAGTCTTTACTGTCACAACCTTGTAGAACCCAGGTAGATCTAGCCCAAAATGAGCACAGGAAAACAGTATAAACTGAGGCAATGAATTTATGTCGCTTGACATTAAATCCCATTTCTGAGGTGGCAAAGTGCTGCATAATAAATACGAGGCTCAGAAATGTCTCATTAAGGCAGAGTTTGGCCCTGATTAAATAAACGTCTGCATTAAAAGGATTCTCATCAGGCTGCACATCTCAGCCTCTGATGAGAATCTGTTCACTTCGGGACGCCTCACAGTAAATGATGCTGACAGCTGCTGCGTCGCTGCTCATCAGTCGCCCAAGGACGCCGCTGTGTGACCGCTGGCTGTCTGCTTGGGTATCAGAACGGAAGGCAGGAGGGAAAACTGTAGCATCGAGTTAGAGCTGTGAGGCTATTCAGCTGATGTTGATTGATTCCTTTAGATAAAAATAAAACACTGTGTTGCATCGCTGAATCTCAGTTTGGTGACAGTGAGAAAACGAAATGGAGCAACACGGTGAACTCAGGAAATATCGTGATTTAGTCTAAAAAACGTAAAACTATATTAAATGCATTATTTAGGAGCTGAAAATCAAGATTAAACAGGTTTACCTGGCAAACAAACCAGGGCCCATATTCACAAAGATCCTCAGAGTCTCTCAGAGAGCTCCTAACTTAGCCTAAAACTTCCTGCCAAGGTCTCCTAGCTTCAGAGATGTTCAGCTTGCTGTTGAGAGCGACTCTTAGCGAGGAGACGACAGAGATTCCTATTCTTGTTATGATTTGGGGTTGTTTGGTTTTTGGTTTGGGTTTTTTTCTTTATGTTTTTCACAGATATGGTTTTGAATCATTCTTCTGATTATTATTATTCTTAGATTTTGAATCATGTTTCTGTTTGATTTCCTGGTCATGCTTTAGTTTTTGTATTCATGTTTTACTAAGTTGTCTTCTTGGATTGGGCTTCTGGTTATGCTTTGGTTTCATATTTTTCTAGTTTCTGTTAGCTAGTATTCAAGAGTCTCTGTTTTGCTCCAGCCACGTTTTGTTCTGTCTGTCATTTAACTTTATCGCGTTCACCTGCTCCAAACTAATCTGTCTCCTTGCTCCTCCTGGTTTACTCCCCATATATACACTCCTGTTCAGTTACACATCGCGGAAACATTCTCAAATCATGTCTTGTTACCAAATCATGTCTTGTTTTGTAGATCATGCCAAGCCTGTCAGTTTATTGTTTTGTTCCTGCCTCTTCTGAGGGTGAGTTTTTGTTTTTTATTAAATTGTTTTTCACTTACCATCACGCTGCCTGCTCGTCTGCATTCTGGGGTTCTATCACGCAAGCCCTAACAATTCTAGTGAGGAGGTGTGGTTGACCCCGTTGTTAGGTGTGGTTGACCCCGTTGCTAGGTGTGACGCTGTCTTCTAAGAGCTGTGATTGGTTGTTGCAAAAAAAAAAAAAACACAAATGTGCTCTTAGTAATCTGTGTAGAGAAATTAACCTATGGCAGAATTTAGACTGGAGTCAGAAATGTTTAAATCATGATGATAAAATTTAGCAAGATCAAATTAGTTGTCCACAGCATCAACATGTTTAAATGTAGCTTTTTTACATGATCATCATTATTTTGATTTTCTTATTAATGTGTCTATTCGCCATGCTGGTCTTTTTCATACTACATCTGTTTCCTATTAGTATTGAAATTCAGGGTTTTACTGTTATCTCCTCCTTGTTTAATGAGGTTTAGTTTGGTAAAATGCCCAAAACAAAGCGGAGACGTAAAGGTGGAGAAAACCGAACTGAATGGAGGAGCAGAGCCTGCTGGTGAAGAAGAGAGGAGTGTTGAAAGATAGGATCACGGTGGGAACCAACAGACATTCCCAGCAGATCAATGCGTCGTTCCCTCTGCTTTCAGCACCAGCCTGGAATGTGAGCAGCTCTGGTTCCTGCTGCATTCAGAAGCTAGAGGAGATAGCAGCACCAGAGAACTTCTCCACAGACGGGGAGCGTTGGAGATGACCATTTAGGCTGAGGCTGCTGACATCATCATGAACAATACAGCAGATACTGATTTACCTCATTTACATCTTCCTGCTATGAATGTAGTGCTTAGATTGTTGGACTGTATCTTCTCTAGAGTTTGTATTTATGTTTATATATATATTTTCAAGGGCTGCACGGTGGCGCAGTTGGTAGCACTATTGCCTTGCAGCAAAAAGGTCCTGGGTTCGATTCCTGGCCGGGGGTCTTTCTGCATGGAGTTTGCATGTTCTCCCCGTGCATGCGTGAGTTCTCACCGGGTACTCCGGCTTCCTCCCACAGTCCAAAGACATGCGTGTTAGGTTAATTGGTCACTCTAAATTGCCCTTAGGCGTGTGTGCATGGTTGCTTGTGTGTTGCCCTGCGATGGACTGGCGACCTGTCCAGAGTGTACCCCGCCTCTTGCCCATAGACTGCTGGAGATAGGCACCAGCTTCCCCGTGACCCACTATGGTATAAGCGGTAGAAAATGACTGACTGACTGACTATATATTTTCAATTTTTTCCAAATGTATTTTTGCAAAGCATTTTACAGTCTGTAAATATTTAAGTAATTCTGTACAATATTGTTTGTCATTTGGTTCACTATTTATTCACGGTTATTTATTTTTGTTACTATATTTATTTATACTTCCTAATATTACCTTACTAGAGGTTCACCTTTAACCAGTCCTGCTGCTGAAACTACGTAATCTCCCCCACAATTATAAATTTATCTGATCTCTGAATTATTAATTTTGTGATTGTTTGAGTTTATTTGCTCATTTACTCATCTGTTTAGGGGGTGGATCCCTGAACCATGGAGCCGGTAGCATTTTATTCATTCACTGTTTTCATTGTAGGAGAATATCTCTCCTTTCTCTCTGTCTTTCCTCCATTGTCTCTCCTTCAAACACTCTTAGGCTCACTAAAGGTCCTCCTCATTACTCTAACATCTCCTCACGTTAGAAGCTCTCAGATGCTTTCTGAACAACTTTTAATGAGGGAAAATTCTAAGAAAAATTCTAGGAATATTTGGGAATACCGGCCCAGGTGTTTTATACATTTATTACATTTAATATTTTATTTTAAATTTATTCCACAGATTAATATCCTGTTTCTTTATGTTATGCTTATTTTAATTATTTGAGCTCCTTTTTTCTTTATTTTTCTGTTTCTGTTTATATCCATGTTTGACTCAAAAGACTCATGAAACTGTATTTAGTTCAGATCATGCAAAGATGTTGGAGTGACAGTAAATCAGCATCTGAGTCTGAGACTAAATAACAAACTAGCTGAGCAGTTAGCTTATATCCAGCTAGTTTTCAACACAGGAGTGGAAAATATATTGAGAAATGAATTTCAGATTTCTGTCTTTAAACATAACCTAAGAAGGCATGTGTATATTCTAAGGCTTTTTGCTCTGTGCAGGCTCTTAATGCAGTCATTGACTAAAAACAATGATTTTTTATTGGATTATGTTGGAAATATAGTTAGTATATTGAATTATAGGAGGAAATAAAATAAAAAAAAAAATAAAATTTTTTTTTTACCGTGTCCTGTCCAGCAGAGTAGCTCAGAATTGTTGTCTGAGTGCCAAGAAATTGCCCAACAGATTTACTTTTACAAGCGGAGCATCACAGCTATTGCTTTAAAGCTCTGCTTGATATTTATAAAAGAAACTTTATTATAAACTTCTTTGGGAATATTTCAATTGTTACGGACACGGAGACTGTAATGAAAAGGAAAACAGAAGCTTGACAAAGAGAGAGATGGGGCAAAAGGGAAAAAGGGGAAAAAAGGAGGAGAGGGTGGAGGAGAGAAAGAAGGATGAATAGAATAAAAGATTACACCCTGCTTGCTTATACGCAAAATAACACACGGTATTTATGAATGTAAAATGTACTTAGTGAGAAGTGCAGCCCAATATAGATCATCTGTGTATCTATCAACACCTGTGTGGATGCGCTTTGTATACAAGGTTTCTACACAAAAATATCCAATAGCGAGTGTGAGGACCCACCGACCTGCCCCGTGGTCCCCGGGCGGACACTGAGGAGATCCGAGCCACAGACATCCAAAGGCCCCCCAAAGCACAGGAACCCCAGGAGAACCACCGCCGGGACCACCGCAACCCCCCCAGAGAAGAGCAGTGGAGAGTCCCGGGGGAGCCACCCAGCAGCGACAGTGCAGAAGCCCCAGGGAACCGCAGCGACGAGCCCACAGGCCCCGCCGGCAGCCGTCCACGCCCGAGCAGATCCAGCCATGGACCCAGAGACCCAAGACCCCGGGACACACCACCCCCAAGGCAGAGGCCCGACAGAGCCCAGGGGTCCAGGCCCTGGCAGGCAGCCACCGGGAGTGAGCCAGCACACACCGAAGCATCCAGCCCCGGACACAGAGAACCAGAAGTACACCAGCGGGCAGAGACTCCAACCACTGGCAGGCAGGGTGGCGGGGAGGAAATAGGCCCCCCATAATATGGGGGGGGCCTAAGCTGATCCAGGAGAGGGAGCAGTCCAAGACCCAACCTGTCACAAAAAAAACAGGCACTCACAGTCACAGTCACCCACTCCCACCCTCATCCACACACATAAAGTCACTCGCTCCCAACGTAGAGACAAACAACAATAGACGTCATACACTCACTCACACACCCCATGCATACTCTATACTCCAGGGTCCGGGCGCCGGCAGCCCCTAGGGGAAACCAGCCCCCGGACCCAGGAGGTGGTCCCCTTCCCTCCTGGGGCAGAGACAGGCAGACAGGCCCAGACCCGGGCGGTCCCGGCCCTGCCCGGCCCCCGCCCAAAACCCAGTCCCCAACAACCCCAATCCACCTCCGGAGAGGGGCCTATGTACAAAAGAGGGGTCCACATGGCCCAAACCAGGAGGAAATAAATTCTTAAAGTTTCAGTCTATTGAATTTAGTCCATACAGCAAATATGTTGCACTGTTTTCTGTCACGCAATGTTGACAGACGAATAATTTTTCTATTGAATTATTTGAAAACCATGAAAATTAAACATCAAATCTTTTCAGCTACCAACCCAGCATGAACGCACCTTTGTATATATGTATATTTAAGGATATAAAGATATATGCATAAATATATCTTAAAATGCATTAAAAAAAACAAACCCAGAGAGCAAAGTGTACCGGAGTCGAATTCCTTGTTTGTTTGTACGAACTTGGCAATAAAGCTGATTCTGATTCTGATTCTGATTCTGATTCTGATCCATCCATCCATCCATCCATCCATCCATCCAACCATCCATCCATCCATCCTGTGAGATGCACCTGAATGGCTTGTTGTTTATGAAGACGAAGGAGCCACAGAACTGTCAGAGACATTGATCACAGAGATCAGTACAACAAATAAAGGAGTTTATCCCAAACCAGGAAGGACAAACTGAAGCTGACATGGGCCGGCTGCAGGTAGCAGCTGTGTTATCACATCCCAGCAAACCTGCAGAGGCAGATTCTGCACACATGCTGCAGGAGGAATAAAACTGTGCTTCATGGTAGTAAAGATGAAAAGGAAGGATGAGGTAAATAAAGCGACTGATGGGGGTTTGGTGTTCCTCAGATTGCCGTTTTAAAATGTTTCTGACTGTAAATGATCAGAAACACAAAAATAACTGAGCTACAGAATTACATGCAGCTCTGGTTCTTCAGCTGCTTCTTCTCATGACACAAATAAAGACAGAAAATGAGCTTTAACACTTGTCTAATGAACCTCCTCCCATCACTGCAGATGTATACGAATAAACCTGAATGTGACATTTCACCGCTCTCTTCTGAGTCACTGATTCCAATAATTGTTTGACTGTCAAACCCATTTACATGCCGAGTACATTTCCCAGGAACGTGGCAGAGAGGAAAAACCTGCGAGAAACGGCAGTCGTGGGAGGACAGTTTCAGCTAAAAGTCATTGTTCCGTTTCTCAGAAGCATGATGAGAGCAGCTCATTTTAAAGTCTGAACAAACTGCGAGAGATCACGCAGAGAAACATCTGAATGATGATGAGTTTCAGGAGCTCAGTGACATCCTGTCAGCTCTCCTGAGCATCAGAGCAGAGAAGATTTTCTGAGTTTGGGTTCAGTCAGAAAATTATGCTGGTTCCTTAGCTGAGGACAGGTTCAAGTCCATCCAAAAGGGTCTTCAACATCAGTGGTGAATCCAGTTAGAAGGTGAGGAGAATTCATCCCACACCCAGACAGCAAGAGTTTAACAAATGATCCATCAAACGTTTGATTCGTGGAGGTGAATATATTTGGAAAACTCAGGAGCTTAATAATTATATAACCTAAATCTCAAAAAGTCTGATGGGAATTCTGTCAGGATTTTCTTCCCTGATCAGCAAAGCATCAATGAATCTATTAAAAGAGTCCAGCAGTCCCCTGAAATACAGCAATTATAAAAAATGATCATGACTCATGCACATGCAAATAACTGTGTGTTAAATAATTTATGCATTGCTTATTTTGAGTAGGTAGTTTTCTGGTTGTCGAGAGCTAACCTGCTAACCTTTCAACCAGTCAGCTCTCATCGTTGATAGTGAAAAGGTGCAGAAACTTTGTCAAAGCCTGCCACTTTACATGATTAAACAGGCACTGATGTGAAGACAATGCAGAAACTGCAGCCATTAAAGCTAAAAGCAAACATGATGTTTGGTGGTTTTATGAGGAACCTTTGAAAAGAAGAAACCCAACAAAATTCCATATGAAAAGATTACCTGTGCAACCCAGGGACTGCAGCCATGTTGCACCTATGACTGAATATGACTGATATTAAATGATGAAACATCAAAAATTAACCTCAGAATGTGTTTTTTTTTATCTATAAATTTAACACATTCGTAGTTTGTGTCACATTAAACATTAAAACCCCCACCGAGAAAAATCAGTACTAAAACCAGACAGCGTGTGACATCAGCAGAAACCAGCATGTTGAGTCCAGAGTTGATTCTCATGGTTAACCAGCAGGAGGCGCTGTGGTAGTGTTGTTGTTTCAGATATCACAACCATCATGTTGCAGAGCATCCTGTTTGAGATCAGCTTGGCTGCCTGAGATGTTTTCAGCAGAAAAAGAAGCAGGAACCCATTTTTAGACATTTTGAAGCAGTTTTGCAGAAGTAGCTGCAGCTTGATTGAGTGATGGAGCCATGAGGTGGAGCCCAGAGTCACACATGCACAACTACACTGTTATAAATATTTACAGAGAAACTATAACACAAATAAATGTACATTTCTGTATTGTATACATGTGTTATCATGTTGCAAAAAGTTGTAAGGTTGTTTCTTAAAGCTGTTAGATTAATGAAGCTTTTCATCCTTTAATTCACAGAAACCTTCAGGAGGTGAAAAACGAGTCACATTGACGGCAATCTCTTGTTTTCTTTGTTTCTCTAAGTCAGGAGCTCCTGAAAGCACGACGGTGGCTGCAGGGAGCAGAGAATAAATCCAATGACATTAAAACAACATGAAGAAGGAGGTGGGAAGGTGACACAGACGAAACAAGATGTGGAGCTTTTCTGGAGAAGAAACAAACACCAAATGTTTCACTCTTCGTGTTTCAGTGGGCTGACACACCAGGGGGGTTTAACTGCAAAATTAACCCTCTGAAAATCAGCCAGAAACAATCGAAGCTCAACAGATTCTGCAGCAGGTAGACTGAAGGTAACTTCTTCCATGTTCAGGTGGAGAATCTGGCTTCAGGTCCTGGTTCCAGCAGAATACTTTCAGATTCTTTGATCTGCTTCTTCAACTTCACATCGTGGCTGAACGTAAAGCTTAATGTGAAACCACTCTGATAGATAAGAAAGCCCACTCCACTATTCCCAGTCAGAACGGCTGGTCCGGTTTGGCTCTTCCCATCCTGCTAACTAGCGGCTGATCTTCATGCGTCTCTTCTTCATTACTTCATGACTTGCAGGATTTTTGGTTGTTTTAGATGATAACTCTGGCCTTGGATAATAATTTAAGGTCTATTTTACCGTAAAATAAGGTATACATTCTACTTTTTGCTGTTGGAAGTCTTTCCAAACTGCTGCCCTGAAACCTTTTTCTTTTAAGAAATACTTATGAAAGTAAAGACTAGCTTAAGTGTAGGTTTTAAACTCATTTTGTTCTCCCTTAGATTATTATCACGCTAACAGAAAACTGGACTCTGCAGCCAGGTTCCTCACTGGAACAAATTGAACAGCAGACACCAGTTTAGTTTGTTTAAGGGTTTCCATTTTTTCCTGCATTCGTTAGAAAAATTCAGGTTTTATCTCACTTTTGAGGCTTAAACATGAACCCTGAGAGACTTTTAACAGTTCATTGGTTTGAACTCCTGATAAGTCAGTCTCTTATCATCTGAAGCCTGTTTGCTTTTTCCTTTTGCATTTTATGTGTTTATTGATTTAAAGATGTTACTCTTGTTATAATGTATTTTGTCGTCTTGTGAATTACTTTTTGATTTAAATCAGTTAAAGATGAATAAACTTAATGAAGTGTTAAATGAGTTAAAAAGCCCAAAGGTTAGCCTTTAATTCAATACATGCTGTGACGCAGCAGATGAATAATTTGTTCTTTCTTTTTTCGTATTTCTCTACGTTTTTCTGTTCTGCAGTTTTTACAGTAGTGTGAAGCTAATTCACCAGGACTTTACATGAGAATTAGTCTTTTTCTGCTGTTTGAGGTGAACTACACATGGACCATGAGACTGAGCCAGAATCCCATAGAGTCTCAGATATTAATTGAACCTGGCATGATGTTCATTAATATCTTATAATCCTAGATTCTGCTGAGGCTCAGTGAAAATCCCATTTCTGGTTCCTTTGATCAGAGGAGCAGCAATGAGGAACCTCGCCTGAAGATCACCGTGATGTTCAGCAGCAAACAGGGAGGACATTCAGACAGGAAGAGGTTGGAACAAACTGCTACAGCTTCATCGTTTCCTGTCATTTCCATCAGATGAAAGAGATGAAAAAGATGATCCAGTTGTCAGAAAGAAAGGTAAAACTTCTCCCTGTGAGGGAGCTCTGTCAGGCCAAACGGCTCAGTTTTATCTGAAACCGGGTCATCCTGAACCACAATGAATAAGGATGTGGAATCTGGATTTACTTTGTAAATAGTATACCTCCACATTTACATTTGCATCAAAGATGCTCCTCAGATGTTTGATCTAACAGGATCAATAAGAGGACTCAAACAGGATCTAAAGCTTAATCTGGTCTTCAGTAGGAAGGAAACACATAGCAAAGTTTCCTTTCAGTCCAAAATGCTGTCAAGTGCGTCACCTTGTGGACATGCAAAATATCACACTCCCTAAAACAGTCCTGGTTCTGATATGACTGCTGAAGCCATGTCAGAACCAGAACTCACAGCCTATGTTCAGCTGAAGAGCCTGAACTGGCAGACTGTTAGTTTTACAGAGTTAAACCATGAGAAGTCCTGAACATTTCAAACATGATGACAGATTTACTAAAAGGCGGTCTACAACACGAGCATCTGAAATCGGAGGCTTATTGCTGGTAATTTGTTGTATAAAATATATCTGACAAAGATCCTTCTAGTTTAACCCTCAGGCTTCATTATGGAAACAATGTTTCTCTTTAAGCCAGCATTTCTGCTTTAAATGAAAATCATTTTTTTGTAATTAGGATTTTATATTTTGTAACATTAAGGCACTGTGAGAAGCAGGCTAAAGGCATAATACCTTGAATACATTTTGTAATGGATGTTTTAATTGGAGTCAGTGGGGCATTTAATAATACATTTTAAACTGGATGCTGTGAAAAATTATATTGCATTAAAGCAAATGTTTTGTTAATCTCTTGGCATATCCAAGACCGACAAAAAAATGTTATTAAAACACTGTGATTAAAAATCCACCACCTCCACACATCTGTTAAATCGAAAATCAAATTATTTCTTCATTACAAAGATGTTGTCCTTATGTAATAAAACTTACATTTAAATGGTCAGAAACTTGATAATTATTCAGTGTTTGACTATTTTGATCAGGAAAAAAATCCTTAAAAAAGGCAGAAAAATGTTTTAAACTGGTTTTAAAACAGTTTTTGGAGGAAGATGTTGTTGTCCTTGATGTCATTACAGGATTGTAAAATGTAAATCGGATCCCACACAAACACTAACAATGTATTAAATTCTTTAGTCTGATCTTTCAAATCTTTTCACAAGCATGAAAAAATCCCCAGACAAAAACATTTGTTATATGGAAATAAGTGATGTTGTGTGAATTTTTCATTGCTAACATTTAGTTCAATTAAAAGGTTAAAAATCATCTAACTTGTTGATTGGTTGGTGTTTTTTGATTGGGTGGAAGTTGCTTAAGAGATTTATGTTAATAAATTATCAATCTGTAAGATTTTATAGCATTTTTGTAACTGGACTTTTCCAGTTGTCTTTTCTGGGAATTTCAGGTGTATTATTTGGAGAAGTTGGTTGCCTACATGTTCCAAGGCAGCTTTGCTCTACATAAAGGAGACCTGGAGATGGTATTCTAAATAATGACTCCTTTATTCCTTTATTTAATCAGGATTTCATCTGGCACTGCCAGGTACCCTCCCCGCTACACCCACAAGCTCCTATTGTTGTGTGCCGTTGCATATGTTAAGGAGAAGGAGGTGGACGCTAAGATGCCAGCCCCATTCCCCCAGTGGATAGGGACCCCCCAGAGATCACCCGTCTGCATGGGAGAGTTGCAGACCTATGCTTTTAGGATATATTCCCACCTGACTGTCAGAGCTGCACTGATGCTGATATTGATGCATTTTTAAAGTAGCTATGTTGCTTTTATAAGGGGCTGATATATGGAGTACCTGAGAATCTGAGCCGACAGAGATGTAAAGAGGAGCAGCAAACACAAAGGAGACGGACTGGCAGGACTTGTGAAGCAGATGGTGTCATCAGCACATATTACTGTGAAGTGTAGTCTTTGCAGCCCAGACATTGAACTGTTAGCAGTGAGTTTTCGTCCATATTTTTTACCCAGAATTCACTAGTGTTCTTTTATCAATGCCATGACAGAGTGTGTAATTGAATATATTAACTTCTGTGAGGATAACACCATCCCCACCAGAACGGTAAGATGTTTCCCCAGTTACAAATCCTAGATCACCAGTGACCTGAAGGACCTGTTTAACAAGAAAGAAGAGCCTTCAGAGAGGGAGACAGGGAAATACTGAGGAGTATACAGGAGCAACCTAAAGTCAAGACAAGAAACAGCAAGGAGGTGTATAAGAAGAAGCTGGAGAGCAAGCTCCAGCAATATCAGAGATGTGTGGTCTGGATGAAGAAGATCACGGGCTTCAAGCAGAAGGAAGATTGGACCAATGGATGTCTGGACTAAATACATTCTTCAATAGGTTCAGTTCAGAAACAAGCTCAGGATCCTCCTCTTCTGCTCACAGCCAAACAGATATCCCACCCTTCTTTAACCCACAGCTTTTCTGTTTCACTTTAAATGTTTTATCTTCCACCTCAGCCATGGACCCTTCTGTTTCTACATGTTAGCCTTCAACCAAATCAGAAGATGCTGATGCTCCCTTTGCCTCCCCCTTCCACCTGTGTGTCTCAAGAAGTCAGGTGAAGGAACAACTAGAGAAACTGAATTGGAAGGAGGCTGCAGGTCCAGATCATGTCAGCCCTAGAGTCCTGGAGGCCTGTGCAGAGCAGCTCTGTGGGATTCTGCACCACCTCTTCAACCTTAGTCTGGCCCAGATGAAGGTCCCATTGTTGTGCAAGACCTTCTGTCTTGTTCCGGTATCAAAGAAAATTCGCTCATCAGTCCTCAATGACTATAGACCTGTTGCCCTGACATCCAACATCATGAAGGTCCTAGAGAGACTCCTGTTGGCCCACCTGAGAAAGCAAACAATAAACTATCAGGACCCCCTTCAGTTTGCTGTGTAGTTGGAGTTGAAGATGCCATCATACATCTGCTCCAACAAACCCACTGTCATCTGGACAAAGCCAGCAGCACTGTGAGGATCGTGTTCTTTGATTTCTCAAGAACATTTAACACAATCCAACCTGATTTGCTTTGTCAGAAACTCCAGAAGACTCAGGTGGATGCCTCAAACATCTCCTGAATCAAAGACTACCTGACAAACAGACCATAGTTTGTGAGACTAAAGGGTTGTGAGTCTAACCAGGTAGTCAGCAGCACAGGAGCACCACAGGGGACGGTACTCTCACCATTCCTCTTCACTCTGTACACCTCAAACTTCCAGTACAAGACAGACTCCTGTCATCTGCAGAAATACTCGGATGATTCTGCAGTCGTGGGGTGGATCAGAGATGGACAAGAAGCTGAGTACAGGGAGCTGGTGGTCCACTTTGTGGCACAGTGTGGAAACAATCATCTTATCTTAAACGTGAATAAAAGGTACAGACATCTCTGGTGTCTCTGATGTCTCAGTGACCTGTCTCTGACCTATCTCTCTGACCTCTCTGTGAGCACTGACAGAATAATGCCCAACATCAGCTGTTTAGTGAGCAGAGACCCAACAGGACAATATTCCAGTTCATGTTAATACTTTGATCATTTTAAGAACAGGGCAGCGTGAGACACTAGCAGGAGGAGGTGGTTTCATAGTAGGACTTCACCTCCTCTGTAGTTTGTTTGGTTCCGTTCTTCAATGAAGGTAAGCTTTGAATCGAAAACTTCAGCTTAAGCTCTGAGGTTCAACTTTGAGTCTGATTTCTGCAGTGAGTGAAGATTTTTCAGCTTACAGAGTTACAACACTTCGGAAAGCCCCACGCCCACATAGCACCATAAGCTCAGACTAATATTGATGTTGTGGGCAGGGTGAGAGGAGCTCTGAGAGGGGATCAAGATCTTTAAACTATTTGTCCACAGCTCCACTGACACGTCATCCAAGAGTTTGAGATGCAAAACAATGTATTAAGTTGTTTCTAGCCAGCAGAATAACCTGCCTCTGGAATTTTCAGTTTGAAATATATCCTGTTCAGAGAAGTATTTTAAACCTACACAAAGGAATAAATATCTCATAAAATGATCATTAAAGATTTTTTCTGTGTTTCTCCAGGAGTTTTCCTTCATTTCTGCTTCAGGTTGTTGCCTTCTAACACAGCATGATTTACTGAGCTCTCTCGGGACTGTTTAGTAGTTTAAGGTCATCCTCCTTGAAATAATCTCACCGTTGTTTGTTCACACAGGGAACAATTTCCCTATAATTCGAGCCAGAGAACATAAAACCTGCACATTTAGCATGAAAACAATAATAAAGTAAATAAAGTAAAACTCATGGGAGAGAAAAACAAAGAATGGTTGTGATCCAGGTGTTTTATTCCCAACATATGATGTCGTAATGCCTGAATAAAGTTATTTCTTCATCTCTGGTCTTTTTAGTGATGAAATTAACCCACAATCATTCTTATTTTTTTGGTGAGTACTTAATTTTGTTTGAAATTTCATAATTTTCCATCTCTACACTATCTGAGAGTAAAAAATAGGAAACCTGCACCTAAAACATGTATGCATACAGAAACGTCACTAATGAGACAGAAGACCCAGCTTTAGTTGATTTTCAGCATTCAAAATAAAACGACGTTAAAAGGAAGGAGACTGGTTGAACAGAGAACCATGTTGTCGGCTGGCAGCGTGAGCAGGATCCAAGGTTACGCAGCCAAGATTTTATAAAGCACCCCTTTCTGTTATCTCCTCATAGACAATGAACATGGCATCACGTGCTCTTACACGTATCCTCTACTACTTCATCTTTAGCCCATGATCCTCAGCCTGTGCTGCAGTGGGTTGCAGTGCTTTCTTGTTGACGTGTAACGCTACGGCGGACGGATGGACAGACAGACTGAATGTACTAAATAGCTTGATGTTTAACCTGCTGATTGTTGCACATCATTTCTGACAGTGAGATTGAAAACTGAGAGCAGTACTGAAGCAGCTGATTGAAACTGTTAGTGAAATCGTCCTGAAGAGTTCACTCCAGGTTATCTTCGTCCACATGAGCTGTTTGAGGCCTTAAGCTGTGAGACCAGAGCAGTCAGATGGAAGCAGAGGGCCCTCTCCTGTGTTTGTGTTCTGGGTGGGTTTGTTTACGGATCTGGGTGCTGGGATCCATCTGGGATCAGCTTGGAAAGCTGTTATCTCAACTGTGTGTGAGACTCTTACCATCTGATCCCATGTTTTCTCTGAGGAAAAAGCAGCAGCTGAAACGAGGCCATTTTCCACAGCAACAGGACAGCTGCAGCTTCAATGTCTTCTTCTTTAAAGCAGAACAACGACATGCAGGACAATGTCTCTGCTTGGATGGTTTTCCAGAAATATGTTTTTATCGTGTGGCAAGAAAAGCTGCTGCTTTTCTCTATTTAGAAAACAAAAGCTTAAGAGCAGGTGTGTTTTACTCCATCAGAAGCCATGAAGGGCAAACTGGAGAAAAACACATGAAAAACAAGAAATATAAAGTTTCTTTTATTATTAAACAGTAGAGAAGAGCCAATAAAACACATAAATAACGAGAAATGGTCATACATTCATAAATGGATGAAAAATTACCACAAAAACACATGAAGACCAGACATGTGGAGAAGATCAAGGCTAAACTGGTGAAATATAGACAGCTGAGGGTGAAAATACACAAAGCTCTTAAAAATATGGATGCAACATCAGCTGAAGGACACAATCTGCATAAACAGTACAGAGCAAAAGTATTCACACCTTTAACCTTTTCACATCTTCTCACAGTACTACAAACTATGTATTTAACTAGGATTTGAGCCAATAAATGGATTTGTGTTGAAAGAAAAGAGGTCCTGAATAAAGTTTGTCACGAGACACATAGAGGACACAGCTTCTTTATTAAGTCCTTTGTTCCAGGTTGTCTGGAAATCTCTCAGTTAAAGCAGAGTAACGCTGACAGTCCAGTATTTTCCCAACTAATCCTCCTCTTCTCCTCCTCCCTCCCATCAGATCTGAGCATGACGAGACCATCACATGTTCCTGAAGCAGAGTCACATGTTGTCCAGCCTGTCCTCCTTCAGATCCTCCTTTGAGGCATTCAGGTGATCCTTTTCTGCCGTGATCCCAGCATTTTTTAAAACACAAATTTTCATCAGAATATTGTCTTTATTTTAATACCCAAACATAATCAATGTTTCATATTTCTGGTGGCAAACTTCAGAACATTTCTATTTTATTTAGAGTTTTTCCTAAATGCCTGTTTGATGCTTTTGTAGCTGTAGAAAAATAACTTAAATGGGACGTAGGAATCATGTATTAGGAAAGTGTTTAATATGCAAAGACAAGGTTTCAACTTAGTGCCTTCTAAATACCAAATATGAGTAAAAACAACCAAGTCCAAAGAAAAACAATAATAAAGTAGGCAATACCAGGAACATGTAGTTGCTAATTTCCTGTATGGGTGCTGCTCCATGGGCTGCAAGAGTGGACTCAGCTCATTATTATCACAGAGATGTTTGGTTTCTAATACTGACAGCAGCAATAAGACGTCAAACAGAAAGGAATTTACATCTTCATGAAATCTACAGGTTTGCTTTTCTGCAGTCTGGATAAATGTTTCTCTCATGGCGGTTACTGGGTGTAATCCAAATTCTGTGCATCTTGTAGCCTCACAGCCCAGAAACAGGGTTTCATTTGCTTGTTTGAGCTTATGCATATAATAAACTGCTTCATAAGTTAGAACAACAAATCTGGGTGTACAGATCAGAGCCAATGTGGAGAATTTCTACAATAAATCTGTGTTTGTTGATAAGAGATCTGAAAATCTGCAGAAAAGCAAAGATTTTACTGTTTTTTTCACAAACATAAGCACAAAAATCTCTGTCCTCGCATAAGAAAGAACTGTTTGGGTTCCCAGTAGCTTCTGGGTTGTAAAAACACACAGCACACATAATAAAAGAGTCAACACACAACACTGGAGTGGGATTCAAGCATTTATGGCAATAAAATAATCCAGTGTAGCCATAACACTTGAAGTTGATGACATTTCTCCCAGTCAGAAAGATCACATATTAGTTCACAGATAAAACGTTTAAACACGTTAAAACAGCCTAGATTGTTTCCCCTCCTCTTTGCTTTTCAGGCAACAATGACAGAAAAGTCTGCAGCACTATATTCTCCCTGGAGCCTAAAATATCTACCATCCAGAGATGGACATGTTTTCTATGCCGATTTAAGGTCCCCAATGCTTGTCTTTCTTCAGCCCATGAAGAATTATTGAAAATGTTGACTTTTTTATGGCATTGGTCCCTCCAAATTTAACCTGAACAAAGATAGGCTTGGCCTGTTTTTACGGACCTCAAGCACCTTTCATCCCATTTAGACATCATTAGAAGGTTGGTTCTTCACCTTTCACGATCCAACCATATGGAAATGTTTCGACATTTAAATGTGGGAGGGGTGGGGTTTTCTCTTCAGTAACTAATATTTCAGTTTTAGTTTACCTGTTAAATAAAAGATGTCTGTGGGATTTTCTTTAAGAGTTTGTAAGTGAGCCTGGAAATGATTTTTAAAGGTTTGGACATATGAAAACATTATATACCAGCAGAAATCGTTACGGATACACAGATCCATAATAAAGTCATCTTATCTGACATGGCCATTTTCTTAGTTGGGTAAAAGTTTCAACAGTGCTTCTGGTTGTCATTTTTTAATAATTATATATGCAATTTTCAAATCTAAAATAAATTAGCCTGATAATTGTTACTATTTTGCAGAATAAATTATTTTTTATATTAATATTTTTCTTTTCAATAAGGTCTAGATTGTTTTCTGTTGCTTTAACACAGCAGATTTTTCCACCTCGGTACTAATAAAAATGTTCTTCTCTCCTTTAGTTGGTTTATTTGACAGGCACAGAGTCATGAATGTTTGTGGATGGGGTTTGATGAGATTTGCATCTTTCTCAGACTCATCCATCCCTCTCTGGGGGAAGCCCAGATTTCCGACAGGGCGTGAAGGCGCCACAGAGCTCATTCAATACTGACCGACGCGGAGGAACAGAAGACACCGAGCCGCGCTGACCAGAACCTCGGAAGACCAGAAAGGACCCTGTTCCCCCGCTGTAAGTCGGTTTCGTAAATTTAAATGTCGGTTTAGTTGAGTTTTTTGCCGCCTGGAGCTCCTGCTGCTCCGCTGCGGTCCTCTCCGCACAGCGGGGGCAGCATTCAGCGGCGCAGTTTCCGGGTTTTACCGCCTTTGTGCACACGGCACCGGACTGGTGCGGAGCGCACAAAACCAACGTGTTTCTGTTTACCTCTGGGTTGTGAGTGGGTCTGGAGTGGAAAACGGACGTGCGTGGCCGCTGTACACGGTGTTCATTAGAGTTTCATGGTTGGATTTGACCAGCAGGCAGAGGTCCGGACTGGGCGGGAGCATGAGGCCTGATTCCGGGCCGCAGCCACCTGGAACATCCCGTCTGTCAGCATCCACCGAGCTATGAAACCTTGTTCGGGCTGATAAGTAGGATAACCCAGTTAACATACAGTTTATCTCAACAAATGATAGATATCTACCTCTATTTCCTCTAATAATTAGTACAATCACGCTGATTTTGCTCTAAAGTAATAAATAATCTGACATGGTTTTCTCTTTCTGATTTCTAAGCCGAACTCTGTTCTGAAAAGCAAACATTTAAATATTTCTTTGCCACAGAGATGAAGAGCAGTATGATTTTTTGCCACGATATTTATTAGAAGCTCTTCTTTAATTCGGCTCATCTTCCAGCAAACCATAAACCTGATTTTCTCCTGATCTCATCTGTCTTTTTATTAACTCCACAGTGAGTTTAAGTGATGTGCAGAACATCCTTTAACAGGATTTCTAGAATAATTGTTGTTTTTAGAGTAATCTGCTTCCATAATTACCCTGACATGTGGCTCCTATTGTTTAAAACTGACGGTTTATAACAGCCAGATCTGCAGCTGCTGTTGGATCAGATTATAACTGTTTTTAATTCAGTTTGCTTCGGTCAGCAGGCCTTTTGTTTTTTCCTTAGTAAGTGTTTAGGTGAGTTGATTAAATATAAAATACTGGACGTATAGCACATAAGTAAAAGACCAAGTAGTTCAGAAGAGCACAGAGTTCCCCTTTGAGCCCAGTCAGCACGCTGTTTCACTTCCTTCCTCCGAAAACTGGTTTTAAAGGTTAAAGACGATAAAATGTGGGGATTTCTGCTCTGATGTGTGAAGGAAAACTGAGTCTGGTTCATATGAGGAGGTTGATGTCACCACTTGTTCCATTTAGCAGATGCTGGAATCACTCAGCAGGTACCCGATTCACCAGAACAGTGTAGTTCAGTTCCTTTTGGCTGGTTAGTCTGCAGAACCGCTCTTGTTTCTGCACTCCTCAACAGAACCACAGCGGGTCCTGTTTTCCTTACCGGTCTGTGGCAGGTTTCCTCTAAACTAAAGCAGGATTTCTGGAGCTGTTTTGAAGGTGATTCACATTTTGTGCAAACCTTTCAAGTCGTTCCTGAATTTTTCATTTTTGTCACTTTTCTCTGGGCCTTCTGCAGGTCTTTAAGGTTTTTTTTGAACTTTGTCCGTTTATTTTACTCAGACCGACTTGCAGGTGCTGTTCATCTTCTGGGTAAAGGTTTTCGGGCATCTGCTTTCATGCATACTCTGCACAGCATGGTGTCAGGTACAAAGACTGGACTGAAACCCGAAGTCCAAAGAAAAATTGTGAGAGGTTCTCCTGAAAGAAAGGAAAAAGATGTTTTAAAAGTTTTCAGAAAAGTCTGGCTGCTTGGCAGGAGAAGAGAAAAATGGAGGCATCTGTACTGCTGCTCACCACAGTTTTCTGTACTCTGATAATTCAGACATGATGTTTTGTCTCAGCAGAGATGATGAACGAGCAGATGAGTGCAGCCATCCTGGCTGTGATGCTTTTGTTCACTGCGAGCGGCGTTTTGGCGGCTTCAGACTGCTCCCCATCCACCACGGAGGCTCCCGGCGGCTCCCGGTTCCTGTCGGCTGTGGTTGACTCTCAGAGAGCCGAGAAGAGCAGGAGGCAACACCTGGAGGCGCTGTTCCACAGGTGAGGTCGCTGGGTAAAGTGCTTTTATCGTTGTCGGCTGCTGGCGATGTAAACAGTTGAACTAAAAGTCTGTCTTTTAACGCTCAGTAATGCAGAAACGAAGCCGGAGAAGAATTGGGTCATTATAGCTCCACAGGCTGTAAAGTTCACCAAACCTCACATTTCTAAAAGCCGTAATAAACCCGGTTCGTTGTTTCGCCACCCTGACACACGCTTCACTGGTTTATTGAGGTCTTATGTGAGAGAACAACACAAGTAGCATGTGATTGTTCAGTGGAAGAAAACCGATCCATGGTTCTGAAAAGTGCGGCGGGCTTCATGTGTAATGGAAAGTCCAGCTGGTCTCTCCAGATACTGAGCCTGGTAAACTGGACCCATTCCTTTCCACCGTCGCCACATGCTTGCTCAGAACGAGGGATCGCTGCGGAGTTACTGGGTCTGCTGGGCTTCCTTACACAGATGACCTTCGACCCATTAGCATTAAAAAGCGAATGATACAGTCTTGTATTACATTTAGGTTCAGATTGGACCGGCTTTTTGGATCTAGTCTGTCTATATAAATGGATTTATGTGCATAATTGGAAATAAATTGGACCTGTAAAGCGCCTTGGATGGTGATTATTGTGAATTAGTTCTGCATAAATAAACCGAATGAAATGAAATGACACACAGGTAGACTCTGTGATGGGTTGTCTTTTCTTCTGGGGTATCAGAGGAGAGGGGGCTGAATACACTGTTCTGATTCTGTTAGTGGACTAAACTGAGGCCATGATGCGCCTGTTTGTGTTGGTCGGTTGAACAAAGAATTAAACTGTAGTCCGATGGATCGAAGGTCAAGGTCAACTTTATTTACAAGGACGTTTCAAAGAATAGAAACACTGTGAAAAAGTTTCATAAAATGACAAGAAATAAATATTGTTAGTTTCAGATGAATGCGGCGGATTTAAAGCAACAAAGTGGTACCAAAGTGATACAGAACTAATCAGAGCTGGTTCAGATCCATTATTTAATCATACTAACCCATGAGGTTAGAGCTCCTGGTGAAACCCGGTCGCCTTCGTTAACTTGGTTCTGCAGATTCTCTTCGAGCTGTAACCGCCATGTTTTATTGGTCCAAACAGGTACGGAGAAAACGGAACCATCTCTCTGGATGGTCTGAAGCGTCTGATGCGGAGCGTCGGCCTCGATCGGATCAGGAATATCATGGTGAAGCACCGGGAACAAGCAGGCCACCACCATGATCATCATCACCAACATGGTCACCACCACCACCACCACCATCACCACCATGTCCACAAAAATATCCACAGGAACCGGACTGCAAATCAGAACAGAACTGAGGAATCGGACAGTCACCTCGACCTGCACCAAATGAAACCCACCATCTCAGCGGCGGCGGGTCAGGATGTCAGAACCACGTTGCGGAACGACGCCAGTTTGTTGGTGAAAACACAAAAGAGAAGCTTGGATGGAGCGAGTCCATCTGGAGAAGGAACCGCCACGATCACGACCAGGATCAGGATCATCACCACGATCACTGCGGCCACGGCCGTTAAAGAGAGGTCAGCACAGACCGCTGCAGAAGGTCACCATCACGACCTCGACCCTGATCACGATCACGACCACGGTCATGATGACCACGACCAGGATCAGGATCATCTGCAGAACCGCAGCCTGGACAGTGAAGAGGTGCGACTCCTGATGCTGTAGATGTTATTCCTGAAACAGGAAGTGATTTAAAACGAGCAGCTTGTCTATAGATGCACCGATCCGGCTTTTAGCGGCCGATTCTGTTTCCTTTGAGGTCTGACCTGTTAAATCACAATTCTTTATTCCATTTTAATTGATTTTGTAAAGGAAAATAATAAATTCAACAAGCAAACGTAACAATTATGACCCATGAAGGTAAGACCTGCAGGTAGCTGAGCAGAGCTGCTAGTTGAATCCAACAGAAAAATGAAGAAATCCGGAGTTTTTCTCCATTCCTGCATCACAGCCTCTCCCTCCGAACTTCATCTGATTGTCACTAAAATTAAAACGGATAATTAATCAGACCAACCAGGCTGCTTCCTGATGCGTTTATGGACTGTAAATGTTTGGAGATCAAAGTTTGAATTCATTATATGAATTTAATTTTAATTTCAGTGCCGATCACACCGTTGGATTTATTGGTGCATCACTCATTTCGTCTCCTGTTGACTAAATGTTGAAATAAAGCTGAGAAGCTGAACAGATTTTTGAATTTGACGACCTTCAGCTGCTGAACAATCCAAGGACTAAAAGCATTTAGTGACAGTTTAGCTGATTAATTGGATGAAAGTTGAGATGTTTTAAACTCAGGTTTTCATTGGGATGAACCCAGATTAGGTCAGATGTTTTAAAAGTTTTGGTATTTTCTCCTGCAGTGTTTGAACGCCTCTGGTCTCCTCTTCTCACACGGGATGTCACAAGACGGGGTCGTCGCCCTCGGAGACTTCGCCTACCTGTGCCCCGCCCTCCTCAACCAGATCGACAGTGGGGCGTGTCTGCTGCACGGAGACGCCTCCCGCCATGAGGACAGAGGTAGGAGACACTTCCTGTTGAACCCCTGATGTTAAATGGAGGTGAGGGTACAGCTGAGACGGTCACACTGAGAGGTGTGTTGTCCACCTGTACAGCAAGTTTTTCACGTTTTTACCGTAAACACCTGGTGTTTGTGGACTGATCCGGATTAACGGGTTCTAATCAGAGACTTCCTCGTGCTGATGACGAATCACGTGGACAGCACCTTCTGCTTCTGTACATCAACAATCATCATAATTGTCTGAACAGGTTTAGTTTCTCTTCTGGTTCGGTTTGAGGCAGGAAGCAGCGCCCTCTGTAGTTCACTTCTTCTGAGTATTTTTATAAACGCAGCAGGTCCAAAGAAACCCTAAAAAGTTAAATTTGTTGATCCAGCATCAAATATCTATGTAATTGTTGTAGAAAAATTTGCATCCAGAGACCGATGATTGTCACTCAGAATCAGCTTTATTAGAAAAGGTTCTCCTTATGAGCTACAACAGTTTTCAAGGTGACTCTCATGAGACCCAGAGAGACGAGGTCCCAGACATAATCTTAACAGTGTGGCAGACATATAATCTCACAGAGCTGCAAGCAGAAGGCTGAGAAACCATTACTCTAAGACTCAATAAAAGAAGAGTGGAACAACACTGAGGGGTTCTAATACTTTTGTCAGTTCATGTAGAGTATCAAGGAGCAAATCAAGCAAGGCACTAAAATGTATCAATAGAAACAATCCAGCTAATTAAGGGAGGGGATGGAGGAGGGGTGGAGGCTGATAGCATCAGACCGATGGACCTGAAGGTGCTCCTGTTGGTCACCAGACTTCCTTGTCTTAAAACATTTAGGCTGAATGTGACGCAGCTGTGGCTACAAGGTAGCTCAGCACCGTCAGTGGGTGGATGAATGGGTGGATGAATGGTTGAACGTATTTCTGTGTTTTCAGGGTATAAACATCATAAACATTCTCACAGTCACCATGGAGACCACAACCACAGCGAGCACGGCGGCGGAGAAACCACCAAGCACATCACGACAGGTAAGACCAGTTCTGACTGAGGCTTAAAGGGAAACGGGTCGGCTTAGTGATGGAGCGGAAAAATGCTTGGAACTGATTGTTTCCTCTTTAATGGGTCTGATTTCCTCGCCGTCTCCGGCTGCGTTAAACAGACTCACAGCAAAGAGGAGAAAACTCTGCAGTTCTTCAGGTGTTACATTTCTAGACTGTCTCTAATGATTCTACATTTATGTAATAATTGTAGAATTGAACTCTAAAGCAATCAAAAAAAACAACTTTTAAGTCTTTTTAGTTTTGTTACTTTCAAAGATTCCAGACAGTTTTTTCCAACCTTTGCCTGAACTAAATGTTTCGGTTTGAACTTCAACTAACGGCTGATCTTCACGGTTTGAGTTTCTGCCGTACGTTGGTTTGTTGCAGCGTGGGTCGGCGGTTTCCTCGCCATCACCATCATCAGTATGCTCTCCCTGCTCGGCGTTGTCCTCATCCCGCTCATGAACAGAGTCTTCTTCAAGTTCCTCCTCAGCTTCCTGGTGGCGCTGGCTGTGGGAACGCTGAGCGGCGACGCTTTCCTGCACCTCATACCTCACGTGAGTCCATGTGGAGGAAGGTGACCACTTAGTTTGCTCGTACACTAGAGTCGGTGCTGTCATTTTAAAGAAATGAAAGAATTAAACTCAGATTTATTTAGAACCTTAATGGACAGTAACATAAAATCGGACATTGGGGAGAGATGGATTAATAAGAGAATAATGTTCTTATAAGATGAAAGTCTAGCTGTTTTAAACTGAACCATTTGTCTTTCTCCAAATTTTAGAATTAAAGTTCGGAATAAAGTTTATTTTCTGTGTTTCTACCTGTAGAACTTTCATCACTCTCAGTAACCAGCTACCTTGGCGCGGCTTATGGTGTACCGCAAGGCTGAGTCATTGGTCCCCTCTTTGAATTCTACATTTAGGTCAGAATATTCTGACCCTTAATTTATTTAAAAAAAAATAAAGATACATTCACTACTCACTAAAAGTTACTGATGTTCAGCTTTTGAGTGAAATTTCAGCATGAACCTAAAATGCTCTAAAGCTTTTCCAGGTGAACTTAATGTGATGACCTCTGAACCTTTGAAGGCACAAGTCCAAATGTTCAGCGTTTAAGTACTTGTTGCAAATCCGCTGCTCCCTAACAAGGAGCTTTACAGCAAAGTTCACAACAGGTGCTTGATCACATTTTGACGACGCACCAAGACGACACCTAACTACTGATCAACAGTACCTCGGCATTTCGAGGCTTCAAACAGGAAGTTCTCAGACGGAAGTGGCCACTGAGCTTAGAGAGTCACAGAGTGCCGTCAGCAGGTTGCGACAGAGATACAGAGACTGGAAGAGTCACAGAAAGGCATAGGAGTGGACGTCCTTTGGCCACATCTCACACGATGACCGCTTCATTGTGAACAGTGCCTTGCAGAACAGCAGGATGAACGCCGCTCCACCTCAGGCAGATTTAAGGGAGGTGAGAGGAACCCAAGTGTCACGTCAGATCACATTGAAACAGTTTATATCAGCTTGATCTGCGTGCTAGACAACCTGCAAGGGTACCTGACTACACCACCAAGCATCATCGACTTGCATGGCAAGGGGGCGTTTACATTGGTTGGGTGACCTGTGACCCCAGTCTGGTTCTCTGATGAAAATCAATTCCCTTTGAGCAGAAGTGATGATCCAACAATGTTGATGGCGACAAGGAGAGCGGTATGCATCAGCCACTGTTGTCACCAGACCAGCCTTTGGTGGTGGTGGTGGTGTTACGGTGCGGGTAGGTGTGTCTAGTCAATACAGAACCGCCCTACACTCTGTATAGTGACTAGCCCATACTACCTGAATTACATTAATCCAGTCATTGTGGCCCTGCATGAACAACACAGGGCTAGGTTCATCTTCATGGATGACAATGCTCCAGCTCCTTGAGGTCCCATCTTTAGGGAACAGCTGCTGGAGACTCAGGTACCTCGAATGGAGTGACCTGCAGCTTCTCCAGACCTGAATCCCACAGGAAACCCATTGGATCAGCCGAGTCACCGTCTAGACTCTAGTAACCTTTTATCACAGAACCTCAGTGACCTGAGGGCCGCGTGGAATGAATGGGATGCCATGCCTCAGAAGATAATAAGTGGACTTCTGAACAGCACGAGACGTCGTCGTCGAGCTGTAATTGATGCTGAAGGTCACACGACACGTTATTTAGACATCGACATATAATGTTGTGGTAAATCCACCACTGTTGTTGGCTTTTGTCTCAATAAATTGTTGGAGATGTGGAAATCACCACTGCATGCTTCTGCTTAAATGCTTTCATCATATAATATCACTATAATGAGAACTTTTTACTTTTTCCAGAAACGCCAGATATCCCTAACGTCCTGTGAGTAATGGAGCCTCACTGATCTAACAGCTCTGCTTCCTCACGTAATATTTGACAAAGCCTTCAACTTGTTTGTCCTCCAGGCTCAGTTCTTGGCTGGGGGCCGCAGCAGTCCAGGTGTCCAACCTCAGTTTCAAACCAAGGTCACATTTAAAGATCTTTAAACATGCAGAGAAACTCGTACAGGACAGGAATAAAGCCTACATCTAAAGAACTTGTAAAGTTTTACATCACTTAACTTTGCACCTGCTGTATTTGCATAATAATGTACACTTAGTGGTTTCAGCCACACACCTTTAAAATGTGGCACTGCAGAGAAAAGCTGACTGCGTTTGGTACATCAGACACCATCAGTTGGTTGATTCGAGACTGTTTTTCTTTCCACTAATTTAACTCCATGTACCAACATCAGTGGAGATGCTACAGATGGTAAAACAGGACGGGGTCTCCAGACGTGGAGCTGCTGCAGTGCATCAAAGTTCTGCTTTTTCCTCTCTTCAGTCTCAGGGAAGCCATCAGCACCACCACCATGAGGAGCCTGGTGCGGACCTTGAAGAACATCACCTCCATGAAGGAAACGGGGAAAACCTGGATAGCATGTGGAAAGGCCTGACCGCTCTGGGAGGAGTCTACTTCATGTTCCTGATTGAACACTTCCTGACGCTGGGAAAAATGTACAAAGACAAGAAACAGAAGGTTAGAAACTCGCCTGGGATCTTTTTCATCAACGCTAACTCTGATGTGATAAAAGGCTGATAACTGACGGTGAACTCCTGGGTCGTCCCGCATGCAGAAGGGCTGCACAATATGTAGCCGATTATATCCTAACCATGCTCCTCGGCTCTCTATGCCAGTAAAATATCTGCTGATGATTATTTTGATGCAGTTTTAGGAAGATGACACCAAAAAGATTTTCCAGCAGATGGCGCCAGATGCACATTTATTAATAAAACAGATGATCTTTGGTGTCCATACAGATCCAGAAGAAATGGGACCAGAACGTTAAGTCAGATCCAGAGAAGCAGCCCGCTCTGGAGGAGAGCGAGGTGAAGCCAAGTGAAGGTGAGGCGACATCCAGGAGAAAAACAGCATCTGAGTTGATACTAAAACATCAATACTGAGCTTGGTGCAGGAGACATTTCAGCCTGTTTGGTCTGGATGTGTGTTTTCTACGCGCAGACGTGGAGACCAACGGCGCCAGCACGTTTGGCAACCACTCCAGCAGCGTGGCGGAGGAGGAGCAGGTGATGTTGACACCGCAGGTCTCCATTGTCTCGCCCCAGAGCTATGGCCGACCTTCAGGTGGCGCCGCCGGGTACTTGGCGGAGGACTGCGAGAACAAATGCCACTCCCACTTCCATGACACGGTGGGCCAGGCTGACAGCATGCACCACCATCACCATGACTACCACCACATCCTGCATCACCACCACTCCCAGAACCACCACCCGCACAGCCACTCCCACTCGTACTCGGAGCAGCACTTCCAGCAGGCAGGAGTGGCCACGCTCGCTTGGATGGTCATCATGGGAGACGGGCTGCACAACTTCAGCGACGGCCTCGCCATCGGTGAGCTGCTGCTGCTCAGACTGAAACATCTCAAAATGATTCAGGAAGTTGGAGGGAATCACAGCTGAAAACCTGTTTTTGTGCGACCTTTGGACCTTTGTCTCTAATGTCTCCGTGTCTTTCTGCAGGAGCTGCCTTCACTGAGAGTCTGTCCAGTGGACTCAGTACGTCTGTGGCCGTTTTCTGCCATGAGTTGCCTCATGAGTTGGGTAAGACCTCCAGTCCTGCTGCTCGTTGAAAGGAGAGGCAGCACCATCACACAAAGCTCCTGCTGCTGCTGTTTGCTCCAGTTCCAGTGGTGCCGTCAGCCTTTCTGGGCTGGGTGTTGTACATCACTTTGAATCCAACTCAGGGTTTTATCTCAGTTCCCCGGCTTACAAATAGCATCTCTAGACAGGCAGACAGCATATGTTGGGATACTTGGGTTCCTCGAATAGTTTTAATTTAAACAGAAAAACGTACTTTAAGGAACTGAACACCACCACTCAGGTGAAGGTGCACCGGCACTACGTAAAACGTGTCTAACAGTCTGAAAAGGTTCTGTTTCTTTTTGTAAATTCATTAACGTTATCAGTTTAATGTCAGCATAAATGTTGACATCGTTAGTAGAAGTACATGTACTGTAGTTTTCCTCTCCACTGCACTGTTTAACATGCCTGTCAGGGATACAGTGATACATCAGGAAAGTATTCACAGCGCTTTCATTTTTCCACTTTCTTTTATGTTGCAGCCTTTTCCAAAGTTATTTTTCCCATCAAAACTACACAAATCACCCCTATAATGAAGACATAAAAATGGTTCTAATATTTCTAAACTTAAAGATTTAAGAGATCATTTGGACATAAGTATTCACACCTTTTACTCAATACTTTGTTGATGCACTTTTTGGCAGCAATTACAGCCTCAGGTCGTCTTGAATATGGCGCCACAAGCTCGACACGCCGATCTTTGGCCCGTTTGGCCCTTTCATCTTAGCAGAACCTCTCAAGCTCCACCAGGTTGGATGGGAAACATTTGTGCAGCCGTTTTCAGATCTCCAGAGAGATGTTCCATTGGGCTCAGGTCTGGCTCTGACTGGGCCGCTCCAGGACCGGGTTAGGGTTAATCCTGGCATTCTGAAACAAGTCCTGTGAGATCTTGGCTGGATGCTTTGGGTCGTTGTCCAGCTGAAGATGAACCGTCGCCCCAGTTTGAGAGCCAGAGCGCTCTGGAGAAGGTTTTCATCCAGGATGTTTCTGTGCATTGCTGCATCATTTGTCCTTCTGTTCTGATTAGTCTTCCAGTTCGTGCCATTGAAAAGCATCCCCACAGCATGATGCTACCACCACCATGCTTCACTGTAAGGGTAAGAACCACCTGGTTTTCTGACCATCTGGCCACCATACAGGCCTGATTGGTGGATTATTACTGACATGGTTGTCCTTCTGGATAGTTCTCCTTTCTCCTCAGATCAGTGCTGGAACTCTAATAGAGTGACCATCAGGTTCTTGGTCACCTCCATCACTAAAAGCCCTTCTGCCCCCAATTGCTCAGTGTAGATGGTCGGCTTCTCTAGGAGAAGTCCTGGAGGTGATGATGGAGGTGATGATGGAGGCCACTGAGCTCATTGGGACCTCTCAGATATTTCTGTACCTTTCCTCAGATTTGTGCCTTGTGCCAATCCTGTCTACAGACTACTGCAGACGATTCCTTGGTCTTCATGTGTGGTTTGTGCTCTGACTGTCAGCTGTGGGGTCTTAGAGACAGGTGTGCACCTTTCCAAACCCCGCCCAGTCAAACTGAGTTTAACACCGATGGACTCCAGTTAAGCTGCAGAAACATCTCGAGGACGATCAGCGGAAACAGGATGAACCTGAGCTTTAAGCCTCGGTGCAAAGGCTGTGAATACTTATGTTCATGTGTTTTCTTAGTTTTTCATTTAGAAAATAATTTCAGAAATTAAAAGTAATCGGGTTGTCATTATGTTGTGTTTTTAGTTGAGTTTTTAATTAAAAAAATTAGACGAATCTATTTTGAACTTTTGAAACAAAAATGTCTCCAGTGTTTGGTGTCGGGTTAATCTGCAGCATTCAGACTGTAAAATATTTGATTTAGGTTTAAGGATAGTTGAAGGTGTAATGCAAACATTATTTTCATCATGGGAGAAGAAGTGGAGCTGGTGGAGAAGTTTAAACCCTTTGGTGTCGATCTGGACGGCAGACTGGAGACAGAACCCTGATGGTCATCCCACTGAAGCCAGTTGGAGCAGTTTTCTGTAATACCTCTCTGCAGGCGTAGCGTCTAGTTTCCAGGTGTTACCCTGAGTTTTACCCTGACGATGTGCTAAACTGAAGCCTTTCACTGCTTCGGATCATTTATTAAATGAAGACTCGGTTTGGCTGATAGGGGGAAACAGCTGCAGAAATATTGCTTGAAGACAAACTCATCTCTGAGTTTTAGACTCCATCTGATGATCTAAATTGACGTAGAACAAGCTGAGGGAGTGACTCTCCTGAAAGTGTTGCTATGTGACAGTTTCTGTCTTAGGTCACGTCTGATGATCTGTGTTCGGTCTCCAGGTGACTTTGCGGTGCTCCTGAAGGCGGGCATGACGGTGCGTCAGGCCATCCTTTACAACGTGCTGTCGGCCATGATGGCCTACCTCGGCATGGTGACGGGCATTTTGATCGGACACTACGCTGAAAACATCTGCATGTGGATCTTCGCCCTCACGGCCGGGCTCTTCATGTACGTGGCTCTCGTGGACATGGTGAGTTCCACCCTCTGGACGGAACCGACGGAGCAGAGAAGCTGTTCGGTCAGCGTCTGCTCAGTGTTTGTGCAGCTACAGCTCAGCCTGGTTAATGACACACATTCAGCTGCTTCTCATAAACTCAACCAACCTGCCTGAGGCTGCCCTCTGGTGGCAAATGCTGTTGAAAAATAGATTTTTAGTCTAGTCTTTCATATAAATTTAAGGGAAGAGCAGGAACCCATTTGGAAAAAAACACATTTTACTGTAATTGTAAGGTAAATAATCACCAGAGACGCAGAACATGAGAATGAGTCTGGTGTGAGATTCACATGTGGGCTAAGAGGGGAAAGAAGCATCCAGCTGATCAAATGCACAGATTGACTGATCTTCATCAGTGTGAGCTGCATGTCTATGAAGGCAGGAGGTTTATCTGTTTGCTATTCTGGAGCAAACCGACGCTCGCCAGGATGGAAAGACATCAGCACTGACCTAAGAGAAAGTTTCTGGCCCTGAAGTTCATTGGTCTACAGAGGAAACAATTATGCACTAGTGGAAACATTTAAGACAACTGGTTTGCTCCTCAGGGGTGGACGTCCCAGCAGAGTCAACCTGAGGTCGAACTCTCCCAGCAGGTTAAACTGGACACTGGAAGTGTGTCACCTGGGGATCACCAGTCACAGAGCTGCAGCCCTGCTTCACACACATTTTACATTTGGACCCTGATTAAACTTCATTTTTAATCAACATGATCTGTTATGCTGCCAACTCAATTAGTCCACCAGAGGCCCAGACCTTAAACCAGGGGTGTCCAGGTCCAGTCCTGGAGAGCTACTATCCTGCAGCCTTTAGATGCATCCCTGCTCCAACTCCTGAATCAAATGGCCGACGTCGCTCATCAGCAGTCAGTCATCCAGCTCTGCAGAGGCCTGGTAATGAACCATTCATTTGTTTCAGGTGTTGGAGAGGCGATGCATCTAAAGGCTGCAGGACAGGAGCTCTCCAGGAACCAGACTTGGACCTCTATCATTAAGACTTGCCCGATTAATCAGATTACATCATTTCTTCCCTATGAATGCAGTGTAACCGGCACCTAATATCCATGAATTATTTCCTGTCTGTTTTTTGAACCTCTGCTTCAGGTGCCGGAGATGCTGCACAACGACGCCGGGGACCACGGCTTCAGCCACTGTGGCTTCTTCCTCCTACAGAACGCCGGGATCCTGCTGGGCTTCTGCATCATGCTGCTCATCGCTCTGTTTGAGCATAAAATCCAGTTGGATCTGGGCTACTGAGCGGGAAACGGTCCTGTTCCTTCTCTGTTTGTATATGTCGTTTACATCCTCCAGTCATCATCGTGTTTTAGTTTGCATTTTCACATCGTTTAGTTTAAAAATAGCTGCATGAACCCTGAAGGAATCTTTGATGCTGTTGATGGAGCTTCTCAGTTTGGTTCAGATGTTGCAGCTGGAGATGAGTTTAGGAGGTGCCGTTCCTTTCTCCAAGTGGAGATTGAACCTCAGCTCCAAAGTCTGGGAGTTTTTTCTGGGTCAACTTTTACTGTGAACCCGGTTCTTTTAACGATACCCTCTGACCTTTATCTTCTGAGTCATTTAGTTTAGTTTTACATGTAAATATTTTGTTACGTTTTGCTGAGTCAAACCTGATCAGTGTTACAACGGTACAACTTTCTACATCACAGTTCCTCACAAATGTTGTTCTGTGACGGGGAGCTGCTGAGGAAGGTGGGTAATAATGAGTCGGGTCATGATTTGGTGCTGAAGGACGTTGGACAGGCAGAGTTTAGGTTAACCTGTTCTGATTCTTTTAGGTTTCTGGACAATCATTTTTACAAAAGCCGATTTATTTTCTCTAGCAGAGTTCTGCAGTGAATTTAAAGCGTAACTCAGTGTTTCTGTTCATGTTGAATCTTCGTTTCTCAGCACTCCGACCAGAACAAAAGTTGAACAGGAGTGTGCTTATAACACAGCTGCTCCTCTGAGGTGTTAATAGGACGGTGTGGAGCCGAGCAGAAACGAACTGCAGGGTTCCTCAGGTTCTGAAGCGTCGAAGATGCTTGTAGCTCAGAAAGTGATTACAGAATTAAAGTGACAGAACTGCTAACTCATACGAGCCACAGAAACAACATCCAGGGTTTTCTTCAGCTCGCTGAAAGTTCTTCAGAATCTGAAGGATAAAGAAACGGCCAGACTGCTTTTAAAGCTCCGCTTTATTAAAGTTGTTTCTGTAAGACGTCTGAAACCTGAAACAAGCTCATGTTCCAGGAAGTGTCCTGAGTTCATGCCTCATCATGGAGGTTGACTCCCAGGTTGTTACAATATGAGCTCGTCTAGATATGGTGCAGCTGGCTTTATTTTTAAGGAAAGATGCTGATTTGGGTTTAAATGTTCAGCCTCTGGTTCTGATTCCTGTTATTTGTATTTATGGGTGAAAATTTAAAGCCAGTTTGATTCTGTTGTATAATTTATAGTTTAGCTTATTTAGAAGAACATAAAAAGATGAGTGCTATGAGTGTAAGGTTCACTAATATTGGTCAGAAATGCAGGGTTGAGTCGTATGTTTGATTTATGAAGTCCTTCCTGGTTGGTTGGTTTCATTTCGCCAATTAAACAAACGGCATCGATCACTGATCGCTCTGGGACATACCCAGAATCTAACTAGAATAACCTTTTATTTTGAACTACCAACCCAACAGCTGCTCTGTTCTCATTGGCTGATTTTGATTCCCTGAGCAGGACTGAAATAACCCAATGAAGACCAATCAGAACCTTCTTTTTCTCGGTAAGCAGAATGCACATTATGTCCGTAGTCTTCATCAGAAAATCGTTTAAAACTGTATCATGTTTCAGACACATCCAGACCAGAAAAGTTTCTTTGTTCTGTGGTTTCAGACTGAAGAAGGCAGCTCATAGAAATAAAAGTAGAAACGGATCCCGCTGATTCAGGCGGACTGATCTGATGTTTAGGTCAAAGTTTAATCACACCGCGACACTTGAACTCCACTGTGGATCCAACATGTACAATATGAAACTGTGTAAATACTTGCATGTAACGTTGTGTACTCACATTTGTGATGTTTCTGTAAAGTCTGCATTATGTTTCCACCTGATCTGGTTCTGAAATCTGGGAGAAGTGATTCAACGGCTTGGAAAACATTGGAATAATAAAATCCATTAAAGACGGCATCTCATGGTTCTGTTTTTCTTTTATGAAGGTAACCTCAGCTGGAGTTCAGCTGGATTACAGTTTTAGGTTTTAGGTTTTGATTTACATTTTTTCTGTCCAGTTTAAAGGGAGGATTGGTCTTCTGGCTGGATGTTCAGGGTGGTGTCCTGCTGGAAGGTGAACCTCACCCCAGTCTTAGGTCTTTTGCAGCTTCTAGGATTGTCCTAAATTTAGCTCCTTCCATCTTCCCCATAAACTGTTCAGCTTCCCTGTCACTGCTGAAGAAGCAGCACCCAACCCCCAGCATGATGTTGCTGTTAGTTTCCTGTCATGTCTGTTTTCTGTTCAAAATAAAATTCACAAATTTAATGAGAACTAGGATCCTTCCCTGAAAGATTTTAGAAATGTTCAACGTCTGCTGCATTATAATCTAATCTGGCATAAATTGCCCACATTTAATAAGTGTTTTTATTGTTAAAAATCCAATAAAGTAGCAGCTGCTTATTTGGCATAAGTTTATTTAAATAAACATTCACCTGTCTTTGCTTTATTACGTGACCAGTGCTTTTATCAGCATTGGTATGAGAATGAAGGTGACAACAAAGACCAGAAAAGTAAAGTTAACTTTAAGATGTTCTGTTTTATAACCCCCTGAAAAAATAAAACTTTAACAGGACATTTTGAGTTGGGCCACATTTGTGTCTCGATGCTCCTGGTTCTCCATCAATAAAATTATATGGAAATTAATTAGAAATACATTTCTTCCAGGTAAATGGTTTCACTTAGCATTAACAATTATACCGTCTACACTCAGGTTTTAAACAGAGGACCTTAAAGCGAAGGAGGCTAAATGCATTCAGTATTGAAACATTTATTTTTTTAGGACACTTAATCACACACGGAAACATTTTCTCAAAGTTTTCTCACACAAGGGACATTTTACAGATATTTTAATGCAGATGTTTGCAGGTTTTTTTTTTCTTCCTTAAAATCAAATTACAACAAAAATATGAGAAATGAAGCCAACCATTAAGAGCTGACGGCTCAATTCTTTCTACCTGACAGAAGACCTGGTTAATGGGCCTGGATTAAGTGCCCAGATGCAGGGTGGCAGGAAATCAGTACCAACTAAATGAAATCAGGAATCAGGCTAAAAAACCGATTAAGAAAAAGAAGAAACAACTGAACCCAAAATAGTTGAAGCAAGATAAAGCAGATAAAATACAACATTAAACACTAAGCATCAAACCCAGCCTTATAGACCCAAACACATTAAATACACTTCTACTAACCCAACTACACAACGCCAGCAGTCAGAAATTTATAACATATCAATGGCTTCAATTCCTGCCTTGAAAGTGTTTGAAATAATTTGTTAGAAATATTGGAATCACACCTAAATATTGTAATTTGTATAATTCGTGCATTGCTGATTATAAAGATTTACAAACTTTTATCTCCAACATGTAATAAAATCAGAGTTAACATGAATACTAAGTATTTAATAAACTGAGTATAATTTAACAAGTGCAAACAACAGTTTTCTGCTTTGGAGACAATTCCACTTCAAACGATTTGATCCATCGGTTCTGGTAAAAGCCTCACAACCCTTCCAACATATCCACAGACCTGCTGGAATTATCCTGAAAATCCAAAGTAATTTAAAAATCTTTTAACTAATCCCCTGCTGTCTGTCCTCTTCTGTCTCGCTGCAGAAGTTTGCTCTTCTTGTTTTGTGAGTTTGTCTTGTCGAGACACTTTGGACATGAGTTGGGCCTTCTCCTTCATTTCCTCCAAAGACTTGATTCGCGCCTCATAGCCCTTTTTAGCCTCTGCTTTCTCTCCTTCAATCAGCATGTCGATGTAATCTGGGGCAGCCAGAGGGTTTGGGCTCAGGGCGATCTCCTGAAGACGAGTGATACAGTTGGCTGACTGATCCATGAGAGAAAGCATTATGTCCTGCAGGTGAGCAATCTCCTCCTCTTGCCTCTCAATCAGCTGCTCAGTAGTCAGCTTTTCTTTTGCAGCTTTTTCGTACTTGCTTTTCAGGTCCTGTACTGTCTTCTTCTCCTTTACTTGAACGTACTCCCACTTATATTTTTGATTGAAATGCACATTCCAAATGCATTTTCCAGGACAAACAGTACACATCCCTTTGTTATCCATTGCGTTGCAGCCATGTTTCTTAGTGTCATCTGCTATCATGCATGGGTAGTGGCAGGTTATTGAACACTTCTGACAGTTGGTGATGTACTCTCCTTTCCCAGTGAGCTGTTTTTGGATTGGCTTGATAACATCCACTTCAATCTCAAAGTTTTCATTTGAAGTTATGATGGCTTCATGCTCCTTGATCTTTTCTTTGGTTGTCTTAATTTCTTCAAGTTTTGCTAACCCAGCTCTGACTTGTGGTTGCAAACCTTCAATGGCTGTCTCGAGTTGCTTTCGTTCTTTTAAAACTTCCTTGGTCATCAGCAGGCTTTTGGGGGTCATTTTCCCCAAAGCAGTGAAGAACTTCTTCATGCTTTTGACGCCCATCTTCCAAAACATTTCATCAAAGCTTTCATCTTCGTCTTCAGCAGATTCCTCATCATGAGTTCTGCTCTCATCGCATTTAGTATGTGCAAACAGTGCAGAGTTGTTAAACTTGAAATGAACTGGAAATCCTATGTCATTTTTGGGACATGGAACGCCAGAGACGTTAATTGCTTCAAGAACTGGCGGCTGCTTTCCATCCGCAAAAGTGACCAGCATGACAATGTTCTCTGCCACGTCTTTACCAAAGATGGAGAGAACGGAGTCAAACACATATTTCTGTGTAGCTGTTAGACGTGCCAGAGAGGCCTGAGTCACAAAGCATACTGCATCAATCTCTGTGACTCCCTCAGCAGAGGTAAAAATCCTTCGGATTTGCTCTGTGATCTCCCGATCTCTTGTAACTCCCCTGGTATCTCCAAAGCCTGGTGTATCTATAACAGTCAGGGAGTAAGGGATTTTAAACCCATCCTGGTGGTAGATTTCATACACAGTGACTTCTGAGGTCTGACTGTGAGCTTGGGACATTGATGAATCTTCATTAATTAATTTAAATCTGAAATCGTCATTCCACTTGACGCCAACCATGTAGTTGATCATCCCATTGATGAGAGTGGACTTTCCTGATCCAGTTGCTCCAAGGAGCATGATCGTACGGTTGGGTCTTAGACTTTCTTTACCAAATATGTACCTTTGGCAGCCATCTATGTCCATGTCATCCTTTCTCAGTGGGAGTTCATAAACTGATGGGAGACTGGAGTTGGTTTTCTTGCTTATGTCTTTTAGATATTCAGCAAGTCGCCCAAATTCCCGCTTTGTTGTACAAACTTTAACAATCTTGTTTTCCTTGCTTCTGCCGGCTCCACCACAGTCACATCTGACCCTGACTGAATATTGTGTTTCTGAGTGAAGTCCTGAAATTGTGGCCTTTTCACCTCTTGATCTTGTTTGGTTCCAAAGGAGATCTTCTACCTTTGAACTATTGGCTGTGCTTGCGTATTCCACAATGTAGCTCAGAATCTGAACATCTGGTCCGAGCTCAGCTGGTTTCTCCCAATTAAGTGAAATCTCAGATGAGTTTGGTTCAACTTCTGATACTCCAGGAGGACTGCAGGGTAAAGTTTTAATGGGATCATTGATTGCATTGGCTGGTCCAACACCTGCTGAGGTCACTGCTCTGCATCTGAACACATACTCTGTGTTTGGCTTCAGGCGGCTCACTGTGAGTTCTGCAAATTTTGGTTCTATCTTTTGTTTCCATTCATCTTCTCCACTGACCCGGTACTCAACAGAGTAGGAGGGGATGTTCTCTGCTCCAAATAAGGGAGGGGAAATGTTCAGAATCACACTGTTGTGGTTTATGTCAGCTGCTGTCACACTTTTAGGCTTTGAAGGAGGCTCAAAGTTCTTACTGACAAAATGTCCGTCTTTGTAAAGGTAGATGGTCGAACCTTCATGTTTCTTATCTGTTAAACCTACTGTCAGGAATGCAGTACTCGTGTTCTCCTTGTTGGCCTCTGCAAAATCACTGAAGAGTTTCACTTTTCTTCTCATCTCATCTGCCACATTGTTTGAGAGATACCATTGTTCCTTCTCGACATCATAAATGTGTGAATCGTCTGTCCCGGTTTCACCTTTGAGGTGGTTTGACAAAGCAGAGAGGTATGGTTCATGTCTTTCCAGTGAGGTGAAGACAAAACACAAAGCATGGTCTGCACTGAGAACTTCCTCATCAACCTCATTTTGAGACGGGATGATTTTGGTGTTTTTCATCATCCTGGTGAAAGATTTCAGGATATATATTTCTCTCTCTTTGCAGTCCATCCATTCATTTAGGTTTTTGCTGTTGAAAGGTGAGGAATGCCTCCTCTTTAAGACATCTGCAAGCTCAGACTCTTCTTCTCCTCCTCCTCGGATTAATGGAAGTTTCTTCGCTAATGTTTGCTGAAATCCAAGCCTGAACTCAGAGCACATGCTTTTAAAACTTTTAATTTTTTTGCTAATCTGTGGAAACTGCTGTGTTGTAATGTTTCTCATTGCATCATTGCACCTTATTTCCAGCTCACTTAGCTCCTCCAGGACACTTTGTACTTCTTGAACTAATCCTACACTTATTTCACGAACAAGTTTAGCTGCAGAAGAATCTAAGTTTGTCAGAGGCAACATCCAGACCTTGATTGGGACGGCATTTTCTCCACTGGCTCCCAGCAGCTTCGGCAGACTTTGGTAGACTTCTACTGCATCCTGAAAGGTTGTTGGAGTTTTCTGAAGTAGGAAGTCTCCATGGAATTTGCAAGAGAATTTCTTTATTTTTTCAATGTCCTTATCTTCCAGTTTTAAGGAACCTTCACCTTCAATGGATAGGCATGGAATCTTCTCTATCAACACTTTCAAGTTGCCTTGAATGTCTTGATGACTTTCTATCTCAGATTTTTCTTGGTCAAAGACAAAAAACGCTTGAGCTCCATAAAGAATGCCTGTGACCACATGTGTTGCTAGTTTGTTCTCAAAAACATATGAATGCTTCATATTTCCTCTTCCAAGATGATTCATTGACAATTCTTGGAACTTTGTGGTAGTTTTGTATTTCAGTGTAACTCTGGCTTGATTTTTGGATGTCATCTGATCATTGAGGTATTTGGCTGATCCTTCAACTTTAACTAGTCCACCTAAAAAACTTGCTTTTAAAGATGCTTCAACAGCCAGGGATGAAGATTTGTCCTCAATTGATTCAGAAGCAACTATCTCAAAGTCACTGTTTGGTTTCGGGCTTTCCCTTTTGTCTTTTTCCAAGTCATCACAGTCCCACAGTGTTAATCCTATAGAAAAAGAGAGAAGACGTGTATATTTTGGGATTTTGAGAGGCAATATGCTGAGTCGGAATACTGGCAGTTACCATTAATGACAAGTCATACCATTTCACTTTTAGAGTATCCAAAAATAGCTTTACATTTCCTAATAACCTATACACTTTTTTAAATTAATCAATCAATTAATCAGGGAGTCAATATAGCAAACTTCAGTAGCGTATCAAGGCACAGTGCTTTGAAAGGAGGCAATGACATCTCCAACACCATCCCTTGCCTAGCTTGTCCAATATAAAGGCTAAAACATGGAGAATGGATGAATAAACTGTCAAAAGCAAAAAGAGAAACTGAGCTACAATCATCCAAATGAGTAAGATGAGGGAAATTAACTTAACATTTAATCTCATTTATCTCTGCTGATCCAAGATGGCTCTGCAGAGGGCAGTCTTGGTACTTCGGGTGTTTTTTCTGCTCTTTGCCAACATTATGTGGTCACTTTCACAAGAGAGGAACTCCTAAACATCAGACAGTACTCTAAGCATGTTTGCTCCATTTTTCATTGACCCCAACTTCACAGAGAATATGGTTGGTGGCACAACACCATATATTCATTTGGCTAAAGGAGCAGAACTTGACTGGCTGGGTGCTGGTTCAGTTGTAGGCAACATCGAATAATTAACTTAGTGGACTGGTGTCAGCAGAACCTGATCAATGCGGGGAAAACCAAGGAGCTGGTGGTGGATTTTCACAGGCGCAAACCCACCACACCGACACCAGTGAACATCCAAGGAACTGACATTGAGATAGTGGACTCTGATAAGTACCTGAAAGTTCACCTGAACAATAAACTGGACTGGACTCACCCCGCCGATGCTCTTTACAGGAAGGGTCAGAGCAGACTCTACCTGCTATGGAGACTGGGGGCGCTACTGAAGACCCTCTTTAAATCTGTGGTGGCATTTTCACTTCTTGTAGTCTTGTTTTATTTATGCTCATGCACATTTTGTAATTTTTTAAAATTATCACTCAGTTACACATTTCTTGAATCCATGTATGCCATATTGAGTAACTGCACAGCTTTGTTTTCTTTTGCTGTAAAGGAGAATTTCTGTTTTTATGTTTTTACCTTTGTGTGAATCTGCTAGCCTTGCCTCTCACTTTGCTGCTGACAATAAAGGTCATTTCTATTCTTCTGTTTTCCTATCCTTGTCTTAACGAATGTGTAAGCTAACTACTACTACATTTTTGTTGTGTCCCTAAAACTTTTGAACAACTTTAAAATGTTCTTTATGAAGTTCAGTGTTTGACTTTTATTTTTTTAAATTAACTTTTAAATAAACATTAAAAGTTAATAAATTAAATAATACATACACTGTCAAACTTTCAGTCTCATCTTTAGCTTTATCTTTTAAATGGATGTAAAAATCCAAATTCTAAAAGTAAATTCAGAAACATAGCATCACCTTTTAGCTGAGGAAGATCTATAAAACGTGCTGTTTTTACAATGTTGCTGTGGATGTGCAACTAAGAAACTACATTAAAGATTAGGGGAAAGTGTTCTGCTTGTTATGCATTCCCAAGCAGAAGAGAAAACAACTTGCAGTGGGTAAAAAATCTAAATGGTCAAGAGATGAAAAAAGAGGCAAAGGAGCTACTTGCCTCACCCTTGTAAGAATTATGATTATTGATTATAAATATTTATCTAAATTATAAAAATCATACTTTGGATTAAATAAATTCTAACCAAAAATCATTTCTTACAAATAAAGATCAGAGATACACTCTGGTGGTGTGATTATTGGGCTTACAGCACTTAATAATTACAATTAATTCATTATCATTAATAATTGATAATTATGAATCAAAACCACAGCAAATCTCACTGTGTTATAAACCGTTTAACTCTAATCTATGTGAAAATTTACTAAACCAATAGTCCTTCTTACTATTTGCAGCCCCTCCTTGAACCGCCACCTTACGTGGTGGAGGGGTTTGAGTGCTCGAGTGATCCTAGAGGCTATGTTGTCTGGGGCATAAATGCCCCTATTAGGGTCTCCCATGGTAAACAGGTTCGACGTGACAGGTTAGACAAAGAGCGGTTCAAGACACCTTCATGAGGACCACACAATCGAGGCATGTGACGTCGCCTGGTACGGTGGTGACAGTGTCCAACTCTGGAGCCAGGCCTGGGGTCGAGACTCGTCGGAGAGCACCTGGTGGCCGGGTTGCTCATTGCGGGACCCGGCCGGGCCACGCCCGAATGAGAGACGCGAGCCCATCCCCTAGTGGGCCCACCACCTGCAGGGGGAACCATGAGAGACCAGTGCAAAGAGGATTGGGCAGCGGATGAAGGTGGAGACCTCGGCGGCCTGATCTCTGGATGCTTGCGCTGGTTCTAGGGACGTGGAATGTAACCCCGCTGGGGGGGAAGGAGCCTGAGCTTGTGCAGGACGTTGACAGATATCGACAAGAAATAGTCAGGCTCACCTCCACCTCCCATCTCTTTGAGAGAGGTGGACTCTCTTCTACTCTGGAGTGGCCCGTGGGGAGAGACGGCAAGCTGGGTTGGGTTTGCTTGTTGCCCCCCAGCTCAGCCGTCTCGTGTTGGGGTTTACCCCAGTGGATGAGAGGGTCGCATTGCTGTGCCTTTGGGTTGGGGACAGGTCTCTGACTGTCGTTTCGGCCTATGGGCAATCCCAGAACTCGGTGGTGGACACTGGCATTAAGGGATACTGTCAAGCTGAAGAAGGAGTCCTACTGGCTGTGGTTGTATTTTGGGACTCCTCAGGCGGCTGACGGGTACCATGAGGCCAAGCGTACTGCAGCCCGGGCTGTGGCAGAGGCAAAACTCTGCCCTGGGATGAGTTCGGCAGAGGCTTGGGACTTGGAGTTGGACTCTTTCATCACACAGGCTGAAGTCAGGAAGGTGGTTAAAAAGCTCTATGGTGGAAGGGCTTCAGGGGTGGATGAGATCCGCCCTGAGTACCAGAAGTCTCTGGATGTTGTGGGGCTGTCATGGTTGACACGCCTCGTCAACATTGCGTGGTTGTTGGGGACAGTGACCCTGGACTGGCAGACTGGGGTGGTGGTCCCCCTTCATAAGAAGGGTGACCGGAGGGTGTGTTCCAACTATAGAGGGATAACACTCCTCAGCCTCCCTGGGAAGGCCTATGCCAGGGTATTGGAGAGGGGAGTCTGGCCGATAGTCGATCCTTGGCTTCAGGAGGAGCAGTGTGGTTTTTGTCCTGGCCGTGGAACCCCGGACCAGCTCTACACCCTCTGCAGGGTACTCAAGGGTTCACGGGAGTTTTCCCAACCGCATGTGTCCACATGTGTTTTGTGGACCTGGAGAAGGCATCCGACTGTGTCCCTCATGGTGCCCTGTGGGAGGTGCTCCAGGAGTACGGAGTCAGGAGCCCTTTATTAGGGGCCATCCGGTCTCTGTACAAGCGGAGCAGGAGTTTGGTAAGAATTCCCGGCACTTAGTCGGACCTGTTGCCGGTGTATGTTGGTCCCAGTGGGACGGGCCTGGAACACCACCCGAGAGAGGTGTCCAGGAGGCATCCGGTATAGATGCCCGAGCCACCTCAACTGGCTCCTCTCGATGTGAAGGAGCAGCGGCTCTACTCCGAGCCCCTCCCGGATGGCCGCGTTCCTTACCCTATCTTTAAGGGATTTACAGATAAGCATTTTTCACACCTGCCTAAAACCTTTCCACTGTCTGTTTATGAATATAGTAAAATGGATTAAACTATTCTTTATTTATTTATTTATTCATTCACTTGCTTTAGTTATTTTTAAGGTTTTACAGTTTAGTGGGTATTAATTACCCAATTTTCCGTGACCTGCATTAACCCCTGAGCCTTGGCTGGGATTAAGTTACACTAAGATGGATCCAGGTGTGGGTGGGTGGGAAGATATGGTGACAGTTAAGGTGGGGTTTGGTTTGGGCAGGGAGAGAAGAAAGATAAGGGTGATAAATCATTGATTATTTATTTTGATCGAGATTTTAATCCATCAACCTGTCAGTTAACTTTTGACAGAAGCGGGGTGCTATTATTTGTTTTACAGCAATAGAGACTAAGGTCCACCATACTCAGACAAGTACAGAGATGGTGGCTGTGAAAAGGTGCCTATAAGGCAGTCCAGCAAATGATTGATAGAACGATATAACCAAGGTGACAGAATATCTGCAGGAGGGAAGTCCCACAATCAAAGCTAGAGACATTCCCAAGGTTGGTGTGCAATGACAAGATCCTGTTAGAGTTCCAGATGCAGCATTTTATTGTTTTTTAAACCATATACTGTATTTGGAAATAAAAAAAATGTAAATCCTTACCAGGAATGACTGTGTCCTGGCGGCAGTCGTACAGCATCCCAAGGCTGAATGGTCTGCCAAGAGTGGCCACCTCTATCATTTTTTCAGAGTCCATCTTGTTTTCTAGAGCATAAAAGGTTCAGAAAAATACTCTCAAATAGTACTCTAAAATCTATAGTAATGACAATAATTACAACATTAATGAAGAGAAAAAGAGAATGGGCGGGGTGGGGGCAGAAACTGTTCTGTAAAAAGAGGTTGTGATTGTATACAACTTCATAAGAGAGGAAAATACTTTCATAGCAAGGCTGACATGAATTCAGCATTACCCTAAACAATGAGGAGCAATAATAAAGTATGATCTGTTACTGTAAGTTAATATGGAGGTCCTGGCAATAACATTAAAAAAACAGTCAAAATAAAGCACTGACTATACACGAAGCAGATGAGAAATCATATAAAATACCTTCAAAGCTGGAGTAAATTTCAGTGAACCAAATGTTAATTATTTTGTCAGGATTTTGCACATTTTTTTTCAATTTAAACATAAGCTACAAAACTGCAAATGTCTCTTTATCCCTCTTAAAAAAGAATCCTAAAAACCTTCACATTTTTTCTAAGAAAAGAAAAGCGAAAAACAAAAAGAAAAAGGATACTTACTGCAGAAATGTGTCGGAGCTTTAACACAGAGGTTTGATTTTCAAGCTTTTATCCTCAGTGAGGGAGTCACTCCTCTTTTTTTTCTTCAGGACACGGAGGCAAAGCTGAAGGAGAAAAAGGTTCATTTCCTATAAAGGTTTGACCCCCCCCCCCCCCCCCCCCCCCCCCCAGACATTGCCTGTCTCAGGATTAATCTCATGGAGGGTTTACGATCACTGCTGATAACAGATTGTACGCCCTCTAGTAACTACATCCTGAGTTGTACCAACATCAACTGTCACATGATTCCCTCAGTTTCAGTTTGAGTAGAAGTAGGCCCATAAAAACAGAGACTTTGAAAAAACTGCTGAAGAGCAAATCTTATGACCCACCCCACCCTTGGGATCAAGAACTGTCAGTTGGGGGAGTGGTGACCATGTGGTAAGAGAGGAGGGTGTTTGCTTCTTGTAGAGGCTGCAAGTTCCCCGGTTTGAAACACAGCCACCCACTCTGTGTCCCTGAGCAAGAACCTTATCCCCAGAATGCTCCCTGGGCCCTGGACAGTGGAAGCCTACTGGGTTGTAGGTTATGGGTTAAACACAGGGGAAAAAGGTGCTGAAATTTACAGTTGCAATGAAAAATACATGTGAATATTATTATGTAAAAAAGCTCAAATGACACCAGTTCTTATTCTGTTAAAATTATTACTGTCACTTACCGAGCTGCATCGATCATAATGATGTCTGGTTTTCTTTAAGGTCTGACCTGCTGATTCTGGTTTGGACCAATTATGTTTCTGTTTTCTATGGACTGAAACAGATAAAAAACTGGGCAGAAGCCTCTTTAATGGAGGTAGTAGTTTATACATCCACAAATATGTCCTTAACAATTACCTGGACTCAAAAAGTGAATGAAAGTAGGAGCTGTTAGTTTATGCTTTTATAGACTGAAAATGGTGGGAGACGTCCCTTGAATGGGTTTAGTTCAATTCTGTTCATAGATATAGAACCAACTTACAACAAATGTTGTTTCAAGCCAATTTAGTTCAGTCATACAGACAGATTCCACATCAAGTACATTTATTCCAATATGAAGGAGAAGGAGAATATGAAGTTGTTGGCAGCAGGAGCTTAGCCGATGCCCCCCCTCCAGGAAGCTAAACAGAACGCCAGGCCAGATGTCGCTTCTATGAAGAGGGAAAACAAAGAGAAAATGTATTGTTAAAAGCTCAAATAATAGAAAATAATACAAAATTGGAGAGTAGTATGAGAATGTAGCGAAGAGGGTGAAAGTGGTCATTATGTCCTCCAGCAGCCTAAGCCTATAGCGCATAATAAGAGATAGTCAGGGTAACCTAAGCCACTCTAAATATAACTTTATCAAAAAGGAAAGTTTAAGCCAGCCTTAAAAGTAGAAAGGGTTCCGCCTCAGGGACTAAAAGGGGAGTGGTTCCACAGGAGAGGAGCCTGATAACTAAAGGACTGCCTCCATTCTACTTCTAGAGATTGGGAACCCCAGAAAACCTGCAGTCTGAGAACGAATTGCTCTTTAGGAACGTATGGAACAATCGATCTTGATGTATGATGGAGTAAATCATTAAGGGTTTTATATGTGGGGAGGAGAATTTTAAATTCTTTTATGGTTTTAAACAGGGAGCCAATAAAGGGAAAGCAAAATGGAGAAAATGATCTCTTTTTTTAATTTATCAGAACTCTTGCTGCAGATTTTGAATCAGCGAAGGCTTTTAATGCATTTGTGGACATCCTGTAGAAAAGAATTACAATAGTCCAGCTTGAAGTAACAAATGCATGGACTAGTTTTCGCGCACTCCTGGACAGGATATTTTTTTGGCAATGTTCCCGGGGGTGAAAAAAGGAAACCTAGAAACTGTTTTAAAATGGGATTTTAAATGACATGTTCCTGGTCAAAAAATAACACCAAGGTTTTTTTCTTTTTTATCGGAGGGCAAATTTTAAAGCCATCCAGGTTAAGTGATTGAAAACAGTTTTTTTTTTTAAAAATCCGGTCCAAAAACGACAACTTCGTCTTGTCTGAAAGAAGCAAAAAATTTTAAAACCATCCCGGTTTTATATCTTCAAAACAGCTTGTAGTCTGTTAATGGTTGGGTTATCAGGATTTATGGATAAGTAAAAATGAGTTATCAGCGTAAAAGTGAAAAGTATCCCAGGGGCCCGATAATTTGACCCATTGGAAGCATTATTAGTAAAAAAGAATTTGGCCAAATGAAACCCCGTGGTACTCCACAATTAAACCCTGGGTTTTAAAAATGATTTTCATTTTCATGAACAAACTGGAATCGTCAGACAAATAAAATTTAAACCCGCCTAGCGCTGTTTCCCTGATCCCACAGCATATTCCCCCTTTTAGGAGAATATTGTGATCGACTTTTCCCCAAATGCAGATGGATTAACAGAACCAGTACAGACACAAGTCCCTTATCTGAGGCAGGAGAAATCATTAGTGACTTTCAGCAGAGCTGTTAGTGCTATGATGAGCTCTGAAGCCTGACTGAAACTCTTCAAACAGGTCATTGCTGTGTAAATGCTCACACATTTGATTAGCAACTATTTTCTCAAGAACATTAGATGTCCATCAATTTGGACAAAAGGAAAGACATTTGCCTTTAACTTTCAGGTTTAGTCAGAGGATTGGTCCTCCATAGTTAAAGTTCCACTTATTATCAGATTTATGACCCTCTGTGGACCAGGATACAATTGCCATTTATTTTAGTTTCGTTCTGAGTTGAAGCCGCCCCATTAAAAAAAAAGCATTATGGTCATAAACAACTTGATGGACCACAGTTAAAAAACCTGGTTGTCACCTCCAGACTGAAGCATTTACAGTTGGGGAAATATCAATGTTCTTTCATTCCCCTTTGATTCAACTCTTTCCTTTCTTAGAGGTCAGTCACAAGCTGTGGACATTCAAAACTGAGGCAGACTTCTGTTTTATTTTAATTAATATTAGATGACTACACAAACGTTTCAGTCCAGAACGTTCTGTTAATCCAGATGTCTAAAAGCACAGATTATACACAGAGTGCAGCTCGATGTTGTCTGTTCTCTCCCTGTGCAGGTATGCATGAAGTGAAGTTAAAGCAGAGCAACTATTGCTGACTTTGGTAGTTGACCAATTTATCAATATTCTTCCTGGTTACTCATTTTGTAGAAGGTAATTTTCATCCAACTCTGCTTTCTGTGGAGCATAATTAGTTCTCAGGACTGCTACCAGATTTTAGTGAACCTTTTAAAGCATGCACAGTTATGCAGGTACCAATATTAACATAAAATGGCTCAAGGTCAATTAAAATAATGTTGTAATAAAAAATATGATTTTTTTATCTGGCGTTAATTTAGCTATAATTTCAAATCTAAAATACAAAAGAGAAGCCAACACTGCACTGGATGACTGATTCATTGAATGTTTAACTTCTTATTCTGATGTCAGACTGGTAAGATAGATGTATAATGGTGTGAGTGTCCGTTTTAGGAGGACTTTCATTGTTTCAGTTTTGTTTTCAGACGATAGGCGGGTCCAAGTATGTGTATAAAAGGAAGTTCAGCAGGTTTTAACAGAATTCATCCTCACTTTCTGATGCGCAGCAGTCTGAATGGTAGGTATCCTCACTGTGTTGAACATGTTTTTGAAGTTTTTTTGTGGTCCAATCATGTCTCTATTGATATTTTTAGTGGATGAATCCAGAGCAGAAAAACAACAGAACCGCTGGACTGAGCAGAGAAAAGTCAACAAAGGTTTGTTCCACTCTATCCAATTTTTTCTGCTTTTTAAAAAATGCATTAGTAAATTATCAGCAAAGGTGTTGTAGAAAAAATAGTTTTTACCAAGACAGAGACCGATGATTGTCACTCAGAATCAGCTTTATTAGAATCTTGCAAGAGAGAAGGATTTTACAGCATTGGAGATGCGCTCAGTAGTGCTGCCAAATCGTTCTGACCAGACAAAGTAAAGGTTCTCCTTATCAGCTACAACAGTTTTCAAGGTGACTCTCATGAGACCCAGAGAGACGAGGTCCCAGACATAATCTTAACAGTGTGGCAGACATATAATCTCACAGAGCTGCAAGCAGAAGGCTGAGAAACCATTACTCTAAGACTCAATAAAAGAAGAATGGAACAACACTGAGGGGTTCTAATACTTTTGTCAGTTCCTGTAGAGTATCAAGGAGCAAGTCAAGCAAGGCACAAAAATTTCCATAACAATGTGAAAACAGGTGCATAGCTCTTTGTCCCATATTTCCATTTATCATCGATGTTCCTGTTCTGTCCACTCAGCATTTTAAAGAGGTTTTAAATTATGCTTCTCTCATATTGTATTTCTGATAACTCCACAATCCCATAACAGTATAGTTAAAAGGTTTAGTTATATAACTGTTTATTTCCCTACGGAAGAACACATAGAGGGTTATTATATTGTTTCTGTTTCTGGTTGTATCTGCTGTAAAATATTTAAAAAATGTAGCAGTATTGGAATGTTTTCTGTGATTTAATCTCTGCTTTGAATAAAGCTGATTAATGATAAAATGACCATTTCTATGCTTGGAAATGTGTTAACTTCACAGGGTGGTAAAATAAGCGCCTTATGAGGATTAAAACAGGATTAATGCTCTTCCAGGTCTGACGTTCAGGTTGCTGCAGCCTCCATCTTGGTTTCACTCTGCTAGAAAAATGATTAAAAATGATCTGGCAACACCTGAACCTTGCATAGCCGAACCATCCTCACTCAAACCATACAGCTGTGTCTCACATCTTAATCTTACACAACTAATTCAGCTTGTGACATATTTCAGTACAGTTGCTTTTGTTCAGTAAAAACCTTCTTTCTTGTTTCAGATACTTTTTGCTTTGTTTTACAAGCTGTTAAACATTATGCATAGTGAAAAGTTGATGTCTGTGCAGATCTCTCCTACAACAGGAGCTGTGTGTGCAGACAGAGGTTGCGCAACATTGACAAATCATGGTCAGATTTGATCAACAAAATAATCTACTTAAAACAAATGTCATAATTAAATTATAAATAAAACAAATTCCACATAAAACATGGCTTTGTCTCACTAGGGAAATGGCTGACATAACCACAGGCAGTAGACTTACAGCAGTCAGCTGAGATTCCTCTGGGACTCATTTCAATACAACCTTTTCAGAATCAGAATCAGAATCAGAATCAGCTTTATTGCCAAGTTTGTACATACAAACAAGGAATTTGACTCCGGTACACTTTGCTCTTTGGTTTTTGTTTTTGCACTACAGAATATACATATTTAAACAATTCCCAATATACACATATTAAATAAAAAGTGCATTTGAAAACATCTTAATCGGTTTTTTTTGTATTTTTTTTAGAATGTTCAACAGAGAAACAGCCTGGGGGAAAAAACTGTCTTGGGGGAGGCTGGTTTTTAGTGAACAGCGCTCTGTAGCTGGGGCCTGAAGGCAGAACTCAAACATTTTTATGTGCAGGTGTGGGGGGTCTGCAGAGATTTTAGCAGCTCTTTTTCTGACCCTAGACCTGTAAAAGTCCGGATGGGGGAAGGTCCCCCCCCTGATGATTCTCTCTGCAGCCCTGATTGTTCGTTGCAGTCTGGACCGTGTCCTTTTTTTGGTTGGTGAACCGAACCACACGGAGATGGATGAAGACAGGACAGACTGAATGATGGCCATTTAGAAGTGACCAGCAGCTCCTGGGGAAGGTTGTACTTCTTAATTTCCCTTTCGGGGAAGTTCAGTCTCTGCTGGGCCTTCCTCCCGAACAGTGTCCTATGTGTGAAGACCATCTCAGGTCCTCAGAGATGGGGTTCCTAAGAACCTGAAGTGATCCACAGCCAAACAGGGTGTTGGGGGATGGTGGGGGGGTGTATGGATTTTGGTTTTTTTCCCCGAAAGTCCCCCACCTTTCTCCACCTTCTTGATTTTGTTTTAGCTTCCCGGCAGTTCTGACTAAAACCGGGGGTTGTACCAGCCGATCCACCTCCTGCCTTTTTTCAGACCCCATCACCGTCCTGGATCAGTCCAATGACAGGGGTTGTCATCTCCCCAAACTTAAAGGGTTTTCCCTTTCCGCTGAGGGGCAGTCATTTTTGTACAGGGAGAAGGGGAGTGGGGATAAAAACACACCCCTGGGGGGCACCAGTACTTATTGTTTGGGTTGGGGAGAAGATGCTCCCGGGTCTCACCTGCTGCTGTCGGTCCGTCAGGAAGCTGTTGATCCACTGACAGGTGGAGGCTGGGGACGTTGAGCGGGGGTGAGTTCCTGGTGGAGGATATCGGGGTATGATGGTGTTGAAGGCCGAGCTGAAGTCTACAAACAGGATCCGGGCTGGGTCCCTGGGGGGGGTCGAGGTGTTGCAGGATGAAGTGTAGACCTAAGTTGACAGCATCATCTGCCGACCTTTTTGCTCGGGGTAAGCAAACTGAAGGGGGTCCAGTAGAGGGCCTGTGACGTCTTTCAGGTGCTAAAACCACCACCCGTTTAAAAAAGGTTTCATGACCACAGACATCAGGGCTACAGGCCTGGTAAATTTAATCCTAGGAGGGTTTTTTTCCTTGGGCACTGGGATGATGGTGGATCGTTTTGAAGGGAGGGGGACCTCACACTTTCCAGGACTTGTTGAAGATCCGGGTGAAGATTGGGCGAGTTGATTTGCACAGGCTTTCAGGCATGGTGGGGAGACGTTATAAAGGTCCCCCCACTTTCTTTTTTTTTTCATGCGCTGGAAAAAAGGCCTGTTTACATTTCCTCAGAGTTTTTTTTAGTGCAGGCCAGGGGATTTGAAGGTAGGGGGTTTGTTGCTTTTTTGGTCGAACCCTTTTTCCTGAATAGGATTTTGGGGGAGTTGGTTTAAAGGTGTGAATGGCTTCTTGTCATGTCTGCAGTAAAAAGCCATTCAGCCGGTTGGCCAGGCGAGGACTTTGTTCAGGAAGGGGGGGTTTTTGGGTGGGGTTTTCTGTAGGCAGTCGGGTTTTTCCAGACCAGTCCATACAGCCGAAGTTTTCACCAGTAGAAAGCTTTTTTTTCAGCTTCTCACTGAAATTCCCTTGGCTGCCTTGATCTCCTTGTAATTTCCTTTTTCCCCCTGCCCTGTCCCCCGCCCCCAAAATTCCCACTGCTGTGATTTCTTCCTTGCCCCCTGCGCAGATTCCTGAGATGTGGAGTAAAACCATGGCTTGTTGTTCCCAAAGGTGAAAAGGGTTTGGCCTCTGCACACACATTTTTTCTCACAAAAATTTTTGATTTTTTTTTTTGTTTTTTTCACCAAATCAGGTTATTTTCGTTTAAATAAAGTGGCTGAGTTTAAAAAACAGTCCAGTCTGTGCATTCAAAGCAGGCCTGGAGCATCTGCTTCGATTCCCTCAGTCCACTTTTTAAAACAGTGTGAACCGCGGGTTTGGAAGCTCTTAGTTTCTGTCTGTAAGTTGGGGATGAGGTGGAAAAGGCAATGATCCGAAAGTCCCAGAGCAGCCCTGGTAACACCCATGATATGAGTCCTTTAAAAGCTGTGTAACAGTGGTCCAGTGTGTTTTGTCTCGGGTGGGACACTTAATATGCTGTCTGTTTTTTGGGAGCTCATTAGAGAGATCTGCGCTGTTAAAATCTCCCAGTATTATGATGAAAGAGTTTCCAGGGTTTTTTTTTCTCCACGTCTGTAATCAGCTCAGCAAGATGTTTTTTTCCCCGCGGCAGAAGTGCAGCCATGCGGAAAGGAAAAATAAAGCCGATTTTATAAAAACGAGGAAAAACTCTCTCGGGGGATTTAAAACGGTTTTTACAGATTATGGAGAATGACTCCAGATCCGGACTACATGTTTTTCCCCCAGCATTTTTATGTCTCTGCAACCACCTTCGTTTAATAAAAGCAGATTCCGCCTCCTCGCTTCTTCCCCTATAGCTCCCCCCGCTGCGATCCCCCTCTGAACAGCTGGAAGCCCTTTTCAGCAGGGGCCCCGGTCCGGGATGTTTTCACTCAGCCATGTCTCGGTGAAGCAAGAACCGCTGATCTGCGAGGTCCGAGTTTTTACCGGTGAGAAGAATTGCTCGTCCATTTGCTTAGAGGGGGGAAAACTTTTTGCCAGTTTGTATTAAAAGGCAGTGGTGTGCGAATCCTCTTTTCGCGGAGTTTTTTACCAGGGCGCCAGCTCGTTTTTCCCCTTCCGACGCCTCCCGGGGGCGCAGTACCCCGTAGGAGTGCCGCTGCCCCGGGTTGCCAGAAGCTCAGTGAACCCCGGGATGGATAAAAGATGGTAAAAAAACCCCAAAGAGAGGACTCTCTGATGTTGAGAAGTTCCCTCTCTACTGAATAAAAACCACCAAAAATTGGGGGCCCGAGACCACAGTACTGTGGCTCGAAAAACATATAAACACACAAAATAAAAAACAAGGAAAGGAGAGCGAAGCTCCGAGGCTGCCATCGTCGGCGCCATCTTGATTACGTCTTCATCTTCATCCTAAATTATTTTGTTTTATTAGATTTTTATTTTATTATAACTCTAGGGTTCATGGCTTTTTTAAGGGGTGGTTGGTGTGCCCACCAAGATAAATCTTTTAAAACCATGACAGTTGGTTGTAACGATTATGATTATTGATTGATGAATATTTATCAAATATTATAATTAAAAATCATAATTTAGAAAAATGATTTTCTTAACCAAAAGTCATTACTTATGAATAGAAATCAGAGATGTCCTCTGGTGTTGAGATTATGGGCTCAGACCACTTCATAATTACAGTTAATTATCATTCATAATTGATAATTATCAATCAAACCACGCTAAATGTCACTGTTTAATCAGCCGCTTCACCAATATAGCCCTGATATAATTACTACAAAGGAGTGGTCAGGCTACAAGCCCCGGACCGCAGTTGCTTTGAATGGAAAAACTTCTAACTCCTGGCTGATTTGGGATCAGCCAGACAAAAACACGCACCTTGCTGATCGCATCCGCGCTCCGCGATTCAGCCGCACAGCAAACCAAAACAGCTCAGCGTAAAACACTTCAATCAGTATTGCATGCAACAAGTTGATACCCTGGATTAACTGCTGATGATTCTAAATCACCTTCACTATGCCTCATCCTGCCCAGACCTCTAAATTCACCTATCCAATTTAATATAAAAATATAAAAAAAGTATATATAAAATATAAAAAAGGAAAACTCATCTCCTTGGCAACAAACCTTTGTGGGTTTTTCCCCTGCGACGGAGTGGTCTTCGATCGGTAAATTAATCTTCTGCCCTTCTTCTATCAGAAGTCCAGCTTTCAAGCTCTTTTGGGAATGGCTGTGTGGGGAAAAGTAACTCGCCTGCGAATTTCTGTCGGTCCAGATATGCGTTTCCGTTGCGTCGTCCCGTGAGACACGCTGGTAATAGCAACGAAAGTTTGGTTTCCACAGGTTTTATTATCCCGGGTGACATCAGAGCTGCGACGTCTGTTGAACTGCACGGCCCAGTCGGTCTATCTGACCAAAATGGATGACCCCAACATGGTTATTTTAATCAAACTAATTAAGCTGCAGGAGTAGTACTGAATACAAATACTCGGGTATGAAATGCAATCTGTACTCATGTTTTCATTTAGAACATGTTACTACAAGTTATCCTAAAATTAGTCCTCCTTTATCTGCAGATAGTCCCAGCTGCTGGTTTGGGTTAAAACATTTGACAGAATCCGTCCTCTTTTTCTTGGCAGGTAAGGAACTATAGTCTTTATAGAAAGGCCTTTAGATACAAAATATTTATGAGTGAAATTATAACATAGAAGATGCTAAATATCATTAACTGAATAGTAAGTCAGTATGATACAGTAAACTATCATCATTTTTTCAGAAAGATGTCAATGACAGTATAAAACTCTTATGCCTCTACTTGTGTTTTACTGTGTGTGAGCTATATGAAAACTGGGAGGATCAGAACATTTCATTTAAACATGACCAGGCCTTGTTATAAAAAAAGAGACAAATGGACCTTTGCATTATGATAATAAACTGTCTTCATCTGGAACGTGTCTTACAAATGTATATTTCTAATTTCTTCCTGCAGATTTGGCTGAGAAAAGAATCTCAAGGCCCACACTGCGAAGCCTATTTTTGTGTCATCTGGCTAAAAATTTTGTTCTCAAAAGATAATCTGCAACCAGCCATGAACTTCTTCAAGTCAGAGAGCTCAAAAAGGTTTTCTGATGCTGTTAAAGCTAAGAGCACGTTGCTGAAGCCACAGCTAGGACCGCTGCCTGTTTATACAATTCCTCTAAAAGAGGAGAAAATCAAAATAAATGGGTGCAGGTTCTTCAGTTTTGGGGAACCCAGCAAATTTGGTTCCAAACAACAAAGCCGCACCATCATGGTTCTTGGAGCCACAGGTGCTGGGAAGTCAACTCTCATCAATGGGATGATAAATTACATTCTAGGTGTTAAATGGGGAGACACATATCGGTTCAAGTTAGTGGACGAAGGTCAAACTAAATCCCAAGCTCACAGTCAGACCTCTGAGGTCACTGTGTACAAACTCATCTACAAGGATGGATTTGAGGTTCCCTTCTCTCTGACCATTATAGACACACCAGGCTTTGGGGACACCAGAGGCATAGAGAGAGACAGGGAGATCACAGAGCAGCTCCATAACCTCTTCGCTAGTGAGGACGGGGTCAGTGAAATTGATGCTGTGTGTTTTGTAGCTCAGGCTGCTTTAGCCCGTCTCACGTCAACACAAAAATACGTCTTTGACTCCATTCTCTCAATCTTTGGCAAAGATATAGCAGAAAACATCAGGATTCTGGTGACGTTTGCAGATGGTCAGAAGCCACCAGTTCTAGAAGGGATCATAGAGTCAGGCGTCCCATGTCTTAAAAGTAAAGACGGTCTTCCAGTTCACTTCAAATTCAACAACTCTGCTATGTTTGCTGACAATAAATCAGCAGACACCCAGAGTGGGGACGATGACGAAGAAAACTTTGATCAGATGTTTTGGAACATGGGAACGAGAAGCATGAAAAGATTCTTTACTGCTCTAAATCAGATGGAAACCAAAAGTTTGATACTGACAAAAGAGGTCCTGAGAGAAAGAAAACATCTGGAGGTTTCAGTTGAGAATCTGCAGGTTCAGGTTAGACTTGGTTTAGCTAAACTGGAGGAGATCGAGGAGACCAGAGAAAAAATTAAAGAGCATGAAGCAGCAATTAAGAGAAATGAGAACTTTGAGTTTGATGTCAAAATAAAAAAACCTGTACAAGTTGATATCTCTGGTTCTGGGACCTACATCACCAACTGTCAGCAGTGTCAGGTCACCTGTCACTATCCTTGTGCTATACCAAATGATGCTGATAAAAGAGGATGTGCGGCGATGGACCAAAATACTGGACGCTGCCGTCAGTGTACAGGGAAATGTAACTGGAACGTACATTTCAATCAAAAGTACAGGTGGGACTATAAAGATGTTACAGAGAGACGGACAGTGAAACAGCTGAAAGAAAACTATGAAAAAGCCACAGGGGAGAAGATGACTGTTGAGGGACTGATGAGGGAACTGAAGGGTGAATGTGACATAATGCAGAATGAGGTGAACAAACTGATGGACAAGTCGGCAAAGTGTCTGAACAGACTGAAAGAGATAGCACTCAAGCCCAATCCTCTCTCCACTCCTGAGTACATTGAGATGCTCATTGAAGGAGAGAAACAGGAGGCCAAACCAGGCTGGAAAAAACGGGTTGAGGCACTGATGAACATGAAACAAAAAGCAGAGTTCATGGCTAAGGTGGAGAAAGGAGAAAAACCTCTGATCCGTCAAGAGTCGCTTGATGTGAAGTCTTAAGTCAACAGGTCTCCTCGGGGTTATTTAGATTTTAATGCTGCAGTACATTTCCTACTGTGTCTGCTTTGGTTTAAAACTAGTATTTCTGCTAGAAACAGAAAATATTATAATTAAAGTTGCTGTAAAACCACATTTTAAGCAGACCCACAGTGAGAATCAAGATGAACTAATGAACTTTTACCTCCAGTCTTCCTGAACAACATTGTGCAAAGTGTCTGTGGCTCAGTTCTTATTTTTACCTTAAACTCATGTTTAGCTAATTAACTTTAACAAGATTGGGTTTAACTGTAGGTGTTTTCTACTGGAAGGCAAAGGAAAACACTTCTGGACCAGGAAATGGAAACTAAATAAATCATTTTTTAAATGCTTCTGGAACCATATTATTGATAGAAGACTGTTGCTTCATCTACTCATCGTCATTGTTTCCGACATCCTGTCATGTCTCGGTTTCTCTGTTCAACATGAAACTCACAAAATTTAATGAGAACTGGGATCCTTCAATGAAGACTTTTTGAAATCTTCAACTCTTAGATATGCCTGCTGCACTATAATCTGATCATTTACATAAATCATCCACATTTAACTCTGCTTAGCCTCCCCTCTGCTTCGTCTGCTCTGTTCAGGTGTCCTGTGAAGGTTCTGTACAGTGAAATGCTTTTTGGGCTTGGTTATCTGCTTTCCTCTAGCACAGGATCTAAATGTGACATTTAGATCAACAATATTTGGAACCAGCTGATAAAATGTTTCTTGAATTTCAGCCTAAAGTTGTTGCAGTTTATTAATGTAAACGTTGGTTGAGGAATCATTTAGTGTATCTTTACCGCCCCCTACTCTTTGTTGTTTTAAACACGTCTTCCTTCCTTGGTGTTAAGGTGGAAGTTTGTTTTTCTATTGATTTATGAAGAGGAGAATTATTCCATCCTTGTGCATCTTGTTGTAACTTGTTTTATATGTTATATAATGCATTGTTTTAACTTCTGGTGTTTGAATCTTAGCAGCACTGTGTTTGTTTCATTAACTAACTCTAGCAGTCAAATAAAACTATCTGTTAAAATATATAACTGAGAAATGTGTTATTTGTTGTGAATTGGCACCATATAAATAAACTGAATTGAAGTGATTTGGTTTGTTTTTGTCAGTGCCAGAGAAACGTTTTGTTCGGCCCAACAGGAAAGCTCCACACAAACAGCTTCCAGCTCCATAAACTATTAAAAAGCAAAAAGTGGGGCTGATTTATTTTTTTTTAACATCCTTCAGGCGATGCTTTTTAATTTTCATAGCTCTATATCAAACTGTACCAAGGGGCTGCCTGTTAGGAGCACTGTGGAGGCTAGTACCAGGTAAACCATCCAATGGTATAATGACATAAGCAGCATGCAATGTGCAGTAATGCCTGGACCATGCCAGTGTTCACAGGCAAATGGCTGATGGGTCACAAGCTAAATCTGTGAAGAGAGGTCTTACAAGTTCAGCAAGGCTGCAAAAATTATCTTTACTGTAAGGAATCCCTAATTCAGCAGCTATGCCCTGGCTTTGGCTTTTAAGAAGGAAATCAAACTACCAGGAAGGTCTGATTAGGCTAACATTTCAGTGAAGTATTCTGTCCTAAATGGGATAACATGTTCTATCTTAGTATTTATTATAGTGAAATTCAGTTCAATTCAGTTTTATTTGTATAGCGCCAATTCACAACACATGTCGTGGGGTTTGGAATGGTGTAGGGTTGTTGGGGAGGTTAGATTTAACTACTGAGTCTTAGAGTTTGGCCATTTTAGAATGGGCTATGTGTAGGGGTACTAAGTAAAATAATAAACTGATAAAGTTTGTCCATCTAGAGCCCACTGATGGCCATTGTTATACTAAAAACCACAAGGATTGGGATACCTCTCTCTGTCAGACTAATTCTAACCATTCTAACCATTGGAAAAGAGAAGGGGTCATACGGGTAGCAGAAATGGAGGGTGTGTTTGCACCTCAACCATTACTGAGCAGGTTTAGGCTAAACCTGACTCCCCCTTACTCCATCCAACAGGGAGGGAGGAAGGCAAATAATATCGACATGTTGGTTTTCACTCAGGTAAGTTAAGCCTGCTTAGGCCTACATAATAAATGCATGTCCAGAAGAGCTGGTGTTAATAAAAGATCCAACGTTAGGTGGTAATAGTTGTAATTATAGTTGACTGATATTTAAAACCAATATTCCTGAAGACAAGTGACCTGTACCATCATGAGTGTTGACTGCAACAAATACAACAGGAGGAAACAGAAACTACAGTTTAGGAAGTTTTGAAAATATAAATCCTGCACCATAGAATAGCAAAAGTGAAACTATTCCAGGAGCTGTAAATGTCTGTTTATTTTGCTAAACTCACTGAGCCACATTGCACAGGAAACTCTGGCCAAGCTCTTAATAATTTCTAATTAAACAGGATCTTCCTGATAGAATACAGTTATTTGAAATTGTCTATGGGATCATTTTAAATTCATAAATTTATCCTGAGCCAGATGTTTACTGTCAGCTACGGGTTAAAGAAACTGAGCAATGGTCACAAAGGCAGTTCACCGTGTTTTTTTGGCACCAGCCTGACTGCTGGGAAGAACGTTCTGTAATGAATCCGTTGGAGAACGCTGGGTGGCAAACAACAGACCTGAAGGAGTTAATATTGAGTTTATCAGTTTAAAGGCCGCGTTTTATATAAATATTTATTTATTAGATGTATTGTTTTGTATGGATATATTTATGAATGTGAAAACATGAGATTATCAGAGAGTTAGAAAACAATTAAATTAAAGCCACATGCTCACTCAGTGTAACTGGAGGGGTTCCAATAGAAAACATTTCACAGGTTAGACTAATAAACTCAGTTTGATTTCTTTGTATTATAACTCAAATGTCAGTATGACTGGTTTGTTTTGACTTCATTTTTCTGAACATAAATTAGATCTGTGTGTCTTTAAAGTGCGCTGAGATGACTTTTATTGTGAATCAGTGCTTTATAAATAAACTTATCCAAACATTGATGGTCACTCAGTCACAACTATCATTACATTGAGTTTTATCTTCTGGTTAAATGGCAGGTTGAGAATATTTCTTGTAATACCTTTTAATTATTTTATTTAACTCAAAATGAAAGTTTGTTTTCATTAAATAGTGCAAACAAGTTGAGGAAGTTATTATCAAAATGTTAACCAGAGGTACAAAACAGACCAGCGTTGAGAATTTAAAGTATAGCTAAGCAAAGATGTGTTCTTCCTGGTACAGTTGCTGAACCACATACCAGACATTTCATAGAAAAGGCAGAGATTTAAAAGTAGATCAGAATTGTTCTGGTCCATTTAGTTATATTGAACTGTTAATTTCTCCCGAACCTAAATCAACTGAAGGATTAAAGACCTCAGAGGACTATTACTATATCTGTTAAAGTTTACAGTAATACTGTGCATATGCATAAACTTCAACATACCCCCACACCTAAAACCCGTTTTCTCAACCAAACTTTGAAGCCAATCACCGCTTTAAGATGTTGGTGCACAAACATCTCCTCACAATTTAGCCTCCTAGAGGTAATCCACCATGGGTTTTATCATTAAGCATTATCCTTGTTGACAAGGTTTTTTTTGCACTGAAATTACACTAAAAATACCTCAAACTGAGCCCTACACTGCAGAGCCTCAGGAGGTTTGTAATAAAAGTGAATCAAACTGGACGCTTTGTGATACTCTCCCTAAAGGAAGTATACGAAGGTTTCACTTGCTTGGGGAAAGACGGGTCTCATATATTTCTTTACAAAGTTGAATGAGAGCCAGAAAGGGTGTAATACTTTTTGTTTCATTCTGAGTAGAAGTAGGCGTGTGTTTGCAAGTCTTTGTATTTAAAAAGGAGCAACTGTAAAAGATCACAGAGCTCGCCCTCATGTTCCCTGAAGAATCCTTGGAGGTGAGTTTTTCAACAAATATGAATTTGTTTCTTCAACATGATGTAGGACACGGCCGTCTTTACACGTGTCACATGTAAAGACAGCTTAGTCAATAGATTGGGCCATTAGCCGGACCGTGTAGAACCCGACTACATGTTGAGTAGTTAATTCAGCCAATTGTTTCAGGTGTGTTGGACCAGGGACACATCTAAAAGTAGCAGTACCTCAGTTATTGAAGACTGGAGTTTAACACCCCTGATTTAGGAGATGCATCATTACGTTTGTTAAGCTAATCTGATTTCTTCAAACAAATCTCATCCAAACTGTGACTAATTTTCCCATATTTTTGTGAATTAATCCAGTGTAACAAAACTCAACACCCTACAGGACCTGAACCACAAAGAGCAGAGAAGGATCAACAAATGTTGGCACCACTTTATTTTAATCTTTGTAATATCTTTTTTAAATGTCTGAATCAGCTGATGGCAAAGTGATGCTGTGGTTGAACCCTTTTTGTGCCCCGATTTCTTCTCACAATCCAATGTGCATGCTAGCTGAGGACTTTCAATTGGTCTTGCAGGGATTGTGTGGTTGTCTGTCTCCTGTGGTTCTGTGTTAGATCATTGATGGACTGAGCTGTCCAAGATGTACCCAACTGCTTCTTGGGTAGTCACCGCTTGGGTGCTGGAAACAAACTTGTTTTTTTTTGCATTTCTACTGAGGTGGAGCCATTTGAAGGAAAAATAGTTTCTTCATTCTTCTTAATTTTTTCTTTCTCTCCCTTCGGGTCCAATCGCCCTTTTGGTATTCAAACGTCTAACTTCTGTGTCATACTTTGTTTTTCTCACTATCCATTTTTTACATTGGTGTTCTATTTATCAGTTGCATTTGTCTTGAGAAGAAACATTTCCTAAAATATGTCCAGTCATATGAAGTTGTTGTGTTAACAGTGAGCAACTGAGGTCTATTTTCAGATCTGTAGTTGACATTTGCAGTGACAACTGCTAGTATTTCTAAGTATGTAATGCTTCAGATAACACCGCCTTCCAAATGATTTCAAACGTGAAGCTCACAAGAATAAAACTACATTTAACATTCATTCCTCTTATAGAAAGCAAATACAGCCTTACCTGTTGGACTTTACATGATTAGAATATTCTATTTTTACAATTTTCCTGATTTCATTTAAAATATCTTTATATAATTTACCCTCCCAGCTGAACAAGAAGACATAAACAGGTTCTGTTTGTTGTTGTTTTTCAGGAATTAGTCAGACCCTGACTGGAAATCCAAACAACACTTTAAGATCATTTGGATCTGCAAGTTGTGTTGCCAACACCCAACCGAGGTTTGTTGCGATTCATCTTTAACTCAACAGATCTAACATATATTAAATCATTAACATTGGTTATTTTGCAGCTGAGTTACCTGCTGCAGCAAAGACCAAACCTCCGCCTGACTGGCATTTACTTGCTGAAAACTAAAAATATATCTTAGAAAACGTTAATTTCGATTTGGTTTCACTGATCAAATCCTGACATTTCTTTGAAAGGTAAGCTGTCATAGAGTCAGTAAAGTACCTAGACATAAAGTCATACTTAATAATTAGAATAATATTGAAAAGTTCATTTATTCCAGTAACTCCACCACTGAGTGAAAAACATTATATAGATTAATTATACACAAAGGGATGATTTCAAATCTTTATTTCTGTTAATTATGATGATTTTCTGCTCACTGCTAATAAAAACACAACATTTAAGATTAGAAAATTACATTAGACCAAAAAAAGTCATTAAATGCAGGAATGTGGTCTTAATGAAAAGTATGCTTAAAACCTAATTTGAATCTGACAAACAAGCCTCATTTCAGCTCATATTCTAATTTACTGAGGATGTATAATTGGTCTTTATTTGCACCCTAACGTGCAAACACTTTTCAAAGAAATTCACCTTTTATCACAGTTTCATAATTTCACATTGAGCAAAATAACATTTTGTCTGAGTACATTTATTCTGTGGCAACAAAACCCCACATTAGGAAATATATAAAACACGTGATAAAAGTTTACTTAGTTTTAAACCTTTTAAAATCTTTACCCAGCAAGCCCTTCATCTTGGAGGATGTTGTGTAATTCGTTCATGGTTAGTTTCTCAGTTTCTATGAAAACTATTTTAATGCACCTGTATGAATGACCTGAGGACTGATTAGATAATAAAACAACAGTTTCTTACAGTTTCATCATTTTTGTGTCTGTCCTCTCATGTTTGACTACAGGCAGATTGACACCAAAGAAGAATCAGCTCTGACGATCAAGATGTGTCTGCTACTGATAAGAACTTTCATCACTGTTGTGGTTTTTACACTACTACTTTTGTTACACTGGAAGAACATTATCACCCTGACAGCTTTACTCGCAGCAGGAAAGAGAGTTTCAGATGTAGTCATCCCAGCATTAGATGATCCTAAGATATCAGGAGTGTTAACAGTGACAGTCACAGCATTTTTCATTTTGTCAAGCTCACTGACAACGACTCTCTTGGTCATTGTTACTGTCACTCTTTGGTTACATTGGTTCAACATCTTCCCACTGAAACATTTATTCATATTAGCTTCAGATTTTTACCAGTCAGTCACAGTAGGACTAAATCAGACCTGCACTGATTCAAAGCCAGGAGCTAAATGATTGGCTGATGTTGTTAAAGGAGAAAACCCTCTGCTTACATCACAAACAGGCCATCTCCCGCTTTACAAAGTTCCACTAGAAGAAAAACAAATCACCATTAAAGGGGGCCATGCTCAACCAAGAGGAGTGAATGCTGCAAGTTAGTGACAAGATGCAATCTGCTGGGTTTCCACAAAACGTTTTTGCCAACTTGAATAATTTACTGAATTTTTTGGCATCGTTTGATAACTAGTATAATCTGAAATGTATGTATTTTACTTGTAATCTGTATGATTTGATTAATTGACTTTGTAAAGTGCCTTGGGACGACAGGTGTTATGAATTGGCGCTATATAAATGAACTGCATTAAATTGAAAGTTTCCATTTTGGAGAGAAATCTATGAACTGTAACCGCACCATCTCGGTTCTTGGGAGATCACAGAGAAGCTGCATAACCTCTTCGCTAGTAAGAAGGTCAGTGAAATTGATGCTGCGTGTTTTGTAACTCAGGCTGAAAATGAGGCCCTGAGAGAAAGAAAACAGCTGGAGGTTTCAGTTGAGAATCTGGAGGTTCAGGTTCGACTTGGTTTAGCCAAACTGGAGGAGATTAGGTAGATCAGAGAGAAAAATGAAACAGCATGAAGCAGTGATCAGCAGGAATGAAAACTTGGAGTTTGATGTCCTTCTATTATCTATTATCTATCTAACATGACATTATCTATTATCTATCTAACATGACATTTGCTAATCTTCAAAAAACTTTAGGGCTCTTATCCTACATAACCATAACTATATCAGTGCGTGAACCACTGACAGTTCACACAACATGGAGAACAAGGAAATGCTGCAAGAAGTTTTATATTTCCCATGCTGTGGGGGTGGGAAAATACCGTTCCTGTGTAGATATTGATACTTCACACCACTTAGGGATGGAGCAACTTAAAAACCTGCACAGGAACCTTCTGAACCATCTCTTTTGGGGCTCTGTGTGGTCTCCTGTTGTAAAATGGGAGTTTTTACTCTCCTTCCTCTCTGTACACCGTCCGTTTCTCTTCAGTTCCGAGACCCAACCAGTAAAACCAGCAAAGTATTTACCGTGTGAAATAATGAGAAATGGTTAAGTATAAAATCAAGATTTAATGCCAAAATTGATCAGTGTACAGAGTATACAACTGAACAGATACAGAGTGACATTCACCTTCGGTACTGGGCCCCCCTCAGCCCATCTTAGGGATGAACCGAGAGGAGCAAAGAATGGAGCGTGAGTCCTGCTTTTATCTATGCCTGTTCCTAACCCTCCTAAAGGGTGTCATCCTCTTGTATCAGTTTATCTTTGACTATGTGTTGCGTCTTATGTGAAATCAATAGTTATGTTGTGTGAGCTGTAGCAGTGAGCGGTGCGGCAGATAAGCAACAAGTGCAGATATATTTAATTAGGGCAGCTAAGAGATGATTAGGAGAGGCCACAGAATCATACATCCATAACACCTCCTTTCTGCTCTGTTCTCAACTGAAAATGACGTCTAAAAGGTTTTCTGTAAATGAGGTGTTGTCAACCTCTTTGAACATGTAGGTGACATAGAGGAGTCATGTCTGAGACAGAGGATAACATTGAGGAGAACCATGATAATGAGGCATCCTCCTCTGATGAGAATAAATCCATGTTGACCCTTCTGTACTCTCTCAACTACACTAACTTTAAAGGAAGCATATCATGCTGTCATCAGGTCTGCTTTAAGACTTTCTGACCACTCTCTGGTCCACCTCATCCCAACCTACAGGCAGAAATTTTTAGCTTCCAAACCTTTGGTTCAGACTGTTCAAAAGTGGACTATTGGTTCACTTCACATTTGAGGAAGCTGCTGAGCGATAAGGAAGAGGCTCACAGCAGTGGGGACCAGGCCCTGCATAAGCAGGTCCGGAACAAACTGAATAAGGAGATCTAAGCAGCGAAGAGAAGCTACAGTAAGAAGCTAAAGAAAAGCTTCTCACATCGAGATGCTTCTGCTGTTTGGAATGGTTTGAAAAACCCTACTATCTACAGGAGAGCTTCTCCCCCAACCCTGAGCAGAACCCTCTCCTGGCAAATCAGTTGAATAGCTTCTACTGCAGGTATGAAAAGTATGCAGTTGACACCTCAGCTCAACTCCTCCACATCCCATTCAGACACAAATTCTTGCCATACATCAACCACCCCCCTACCTTCAGACCCCCTGTCTGCACTGAGGATTTAATTCAATTTAATTCAGTTTTATTTATATAGTGCCAATTCACAATACATGTCGTCTCAAGGCACTTTACAAAGTTAATTCAATCGAATCATACAGATTTCAAGTCAGGTACATACATTCCAATTAATCCTAACTATCAAACAGTGCAGTCTGGTTCAGTTATTTATTCAAACTGGATAAAAAGTTTTCCTATGTAAGGAAACCCAGCAGATTGCATCCAGTCAGTGACTTGCAGCATTCACTCCTCCTGGATGAGCATGTAGAGACAGTGGACAGTCACTGGTATTGACTTTGCAGCAATCCCTCATACTGAACATGCATGTAGCAACAGTGGAGAGGAAAAACTCCCTTTTAACAGGAAGAAACCTCCAGCAGAACCAGAACCAGGCTCAGTGTGAGCGGCCATCTGCCACGACCGACTGGGGGTTAGAGAGAACAGAACAGAGACACAAAAAGAGCACAGAAGCTCTGATCCAGGAGTACTTTCTATAGCAAATAGCAAAGTGAAACATTAATGGTTGTAGCTCTTTTAGAGGCTTTATCTAGGAGAGAAAGACAGCTAAGCAGATGAACTCTGAGCCAGATTTCAAGTCTAGAGGATGAAACAGAGCACATGGAGTTAGTCACAGTGGAAGCTCAGCCAGTTGCTATGTCTAGGAGAGAGAAAGGGTTAAACACTTAAAGACAGGGCCCAGTGTATCATCAGTAAAAGGTGAGCATTAAGTTGTTGGTAGCAGAATCTTGGACGATGCCCCTCTCCAGAAAGGTCTCACAGGTAGATACAGAGTCAGAACAGGTGTAGCTTCTAGGAAGAGAAAAGAGAGAAAACATAAAGTTAGAAGTTGAAATAACAGCAAATAATGCAACATTGGAGAGTAGTATGAGAATGTAGCGAAGATGGTGAAAGTGGTCATTATGTCCTCCAGCAGCCTAAGCCTATAGCAGCATAACTACAGAGATAGCTCAGGATAACTTAAGCCACTCTAACTATAAGCTTTATCAAAAAGGAAAGTTTTAAGCCTAGCCTTAAAAGTAGACAAGGTGTCTGCCTCACGGACTAAAACTGGGAGCTGGTTCCACAGGAGAGGAGCCTGATAACTAAAGGATCTGCCTCCCATTCTACTTCTAGAGACTCTAGGAACCACCAGTAAACCTGCAGTCTGAGAACGAAGTGCTCTGTTAGGAACGTATGGAACAATCAGATCTCTGATGTATGATGGAGCTAAATCATTAAGGGCTTTATATGTGAGGAGGAGAATTTTAAATTCTATTCTGGATTTAACAGGGAGCCAATGAAGGTAAGCTAAAATAGGAGAAATATGATCTCTCTTTTTAATTTTCATCAGAACTCTTGCTGCAGCATTTTGAATCAGCTGAAGGCTTTTAACTGAATTTTGTGGACATCCTGATAGTAAAGAATTACATAGTCCAGCCTTGAAGTAACAAATGCATGAACTAGTTTTTCAGCGTCACTCCTGGATAGGATATTTCTAATTTTGGCAATGTTCCGGAGATGAAAGAATGAAATCCTAGAAACCTGTTTAATATGGATTTCAGAGGCAGATGTAAATAGGCTCTTTCAGCGCCTGAAAACAAAGAAGGCCTCAGGACCTGATAATGTCTCCTCATCATGCCAGAGAGCCTGCGCCGACCAACTGGCACCCAACTTCACCAAGATTTTCATCAAGTCTCTGGAGCTGTGTGAGGTTCCCTCCTGTTTCAAACGCTCCACCATCATCCCAGTACCCAAGAAACCCACCATCACAGGATGAAATGAATCCTGGCCTGTCGCCCTGACGTCTGTGGTCATGCAATCCTTTGAGCTACTACTGTGAAGCACCCGAAGAACATCACAGGCCCTTGCTGGACCCTCTGCAGATTGCCTACAGGGCAAACAGGTCGCCAGATGATGCAGTCAACCTGGGACTACACTTCATCCTGCAACACCTCGACCACCCGGGATCCTGTTTGTGGACTTCAGCTCGGCCTTCAACACCATCAACCCAGACATCCTCCACCAGAAGCTCATCCAGCTCAAGGTACCAACCTCCACCTGTTACTGGATCACCAGCTTCCTGAAGACCTGGCAGCAACAGGTGAGGCTGGGAAGCGTCTCCTGCACAAGAACCATCAGCACCGGCGCCCCCCAGGAGTGTTTTCCATGCCCCCTTCTCTTCTCCCTGTACACTAATGACTGCACCTCAGGGACCCATTTATTAAACTCCTGAGGTTTGCAGATGTCACCACTGTAACTGGACTGATCCAGGACAGTGAGGAGTGTGGTTACAGATGGGAGGTAGATCAGCTGGTCCACAAGTGTGCTCATAACCACCTGCAGCTATCCCTGCAAAGACAGTGGTGATGACAGTGGACCTCTAGAGAACTGCCCCCACACTGCCTCCCCTCGCCATCCTTAACAACATTGTGTTGAATTGTGGACCACTTCTGGTTCCTAGGAACCACCATTTCTCAAAACCTGAGATGGTCCTCACACATAGACAATGTTCGAAAGAAGGCCCAGCAGAGACTGAACTTCCTGAGGCAACTCAAGAAGTCCAACCTTCCACAGGAGCTGCTGGTCATCTTCTACACTGCCATCATTCAGTCTGTCCTGTCTTCGTCCACCTCAGTGTGGTTTGAATCATCCACTAAACAGGACAGGTCCAGACTGCAACCAACAATCAGGTCTGCAGAGAGAATCATCAGGGCTGACCTTCCCTCCATCCAGGACTTATACAGGTCAAGGGTCAGGAAAGGGCAGATAACGTCTCTGCAGACCCCACACACCCTGCACACAATCTGTTTAGGCTTTTACCTTCAGGTGGCGCTACAGAGCACTGTTTGCTAAAACCAGCCGCCACAGAGACAGTTTCTTCCTCCAGGCTGTTTCTCTGATGAACTCTTGACAGTCAGAGCTCCAGAACAACACCATGCATACTTGGACTGATCTCACATTATATTCTCTTGTTAAGTTAATTGTGTATATATGTATATTTCTATTTCCATTATTATATATATGTACATATATTAAAAAAATCTTCACTAAGAGCAAAGTGTACAGGAGTCAGATTCCTTGTTTGTCTGTACAAATTAGACAATAAAGCTTATTGAGATTATTTTTCTCTGATTCCAGCTAGACTTAGGACTCTAACATCCTCAAAATGTTTCCAGGCCCCACCAAACACTCTGTCAGCCATGCCCATAAAATCAGCCTTTGAACTCTTCATAACACCATCAATTGAAAAGGATATACGTGAGACGACACGTTTATAGTGAAGGCCTGTGTATGGAGATAGTTGGAAGAAGTGGATGGACCTCACTTACAAGCATACATTGGGTTACTCATTTTGGCAGGATTGTACAAGTCAAAAGGCAAAGCAATAGCAAGTGTTTGGACTGCTGACACAGAAAGGGCAATATATCCATCAACCATGTCTCTAAATACATTCCATGTTTTCCTGCTTGTTATGCTTTGATGACAGAGAAACAAGGGGTCAAATTGAACCCAAATATAAAATGTGTTACTTTTCATCATAACTGAAATTGCTTTTCGTTGAAAAAGTTATACATCACAAAAAATATGTAATAATTTAAAGCCATTAAATCAGTGAGATTTTATGGTGATCTGCATATTTCTCCATAACAGTTAGAATTTCAGAATTATTTGGAGGTTTAAACTGCTAGGGTGAAAATGACCCCAAAGATAAATATGTTTGTAAATTTCAAGGTAGAAGGAGGGTTAAACAAACCTAAACAAGTTAACATCTCAAATTAATGGACAAGTCGAGCAGAGAAATACAAGATTGTGATCTGTTTTGCCCAAAGCAGGTCTTTCTGTAGAGATGTCTGAGTCCTTGACATTTGCATTAAACAAATCCAATGTTGGAACATTGGAAGTGTGGTCGGAAAGCCTGGCAGAGAAACGCTGGAGTTTGGGATATGATCCTGCAGCCATGTCTCAGTGAAACACATAATACTGCAATGCTGATACTCTGGCTGGGTCCTTTGTAAGGCATGGAGTTCATCCAACTTGTTTCCCAACAATCTCATATTGCCCATCATAATGAATGGAAGAGATGGTTTACACTTCCTTGTTCTCTCTCTTCTCTTTGGTCCTGCTTTGTTTTCACATTGCCTCCTTTTCTCATTAGGGACGTGGGGTTGTAATTGAAGTATTATTTGAGCTTTTGAGATATTGATCACAAAAGTAAAAATGCACAGCCTCCGATACTGCGGTGGATAGTCATCCAAAAAATCTATTTGTATCCACCGCAAGAGGAATTAGAGTTCTTAAAAAGAATATATCAGAATGAAAGTAACAGCTACTCAAACATGCTGCCACCTTGAGTGGCGCAATTCTAGAATTGAGTATGAGGATAGCAGGAAGACTCTGAAACAACTGAAAATAACTTTTACTGTAGCAAATATTCTTGGATAATATCTGCTCCAATAATAACAGTTTAGAAAAGTTCTGGTTTGATTAAAAGAATGGAGTCTGTTTCAGCAGCCAAGCTGGTGTTCTGCTCCAGTACAACAGGGGGCGGTAATTGGACCAATCAGCTGCTTTGTCTCAGTGTGACATCCAGCAGAAGTAAAACAAAAGGCTCCAGCAGCAGCTTGTTTGGACTCAGCTAAAAGACGGTTGTGTTAATAAATTACTGGATAAACTTATAAAGTAATAATCCGGATCATCCCACACATAATATTTTAAAACCATGCTGGGAAAGGAAAAAAACAAATTAAGTTTTGGTTGGATTATCAATAATATAGCGGAAGAATTTCAAATATATGAAAAAGAAATAAGTTCAACGTTGCCTTTGCCAGTGGTACCACCGTGGCTATTACCAGAGGCAGTGGTGGTAATGGCATTGATGGAAAAGAAAAGGGATACAAAATGTAGTTTAGATTCAAGTATAATACAAGAATATATAAACAATTACTATCAATATGTCCAATTTGACACAGACGCATAAAAACAGATGAAAAAATAGGAAAGCATTTGTAATACCAGAATTTAAAATAAAAGTAGTAAAAAGAATTCAAATGGATTTATCAGTATATTCATGAGAATTATTATCCATATTGCTAGCATGTGCAGTGGGTGAAGGATTAAACCCATTAAACACAACCATAATTGTGTTCAGACTCAAGCTTCAGCATTATTAAGTTTAAAACATACTCCCATTTGCAAGATGGTTAGGCCAGACATTTTGTTGGATAATACAAACAACTTTTTCATTTAGAATACAAGGATGGAGAATTAATATACGTTGTTTTTATGGATACACAGCACATGTATCTAGAGTTGGGGCGGAATGAGATGGCGTGACAGTATAGCAAAAGAAGTTGCAACACAACATAACAATTGTAGGACTTTTACTAATTATAATTAGTAGTGTCAGAGTGAGAAATATAATTAAACAGAGAATCCAGGAAAGAGTGCAAGAAAGGTGGACATGACAGAAAGGAAAGGGGAGAGATTGTTTTTTATAATCAACGGGATAGTAGAGAAATAAGAACTGGAAGAAGGCAGTAAAAGGAGGAAGGTTAATCACAAGATTATAGATTTGGACATACAGTGACTTAATTCTACATTGTTTAAAGAAAAGAAACAAGTAGGAAGTGAAGAAGTGGGCATTAACATGTAGGATATTGGAAGTGTCGAAATATGCCCTAAAGGAAGGAAATTTGAGGAGGAGAATTTACCATGGTGTATTAGCTATTCAATTTCCAAATTCACTTCGTTGTATTTATATAGGCGCCATTCACAACACATGTCGTCTCAAGGCACGTTCAAAAAGTCATGGTATAACTATTCGCGAATATACTCTAATCATTGAACGTGCATCCAGATTCTGTTATTTATTTCAAATGTAGATAAAAGTTTTTAAAAAAAAAAAAAAAAAAAAGGATCTAAGGAAAGGAAACCCAGCAGTTGCATCCATTCAGTTACTTGCAGCATTCACTCCTCCCGGAGAACAATGTAGAGACAGTGGACAGTCACTGCGTTGACTGTTGCAGGCATCCCTCATACTGAGCATGCATGTAGCGACAGTGGAGAGAAAAACTCCCTTTTAACAGGAAGAAACCTCGCTAAAACCAGGCTCATTGTGAGCTGCCATTTCCTACGACCGACTGGGGGTTAGAGAGAACATAGCTAGAGACACAAGAGAACAAATGAACACTGATTCCAGGAACTTTCTATGGTAAAGAAATTAAATGTTAATGGATGTAGCTCCTTTTAGTCGTTTCACCTAGAAGAAGGACCAGATAAACTCTGAAGGCCAGTTTTCATTTTAGAGTACGTGAAGAGAGCACCGAAGAGTTAGTCCACAGTAAAAGCTCAGGTCAGTAGCTATATCTGATGGAGATAGAAAGGGTTAAACGACGTGAAGACAGGGTCATTTGGAAATCATCGCAGAGGGTGACACCATAGCTGTTGCCATCAGAAGCTTGGAGGATTCCCCTCTCCAGAAAGGTGTTTAGTAGACACAGAGTCAGGACAGGTGTACTCTAGGAAAAGAAAACGAGAGAAACAAAGTTACAAGCTGAAATAACAGCAAATAATGCAAAATTGAGAGTAGTGTGAGAATGTGGCGAAAGGGTGAAAGTGGGTCATTATGTGCCTCCAGCAGCCTAACCTATAGCAGCATAACTAAACAGATAGATAGCTCATGATAACCTAATCACTCTAACTATGAGCTTGTGATCAAAAAGGAAAGTTTTTAAGCCTGCCTTAAACAGTAAACAGTGTGATCCGCCTCACTGACTAAAACTGGGAGCTAGTTTCACAGGAAGGACCTGATAATAAAGGATCTGCCTCCCTTCTACTTTTAGGAGACCTAGGAACCAACCAGAACCTGCAGTCTGAGAACGAAGTGCTCTGTTAAGGAACTATGGAACATCAGATCTCTGATGTATTGATTGGTGAGCTAAATCAATATAAGGGTTTAATATGTGAGGAGAAATAACTTTTTAAATTCTATCTGGTTTAACAGGGAGCGAATGAAGGAAGATAAAGTAGGGGAAATATTGAATCTCTCTTTTTATTTTCATACAGAACTCTTGCTGAACATCATTTTTGAATCAGCTGAAGCGCTTTACTGCATTTTGTGGACATCTTCTCTGATAGTAAAGAATTACAATAGCCCAGCCTTTGAAGTAAGACAAATGCATGGTGACTAGTTTTTTCAGCAGTCTCTGACAGGATAGTGTCTTAATTTTTGGCAATGTTCCGAGATGAAAAAGGAATCCTAGAAACCTGTTTAATATGGGTTTTATAAATGACATGTCCCTGGTCAAAATAACACCGAACGGTTTTTTACTTTATTATCGGAGGGTCAATTATATGCCATCCAGTAAGTGAATTTGACTAGCATTTTCTTTTTTAAAGACCGTCCGTCCAACTAAGACGACAACTTCTGTCTTTGTACCCCCCCCCCTCCTGAATTTAGAAGGCAGAAAATTTAAAGTCATTCTAAGTTTTTATCTCTTCAAGACCATGCTTTGTAGTCTATCTAACTGGTTTGGGCTCATCATGTATATATATGGAAAGTAAAGCTGAGTATCATCAGCGTAATAGTGCAATATTTTATTCTATGCTGCCTGATAATTTTTACCTATGGAAAGCATATATATTACGTAAAGAGAATTTGGCCCAAGTACTGAACCCTGTGGTACTCCACAATTAACCCTGGAATTATTAAAGATGATTTATCATTTACACTGAAGCAAACCTGTGCATCTGTCAGACAAATAAGATTTAAACCCAGCCTTAAGCGCTGTGTTTTCCCCTCTATCACCTACAGCATATTCCACCTTTCCTAATGAGAATATTATGATCTGACTGTAACAAATGCAGCACTGGAGATCTTACAGAACCAGTATCGACACAAGTCCATTTATCTGAGGCAATAAGAATACTCATTAGTGATCTTCATCCAGAGAACTGTTTCAGTGCTTATGATGAGCTCTGAAACCTGACTGAAAGTCTTCTAAACATGTCACTTGCCTGTGTAAATGGCTCACACATTTGATTAGCAACTATTGTTCTACTAGAATTTTAGATCTAAGAATGGAAGATTGGATATAGGCTCTGAATTTTATAAGTCATCTCGAATTCAAGCGAAGGTTTCTTAAGCCAAGGTTTATTACAGCACGTTAAAAGCTTGTGTCTAAACATACCCATTGTACTAGTAGTAAATTAATCATATCTAAAATGGGGCTTCATAAATCAGAGGGAACATGCTTCCTTAAATAATTTGGGTTGGATTGGTTGTGCTGAAGCATACAAGTTGAAGGTTTAGATGAAGCCTAACATATTTCTGGATAACTCTGAAGCTCCACAGGATCAAAACAGTTCCAATAACCAAAAGGATCAGTTCTACAGTTATTTCAATGTTTTGTCTCACTGTTAGTATGAGTAGTTCTCTCTGGGATTAAGGGTGCAATAGTTTCTTCATGTAATATGAATAATTTATTTTGAAGAACATCCCATAAAGTCATGACTGACTGAGAGCTAATTGGATTCGCTCACAGAGCTATAGACTCGTGATTAAATTCTAGCAAACTGACTCAAAAGAAACCTAGGATTATTCTTGTTCTTCTTCTATAAGGTATATGAAATAAGCTGTTCAGCTTGGTGAAGTGTCTTTTTATACAACAGTAGGCTTATTGTTTCCAGATTAATTAGGAACCGTCTAGGTGTGTAGAGCGCCATTTTTTCTCCAATTTGGTTCTAACATTGTGCTTTAAAGTACGCAGCTCTGTGAATTAAACCAAGGAGCTCTACCCTCCTAATGAAAAATAATTGCCTTCTTTTCAAAGGGCTGCATGTCTAATGCACCACGCAATGATGAGTAACCACTCTGAACAAGAGAATCAATTTGTGAAGGGAATAAACTAAATTATTGCCCTCCACTCTGTTTTTCTGTGATAATGAGGATACATTACACGAGTGGGAACAGATTTCTTTGAAAGTTGTTACAGCATTGGTCCTGAATAATGATCTACTATAATGAAATTTTTCTTTCAGGTGTGGAGTACTCGGTTAAATTAAACAGTCAAATGAAGACAAACTGGTAGGGTAGTTTTTGTTAAAATGTTTTTAAGTGTAAACGCCCACTTGAGTCTAGAGATGCAAGTCATTAAAGGCCTATATTTAAGCTGATCACTTTTCAGTGTCAACAATGAATGTTAAAACCCCCAACTAGAATAACTTATCTGTATTTAACACTAAATCAGATAAAGGCTGAAACTGATCTAATAATATGAGAGTAAGGGCCTGGTGGACGGTACAAAACAACAAACAGAATGTTTTTAGTGCTTTCAAGTTTGGGATGCAGGACAAGAAAATAAAGGGATTAAGGATTTCAAAAGCAGTTTGTAGTGCTACGTTTGATTGGCTCTGGGACTAAGATCCGAGTAATCGGGACTGAAAGATGGTTGCTACTCCTCCTCCTCGTCCCAGATCTTTCGTACATGTGAAATTTAATAATATCAGTGAGTGAGTTGACTCATTTTATAGTAACATAAGTCCTCTTGCTGCATCCTGTGTTACTGTGAGACAAAGTAATACAATCTATTGATCACAAGCAGGTCACTACTAGCATAGTCTTTGGAGAGAGATCTTATGTTCCAGTAAGCCCCATTTTAATTGTTGTTATTTTTATTTTTAAGTCTGGAGTTGTTTTATTTTATTTTATTTAGATTTATGCCTGGTAGGTTTCCTCTTTTTAGAGATAATCTTTTGTAGTCTATTCAATATTTGCCGTGGCGAGACACTGTCTTAATAGGGTAATGGGTGGGTAGCAGTACAGAAGCTGCAAGAGGAGTGTTTAAAACTATGACCTGCTTTCCTGTAAATGAACCTGGGTTTGTCATAGTTTTTGGAGACTAATTCAATTCGTCCAGATTCTTAGAAAGAAGAGCTGCTCCATCCAAGTGGATGGTGCCCGTCTCTCCGATCAGACCAGGTGTGTGTTAACACAAAAGACTTGGGGTTAACGCCAAGTTTATGGGATCAATGTAGCCCACATCGTTGTCTGGACACCACCTAGACAGCCAGCGGTTTGAATGACAGCATGCGGCTATAAAACATGTCGTCACTGGTTCAGATCGGGGAGGGGACCAGAGAAAATTACGGAGTCCGACATTGTTTTGGCAAACTTACACACCGAATCAACACTAACTAGTTGACCTCCGATTGACGTAACCGGGATGGTCATTACCGTGCCACGTGAATAGACCTAACTCATTGACTGTATTTACCTTATCCTTAGCCCGCGAGTTTTCAGGTAGTGATTTGAGTCGCCCGTTCTGGCCGCCTTGTCAGACCTTGATATGGTCGCTGGTGTCTCTAGTGCCACGTTTCTGGACTATGAGGCTGCCAATTAACCAGAGTTGGGCCTCTCAGCGGGTGTGGTCGCTGAGCGGGGAAAATCTATTAGAACGCAGACGGGTTGGTGGTGACCTGTGGGCTGAGATCTAGAACTATGCTTCCCTGCGTACCGTCACCCAGCCGGCCTGAGATCCCGGCCTGCGCGGGCTCTGCCGGAGGACTGCTACGGGGAGCTAACCTCGGTGGCTCCACCTTGGCTAAGGGGCCTCGCTATCTGCTGGGTTTTTCAACAGTGCGGAGCCAGGCCTCCAAATCCGACACCTCGCCTCCAAGCTACCAAAATGCTACATTTTTTACACGTACCATTATCACTAAAAGGAGGCAGAGGAGTAACTGAACATCTGACACAGAGAGCACAGAGAGAGGAGGAGACTCAGAAAGAGAAACAGCAGAACGGGTAGCCATGGTGGCGCTAAAGCTAACGCTAAGCTAGCGACCCCTTCCACTACTAGATAAAACAAACCGTGTAAGACACGGAGAGTCCCAAACGTTAAATACAGCAACAGAAAGTATGTGTTTTAACGTGCTTATGTATTATAACAAGTAAGAGATATCACAGTAGAGAGAAATCAGATCAAACGGGAGAGCCTTCACACACTAAACAATCCACCAAGTGCAAAACAGGAAGTGACGAATACGCCTTACCACGCCTCTTCCTCAGTGAAACCGCTTCCAGTCTTGTGACATAACACATGAATGCCTAAGTTAAAGAAAATTTTAATTTGATAGATACTTTGCAAAGACGTTTAGGTAGCAGACATATTCACATTATAGTTAGATTTTTCAAAAAAACTAAATTAATAAATAGAATTTGATTGTTGTAATAGTTATCACTCATAAAATATGTTTCAAAGCCCCAAAGTACTATTGCAGTCTAACATTTCACAGATAGTAGGTAAAAAGTATTTGCACCAGGTGGTCTATAACAGCAATCAATCAACATTGACTTTAAGTGTGGTAAATATACTTACAACCAAAGTATTTCAGTGTCATCTGTCATTACATCATTTCTAATTTTAACTGGTATATAATCTTGAATATAGCAAGCTACTCCGCCACTATCTCTCCTATATGTATTATGTCCTTGAACCCTCAATTTATTATCTTCAAAAGTCGAGTCAAGATGAGTTTCAGAAATTACTAAAACATGCAAATTATTACAAGGCAGAAATCTGAAATGTAATCAAATCGCAGAAATGTCATAAAATGAAAAGCAGTCTTGTGAGAAAAAAAAAGCTGTGAAAATTGTTGTTGGAAACTTTTTCATTATTTGTCTGACTATAGATATGAGCAAGTTTATGTCAGTGGATCTTTTCTTGGATCCATTTTCTTATTTTTGAACATCAACATACCTGCCTTATTTGAAGGAAATGTTCTCTTCTTTCTTCCTCTGTTGTCGCAGACCTCCAAAAGCCAAATGTGTCCAATGAGGAGGAAGCTTCTGCCATCCAACAGCTCTGTAACCAGGGGAGCAGGTCTAGTTGTGACCAGGAGGAAGCAGAACCTGAATGGACTGAAGAGGCACAGATGGAACCAGATCCTCATCTGACCAAACGGGGGAAACCAAGACTTCCATGGATTAAAAAAGAAGAGGAGGAACCAGATTCTTTAATGATTAAACCTAAATGGTGGGTACCAAAACATTTACCATCTAAACAGGACCAGAAAGACCTCTGCCACAGACTAAAGGGAGTACAGCTTGTCCAGAACCAGGCCATTGCTTTGATTGAGATTTCTACTCTTCAGGAAGGTGATTTGGGTGAAGAAGATCCAAGACCTCCAAAAGATCAGGCAGAAAGCCCCTCCTTTGTGTCAGAGAGTCAAACCGACACCAAGAAAAGGTCTTTGAAATGTGACATTTGTGGGAGATGTTTTAAGAATACGCATTTACTAAAACAGTATTACAGAACCCACACAGGTGAGAGGCCTTTTTCTTGTCAAACATGCGGAAAAAGTTTCTCTCAATGTGGTAATTTAAAAGTTCACCAGAATGTCCATACAGCTGAGAGACCTTTTTTTTGCGAAATATGTGGGAAAAGTTTCTCTCAGTCTGGTAATTTAAATGTTCATAAGAGAGTTCATACAGGTGAGAGACCTTTTTCTTGTAAAACATGTGGGAAAGCTTTTATTTTCCGCTGTCACTTAAATGCACACCAGAGAACCCACTTGGGGGTGAGACCTTATTCATGTGGAATATGTGGAAAACGGTTTGTTGAAGTTACCAGACTGAATATCCACATGAAAAAAAAAACACAAGATGATTAGTAGTCATTTGACTCTCACAAAGATTTGCAATTATAAATACTTAAACATTTCTTGATAGTTTTAGCCGTTAGCAGTTTTAGCTTACAATGGAAAGCCTATAGCTTCCTTAAAGTCAAACATGTACCTTCAAAATACCATTAATAAAAGGATTGAAAATGCATAAGCGTTGACGGCGCTTTGGCCGATCTGTGTTTAAAACCACACTTTAAATACAGTTTGTCTTTAAAGTCAACACAGAACAAATAACTAGCCTCAGGCTGGAATGTCTGTTTACATTAGCTGGACAGACAGTTTGCTAGCATGTTGAAGCTTAGTTACTTTTTATTGATCTCTGCAAACTGAACTTTCATTTCTTTTAAATGGGTTTTTGTTATATTTTTATGGGAATTTTAAATGGGTCCAAGTTTCTGCCGAGGTTTATAACAAATTACTGGTTGTAGTGGACATGTTTTAAATTTATAAAGGCTGTTCATTTGATTTTTAATGTTTTTTGTCAAAATGTTTCACTTTATTTGACACATTTGATACATTTATTTTTAGAATTTTTAGAATATATTTTTTAGATTAGTCTTCATTTTGTTGTCGTAAAAAGCTTCAAGTTTGTTTTATAGTAAATTTTCAATTGAATTGTTTTGTATCTAAAGAGATCCTAATTTTAAAGTGAATTTTAAGTTTTTAATGCAATAGAGATCAGAAGGATGACAATTTATTCCTTTGTAATTACTCCAACCCTCTTTCTTTTCTTTTTTTTGTTAAATTAGTTTTTTGAAATGGTTTGTGTTCCTGTTTTTTCACCTAGCTGTACACATAATGGCACTGACTGTGGACAACTTTGATTTTCTTCTTTAGGACATTTGTGTTCGGTGACCGTGAGCGGCCACGCTCACTTTGTTTATAACTGCTGCTGCACGAAAATCTGTGATGCATCACAATCTGTGACTGCAGGGGGCGATAGCGTGCATTTCTCTACATATACGTCTTGAAGACAAGCGAGAAGTAGACCATTTGCCTAAACTGCGTAAGCACTGATACATTCCAGATTGTTGACTTCACTAAACATTTGATTACCCTCACATTGACTGAAAATGTAATGTATTCTATTGAATTTGAAGCTGAACACTAAACCATTACATTGAATGCCTGTCGTTTGAATATGTAAATCCACTGTAACCGTTTATTAAAATGTTAAACACTTAATAAATAATCCCAAGTGCTTTGTTAGAAGGGGGGCGTTCAATACAGTACCTCCAATGATTTTATTGATTTTCATTGTTTGTTTTGAAAATATTGAAATGATATACAACTGGGTTTTTTTCCTGGTTTTTGTGACATTTACACCATCAAGCATCTCTCATCTCGTCTATGGTTTTAGTTACAATATCATGACTTGTGGATTATTTTTGTCCCATGAAGTCTTCTGTGCATGGAAGGAGTCAACATGAAGTTAAACGAAGGTAGAGAACCTGTAATATAACCAAGACTAGTAAACTTAGATGGAGTTTAAGTTTTATTAAGAATCTTGTTATGGGGAAATTGGAAGAACTTGAACATGGATTAGTGGTTCTTGATGTTTTCTGTGGTCCAGAGTCTTTAATGTAATGAGGTCCAGGGAGAGTGGCTGGAGCAGAGTCCAGGAGAAGGTTTTTTGTTACTAATGGAAACCGTAAAAACCGAGTAGAGCTGAGTAGGTACTAGTGGAAAATGGCCATTAGTCAGAGAATCTGGCGATACGATTGTGTTGTAATTAAACAGGGAGGGTCAGTTTACACTAAGTAAACACTAATAATTCACTATTGATTATTGTGGGCAGGCTGACAAACCCCTCCTGTCCCTCCTCATCCAACAAGTCTTGTGTTGCATTAGGCTATCGTCATGCGAGCTCAGACTGTCTGTTTCCAAGTTTAGCTTGTGGTCGATGTTTTGTTATAATCACACAGCTTAGGTTTGAAGTCTGTGTTTCTTGTCAACATCAGCTGTGTTTGCCTATCTGCATCATTCTGAAACTGACTTTATACAAGTCTCCCAGAGAAGAAATATTCTGTGCAGCTCCTGAAGAGACTGTGTCACCTCCTGTCCACAGTCAATAACATTTTATTTATCAGCTCTTATTCTGAGACTGGGTCCTGGCTGGGCTCCAAAACATTCATTTCATCTCACCATCCCATGCTGTTGGACAGACACCTGTTGCCTGGTCTCCTCCTTCAGAGAAAACCCTAGGCCAGTCCAGGAGACAATGGCTGACCCCTCAACCACACAGAGAAAAATGATTTTTACCAGCTCCTTGCCTGAGGTGGGATATACAGGGGTTGGACAATGAAACTGAAACACCTGTCATTTTAGTGTGGGAGGTTCATGGCTAAATTGGACCAACCTGGTAGCCAGTCTTCATTGATTGCACATTGCACCAGTAAGAGCAGAGTGTGAAGTTTCAATTTGCAGGGTAAGAGCACAGTTTTGCTCAAAATATTGAAATGCACACAAAAATTATGGGGTGACATACCAGAGTTCAAAAGAGGACAAATTGTTTGTGCACGTCTTGCTGGCGCATCTGTGACCAAGACAGCAAGTCTTTGTGATTATATCAAGAAGCCACGGTATCCAGGGTAATGTCAGCATACCACCAAGAAGGGACGAACCACATCCAACAGGATTAAACTGTGGACGCAAGAGGAAGCTGTCTATAAGGGATGTTGGGTGCTAACCCAGATGTATCAAAAAAACATAAAACCATGGCTGCCCAAATCACGGCAGAATTAAATGTGCACCTCAACTCTCCTGTTTCCACCAGAAAACTGTCCGTTGGAGCTCCACAGGGTCAATATACACGGCCGGGCTGCTATAGCCAAACCTTTGGTCACTCATGCCAATGCCAAACGTCGGTTTCAATGGTGCAAGGAGCGCAAATCTTGGGCTGTGGACAATGTGAAACATGTATTTTTCTCTGATGAGTCCACCTTTACTGTTTTCCCCACATCCGAGAGAGTTACGGTGTGGAGAAGCCCCAAAGAAGCGTACCACCCAGACTGTTGCATGCCCAGAGTGAAGCATGGGGGTGGATCAGTGAGGGTTTAGGCGCCATATCATGGCATTCCCTTGGCCCAATACTTGTGCTAGATGGGCGCGTCACTGCCAAGGACTACCGAACCATTCTTGAGGACCATGTCGCATCCAATGGTTCAAACATTGTATCCTGAAGGCGGTGCTGTGTATCAGGATGACAATGCCCCAAAACACACACAGCAAGACTGGTGAAAGATTGGTTTGATGAACAGGGAAAGTGATGTTAAAACATCTCCCATGGCCTGCACAGTCACCAGATCTAAATATTATTGAGCCACTTTGGGGTGTTTTGGAGGAGCGGGTCAGGAAATGTTTTCCTCCACCAGTATCACGTAGTGACCTGGCCACTATCCTGCAAGAAGAATGGCTTAAAATCCCTCTGACCACTGTGCAGGACTAGTATATGTCATTCCCAAGACGAATTGACGCTGTATTGGCCGCAAAAGGAGCCCCTACCCCATACTAATAAATTATTGTGGTCTAAAACCAGGTGTTTCAGTTTCATTGTCCAACCCCTGTATATATTTCTTCTCTTAATGTTTTTTCAAATTTTAAGTTTATGCAAATGTTACTTTTCATAAAACAAATGAGTGTTATTCTCCCAGTTTGCTGCAACCTTTAGATCTGTAAGGCCAGAGTTGACGTTTCCACGAACATGAGGAGGGAATCTTCTGAGTTACTTTGCTGATTTGAAACTGGATAACAACAAATGTGTTAAAGAGAGAAGTTCAAATTGTTCCTTCTTCCCTTTTATCCTAGAAACGATGGCAATCAGAGAAGAGATTCCTATTATACAGGATTTTGTGAAAATCCGATAACAATTTGGAAGCAACATTTTGACCTCACTCGATAATTCTAGTAAGATTGCTAAACATTCCCTCCTCACTTTAGGCTTATTTAATTCTCACCACTAGAAGTTCCATGTATCATCCATTTTGTTCATCTTTGTGTTTGTCTTAGGTAAATTTCAATCTTAGCAGCAATTCAAGCCAGCAAGGCAGGAGGAACTACCCTTCTAGCTTTAAAATGTGATGCTAAAGCAGAGATTGAACAGGGTTTATAGATATACCGTAAATTCGGGACTACAGAGCGCACCTGATTAAAAGCCGCATGCTCTATTTTTAGAAAGAAAACCAATTTTGTACTTGTACAGGCCGCACCAGATGTTAAGCCGCGGGTGTCCCACGTTGTGATATGATTTACACAGAAAGATATTAACACTTGAGGAATTTTTAACTTTTAATTGAATCCGTATGGTAATATAAACAAATGCATATTGCAAATGCTTTTTTTCGAACAGTGCCTGTAACACGGCTACCTTAAAATATACGTACGTTATCAGTAACACACAAATTACGTTGCTTATGCTTTTTTACTGAACAGTGCACGAACAACACTCCAATATCTCCTAACGACTGATGTACACTGCAGCCTACCAGGTCAAAAGTCATTGATCGCCTTCTTCATCTTCTTCCTGCACACTGAAACCATCAAAGTCCTGTTCTTCAGTGTCCGAATTGAACAGTGTTGGGACCATGGATTTCAACATTAAAACTCCGGTATACAAACTCTTCTGGAGTTTTCAAAATAAATTGCATTTAACTGACTTCCAGCAACAGAGGAAAGTGGGGTAGCAGCAGACTTCCCATGATGCCACTGGCTGTATAAAAGCACCCCCTTTCCAATTCCCCGATCTCTCCAAGCCGGTTGACCATCAGACAAGGAGCAGACACAGCGCACTGAAGTCTTTTTGCAGGCAAAAAGACTTAACCCTTCAAACTGGATCCAAGAGTCTCATATGATCACCGATCATATGCAAAAGTTGAGTATTGAATGAATTGCTGTTTGTGTATCCGGTATTCATTCACGAACGGGGAATTAAGGCACCAGCATTGTTTGACTCTCTCTCCGAGCCCTGCAGACGCACACAGTGTTCGAGAAAAAGTCCCCGGCAGAGACGCGGTCTCTACAACCCGAGTGAAGCGGTCTTCCTTGCCTGAGAGAAGGACGACGAGTAGCCATATCACCGGTAACGTGCAGTTTTGTCCGGCCGACAGAACGGGCCGCCCACCCACAGCTTCGTTAGGTTAGCCGAAGGCTAACCGCTATTTGACTGTGGATAATCCCTTCAAACTTCGCCGCCCCGGACATCTTTTCCTCAACATGGTCAGAGGTTAGGTTTGGGCAGAATAACAGTTAGGACGAAATGATCTAAACGTTTTTCATTTTATGAAGTTTGGTTTTGTTTGTGTGAAACTGCTACCTTAGTGCTAGCAGGCTATCTGCAGCACACATGATCAGCTTTGTGTTCTGTGTTTGTGTTTTTAAAGTTTAAAGACAAACTTTATTTAAAGGGTGATTTTAAACACAGAAGGTTGCTCATAACGCGCCGTCCGCACTTATGCATTTTAACCCTTTTATTGACCCTGGTATTTTAAAGGTATGTGTTTGATTCTGGTGCTAAGCTATCGGCCTCCTTTGTTAGCTTAACTGCTAACAGTTTAAGAACACGTGTTCGCTACAGTATATTTAACAAGAAGGTTTAGTTTTCAAGTTAGTGAATAATAGTCTCTAAACATTATTCTACTAAATCTGATAACTAAGTAAACACCATTAAGCTCCGTTTCTCCAGAAAGATTTGGCTCTATTCCAAATATTCCCTTAATAATATTTCTTCAAATATTATTTTAATAAATAAAGGCAACTAATTAGACACCATTGAGAAATTATTCATCCAGAAGGTTGGTTTTATTCAGCAGATCATTCTTGAAAGCATGATTTTGATAAAATAATATTTTATCTGATCTTGCATTGTGAATGGTTGTCTAAACGTTTGCTGATTATTGCCTAAGTTGGTTCCAAGACTAACTTAACTTAATTTCCAGATTCTTCAAGATAATCCTTGGTTCTCAAACATAAATAATGTTGCATGGTAATGTTGCATCACTCTTTCAGTCATGGTTTCAATCATCTTTAATCAACTTGTTTATATTGTACATAGTCCATTAGTCTTCCTCATTCTTTAATTCTGCTTGGTAGTTTAGTTGGATTGTTTTAGCATAGTAAAGAGTTTGTTGATTGAAATATGTTTGACTTTGAGTTGACTTATTTTTGTTAATAAATTCTTGTATTTTAAGAAATTGTGTGAATTCATTCCATGTGTGTACAGAGTTTATGCTGTTCAATAATGTCAGAGCTTGGCTCATCCCTTTCAATTTTGTCCTAATACCATCGCCTTACTGGGCTGGTATTCACAGGACAACCCTTAACAGACTGAAATATTATTTGATAAAATATTAAAATATTAATATTAAATATTAAATATTGTCAGATTAATAATCACAACAACAGCCTTAGGATCTCGTCATTCAGCCTCTTCGTTGTCGCTCTCACTTGAGCGCACCCGGTCCCCTTAATCACGCAGCAGTCCAGCCTTTCGAAACCCGTTTGTGATTTTCCATGTTGATGAGGGTGAAGATATATGACTGATTTACAAAATCGGTAATTGAATTGTGAAAGTGCTCTTTATTTATCGCACATTTTCTTTGGACCTCTTTGAACTACTCATCAATTTGATTGGTGTACTGTTACCAGGCAAAATGTTTTTGGCGGTATGAAAAAAAACATGCATTAGCCGCACCTTTGTATAGGCCACAGTGTTCAAAGTGTGGGAAAAAAGTAGCGGCTTATAGTCCGAAACTTACAGTAATCACTCTCCATCATGTTCAGGACTCATAGTCATCACTGACTTTACCAGATGATGTCACATCTTCCCTCTGGGAAATGTCGAGGTCTTTTAATATAGCGAGTGTCACACCTCTACTAAATATAAATCTGAGCAAATAAGGATCATCTATGGGGTTCCTCAAGGCTCCATTTTGTGGCCACTTCTATTTCTTCAGCTCAGATGATTTATTACTACATGTCTTACTATAAGCATGCTGATGAAACTGTTTATCTGTGTCACCACATGACCGCAAACCTCTGCTTACATGAGCAGAAATTCTTGACAGTAATTAAGTATTGTAAGTGTGTCCATTATATCAATGAGTGGATGCATCAGAATTTCTTCCTGCCTGAGGGACTGGGCTTGACCCCGGTGGGCATCCTTTCCTATAGGCCTTCCTTGGGTTTTTTTCACCGGGCAGAATAGCACAGAGACTTCCTAATTTGGTCCTTCTGAGTTTCAACTGGGGCAGTTAATGAGTGGCCAGCAGGTTGGGGCTCTGGGGTTTTCCCCTCCGTGCTCTGCAGTCTTTCTGCCAGTGGCTTTATGGGCGCTGGTCCACTTGGGTGACCATGCTCTAGGCTTGGCCTGCAGTGGGGGACATGGCTGAGGTATTGGCTGGGCTGGTTTGGTGGCTGAGATCATTTCCCCTCTGATGCTCATAGGCAACATACAAACACACACCCACACATATACAGGTACCAATATCTTTAATGTGGCCTGTCTACTTTGATACCAGATGCAGTCTTGATTTAATAAAGTATCCCACAAACAGGGTTACTAGAGATATGCATTTTGTAGAGGAAAACTGCTCTGGCACATGGACACCAGCTTCTCCACATGGTATGCCAGAAATGCAGGGGCTTAAAGGGATAAACACAGAATGTTACGTGAGACGACTGTTCAGTTAAAATAGTGTTCTGTTGTGACTTTAAATTATTACAACCTTAATGTTTCCTGCAATAGCCTTTAAAATATCAAAATAAATCATCACCTTTCTGAATTTTTATATAAGTCAGAGTGTGCAGTTTGTTTGATGAAATACACAATATATATATTTTTTAAATAAATTATAAAGTGCACAACTCTTTAATCTAGACTATTTAGTATAATTGTAAATGCAAGAAATGTTAAATTACTGCTGAAGGTCATTCAAAGTTTTGTGTTCAGTCTAACATTTGTCTGGTTCCCCGCAGTCTCTCTCTCCTGCTGCTGCTTCTTACTTTTTAAGGAGCATGTTATCGTAATATCATTAAAAGCTTTAAAATATAAAGAAGGACTTCAAAACCTATTAATGGCTCTCCAGGTCCCCTGTTACATCCTTAACTCAAGGTTCAGGTACTCAGAGTTGACTAAACCTAAAACTAGTTGTTCTGGAAACAAACCTAGGAGTTTCTTTTCTGCAGTGCCTCCCTGGTTATTTCATGTATAATATCAGTTATTCCCCTGTGTGTTCTTGCATTGTTTTCATAGCTTTGTGACATTAGTCAAGTTCCCTGAGCTTCTTCGCCTTTCATTCATTCTGTTAATTAGACTCACCTCCCCAGTCACTGATAAGCCTGTGAGTTACTCTCACTCCTCGCCAGATTATAGCCTGTGTACACTCCAGCCTGTCCTGTTTGCCTAATCCCAAAAATATCCCAATGTGACATTTAAAGAATCTTAAGCTAAGCCACTTTAAATCTCCAGTAAAATTGGAGCCCTTGTTTTAACCTAAAAGAAGATATTTGAACTTCAACTTTATTCACGTTGGGGTGGAAAGACAATGACAAACAAGCTTATTTCATCAAGTCTGTCGGAAATTGCAGTGTAGAAACAAACTAGTCGTATTTCTTGTCTTTGTTGCTTTGCCGAATGTTGGAACATTTGGTGCAGCATATATAAGCTAAATTATACAGATAAAAATTGCTGACTAATGGGGCTATGATGAAGTTTTCTTTAAGAAACTTTATATAAATATGTTAATGTAATGGTTTTAGTCCCCACTGTTCCCCATCTGCAGAGGGTTCAACATGTGCTTGGTATTCAGGTCATAATCAGTCTTATGTCTCTGCTTTACACTCCTACCAGCCAACTTGTCAAGGCTCGACCCACCTCCTACCCACTAGTATGTTTGAAAGGCTCCAGGCTACAACTGAACCAGAATTGGGCAGAAAATGAAGAAGTGAGTCTGCCTTTCACTTTCAGGTTTACACAGTGGAATTTTCCAAAGAATCTCATGTTCTCCAGGGTTGTTTGGAGGTTATGTGCCAGCCTTAGGCTATGAGGGTCCAGTAAATATGTTCTTATTGCAGAGCTTAACAAGACTGAACTGGCTTTACTGCTGCATTAAAAATGTTCTACATAGAAAAAAAAAATCTAAATTCAATTAAGCAGTGTAGAAATTATGAATTACTATTTATTCTACACTGTTAGACATTAAATGATGTAAACATTTTATTTTCTAGGATGGTTAGGATCAACTAAATATCTCATTTTTTGCTAAAAACCAAAAGAATAAGAGAATTAAAAAATTTGACCGTGGCGACCTATGCTACATTTCTTCCCCCTCTCTTTACCCTACTTTTAAAAAACAATAAAAATAAAGGCCACTAGTGCCGTTAAAAGAAACCTAAAATCAGTTTTTGGCCACCCCTCAGTGAGCAATGGTCTCAGAGGCACCACCACTGTTCAACCACCATGTTCCATGTAAAGTCTTGCTGCTGTACAGGGAACATTAAGAAAGAGAGCATTGGCATTTATTCAAAAGACACCTGCTTGATTGGATCTTTCATGCTGTTTACTGAATTTTAGGAGAAGTGACATTTAGAAAGCTCATTTCACAGAAATAACAGAAACAACACAAAATATTTTCAGAACATGCCACACCAAAGCCAAAGAATCATTGCAAAAGGTTTCAGTAAAATAAAATTGTAGCTGTATGATTATTATTAATGGGTTTTATGTTAATGATTTAGATTTTTAAACTAACTTGAAGAATTAAGTCTATCAACTAGAAAACTACCATAGAGACCCCATGTTCTCCACCTGTAGCATGGTCTCCAGGTGTTCATACATATCAGTGACCCACCAGTCTTCCAGGAGAGGAAGAGCCCGTCAACCTGTTCAGGTTCTGCTTTTCACTTGTTGACTGCTGGCATGGGCTCTGGGCTCATGTGAACCACAACTGAACAGGATCTGAAGAACTTATTGTCTTTCACTTTCATGTTTACACAGAGGAATTTTGCTGTCGGTCTCATATATCTTTTGGGGGTTTTCCCATAATAGACTGAGCCCCCCTGAGTTTAGGAAGGTAATTTACTCATTTATACAAACAAGTCTGGATCTATTTATTATGATTGATACATGGACTGTTTATTTTCTAGGTGTTTATTCATGTTTTTATTTTCAATGCAGAGAATTAGGAAAATGTGTCATTAAGGGCTGAACACGGTTACTATTTCTTTTATTTTAGTTTTTGTTAACATTTATAAAGTTCATCATTTAATCTAAAAGACCAATTTTTATACATGAATAGTGCGTACCCCGAGGTAAAACACAAACAATGACATCCAATTTAAAGGAAAAAATTGAGCTCTAAAAACTAAGCATCATTTCCAGCATAACAAAAAGAAATAAAATAAAGCTGGTACTTATTTTCTGGTGCTGCATGGTGGTGCAGTTGGTAGCACTGTTGCCTTGCAGCAAGAAGGTCCTTTCTGCATGGAGTTTGTATGTTCTCCTCGTGCAGACGTGGGTTCTCTCCAGGGACTCCGGTTTCCTCCCACAGTCCAAAAACATGACTGTTAAGTTAACTGGTCTCTCTACATTGCCCTTAGGTGTGAATGAGTGTGTGTGTGGTTGTTTGTCCTGTGTGTGTCTGTGTTGCCCTGTGCTGGATTGGCGACCTGTCCAGGATGCACCCTGCCTCCCGCCCATAGACTGCTGGAGATAGGTACGAGATAAGTGGTATAGAAGATGAATGAATGGTATTGATTTATTTTTAAGAAACAAATCATGGATATTTAGCATATTGAGAAAGTTGAACATGATGAGTTATTTAAAATAAACGCTTTCTGTCAGTTATCCACCTATCCACTTTGTATATCATCGGAAGCCTTGCAGGGTCACAGGGGACTGGTGTTTATCTCCACCAGCCGCAGGGTGTGCTGTTCACTGGTTTCCAGTCTACAACACAGAGATACACAGGACTGACAACCATGTGTGCACAAAATAGCATGTGTGTTTTTGGACTCCTGACCCAGTACCCAGAGAGAACTCACAGCTGCATGGGAAGAACATGCAATCTCCACACACAAACGTTTGGCTGGGATTCAGACCCAGGATCTACATGCTGCAAGGCAACAGTGTTGACGACTGGAGTCAGTTTTTCAGAAAAAACGTTCTTTATTTTTGTGTGTCTATAGGAGCAAACAGGTCAAGCCATGTGAACGTTCATCCAAACACAATCATAAGACCTTTGACTTTCTTTCTCTAACTTTGGGAATTGTGTCTGGATCGTGTCTGTTCAAACTGTGCATTAGCTCCAACAGATGTGGCCTGTGCAAACAAACCATGACTGCGATTTTCAGTCACAGTTTTAACTTAGTTACACAATTATCTGTTTCGTTTTAATTGCCAATAAATTGTATATAACCACAATAAGCAACATGAGTCAATGAAACCTTTTTCAGAGTTTTATTGTTAATTAGTTAATCAACAATGGATTCTAACCTGAACTAAAATGAATCTGTATGAACCTCAGTCCTGTTTTTAAATTATTATAAACAGGATTTTAAACAGAGGTTCTGTTAAATACCCAGAACCTGCTCAGCTCTGGACTGTTTCGCAGAAGTGGAGCAGTTACAATAAATGGATGTGTCTCTAGAGGAAATTGTTAAAACATCTCGTATTTATCTCACTATGAACTTGGGTAACACCAAAAAGACAAAGAACTTTGATTTTTTTTTTTACTTTTGAGAGTGAAAGTATGGGAGTGTGAAGTTTAAAACATTTTCTTTCAGTTTTTTTTCTGAAGCAAAGAATGGGGTTTAAAAAAGGGGCCCCTTCCCCAGTAAAGGAAAGGGGGAACCCTAGCCCCCCCGTTTTTTCTGAGACACAGACTGTTGGTAAGTTTCTGAACATCTTCACTTTGACATTTTTAAACTAAATTCTGTTTGGCTATTTTTGTTGGATCCTGACAATAATCTGTTTCTACAGTTTGAGAATAAATGCAGTTTAGCCAAAGAGCAGCAAAAGAAGGTGAACCACGGAGAGCAGAAAAAACACAAACATAAGAAAGGTTTGTTTCTATCTATCTTCACTTCCAAAAGGGGGGACGTAAATTTGGGGCCCAAACCCAGGGGGGGTTTTTAAGCTCTCTACCTAGTTGTTTATTTATTGAATCATTTACTTTTGTAAAAGGAGTCAGGCTAATTTTCCCTTCCTGTTTTATAAATTCATTCTAACACTTTTACTGTGATTGACCTAACTTTCCAGTTTTTCTGTTCCACATCAGTTCAGCAATTAATAAAAAGCTTACTTTTACTTCATCTTTTGGTTTTAATTCTCTGTTAGTAGTTTAAGTGACGGTTGAAGATTAACAGTTTATAACTGGTAAAAAAAAAACATTTGGCTGAAGCAGATAATGACACATTTTGTGATATTTAGAAAAGTCTTTCTGCGCTGTCCGTTGGACTAAAGTTGTTCTTAAACTCAGAGAAACTATGTTTCCTGTGGCTCAAATAAATGTGCTTCTTTTCTCAACTATATAAATGACTTTTTTAAAATTTTACTCTCTCACTCTCTCTCCCACATCTGAGGCTCAATTGTCATAATTTCTTTCATCTCTAAAAAGAAAACTGCTATAAAATCGATTTTCTTAGATGTTAATGGAATGGTATTCCCCTTAAAAATAATAATTTATTTTAATTATGCTGTGAGTTATCCAAACATTTCATTAAAATATGTTCCTTCTGTCATTAACCTTTTGACTAAAGATCAGATGTTTTTTACATCATGATGCATGTCCAGCTAGTAGCTCACAGAGAGCTACTGTTTCAGGCCATTTACCTTCACTTGGAGCTCAGGTGAAAGTCCCTTATAATGACCCTGATGATACTCATTAGCGAACCTCCACCTCATGTCTTGCTGGGTGAATCAGTGATTAGCTGTAACTTACAATTGGCCCATTCTGAGGCAGCATTCAGATTTTACCGCTAACTTCAGTCTGGGTTAAGCCGCTCTGCCTCCACCTGTTCCTGGGCGCACACCCCCCACCAGGCTCCCTCTCTCTGGTTGGCTCTGAAATCAGCCGTCTCCCCTGCTGTAGCCCTGTTTAATGAGCTTAGTGTAACTTTTTGGGTGATTAAAGAGGCATGCCAACGCTCCTGAACCGTACAGCTGTTCTGGATTTCTCTAGAATGGACAAACTGTCAGTCCGCCTGAGCTTGTGCGCGTAGTTGCGGAGTCACAGTACAACTTTTCCTTTAGACTTACTGTCAGGTTGGGTGGAGGGGCGGGGTGATTACAAGGGAAAACACAACAAAAAAATTCTAATTGTTTTTTTTAAAACTGCGAAGTCTTTTCTTTGGGGGTTTAATGCATTTTTGAACAGTTTGGAACCCCCCAAAAATGTCTTCTTTCATGAGATTTTTTGGGGGCTGTTCTGAAAACATCTGGGAAGCTTCGGGCCCAAAGGTCCCCAGGTGAACAGGTTTTCTAACAAAGAAACCCGGGTTTACCACTGTATTTCCGGAGCTATTCTAAATCAGGGAAAACCCCAAATTCAGTGTGTCTGCATGTACGGGCGGTGTGCAGGTGGCATAGAGAAACTCTTTTCTCTCCCCTCCCCCTTCTCCCTCTCTCTCTCATCTTTCTCTCTCCCTTTTCTATATTTATAATTTCTTATATATATATAGTTAAGTTTACCTCATTTTTTGGATTTTCCCCTCTTTTTAAAGGGTGTTGTTGTCGACCAACTAAAAAAAATTGTTGTCTGTCCCCCTTTTTGAAAATAAAACCCACTCTCACCAGCGACTGAATCAAAAGTACAGCAAACAGTGAATGTTTGGTGGAGAAAGCCGGTTTGGGTTTGATACCAAGTTTTTGGGAGGAGGAGGGGGGGTTACATTACTAGATGATGATGCTATTTTACTGGCAAATGAAAATAAAAGAAAATGAACAAGTTTTCATGCATTATTTATTTGTAAATCGAAGTGATATTAACATATTGGGGGGATCATATTGACTTGATCAGATTTTTTGGGGGGTCACAAAAAAACACTGCACACACCATATTAATTGGCTGTTGTTTTTTACTTGCATTACTATAATCTCCAAAATTAGAATAAGCTAACCTTTAATTGGAGTGCATTTATTCAAAGGGAATGACTCTACAGACAGACAGACAGATCAATTGATCCTAGGGCTTGTCCTTGGAGCGTCCTCTGGACAAAAAGGCATTTAAACCCTTTCTGCCTTTTCCTCATATGTCCGGACAGACGTTTTTCCTATGCAAGCTGAGTATATCTATGAACCCCCTGCGGTCTCTGAGTCCATGGCTGGATCTGCACTGTGGCTGCTGGCTGGTTCCCCTGGAGATCTCCTCTGCTCTTCTCTGGGGGGTACTCCTGATGGCAGTCCTCCCGGGGGGGCCTTTGGATGTCTATGGTTACGATCTCCTCCATGTCCGCCTTGGGTCCCTAGGGGGATGTCTGTGGCTCCTCACGACCGCTATTGAATATTCTTAGTTCCTAGTTATGTGTCCCTGCAAGAGAGAGTGACCACTGTAGAAGCAGTTTTCTAGGGTGTTATCTTGTATTCTCCTTATCCTTTTTTTCTTTCCTCTATTCTTGTCTCCTCTCCCGTTACCTTTTTGCCCTATCCCCATCCTTTTCTTGCTTCTTTTTTTCCCTTTCGTTTACATCTCTGCCCATTGCATTAGAAATAATGCCAAAGTAATTTCTGATGAAGCTTTTTAAGTATATCAAGCGGAGCATCATAGCAAAAGCTTTAATGCTTCACTTGTAGAAGTAAATCTGTTGGGCGTTGTCTTGGCCCTCAGACAACAATTTTGAGTCCTACTCTGCTGGACAAAAAATAGTAAAGAATAAAGTAAAAAAGCTTTAGTTTAATTTACTTTATAAAACTCGCAATAACTGTAACTCAAATAATTTTAGTACAAAAATTATCTGTGAAATTTTGGATTTTTTTCTCTATAGAATAGATTTACACAAATTAAAGGTTGAATTTTATTTATTTATTTTTTCAGTGTGAGATTAAGCTGTTGGGATAAAAGCTGAATTTATTTTACACATTTTTACCAGGGGGCCAATTAATGTTGCAGATGCTGCATATTGTTTTGCTGCTTTGGGTGTATTAAAATAATTTCAGTATACCTGAATAGATGACCTGATTGACCATGATTAGACAGTGCGATATAAAACAAGTGTTTTACTGTTTCAGAGGATTAAATCATTTGTATTGGTGTTTCCTTTTCTTTCACTACAGGCAGACTGACAGCAAAGAAGAGTCAACACTGACAATCAAGATGTGCCTGACACTGACTATAACTCTACTCATCGTTGTGGTTGTAATAATTTTGCTACACTGGCTGAACATCGTCACGCTGGCAGATGTGTTCACATCTGGGAGGAACCTTTCAAAGTTGGTAATCCCAGCATTAGATGATCTGAAGATATCAGGAGCTCCAACACTGACAGACACAGTGTTTTTCATCATGTCAAACTCAATGACAACAATGTTCCTGGTTATTGTCTCTGTCATATTTAGTTTGCACTGGTTTGACATCATTACTTTGACACGATTCATCCCCTCAGGATTAAATAATCCTAAAATTTCAGGAGCGTTAGCAGTGACAATCACAGTGTTTCTTGCTCTGTCGAACTCACTGACAACAACTCTCTCAGTTGCTGTGAATGTCATGCTTTGGTTCCATTGGCCCCGAAACATCGTCCCCGCGGCAGATGTGTTCACACCAGGGAGGGATGGTTTAAAGTTGGTAATCCGAACATTAGATGATCTGAAGATATCAGGAGCTTTAACCCTGACAATCACAGTGTTCTTTATCATGTCAAACACCCTGGTAATAACTCTCTCGGGTTAAATTTTCTCTGTATATTTAGTTTTTCCCTGGTTTGACCCTCATTACTTTGCAAAGATTCCCTCCCCCCAGGAATTTAAAAATCCTAAAATTTCAGGAGCGTTAGCAGTGACAATCACAGTGTTTCTCGCTCTGTCGAACTCACTGACAACAACTCTCTCAGTTGCTGTGAATGTCATGCTTTGGTTTCATTGGCTTAACATCGTCACGCTGGCAGATGTGTTCATGTCGTTCACCATTGGATCAAAATACACAAAGACCTGCACTGGTTCAAAGCCTGGAGCTAAACGACTGGCTGAAGTAGTTAAAGGAGAAAGCACTCTGCTTACATCACAAACAGGCCGTCTCCCGCTTTACAAAATTGCACTGGAAGAAAAACAAATCAGCATTAAAGGGTGCAAAAGTTTCAGCTTTGGAGAGAAATCCATGAACTGTAACCGAAACATCATTCTTCTTGGAGCCACAGGTGCTGGGAAGTCCACTGTCATCAATGCGATGATAAATTACATTCTAGGTGTTAGATGGGAGGACTCCTTTCGGTTTAAGTTAGTGGACGAAGGTCAGCCAAAATCACCCGTTCACAATCAAACAGCAGAAATCACAGTGTACAAACTCTACCACCAAGAGGGTTTCAGAGTAAATTACTCCCTGACTATTGTGGACACTCCAGGCTTTGGAGACACTGGAGGCATAGACCGAGACAAGGACATCACAGAACAGCTGCGTAGCCTCTTCACTGACCAGGAAGGTGTCGGTGAAATTGATGCCGTGTGTTTTGTAGTTCAGGCCAATATAACTGAACTGACATCAACACAAACATATGTGTTTGATTCAGCACTCTCAATCTTCGGTACAGATGTAGCAGAAAACATCAGGATCCTGGTGACATTTGCAGACGAGCAGCAGCAACCAGTTCTAGAAGCCATCAAAGTGTCTGGTGTCCCATGTCCTAAAAGTAAGGACGGGCTGCCTGTTCACTTCAGATTTAATAACTCAGTGCTGTTTGCTGACAACAAATCCTCAATGATAAGACGCATGATTCGGCTCAACGAAGAGAAAACCTTTGAGTTTTGGAACATGGGGACAAAGAGCATGGCCGGTTTCTTTGCTAGTCTAACTCACATCAGAACCATTAGGTTGACAATGACCAATGAGCTCCTGAAAGAAAGAAAGCATCTGGAAAGTACAGTTGAGGATCTGGAGAAGCAGGTTAAACTCGGCTTAGCCAAGCTGCAGGATATCAGGGAGACCAATGAAAAACTCCAGGAACACGAAGCAGAGATCAGGAATAATGAGAACTTTGAGTTTCACGTTACTGTGACAAAAGCCGAGCAAATCGATATTTCTCACACTAGGCAGTACATCACCAACTGCATGCAGTGTTATGTTACCTGTCACTACCCTTGTGGTATACCTAATGATGATGGCAAAAGAGGATGCTCTGCAATGAGGCAGGACGGATACTGTGCAGTGTGTCCAGGCAAATGTTTTTGGAATGTGCATTCTAACCAGAGCTTCAAATGGGAATATCTAGAAATTCATGAGAAAAAAACAGTGAAGGAGCTGAAAGAAAAGTACGAGAAGGCCTGTGGACAGAAGGTGACTTTGGAGCAGCTGATGAAAAACCTGTTGTCTGATTATAAATCTGTGCAGGATGATGTGATGAAACTGATCACAGAGGGTGCAAAGTGTCTGAACAGAATGAAAGAGATAATCCTGAACCCAAATCCCCTTACCACTCCAGAATATATCGACATGCTCATTAAAGGAGAGCAACAGGAGACCAAACTAGGCTGGAAGGAACGAGTTAAGGCTCTGATGAAAATGACAGAGCAGGCAGAGATCATAGCTAAAGTAGAGAAGGGAGAGGAGATCCTGGCTCATCAGTGATCTGCTGATACCTTCAGAGCAAATCTAAACTCAGACATGATAAACCAGCAACAGTTAAATATTTGCAATATTTCAATAGTTCCTCTTTATTTTTATATTTTTCACCTGTTTCATTCTGCTTTTAATAATAATTTAATATTATCTTGGTGTTTTATTTTTTTTTTCAAATATATCTTGGAGACCATTAATGATTCTGTGTACCAGCTTCCCACATGGGGTGGAAATGTAGTTTTTGTTCTGCTTCTAATTCATGCAAATGGTACTAATGTAAATACACATGATATGAACTGTTTTACTCCTTTCTGTGTTGATGGAAAAATGAATGCAATTCATAGAAGATAAATCTTTATTTCAAACACAGACATCTCCTCCTCATTAAATCACAAAGGGATTCTCTTGTTCATAGTTTTCTTCATCATTGAGTGGTCCATTAGACAATGCAGCCTCCTTGAAAATGAAGGTAATTAGTCATAGGAGGCAGGCTCCCTGGTTTAATTCAGAGCTGCATACTTTAAAGCACAATGTTAGAAAATTAGAGAGAAAATGGCGCTCTACACAACTAGAGGATTCCTACTTAATCTGGAAAAATAGCCTACTGCTGTATAAAAAGACACTTCACCAAGCTAGAACAGCTTATTTCTCATCCTTAATAGAAGAGAACAAGAATAATCCTAGGTTTCTCTTTAGTACAGTTGCTAAACTTACACAGAGTCATAGCTCTGTTGAGCCATCCATTCCCTTAGCTCTCAGCAGTCATGACTTTATGGGATTCTTCTTAAATAAAATTGATTCTATTACGAAGAAAATCTTTGACATACTCCCGAAGATGATTACTTCATCCTCAGCAAGTGAGACAACATTGGAAATAACTGTAGAACCTGATCTGTGTTTGGACTGTTTTGATCCTGTGGAGCTTCCTGAGTTATCAGAAATATTAGCTTCATCTAAACCTTCAACTTGTATGTTAGACCCAATCCCAACCAAATTATTTAAGGAAGTGTTCCCTCTGATTACCAGCCCCATTTTAGATATGATTAATTTATCTTTTGTAAATGGATATGTACCACAGGCTTTTAAGGTAGCTGTAATTAAACCTTTACTTGATCGAGATGACTTAATTAATTACAGAACTATATCCAATCTTCCATTCTTATCTAAAATTCTTGAGAAAATAGTTGCTAATCAAAGGTGTGAGCATTTACACAGCAATGACCTGTTTGAAGAGTTTCAGTCAGGCTTCAGAGCTCATCATAGCACTGAAACAGCTCTGCTGAAAGTCACTAATGATATTCTTATTGCCTCAGATAATGGACTGGTGTCTGTACTGGTTCTGTTAGATCTCAGTGCTGCATTTTATACAGTCGATCACAATATTCTCTTAGAAAGGCTGGAATATGCTGTAGGGATCAGGGGAACAGCACTAGGTTTTTTTTTAAATTTATTTTTTTCGACAGATTCCAGTTTGTTCATGTAAATGAAAAAAATCATTTTTTAAACTCCAGTGTTAATTGTGGAGTACCACGGGGTTCAGTACTTGGGGCCCAATTTCCCCTTTACTATAAAATGTTTCCCAAATAGGTCAAATTATCAGGCAGCATAGAATAAATTTCACTGTTACGCTGATGACACTCATTTTATTTATCCAAAATCCTGAAAAAACCAACCAGTTAAGATAGACAAACAAGCTTTTTTTCCGTGAAGACCTTTAAAAACTTGGATGACTTTAAAATTTTTCTGCTTCAAAATTTCAGAAAAAGACAGAAGTTGTCGTTTTTGGGGCCCGGAGTCTTTTAAAAAAAAAACTGCTTAGTCAATCAATTAACCTGGATGGCATTTAAAAATTGACCCCGATAAAAAGAAAAAAACCTTGGTGTTTTTTTTGACCAGGACATGTCATTTAAAAATCCCTATTAAAACAGGTTTCTAGGTTTTCCTTTTTTCATCTCCGGAACATTGCCCAAAAAATTAAAAATAACCTATCCAATGAGTGACGCTGAAAAAAAACTAGTCCATGGATTTTTTTCTTTAAAGGCTGGACTATTGTAAAATTTTTTACCATCAGGAGTTTTTACAAAATGCAGTTAAAAGCCTTCAGCTGATTCAAAATGCTGGCAGCAAGTTCTGATGAAAATTTAAAAAAAGAGGGTCAAAATTTATCCTTTTTAGCTTCCCCTTTATTGGGTCCCTGTTAAATCCCCGAATAGAATTTTAAAAATTTTCCCCCTCACTTTTAAAGCCCTTAATGATTTAGCTCCATCATCATCAGAGATCTGATTGTTCCCTATGTTCCCAATAGGGGGTTCGTTCTCGACTGCAGGTTACTGGTTGGGTTTTAGGTCTCCCAAAAGTAGAATGGGGGGGCAGATCCTTTTTTATCAGGGGTCCTCTCCTTGGAACCAGTCCCCGTTTTAGTCCGTCGGCGGACACCCTGGCCCCTTTTAAGGGTTAGGCTTTAAAAAATTTCCTTTTTTATAAAGCTTATAGTTTAAAAGTGGCCCTTTTGGGGGTTTTCCCGAGCTATCTCCCTTATTTTACCTCCGTCTTTTTTATTTCCCCTTTTTGGATGGAGTAAGGGGGAGTCAGGTTTAGCCCCAAAACCCGGCTCAGTTATGGTTGAAGGGGGCAAACACACCCCCATTTCTGCTACCTGTATGACCCCCTCTCTTTTCCCCAAAGGGTTTTTGGTCAATCTTACAGAGAGAGGTATCCCAATCGTTGTTTTTTAGTATAACAAATGGGCCATCAGTGGGGGCTGTAGATGGACAAACTGTCTACTTTTAAGGCTAGATTTAAAACTTTCCTTTTTGATAAAGCTTATAGTTAGAGTGGCTTAGCTTATCCTGAGCTATCTCTGTAGTTATGCTGCTATAGGCTTAGGCTGCTGGAGGACATAATGACCACTTTCACCCTCTTCGCTACTTTCTCACACTACTCTCCAATTTTGTATTATTTGCTGTTATTTCAGCTTTTAACTTTGTTCTCTCTCTTTTCTCTTCCTAGAAGCTACACCTGGCCTGACTCTGTGTCTACCTGTAACACCTTTCTGGAGAGGAGCATCCTCCAAGCTTCTGCTGGCAACAACTTAATGCCCACCCTCTACCGATGATCCACATGGCCCTGTCTTTCAGTGTTTAACCCTTTCTCTCTTCTAGACATGGCGATTGACTGAGCTTTTACTGTAACTAACTCTATGTGCTCTCTTCAGACTCTAAACTTGAAAACTGGCTCAGAGTTTATCTGTTCCTTCTTTCTAGGTGAAACGACTAAAGGAGCTACATCCATTAACATTTACTTTTCCTTCCCATAGAAAGGACTCCTGGATCAGTGCTTCTTTGTTCTCTTTGTGTCTCTGCTCTGTTCTCTCTAACCCCCAGTCGGTCGTGGCAGATGGCCGCTCACACTGAGCCTGGTTCTGCTGGAGGTTTCTTCCTGTTAAAAGGGAGTTTTTCCTCTCCACTGTCGCTACATGCATGCTCAGTATGAGGGATTGCTGCAAAGTCAACTCCAGTGACTGTCCACTGTCTCTACATGCTCATCCAGGAGGAGTGAATGCTGTAAGTCATTGACTGGATGCAATCTGCTGGTTTTCCTTAGATAGAAAAACTTTTTATCCAATTTGAATAAATAACAGAATCTGACTGCACTGTTCAATGATTAAGATTAATTGGAATGTATGTACCTGACTTTTGTGAAGTGCCTTGAGACGACATGTGTTGTGAATTGGCACTATATAAATAAACTGAATTGAATTGAATTTAACACTAGTTCTGGAGAAACTCTTCTTCATTTTAACACATATTCCAGCATCTATGAGAAAAAATAAAAAACAAGTAACATTTCTGTTTTTCCTTTTGAATTTAAACAATACATTTATACAAAATTCAATCCGTAAAACACCATAAAGATAATTTTACCTAAAGGTTCTTTAACAAATTATTTTAGTCTTCACAGAGCATCATTCCCAACATGAAGCCATTGTGATTATCATGTGTAAAGTTGTAAGTTTCAATAACTCATCAGATCAGGACAAAAAACATGAATGTGAGATGTTTTCAGAATTACGGACAAAAACTTTTCAAACCCTCTAAGCAAAATTATGCAGACAACCCAGATTTCCTTCCTATGCAAACACATGCAAATGTGGCTGAACATTGACAGTAAAAGCAGCCTATCTAATGTCTGACTGCGCTTGGAAAGGTGTTGGTGTTAATGAAACAAGCAAATCAACATGTTTCTTTAGAGTAAAGTTTGGACCAGAAATGTGAGCTAAAGAACTTCAGTTTTAAGGTTTTCCAGGCTGAATAAGGCAGAAACGGCAAACAGAAATAAACATAAAGAAAGGCCCCCATGTTGAGGTTTAGTCTATAGCATGATGTCATAACAATAACGTGTTAAATGACATCCTGTGTTGAGGAAACTGTAGCTGTTACCATGGCAATAAGCTGTGATTGGGAGGAAACCCTTAATGTATCTTATATAATTTATTACATAACAAGAAATATGATATGTCTTTATGATATGAACAATAATCTTTGAAATAGAATGACACGGTAATGCTGCCTTTTGAATGACGCAAACAACTAACTAACAACTAAGCCAGTATTTCATGTTCCAGAGGATCTCTGGACTGGACCCAAGCCTGGCAGAGGTAGATACCATCATCCCACCTTTGATGACACGCGACCTGTGCAATTCAACTGACAGTAAATCTGCTTGGGTGGGAAAAACAGAAATAAAATCCTATCAGCTGCAGGGGTGGGTTAACCTTATGTACAATTTCTATTCATAAAAACACGATGAACATTTCATTTCCTTCAGTGTTCCATAAAACCGTTTTTTCTCAGGTACTGTTATAAATAAATCTTCCATTCCATCTGTGCTAGCTGACAACAATTTAAAGAAATATTTATCTACTGTCTGTAAAAAGAAAAGCTATAAATAGAAATGCTGTGGCGGTGACCCTTGACCTCCTCCCGTCACAGACACCATGCACCATAACACTGCACAACATTTTCCTTCGTTCCTGCTGGAAATTCTCATCTTTTCCATCCACCTGCAGCTTTTGCCTCTTCTATGTAAACAAGCCTCATTTTCCCAGTTTATCATCAATCCAGAAGACAGAAGAACCTCCACGATCTACCTCCTACCAGCTGGACCGGGACCTGGAAAATCCTTCATGTGAGTCTTTCTTGTCCGGTGTGAAAGAAGTTTCCATGGTGATCACAATGCAGCCCAAACAGCTTGGAGCCACCTTCTTCAAACATGCCGTGGTTGCAGCTTTAACCTTTGGTCACGTCTTCTCCCCTCTGACAGAACTCAACAGGCAGGGGGTCTCCTCACAATACTCCTCCCTCTGGTGGTTTATGGTGATCTGGAGGTCAAAGTTTCCTTTCTGCACAGACACAGATCAGGCAAATCCTGGTTCAAAAATTGAACATGGTTCTTCATTAACATTCAGAGCAAAATCCGGACCCTCTGGGATGAAGCAGTTTAATCTCCTCAATTTTCCGCAACTGTTCTGCTCCTCCTGTTGGCTTTATTTCTCTGCTATACACAAAGAAGTTTGCACCAAATACAAGCAGGAGCATCATGTCACACTACTGGGAGCAAGTTGCACCTATTTTTGCATCAAGTCATAATTGTTTTCTCTTCACAACAACAGCAGTGAGAGACAGCGTCACTCAGCATCTGATTGGAAGAATAACGTCGGTAGGGCGGATCTTAATTTAAAGTGGAAAATTGAGTCATTTAGATAAAAAGGAGATAAAAAGCATTGTTTAAGACTTATACAATTTTAAGATCATTGCATCTAGTTTATACAAATATAGCAATTTTTAATTATGTTGGATAAAAATCACAGCAGCCTTTGCAGTCTCTGGTCTCACCCTCACCTGCTGAGACATCCCTGACCTGTTTTTGGGTAAATCCAGACAAGCAGCAGGAACCTTTTCCACTTTTTGTTCACCCAAGTCATAATCACCTACAGCTTTCAGCTGATGTAGTTTTTTCTGTCTGATCTGTACGTCACAAACAGCTGGATCTTTGAAAGTGCAAAGCAATTTGTTATGGCTGTAATTTACAGAAATATACCTACAGTAATGTTGGACAGGCTTTCCTCTAAATGTATGCAGAACCCCTCAGTTAAAAGTGGACATTATGTGTGAGCACAGGGAGCCATAAAGGTAATTTAGGAGCAGTTTAGCCTAGTTAGAGAGTTAGAACTCAGGTTTGCTGGTTCTGTGAATATGGCCCGATAAGTCTGACTTTGCATAATAAACAAAGAAGTAATTAACAATGAGTTCTAAAATAAAAACACTCACCAGAGACAGTGGCAGTGGCTCTTTCTGGAAATACTTCTGACAGGAGCCTGGGCGACAATGGACGATGGACCAGAACAAACCAATCAGGAGACCCAACATGATGATGACAGTCAAAGTCACTGTGGTGGGCTCCTTCCACGCTGGAGCACCGGGACCTGCAGACGAGTTAGAGATGGTTACACCTCTGCTAACATGTGGAAGTAGAAGCTGTGACAGCACCAGTGATGTGGGAATTTATTTTGTTTCCTAATGATTATGATGATGACGATTCAGTGCTGAGGAAGTGATGTCAGTCTGTGTCTGTACCTGCGATGGACACGCAGTGCCTGCCGGTGTATCCACTCTGCATGCCAGAGTTCAGGAAAACCTGAGCCTTCACGCAGTACACCGCTCCCTCCTGCAGAGCGTTGACCTGCAGCACCTCTTGGTCTGCTGGCATCAAATGAGCCTTGGGCTGAGGAAACAGGAGCACAAGTGCAACAGGTCAGTCGCTGTAGGCAAAATAGATGCAGGGTGAGCTTTCAATGTCTGCAGGTAAACTAAACACCAGTTCAAACTGCAGCTTAGAGGCAAATACTGGATGAAGACTGGATGAGCTGCACATGAAATCACAGGAAAGGATAAGAAAGAAAGCATGGAAATAATGATGAATGATCGTAAAAATATCTGGATTTATAATCAATTAAAAGAAAAAAAAACTGAATTGAACAGCAACGGAAAAAAAGAATGAAGAAAACATTTTTGAAGTTAAGGACCAACCTGCTGCTCTTCATCTCCCTTCCACATCATCACTCTGGTGATGGAGGTCAGAGGAAACTTTCTGACGGACACCAGAAGAACATCGCCTGCTGCCATCACCTTTATCTCAGGAACAGGAGGAGTCACTGCAGGCAGAACACAGATTTTACTTCTTTCTGAAGATCCTTTCTATGTGTTGCAGTTACAGATAAAAATGATTTCCAACCCTTCATCCAGCAGCTATCATGGACTTTGATTAGGCCATTCCAACACCTTGAGTCTTTTGGTTTTTCAACCACCCTGCTGCTGTGTTTGGGATCATTGTCATGTTGATGGTGCAGACAGATGGTCTCACATTTGATACTAAAATGATTTGGGGAAGGAGCCCAGGTTCTGTGGCTGCAGAACATCATCAACCCTCTTCCACTGCTGATACGCTGAGTCCAATTGGACAGGAAACAAACGAACTTCTACACATCCCAGCATGCATTGCAGCTCTGACTTCACCGCCAGAAGTGATAAATACCAGCTGAATCATCTGGCCTGATCATTGACTTGGAGGTCATACAGGCGTTTAACCAGTGTTTACTCTGTGATCACCACCATAATAAACCAGTCATTAATCTTAGAAATCATCTTTACAGTTAATGCATTCAGTTATATTTAGAACCTTGTTTATCAAACACTGAATGAGCATCAGTTTATGTTAATTTATGGTTTTTACTGTGCTGGAAAATGTTCTGGAGGTGCAGGGATCATCCTGGATGCTCTGAAAAGGAGAACTTTCTTCTGGGCTTTTTCGAAGTCAAGGGCTTCTACATGTAGGCTGTGAAACTTTAAATGTTGGAAAGTGTTCTGGAGAACTTTAAATACTCTTTTCTAGTCAGCCTGAAATATGCATTTGTAAAAACATTGACAAATGGTCTCTGAGGTTTTTGGTTGTTCCTATTAAAGTTACAGCATCACTGCATTTTTCAACGTCAATCATTGGTTTTGATTTTGGTGTGTTGCCCCAAGATCTTTAATGGCCCCATGAGGCGCCTCCCCCCCTGAAAAACCTCTAGGGGGCGCCATTGCCCCCCATTCGGTAAAACGGTTGATGACACAGTGGCATTTAGTGTGGTTTTGGTTACTAATTATCAATTATTAATGATAATTAACTAAATATAATGATTAAGTGCTATGAGCCCAATACTCCCGTCACCAGAGTGTATATCTGATCTCTGTTTGTAAGGAATGATTTTCGGTTAGAATGAACAACTTCTGAATAATGATTTTTAATTATAATTTTGATACATATTTATAATCAATAATCATAAATCCCTACACCAGATACTTAGCATTAGAGACAAACATCTCAGTCCGAAGCACATTGTTGCAGACGTCTTGTGCTTCATTCAGATGCAGTGTTGCAAACCTAAGCCATGCCACCATAGGGTTCACCCTTTCGCAGTCTTTTTCCAACTGTTCTGTCATGACCTTTAACCTTTAATCTACTAACCGAGGCTTATAGAGTCTGATATGGAGCTCTGTTGTATTTAGTCATTTCTCTGAGCATTACACGCTCTGACCTTGGCCTGAATTACTGGCTCCTGGGAAGATTGACAGCTACCCTAAATGTTGTCCATTGGGAAAAATGTTTCTCTCTGTAAAATGATGGGATTCAAACTGTATGAAAATGGCTTTTTAACCCTTCTCAGATTGATGAGCAGCAACAGTTGCTGGATTTCATGGGTCAGATCAGGATGACAACATGATAACTCTTACTGTTGTTCCTGTTGAACGGAAATGTGGTCCAGGCCGAGAGTTCGGAGCCACACTGCGCCCTGACCCGCAGGCTGTAGTCGGAGTCAGATCCCAGCTCAAAGGTCAGGTCACACAAAGTGAGGGGAATCTTCTGGCACTCAGGAACGTTTATCCAGCTGCCGTTCTTTATCAGAAACTCAAACTCCCTGCAGGAAGAGACAAAGGCGTGTTTAATTGAAAAGAAACTCGCTTATTTCTTGGAAAACAATCCAACATTATAATGTCCTGGGAGCCACAGATGATTATGAAACACTGGCGGTGTTTCATAATCTGTAGTCTGACACACTGAAATGTTTCTGTTTGCTCTGACGTCAGGTTCAGTACAGCAGTTTATCTGCATTCTTCCTGCTGCCGTCAGTCAGGAATGTTAATCGCTCTCCGGAGTTAATAAATCAGGACTTCTGTTTCACTTGTTTCAGTGAGAATAGAAACGAGGAGGACTGACTCATCCTTCAGGAGTCATCTGGCCTGTTAGGTTGGTTTATTGGAACATGAAGTAATATAAAAACATAAACAGAACTAGGCTGCAGCTCTTTAGGAACATTTTGTCTCTCCAGATTTTGTGATTTTTAGCTAATGAATCTTTGGTTCTGATTGTGAGATGGATCTGCTCAAACCCTCATAACCTTCATCCAGAAAATCTGAGCTGATTCCCATCTGAACTTCTTCTCCAACACATTAATAAGTCTGAATCAGTGGCTGGTTTTCCTCTGCTTTCATTTGCTGTTTGTTTCATATTAGGCACCTCAACAAGCAGGTTTGTCTTTATGAAACCAGGCGGCGAGTGACATCCACACCCACACCTGACTATTCTACTTTCACTTTACATTTTCTACTCATTTAGGAGGCTAAGCTAATGTTTTCTTTTTATTATGATAAATACAAATGAGGACTTGTGAGAAGAGTTTCTAGGCTAATGCTTCATTTGTCCCCCATCTCAGGCGGTGCATTACCTACAGTATGTCTGCTAATTTTCTTCTGAGGCTTTGGGGCCTGGTTGGGACTGCCATGGCAAATTGGTCTCAGAGGAGGACTCCGGCTTATAGCAATTCAAGCATCTAGGTAAAGAAGACCAAATTTGTTGGTGTACCATGCCTGGAATAAGACCGGCCCATCTGGAGCCAGGTCTTTGTGGAAAGCTCCTAGTAAGGAAGTTGGGAGTTAAACAACCCCAAAAAGGCTTTCCCTAACAGAGGAGGCCACCACCATGAAGGCCCACCACCGCAGGGAGAGGAGTTGAGGTCTGATGCCTTGTGAGCTAGATAATGGAGACGGTGGAGGACCTCAGCATACTGATTCCCAGCATCACAATCTGGGACCCTTTGAGATGGTTCATGCATCTAATCAGGATGTGCCCTGACTGACTCCATCTGGAGGTTTTCTGGGCACATTCCACAGGGAGGAAACACCACGGCAAACCCAGAAGATCCTGGATGTATCTCTTATGGATGGATGGTTGAGTTTATTAATTTATTTATCATCTTAAGGGACTTTGCAATATGTCCATGTTATATCCAGTATACTGAGTAAAGTTTGGGCCTGATTTAATCAAACCATTTAAAAGTTCATGTTTAGGTCCAATTTAGTCCAGTCCAATTAATACAGTCAGTTAATGACTGTTTTTCATTTTTCTTTACGCTGATAATTGGACTGCAGCCTCTGAATATGGGTTATAAGTTTAACCCTGTACCACCACCGCGCCCATTATATAGAGAGTCACAGCCTTGGCAGCAATCCCAAGTATTGAGAAGCATCCACTGAGGTAAAGACAGAAAAAAACAAAGAACAAACCAAACTTCAGTGTTTCTGATAAAGGCAGCTTCTCTCCAGATGTTGAAACCAGTTGGTGGAAGATGCTCGGTTAAGAGAAACCACGAGTCAAACTGAGACTCATTTTTCTTTATTCACATTGATGCATCACAACCTCTTGGGGTTGTTAGGAAGTTTAATTTTCAGGTTTCGTCCGATGGCTACTTGGTTACACTTTGGAAAACTTTGTTTTGGCTCAATTAGATCATCACATAATTAGTGTAAGATGGTGATGAATGCTAAGTGGCTTCCTGAGAATGATGACTAATTAAGAAAGCAAAATAACAGAAAATGAGTCAAGCTGAGATGAGATTAATATGACTCCATAAACGCAGCGTTTCAGCTACAAAATAGAAACACCATTTATTTAGAAAATGCTGAAATGGTTTTAGGCCTAGCTATAAGATCTGAAAGGTTGACAAGTCAGATTTTATGATGAGAAAAAAGCTGTGATTTGAGCTACTGTAAAGAGGCGTATTAGACAGGGGAATGTTGTTAGACTTCAGAAGAGCCGGTCATCAACGGACCAACACTTTAATTACAACTCTAATAACAGACAGGCCCGGTATGCGTTAGACAACAGGTCTGGAACCAGTTCTTCTGTTCTTGGCTCATAGCTTAGAGGCAGAGAGAAACCTTCGGCTGTGTACGCACCGCAAATGAGACAGATCCATGAACATCTTGGTCCCCAACACTCAGGACCAACTTGTTTGAAAAGAAATCACAGAAAACTTAAACCAGACACCGCAGTAGGGAAGCTGCGGGGAGCCCTGCAGCTTGGTTAGAAGACCTCAAAGTTCCTCCAGGACGTTTTAAACAGGGTCTGAATGGAGGCCTCTGATGAACACCAAAACCAAAGAACAGAACCAAGGTTCAGAGCTGCTGTTGTCACATATAGAGGAGGGGGATGGAGCCTGGATGAGGGATAGATGTTTAAATGTGGCGCATGAAGAAGAAAAAGAGGATGACAAAAGCATAAACAAAGAAATACAAACTGCTACTCATAAAAACATACTCTGTCTCAATGTGTAATAATAAATAATACTATATTAATAAACTGTCCCCACTCTGATGGCAACACAGTGAAGGCATATTTAAAACAGTCATAATGATATTAACCGCCCACAGGATGATCAGAGGCTAGACACTGCAGGTAAAACCGGCTAAAACTAGTCGAAGCTAATATCTGGGTACAAATATGGAAATCTGCAAACAATAAAAAATTATGATTGATTTCGATGAAATAAAAGCAGAACCTCAGAGGCCTGAAATAATGAGGAAACAGTCAGTAACCCTCAGTGGCAGGACTGAAATGCTGAACAACCTGTTAATGTTCTATATTTCATTCTGATTATATGATTTACATTCTGTCATGGCTTTTAGTTTTTCCTGTTTGCTGATTTAATTTTCTGATTTTATCTCCTAATTCTTTGTTATATATTAGAGGGAAATAAAAGAGAAACGGACCCGATTCATACAGAGCCAACACTCCTGTGACACTAAGATGCAGGAGTAGAAAAGGGAAGGATGTCAGTATAAGGAGGTCACTGAGGTCACAGCTGAGTCTGTTCGATGTTTTTATAACTTCTGCAATCAATATATCACCAAACTGTTTCTAAAACGTTGTGGTCAGTCTTTTAAATACAGATTCAATCAGAAAGCCTCATTAGTCCCAATTGGCCATTTATTGTAGTCCATTCATTGACCTCTAACATGCAAACCTTATGATTGTGGGATTTTCCAAAAGTTACTTTACATAAAGAGAAGAGAGCAAACAGCCGTCTTGAGACAGAGAAGCACATAAATGTCAGACTGACTTGGCTGATTGGCTGATGGAGAGCAGCCAGACAGGAAGCTAGAGGCTGATATTGCTGAGCGAGTCTGAGATTATTTTCACTAACTGCTTGAAATTAACAGGATGTCTTGGAGCACAAGAGGTCATTTATCTTTCTGTTTTTTTACTGTAACAATTTATCACAAATTAATTTAATGCATATTTACAAAAACTAAAACTTTCGATTCTGATATTTTTTCACCTTAAAGTGAATCATTAAGGTGATGAATCACTTCACTGTTTTACAATCAGCAGCATTAATGAACTTCAACACGAATCATTTCAGGAACGATGTTACGACGTTACTCCTGCCTGATCCAGTCACACGCTGGTTCTGAAGCCTTAGAGGAGAACCTCGTCAGGCCAAACCCTCTTCAGGCCAGACGTTCGTTGGGTCAGAACCTAGCCGGGCCAGAACCTCGTCAGGTCCGGACCTAGCCAGACCAGAACTTCGTCGGGTCAGAACCTAGCCAGGCCAGAACTTCGCCGGGTCAGAACCACTTCAGGCCAGAACCTCGTCAGGACAGAACCTTGTCAGGTCAGAACCTCGTCAGGCCAAACACTCTTCAGGCCAGACGTTTGTCGGGTCAGAGCCTCATCAGGCCAGAACCTCGTCAGGTCTGGACCTAGCCAGGCCAGATTTTCCTCAGGTCAGAACCTAGCCAGGCCAGAACCTCGTCAGGTCTGGACCTTGCCGGTTCATACACTGTGGGTTGTCTCACCTTTGGGTTTCTTGATTCAGCCCTCCTTTTAATTTCCATTTGCGGTTAAATTATTCAGAACCAGAATCAGAATCAGCTTTATTGCCACTATAGACTGTCTCTGTGAAGTTTTTGTTTCAATATAAATTGAAATAAAAAAAAACATTAAATTTTATTCTATAAAATGTTAATTTATAATAGAATTATAAAATAATTATTTTAAAATCTGATTTCTGTTTATCCTGTTGTTGAAAATGTTTCCATTAAAATGGATAAAACGCTGTTAATCTACCCAGCTTCGCATCATAACCCAGTTTATGTTCAACACAGGAAGTTAAAGAAAGACGTTTATAACACCACATTTTTCAGGGATCCCAGTCTGCTGCTAATGATGATGATGATGCACGTTTCCTCCAGGGATTCAAATCAAGAGAGGTGGATTTGATGTTAGTTGGAGCAGTTTAACTCACCCCTGGTACTGAACGGCATAAACGACCGCAGTGTTGCATAAGGACTTCGGTTGCGTCCACCGCAGGATGTGTCTCATGTCCATGGAGTCCATGAAGACTCTCCCAGGAGCTGGCAGCATCCAAGTGTCTGCAGGGAAAGTTTTCCTCCATTAATCAATCATCATCTGTAAAAAACCGGGGATCCAATTTCATCAGATTTAAATCTCAACCTGCTTTCAGGTAGATTTGCTGAAGAACGAACCTCCATACTGAAGTGCCACAATCCAAGCTGATCTAATATTAAACTAATGTTTAAATTAAACCAACGATGAGGTTTGTTCCTTCAGGGTGTCATTCTGAAGGTGAACACTAGCCTTCTGAACGAATAGAGTCACAGTTTGACTAATTAATTCATCGACCCAAAGCTGCTGCTTGCCAGCGTTGAGGTTCGGATCTGACTGGTTAGCTGTGATCTGGCAGCTGGATAAAAAGCTCTTTTACTCACTGGGAGGTAAAATTACAACATTTACAAACAGAGTTGTGTTTCCACCCGAAGAAAAGGGAGCGCTTTAAGCAGGTTGTTAAAAAGTGCCTTCTGGGTCAGAAGGCCACACAGAACATCTGCCAAGCCAGCCCTAAACCCTGCTGATTAAAACCTGTTAACAAACAGAAGACACTGAGACTGCATCACTGTTTTAAAGCAAAATCTTCATCATCTGAACTCTTTACCATCCTTACAAATATATAACAATCAATTTATTACTGCCTCCTCCTAGTTGAACAGAAAGGTGAAGGAAATAATGTTTTAATGTCAGGTGAACAGCTGCATGATGGCCTTATTGGCAGGATGAATGCTGCTGGGTCGGAACATCTCCCTTTCTGTCTCGTCGCTGGAGATGCTTGGACTCTGGACATTATATAGCTCTGCTCTTGTATATTTTGGTTGTGTTCTTCTGCCAGTTTGTAAGTGAACTGGACACAGTTTATTATGATTTTTATTGATGATTAAAGGAGAAAATGCTTGTTTACAGAAGTAAACGTCTCTATTGTAGATTAGATTTCACTTCCTGAAACAAATAGTCATCACCATCATTTGTCACACTCAGCTACATAAGACAAACAGGTCCAATGTATAGAACCCAGTCTGGTCTAAATTTAGTTCAAATGAACCCAACCAATTCCAGTGGGACCCAAACAGTACAGCCAGAACCTGATCTGAACCACAGCCACATGCTCACTTGGACAAGGCTCTAAACTGTCTGCACGCTTTGCTTCAGCTGACAAACCCAGCGAGAGGTGAGCCCTAAACCTGAAAGTGGAACCAGCAGTTCATCAAGACATGGGAGAGATCCTGACCCAAAGAACGAGAAGAGCAAGAGCTAATCCAAGATTTAACAGCAGCTCGAAGAAAAGCCAGCATTTATCACTTAAGACAAAACACACATTAGTGAAGACAAACAGGGACCCATAAGGATGCTGAACATCCAACAGAACATCCTACAGCATCCCATCGGGTTTGAACTATCATGACTTTTTCACTATCCTGAAATCTGCAGACTGGTTTGTGTTGTTTTTACTTTAGGCTTTTAAAAAGGAGGACATAAAAACAAAAAGGCTGTGAATGAGATGTTCTGGACCTTCACTGCCTCTTCATTCACAGATCTAAAACTTCACTGTAGGAAACGGTGGCATTTAGTCCTTTAGATAAAGTGTTTAAAATGTGACACAAACGGGTAAAAACTTCATCAGCAGACAACAACTCTCTCTGAGTAGTGTTCAGCTCACTGGTGAAAAACTCCAGCAGGATGACCATCATGAGCAGCTTCCTGGTCCCTCTCGCCATCATTACCACAAAGTTCCCATCCACAGTAAACAGAAGAAGAAGGTTGCTTATTTGAGCTTCCTCATGTCTTCCAGGGCTCAGGATCTGACACTGTTCTGCTCCTCCAGGAGGCGAGAAGACCTCTGTGAAGTCTAACCCATCCTCTGCAGTCCGGTACTAATGTGTCTGAAGGTTCAGTTTAGGCCTCAGAGAGGGAGAAGAGTCGATGTGCTCTGCTGCTGATCTGCACAGAAATGTGGTGCACCCAGATGCTGAGACAGAATTTAAAGCCACAGATCCGGTCCGACTGGCTGCAAGTCCCTTCCAGGCTCCACCTGTCAGCTGCAGTTTAGTTGAAGACACACATGCAGGGAACCGAGGAGGCCTGCAAAGCTGCTGCGTCCACTCTGTAAATGTGTTCTTCACTGTGCCTCAAAGAAGGAGCTGTACAGAAGATGGCAGTGTCCAGGTGAGAATCCGGATAAAAATAAGCTTATTTCCAGCAGCTGAAACTGAGATCAATGAAAAGCTGCTTAAAGTCAAACCTTCACAGTTGGGTTTTTTTCATTGTTGCTGTTTTTCTGCTGCAATGACCTCAGGGTTCAACACATTTTACCTGTTTACTTAATATGTTCGGCAGCAGTCGCAATCCTACGCTGGAACTCAACCTTCATCGACCTCAGTGACTCATCACTATCTCTGCTGATAACAGGAGTTCACTGAAGCCAGGATGAAGATACATCATCTCAGATCTTCTGAGATGATTAATGTGGAAGCACAACACCAAACATAATCATTCCATAATTCTACTGCAGACATGTCTGATGGTAAAACCCATTAAATGAAACAAGCATTTATCTCTGCAGAGAAGCTTCAGGAAATAAACTTCGGAAGGATTTTCTTCTCCATTTCCTCATGATTCATCTCAGGTAGGTGAGATTTATGAGAGATTCATGAGATATTCACACACTCCTAACCACCAAAATATGATTCAAGACAAAGCTAGTTCCCCTGTGCAGCATCATTCCTACACCAGCTAATTAAATGGAAGTCAGAAAAATGAAAATGTAAATTTACATCAAACTAACAAAATAATCTTTGTCCTTCGTGGAAAATTGGCAAACAGAAAGGAACCAACAGTTTTTGCACACCTCAGGTTTTCATGCAGTTGGTTTCAGAAGCTGAGGAGCACAGAAACTAAACACTGACTCTTCTTGTTAAGTTCTGGTCCTGAGAACGCAGCGTGAAAAGGTCTCTGATGTCCTGACGACTAGAGATCATTCGGTGCTTCATCGCCCATCAGCAATTCTTTGTAAGTCTCTCCTGATTTAAAGGCTGCAGGCAAATGATCCATTTGGCACAAGAAAGGCTGGAATCCAGAAAGATGAAAAACACACAGACTCTAACAAAATAACATTTTATTGCAATATTTCTATTTTGAAAATGTTATAATAAATTGTAAATTATTAAATACAATGATTTCTTATTTAGGAAGATACATTAAAAAATTAAACATTTGCTTCAATTTAAACAAAAAAAGTGTATATTGTTCTCTCTGCTCCAGGGTTTTATACTGTCTCAGGATTCTGGTGGCTTTCTTAGATCATTTTACCCTTATCAGTCATCTCTCTCCAGAACAACCAGGGTTGGGCTCATTAGGAAAAGGGACATGCAGGAGTCCTCCCTGTCTGTTTAGAACCAGACATCCAGGTTCTTCACTAACCTCAGGCTTGCATAGCTGCACCTCTATTGTTTCTCTGGATTCCTGACATGACTATATTTACCACTACAAAGGCTTTAAAAGCTGCACAATTTGAAATTGATTAGCTTACATGCAAATAAATAGAAATTGAAATTCAAATATATTCACAACACAGTCTCATACCCAGTCTGGGTTCGGTCCAAATTCATCTGGGTTCAGATCCAGACAGAGGTTTGTTATTTACGGACCTCTGGTGACCTGGTTGATCTAACCCAAAAAACTGAGATAATTGCAGAGATGGTGTTTTTTATTAGTGGATATGATTTGTGTAGAAATGAAAGAATGGAAGGATTTTCTGTTTTCAGAATCTTTACTGCATCTCGATCATTTTATTTTTTTATCCCTGTAGAGACATTTGCCTTGCAGCCAGGAGAAAAACATGCAAAACACAACAGCAGTTAAAACAGAAAATACAAGGAAAACATCAGTGCAAATATCAGTTAAAACATGAGACTGAAACAGCAAAGCAATTATAGCTGATCACATTTTAAATTAAGCTAAAAAATGACCTGAGTTTTTCCATCTGTTGCTGTCTGAGTCTCTGACCAGATGACAGAAGCTCAAACTCTCCATGAAGTGGCTGATATGATAAGTTTACTTTAGATTATAAATATACTTTATAAGATTACTTTAGGAAGCGTTTGAAAGAGACAGGAAGTACGTACCGCTCCACACTCGGTCTGTTTGACCTGTTTCTGCCCTGATCTGTCTGCTGCAGTAAACCAAGTGCAAACAAACTATTTATTACTGCACTTTAACTGCTTTTTTTTTTCTTTTTTACCTATAAATGTCTTTGGCACTACTGGACTTTGTTCATTAGTAGCTAGACAGGAAGTAGGGCAAAAAGAGAAGGCAAAACATGCAGTTAAATGCCTGGGGCCGGGAATCGAACCGACAGCTGCTTTTAGGACTGTAGCCTCAGCATATGGTGCATCTGCTCAACCACTGCTCCACACATCGCTTGCTTTAGCTGCTGTTCATCAGCGTGTTGAATATTCAGGTCGGGGTTGTTGAGGAGCCATTAACTATGTAGGACAGAGATCAGACTTTAGGGGGCGCTCCACATGATTTATCTGACAAACTGAGCTAATCTAAGAAGTTTGTTGAAATAAAAATAAACTACATGAACTCAATATGTGGAGTTTTTAAATAAACTACAATCACTTAACAGCAGGAAAGCATTAATTATTCTTTTAGTTTAACTAATATGTTGTAAGAAATGAAAACATTTATTTTCAAAAGTACTTTAATGTTACTTATACTAAATAAATGTATTTCAGTCAAATGACTGGAACTAATGTACTAAGAAGAAGGAAATCTTCTGTTGTTCTGTTTGAGTTCTTGGTTCTGCTGAGATACTTTAATCTGTTATTAGATATCAAGTTTTAACTGGATGGATGCAGAGAAGAGAAAATGCTCTGAGGGTTTTCAAAGGGAGCTGATTGACAGAAAGGTCAAAAGGTCAATAAGTCAGGCTTTTAAATGTGTTGACCTGCTAACCTGGAAGCCTGCCCCACAGCTGATAAGGTGAGGTTTCCAGTATGAGCTGCTGTGGTGCACGCCCAGGTAAGGAGAAGTGACACTGACACACCAGAACCATCCCACTGAACCACCGGTTCTGCTGCATTTTCCGGGCTTCTGGAAACAGATGGATGAATGCAGCAAGAGGACCCAGGAGGAGCATAAAGAAAACCATAAGAGGTCAAGAAACACCAGACTCAACAAAACCCACAAGAGTTTTTAACACAAATCATTTAGAAACCTGGTTTGATTCTGGCCCAGTTTTAGTTTAGACGCCTCAGCTGTGTCTGCTTTTTAACTCGTCTAGCGCTGCTGAGCTGCTTCAGCAGAGACAGAACCGAAACTCTGAGACTTTGGACTTTCATCATAATCAAACATTAACTGTCACCAACCAAAAAACCATAAAACACAACGAGACCCATAAAGGCTGCTAACTGACCCTCTGTGTCCCCTGAGTTTCACCAGAACCAACAAACCAAAACAACACCTTCCAACGATAAATTCGTCCAGAGCTCATTTTCATTCCTTTATTCAGTCCGGCTGCGCAGGAGTCCAGGGAGGAGCAGGTGTTCATGTCTACAGGTTTTTATTGAAATTGATGAGCAGATTACATCACTTCCATCCTCTCACTGATCATCAGAACATTTCCTCCACTTCTTCTTTTCTCAGTAGGAAATCCGCTGAATCAGATGAGGACATGTTTTAAAGGTGAAAAGTGATAAGAACATCTGAAGTTCCACATTTTCAGTTCTCCACTGATGCAGATTATGAGTCAGAGAGAGAAAGCAAACAAGCTGAGAGTAGCTGCAGGTATCTGGCAGCAATATTCACAGCTCCTGCAAATAGCTACAGAAAACAAAGTTCTCCATGTTATCCTGAAGAAAAACAAAGTTTGCCCAAAAATCAGACATGTTCCCTGAAGTGGAAGTCTGAGGAACCTGAAAGCAGAGGTACTGATCCAATCTGGACCCAATATGACATATACACAGATCATAAATGCATATAAACACAACCTTCCAAAGCTATTTAAAGGCCTAAATTTTATATATTTTATAATTTGCAAACTCCACAAACTGTGAGATGTTGAAAGCTCGGGATGTTGTTTTAGAACCTAACCTTTAAACTGAACCAGAACTTTCTCTCTGACCCATCTGCTGTGTTCCTTGGCCTTCATGATGCAGTTTGTTCTTTATCTCTCTCTCTATATATATAGTCAGTTAGTCATTCATTTTCTACCGCTTATTCCATAGTGGGTCGTGGGGGACCTGGTTCCTATCTCCAGCAGTTTATGGGCGAGAGGCGGGGTTCACCCTGGACAGGCGCCAGTCCATCGCAGGGCAACACACAAACAACCATGCACACACTCATTCATACACCTAAGAGCAATTTAGACTGACCAATTAACCTAACAGTCATGTCTTTGGACTGTGGGAGGAAGCCGGAGTACCCTGTGAGAACCCACGCATGCACGGGGAGAACATGCAAACTCCATGCAGAAAGACCGGCCGGGAATTTAACCCAGGACCTTCTTGCTGCAACAGTGCTACCAACTGCGCCACCGTGTAGCCCGCAAAGTTCAGCCCGTATATATAAAGGAATATATACTAAATATATACTAAAGGAATATATATATATATATATATATATTCCTTTAGTGGTGTCACGTTTTACTGAGCAACACGACTGCTGATCAGAACTCTTCATTCACTTTGTTTACCTTTGCATGTATCTTATAATCTTTACCTGGATAATCTTTGACATTTCTTGGACAGTTGTGAAAATGTAACTGACCAGTTGTCCCATTTCCCTTAAGAAAACAGACGTTTAGACTTAAGTTCTTTTATTTATGGTTTGGTTTATTTTAGCCAAGAAGATTACTAATCTTGGTTCGGCTTCAGAGAAAATATGGTTTAAAGATAAAAATAAGACGAGGATCTGATTATTGGAGCACATGAAGTACAGAGGTTGTATTTGATTGAGTGTTGTCCTGGCAACCAAGTCAAGAAGAGATGTTGCCACAATGTTGCTTTGCTTGGTTACAATTAGGTTTTATTGGTTCTTTGTACAGTACAGAGCAAATGTTTGGACACACCTTCTCATTCAAAGAGTTGTCCTTATTTTCATGACTATGAATATTGTAGCTTCACACTGAAGGCATCAAAACTATGAATTAACACGTGGAATTATATACTGAACAAAAAAGTGTGAAACAACTGAAAATATGTCTTATATTCTGGGTTCTTCAAAGTAGACACCTTTTGCTTTGATTACTGCTCCACACACTCTTGGCATTCTGTTGATGAGCTTCAAGAGGTAGTCACCTGAAATGGTTTTCAGTTCACAGGTGTGCCCTGTCAGGTTTAATAAGTGGGATTTCAAGCCTTATAAATGGGGTTGGGACCATCAGTTGTGTTGTGCAGGAAGTGGATACAGTACACAGCTGATAGTCCTACTGAATAGACTGTTAGAATTTGTATTATGGCAAGAAAAAAGCAGCTAAGTAAAGAAAAACGAGTGGCCATCATTACTTTAAGAAATGAAGGTCAGTCAGTCCGAACAATTGGGAAAACTTTGAAAGTGTCCCCAAGTGCAGTCGCAAAAACCATCAAGCGCTACAAAGAAACTGGCTCACATGAGGACCGCTCCAGGAAAGGAAGACCAAGAGTCACCTCTGCTGCGGACGATAAGTTCATCCGAGTCACCAGCCTCAGAAATCGCAGGTTAACAGCAGCTCAGATTAGAGAACAGGTCAATGCCACACAGAGTTCTAGCAGCAGACACATCTCTAGAACAACTGTTAAGAGGAGACTGTGTGAATCAGGCCTTCATGGTAAAATAGCTGCTAGGAAACCACTACTGAGGACAGGCAACAAGCAGAAGAGACTTGTTTGGGCTAAAGAACACAAGGAATGGACATTAGACCAGTGGAAATCTGTGCTTTGGTCTGATGAGTCCAAGTTTGAGATCTTTGGTTCCAACCACCGTGTCTTTGTGTGGCGCAGAAGAGGTGAACGGATGGACTCTACATGCCTGGTTCCCACCGTGAAACATGGAGGAGGAGGTGTGATGGTGTGGGGGTGCTTTGCTGGTGACACTCTTGGGGATTTATTCAAAATTGAAGGCATACTGAACCAGCACGGCTACCACAGCATCTTGCAGCGGTATGCTATTCCATCCGGTTTGCGTTTAGTTGGACCATCATTTATTGTTCAACAGGACAATGACCCCAAACACACCTCCAGGCTGTGTAAGGGCTATTTGACCAAGAAGGACAGTGATGGGGTGCTGCGCCAGATGACCTGGCCTCCACAGTCATCGGACCTGAACCCAATCGAGATGGTTTGGGGTGAGCTGGACCGCAAAGTGGAGGCAAAAGGGCCAACAAGTGCTGAGCATCTCTGGGAACTCCTTCAAGACTGTTGGAAAACCATTTCAGGTGACTACCTCTTGAAGCTCATCAACAGAATGCCAAGAGTGTGCGTAGCAGTAATCAAAGCAAAAGGTGGCTACTTTGAAGAACCTAGAATATAAGACCTATTTTCAGTTGTTTCACACTTTTTTGTTCAGTATATAATTCCACATGTGTTAATTCATAGTTTTGATGCCTTCAGTGTGAAGCTACAATATTCATAGTCATGAAAATAAAGAAAACTCTTTGAATGAGAAGGTGTGTCCAAACTTTTGGTCTGTACTATATTTCTGTGAGATTAGACTGAACCAGAGGGAAAAGTTCCCTGATAAAGACCCATGAAAGCTTTGGAATATTTCAGAAACAATCTTTTGCACTACTTCTCCTACCTCAAATATTAGAAGAAGCCACTTACTGATAAACAAGAGACTCTGTCGGATTTCCTGACAGCCTTAATGTTCCTCCAGTCAAGCTCAGTTTGCTGTTTTTTAGTTTTTGGGGTGAATAACCAGGTATGTTTGGTCTCGGTTGGTTTCTGTTTCAGAGGCAGCTGTATTTGACCTCACCATGGCCTCCAGTCTCAGTCTTTATGGAGACCTGTGGATGACTGAGTATCTGAGGAGTGGCCGAAGACTCGCCATCATCATCATCATTATTACCAGGAGTTTATTAGTATAGGAGGTGAAGGGGAACTACAGGGAGTGGCCCTGCAGTTTATGGCCCCTGGCAGAGAGTAAAGTCCTGCTGATAGAGCCACAGACGTCAGATTAGCAAACTTTAACTGAAGGAGAAACATCAGAACCTCCAACCAACCGGTTCTGACTTCACCCACCAAGTTTTTAACTCAGAGGACTTGTTACTAATATATTCTGGTATTTGGCTTCCTGTGGAGGCTCCTTCAGTTTCAGATCATCGGTGGCACTTGGACTTCTTTTTTTTTTTTTTGGGTATTTTTTCAAAAACTTGCAACCATGTCGACGGCGATGGAGGCAGTGGGGTTCTTCATGAGCATCGTTGGCTTTCTGATCACCGGGGCGTCGCTGGCTAACGACTACTGGAAGATCTCCACGGTGTCCGGCAGCGTCATCATCTCTCAGAGGCAGTTTGAGAACTTGTGGCACGCCTGTGCCGAGAACAGCGCCGGGATCGCTGAGTGTCGGGACTTTGAGTCTATGCTCTCCCTCCCCAGTAAGCCCAGAACATACCTTGAACCAAATGTGGTGCTAACTGCTGTAATTAGCCGAAACATTTTAGACTTTTTCAGTTTCCTTTGGAGACAACTATTAAAGTTACTGAGTAAAAAACATAAAATAAGCTACTCATTTGTGAGAGATTTTTATCATATCATATCATATTGTGTAATTTTAGTAATGTTAGTTATTCACTTGCTTTACAAAAATGACTAATAATGATGTCCCTTTAAAAGGTAAAATATCTAAAACATCTTTGTGTGGATTAGTTTTTAATTTAAAGACTAACCCAGTGACTTGATTTGAAGAAATGCCGTAACGTAACATTATGTTCATGTTTGTAGAATATTCACTGAAGTAAATCTATCCTCAACTTTGAAATCTGGTCAGTTAATCTTTGGATTTTCTTTCCTGAATAAATGATGAGCTGATCGGGTTTCTTTAAAAGCAGACGTTTGGTAACAACATCAGGTCAAGACGCCATGCGGCACAATGTCTGAACTGATGGTTCAAAGGTTGGGGGTTTCAGTCAGAAGTTTCCCGCTGAAAACAAGTGAAGATTACTCCCTAGTTTATCATTATTTTTCAACTAAAACATCAGATATTCTCAAAAAAAGGTCAATTTTCAAGTAAAATATAAAAAAACATTTTTTATTTGTTGATTTTCATCCTGTTGGCGCAGGAGGACAGGATAGCTTATCTTTTGGCCGCCATTTTGAAAGTCTTTCTTTACCGGCAATAAAATGGAGGGAAAAACAGAAGTGACCAAAAAGCTGCTTTTTCTCCTGCAGTTAAATTAGTTATTATGTTTTCTCAGAGTTTAGGTTGTAAAACATGTAATAAATATTTAAACTGTCATAATTTCATAAAGTGGTTCCCTGTATATTTCTATAGGGTTTTGGCTTTTCTTAAAATTAAGACCGAAGTGTTTTCATCCACACAGTTTTGAGGAACGAAACAAGACATGAAAATATTTAAATATAACTTTCTAGTTAAAGTTTCAGGAATATTTTCTTGAAGCTGACATTTTAATTAGAGTTTTTGTGTCATTGTGCCTCTGCTGGATCTTTCCTGCCAGCTCATCGCTCCTGAAACTCTGTCGGCCATAAAAAGGCGAGGCAGTTTTTATGATCAATGGATCATTTGGTCAATAAATTACTACACCAGCTGTAAAGCAGGCAAACCTTAAATTGAGCACAGCTCCTGCTGCTTGTTTCCTGTAAGTCTGAGAAAAGCAGCTGAAATCTGATTCATACAGAATTAAAAACATCGTCTTTTAAATATTCCTCTTTAGTCCAGAGGAAATTATTAAAAACATGTTGGAGCTTCATAATATCTTGCTTGAAAGAACTTTAACCTCCTGTGCGTATATTAAAGTGGTTAAAATGAAACAAAACAAGTCCATAAACATTAACTTCTGACATAAAAACAGCATAAAAAAAGCGGAAAATATTTTATCATTGACCCTGGAGGTAAATTTGTTGACAGCATCTGTATTTTTATAGTATTTCTTGCAAAAGTCATAAGACTGAAAATAGCCATTAGTCTAAAGAATAAAAGTAATCTCAAAAGGACAGGTGACCACATCTTACTTATTTTGGTATTTATTAAGTAACTGTTCAGTTATTTAGGGTATTTAGTGAAATGCTTTCTAATAAAACAGCTCAGCATTAGATTCCCAACCCAGAGAATCAGTGAATTTAGGGTTTTTGTTGTCGCTTAAGTCTCATTGCAGAATTAGATGCTAATGTTCATATTTTCAGTGGGCTCTGGTGTCTTTCCCACCTGCAGCCAAACCTTTCACATTCAGAGCATTTTCAGCATGTCTGTGTCTCTGCAGCCCATGTGCAGGCATGTCGCGCTCTGATGATCATCGCCCTGCTGTTATGCCTTGGCTGCATGATCGTCTCTCTGCTCGGACTCAAGTGCATCAAAATCGGTTCGACCGCAGACGAGACCAAGGCCAAGATGGCCACGGCGGGAGGAATCTTGTGCATACTGGGAGGTACGTCCAGCAGAAAACACGCAGCATATATTTTATCATGTCTCTGCTCTACTCTGGAAGTAGTTTTATTTCTGAAGTTGCAGTGAAACAGGTTCAGTTCACCTTTTTGTCTAACATCTGAGACAGTCCTGCGTGGGAAATATTTTTACCATGATCACAATTTCCTTCTCTTATTCACCAACTTTAACTCAGCAATGCTAAAACATAAAACCAGGCAGGAAATGATAAAAGGACTAAAGGGGATCTGTATTGTTTAAAGTATTTCTTTCAGAGTACATCCTCTTTAACACCATTATCGCCCCAGCCAGTTACAGAACACCCCTGTGAGTCGTATTTAAAACCAAACAACTCATGAGACTGCATGGACTTCCAGACTGCCTTTGCTGCTGAATCTTTTTAATATTAATTGAAGTGTTAACTTTCAGAGGGCTGCACCCGTTCTGCTGAATGTCAGAAATGAGCTTTGATTCATGCTTCCTGCATGTTTCTCATGCTTCCACGCAGCTCCACACCCAATAAAACAATGATGAGAGGTTATTGAGCTTCTGCACAACTTGATGTCCATAAATGTCCATAAATGAGACAACAAAGGTTGTCATTGGTCTTATTATTTATTGTATAAGATTCTTATAATTAATATAAAACCTGGTTGTTATCTTTAAACATTAGTTGTTAATATATTTGCCTGCACTGATAACGTATAACAGGAGGAGTTATGAGTAACAGTCTATTTATTTAATGAACAACTCTTTATCCAATATGGCAGCCAATAGAGGAGGGTCAATTTTCCTTCATCTCTACCTGATACCAAAGTCTTCACATGCAAACTCTGAAGCTCCCCCCAAAAATGAACGATTTTGAACATTATCTGGCGTGTGAGTGCTTTAGTCATCATAATCAGGTTTATTGTAGCTGGAAATCATCAGAAACATGCAGGGCAGAGTCAGAGGGAGCAGGGTCCTCATACACAATGGTAGAGCAGATCTGGTTCACATAATAAAAAAAAAGCATATGACACCCAGGAGCCCAAAGACTCTGGAGCAATTTCATTCAAACAGCAAAAGGACACGAACAGCTACACATGGAAAGAGAACAACATTGTTGTTTAGGTCTTTGTTGAATTAGGGACACTCGACACAACAGTTAGGAGACACCAGAGGACTCTGAGATGAGAGAGAGCAGCAAAACTAAAAGGGAAATGATCCAGAATGAACAAAAAGATTGTAAGTCTTTAGGTTCCTAAAGCAGCTGGGAAACATCAGGATAAGAAATGAAATGATTGAAAACATAAAAACATTAAAACTGGAAAACATGTGCTTTAAATGGTGCAGAAAACTGACAAAAATCCAACAGAAAGAAAATTTACCCAGAAGGACCATGTGTGTATGTCTGTGTGCTGCAGGTCTGTGCTGCATTATTGCTTGCTCCTGGTACGCATTCCAGGTGGTCCAGGACTTCAACAACCCGTTCTACGGAGGAGTAAAGTGAGTTTTCTCCTGTTCAGGCGGGAAGATCAGGGAAGCATCCAGAGATCCATGTCATTGGATGTGAACTTGATGTTTCTGCAGGTTCGAACTAGGTGCAGGCCTCTACATGGGGTGGGGTGGAGGCTCCCTGTGCATTCTGGGTGGAGGTTTGCTCTGCAGCTCCTGTAAGAGAGCATCACCTGGTGGCAAGAAAGGGTAAATAAAAACACTTTTTATTGTTTTATTTTTCTCCACAAGACCATTAATGAGGTCTCCTTCAGTACTGTTTAGTTCTAACAGCTATTGGTGTATAAGCTCCAGATAAATTCAGAAGACATGTTTCTGTTGGAACTTTTTGAAGTAAATTAAGCTCTTTATAACGAATAAAAACATTTGATTAACCTGTCGGGCAATCTAAACTATCATCACAAAAACGGAAGCTGCAAAGCTTGCCAGTCCACGTGTGGTGATGGTTAAAGTCTCCAGATCACAGTCCAGACGGCTCAGGCAGCTTTTTAACCTCTGCACGTTCACTGACTCCACGCTGACTCCACGCTGACGCCACGCTGACTCCACACTGACTCTATGCTGACTCCAAACTGACTCCACACTGAGTCCATGCTGGCTCCATGTTGACTCCACGCTGACTCCTCACTCTATGTTTATTTCACGGTGACTCTTGACTCCACGCTGACTCTTTGTTGATTCCACGCTGACTCCTGACTCCACACTGGCTCCATGTTGACTCCACCCTCACTACTGACTTTATGATAACTCCTGTCCTCTTGTTCTGACTCTCCCTTTTTTATTTTGCAGCAGTTACCCAGGAAAGGTCTACACTGCTACAGCCCGGTCTGACCCAGAATCAACCAAAGCTTACGTCTAATCACACACACTTACACACACATCTGTACACTTTGAGGACTCTCTGTTGGCTCCTTCGATCTTAAAGGTTCAGCTGAATTTTAAGCAGTGAGTTAAAAAGTAAAATAACTTGAAGTTTTTTTCACTAGCAGTTTTATTTGAGGGGACAAGCTGAATGTCCAGAGATTACAGAGACACACAGTCTCCTATGTTTGAAGACCACCTTCCACGATGGTGATGTTGTAGCTGTTTTCTGTCTTTTGTCTGAATTATTCTGATCTTATATGTTGGTCTCATTAGTACTGAAAATTTGATTATTGATGATTTTAACACCAACCTTTTTCACATTTATTTTTATCTGAATAAAGTTTGTTAACAAAACAGTTCAGCTGGTTGATTTCTGACTCATGTCCCACTCATCAGGCTTCATCTTCCAGGAAGGACTGATTATAAAACATACAGCTGCAAGATCTGGTGCAGAAGTATGAATTTCTTGTGGTTCTTCTCTAACCCACACAAGGGCAGAATTATTCATACAGGCTCAAATATAAACATACACACCCTCAGTAATATCTAGATAAATGTCTCTTTGCAAGTTCCTCCTCCCCTACATGACCATAAACAAGCTTGGGTGAGGTGAAGACTCCAGAAACACTTAAAATACCAGGAAACAACTTTATCAGCAGAGCAACACGTTTCAGCTTGTGGTCTTCTGCGCTGAAACTTGCTGGTCTCATAATAAAGTTGTTTCCTAGTATATTAAGTTTTGCTGGAGTCACCAGATGTTTTTAATATAAGTGTTAACGTTCAGAGTGCTGCACCCATTCTGCTGAAGGTCAGATTGGAAATGAGCTTTCATTAAGCCTTGGAGCTTAAATCATGCTTCCTGCATGTTTCTCATGCTTCGATTGCAGCTCCACAACCAATATTGAGCTTCTGCACAACTTAATGAAATGATATCAATGTTCAAAATTAATGCCTTGAGCATTAATGTTCAAGGCCTCTAATTAATGGGGTCAGAAAAGAAATGGGCCCCAATAAATACCCTCAAACATTCATATTGTTGATCTGAACCCCTGCTATGTAGCTCATAGAAGGATACTTAGGATGTTTGTCAAACTCCTGATTTCTAGAAAAATTACAGAGTTCTAAACAGTCGTTTTGTGGAGACGGTTCTGAAATGTCCATAAATGAGACAACAAAGATTGTCACTGGTCTTGTTTTTTATTGTATAAATCTCTTATAATTAATGTAAAACCTGGTTGTCATCTTTAAACTCACAATGCTGAAAATTAGTTACTAATATATTCGCCTGCTCTGGTAAATTGTTTATGGGAAGCCTAAATATTATTCAGCAGTTAAAACAGGAGGAGTTTTGAGTAACAGTCTTTTTATTGCATTGACATCTCAGTATCCAATTTGGCAGCCAATAGAGGAGGTGGCTTTTGGGTCAAATTTCCTTCATCGCTACCTTATAACAGAGTCTTCACATGCAAACTCTAAAGCTCCTCCCATAAATGAGCGACCCTGAAAAGCTTGAAGGGGCTGATTTTGGAGTAGGGGCTTGTTTCCTAAAGTGAAACTGGGCTCACTGTGCACAGACCCACTGGTGTTCTGGCGTTTCCAGTAGCTTGAGCCATGTTGGTTCCTTGTGTTGCTACTGAAATGTCAAATGTCCTTTATTCTCAGGGGGATTTTGCAGGTAGACATGAAAAAGCCAAACCATTGTTGTAAAATGATGCATCTTAAAGCCTAAAGCTTGTAATGAAGTGTTAGCAGAGTGGCCCTGGTTGCTCGTCCATGTGCATTCGCTGTGTGGCTTCAGACTGCTTGTGTGTGTGCTGTAATCTCCAGTGTGATATTATTGATTAATGCAGTGCAGGCTGTAATCCACCTGTGTTGTGTCTCTACCTGCTGACAGGCAGGTAGGTGGATTAAAGCCTTGCAGCATCACCCTCCATGCATAAAGCCGTGCACATGCTCTGCAGACCGGATCAGACCTGCTGCTCAACCTTCAGACAACTTCTGCACGCGCCCCACATATCAAAAACCTGAGCATACCCACACTGTACGTGATCATTTTACTGTTAGTGGAAAAACAGAGCTGTGACGATCTCCAGTGCTACATGCACTAATTCAGTTTCTCGTTTAACTTTCCTCAGAGCATTTAACAACACCAAAATCTTAATCAGTCAATCATTCTTTACCCTTTTTTAGCTTGGATGGTTTTCCTTTCTCTGTTTTTCATGTTCAGTCTCTGCTTTAAATCTGATATATTAAGGTTTTATACTTGTTTCCTAAAGTCCTGTTATGTGGTCCTTTGTTTTTCAATATGTATTCATTTCTTTTTATTTTAGCTTTATTTAACCAGGGAAGCACTTTAAGATTTCGAATCCTAATAAAATACATGAAAATATAGAAAAGTTTAAGCAGTATAAATTGTTATGCGAAGCATTGTATGCTGTCAGGTTCAGGCTGATGAAGGACTATCATTTGTCCGCCTGCAGCGAGGTTTCAGCTTGGATTCACATAGTCTGTAATATGAGGAGGAACACTTTCAGACAAACATGCATCTGTGGTCTAGCTTTTGCAGCCAAACTTTTACCATGATGAACTCCTCAAATGAATCTGGAGAGAGCATGAGGCTGTGGGGATAAAGGCAGAGCTTAGGTCTGATGTTCCACATCAACGTTTCCCTCACGTGTGTCTAATCTGTCCCGGTTGTGCTGACAGAGGTGGAACCAGCTACAATCCTCTCAGCGGGCTCACTCACAGGAAGCCTGGATGTCTGTCTGGCCGCATGTTGAGCAGTGAGGAGGAGGGCAAAGTTCACAACAGAGTCTCTCTGATTGGCTGAGGGAGCCATGACAGACAGCAGGTGTTTACATATAGAGATCATTGGACCGGCGCCTGTCTCCTCCTCTCATTCAGAACCTCTGCAGCACAGGTGAGTCACTCTGATCCGACCAACACGTCCAGCTTTATGACAGTTTTATCTGTTTACTGTAGCCGGGAGGTTGGGAGGGGGCACCCTGTTCAGAGGAAAAATTATGACTTTTTCTCATCTTAACCTTTAAGGAGAACATGAGACACAAATTCCGACCAAAGCAGAAATATGTTTGTAGTAAGTGTTCTGCTCCAGACTTCATGTTTCCAGAGGCTCATAATTAAAGAGAATAGTTCAAAAATAATAATAAAGAACCCAGTGAAACTTATTTTCTATTTCATAAATATTAAAAAGCTTGAAAGAAGTAAAACCAAATCTACTTGCAGCAGAGATTTCACAGAGATCTGTTTCGAGGGGGCAAAAGGTTCTCATTCAGATCAGTGAAATGAGTCAGAGAGGATTTTAACAGGATTAAGATGCTCAGCAGCTAAAGTCTGTTTACATCTCTTGGTCATCTAATTTAATTAACTTAGCAGGAAACTCTCAGTTTATCATTTTATCAAGGCGTTGATACAAACTGAAAGCAGTGATGCTGTAAATTTGATCTGTTTATGTTTGCTTAGATCTTTTGTAATTCAGCTGAAAAGTAGATTTCTCTAAAAAATGTATAATATAAGTTGCTTGAAATAATTTTGTATAGTTTTTATTTTTTGAAGAAATTATTTTTTCAAGCTTGTTTTGATTTTTACCAGTGGACAAAGCTGCAATACATATCCAGGCCGCTAGAGGGACCTACAACTGTGGCCAAAATTGGCAAAAATAAATTTTTTCCTTCTATTTTCTAGTAAAATTTCTCTTCGAGTCTCTGATGAGAGAATAATTCTTATATTATTATGTATTTCTAAAGAAGTTTGCAGAAATATTAAAGTGTCAGTTTGAGGCATTTAATGTTAAAACTGCATCTGCAACAATTGCAACCTTTAAAACCTTTAAGAGCTCTGGTATTAAAAAAGCCATTTAACTGACTGCGTCACTGCTGGTGGTTTAATTTAATCCACCTTTAAAGCAGATTGCTGAGTTCAGCCATAGCTGTAGCAGAGATATCTTCCAGTTAGTTGTTTTCATCTGAGGTAAAAACTCTTCCAACATGTCGTCCCTCCAAAATGGGCTCTGATTTCCATCAGTCTGACAGCCTGTCTGAGTTCCTTTCTTAGTTACTCAGCAGAGCTTTTCTAAGACACCATGAAAAATAACTTTGACTGAATTGGAGCTTCTAAAACATATAAACTAGTTTTAACAACAAAGACCGAACTGCAACCGTCATATTAGTGGACAGATTGTCCCAGCAGCAGAGGGGTCGCTTCACTAAAACCTCTTTAGAAGAATCGCACAGATTGGTTCATTAATACACATCTGAGCTGTCCAGAGTTTCATCCTCCACATCCACATCGGCAGGATTTTCCTCATCATCTGAGCCAAAATGGATGAAACCACTGGGTTTCATTCATCAAGCTTCTCTCAGTTAACTCATGAGTGTTTTCTACTGTTTGGTTTTATAATATCAGCTGCATGACTCGATAAACTGTCCAACCTGATGCAAATAAATAAAAAGTTTGACATCAGAAGGTCTTTAGGTCACATTTACACGCATGTGTGAACTTACACCTTCCTTACACCTTGTTAGCTTTATTATACAACTGTTCTCTACTGTTAGCGTCTTATTGCCATTCTGTCATGTTAGCAGCTTCTGAAGATGTAATAATTTGGTTTAATCTCATGTCTTCAGTTTAAACCTCCTCCATGTTCCTCCCTGTGAACTCCAACATGATCTCTGCTCAACGTTTTAGAAAATGTCTGAATGATTTATAATGTATTGAAACCCAAACTTATTTTAAAGTAAAATATTCATGTAATTTATCTGAAAGGATGCAGCTGTTGTCTGCTGCTGGATTTAAAGGAGACACATTAGAGATGCTGAAGACAGAACCCACCTGCAGGCTGTGTTTCTTCCAGGTTAAAGGTCAAAGCGGCCAGTCCTGACAGACAGGTGGAATAATTCTGATAACCGTCTGATTGAAAGGAGCCCCTCATTAACTTTAACATTATTGGATGTAGTGTGAGAGAAGCCTTAAAGATGCTTTCAGGCAGACAGATTTAGGTTCTGATGCAGCTGTCTGCCGTGTTGCTGCTTTCTTATGTTTCATTTTGTTTTATTAAACTAACATGAATAAAATGGATTATGATGTGAACAACATGGAAGAAACTGAAGTCAATGTTTTTATTAATATTTACTTATTGTGCTCCCATCAGGCCAATTTTTTCTTCTCCCACCTATTTTTCCAAGGGGATAAATTCAACAGGAAAGAAGAACCCACACATGGAAAAAGAACACAGGCATAGAAAAATAACACACACCTGGAAAAATAACACACACATGCACAAGGAGAACAGGCAGGAAGATGAACACAGTTTGCCTTTCTTACCTGTGGGAAATGATCAGAGCTTGGTTGGAGACTCTTCCTCCAGGGAATTCAACAGATTTGTTTTGTGACCTCTGTGACCCCTCTCAGTTTTTACTGAATTTTCTTTATGGTTTTAGATGTTGGTTTCTTCATTCAGTACTACTTTTATAATTTTAAGACCTTATAATTTAGGCATGATCATAATTTAGAGCTCTAAATTATGATCATGTTAAAAAAAATAAACAACTTCCTGTGTTTCTGCCAGGCCCCTCAGAGCAGCTGGTCTCTATCTCCACCATCATGAGTCCAAAGAACGTCATTTTTAAGAAGACCTGCAAAGACAAGTCGGTGAGTGAGACAATAACTCAGGACCAGCATCCTGACTAGGAATCTGAATAATGATCCAAATGAGCCACTTTTCTCCTGACAGACCGAGTCTGTTTAGTTACAGACATCATTCATCTCTATTTCTGGAGGTAACAGAGCTGAGCTGACCTGAGTCACAGAGCACTAATCCTGCTGCAGATGTGATAACTTTACCTCACAGTAACATGAGGAGTTCCACAGATATTTGCTTGCAGCACAGAGCCTTCTCAGAAATAAAGAGAAATAAAATGTTTCGTACTGAAAATGTTACCTGTTTTGTTTGGTAATGTTCCTTAAAGACAGATGTTGGTAAATGTGCAGCAGCATCTTCCTCTGGGTGTGTGTCTGATCAAACCTTAATGCTCAGGAACCTTCTGAGAAAACAGCTGATGGTTCTATCAGAGAACAAGGACAGAACAGGAAGGATTTCAACAACCTTATCAAAGAATCTCAAGACAGACTGAACAGGTTTGTTCATGGAAAACAGCAGAGAACCAAAAAAGGAAGCTATGATCATCTAGGTGTTTTTCAACCATTAATATACAGAGTATGTGGCCTAAAAAACTGAACTTCTTCCAAGTAGAAGTCCCTGTCAGCCAATGTCTGACATCTGCTTAAGTCCTCCGTCTTTCTGCTGGAGGACTCAGCATCCATGTTACAGAGAATTAAACATCCCCCTTTTTACATCATTTTTTTTTATAAACGCAAAATACAGTAAAAGCTGCCATAATAAACACCTTGGTTTGCTTCAGGTGGGAGTGTTCATGGGGAAGAGAGACTTTGTGGACCGTGTCGACTCCGTGGATCCAGTGGGTGAGTCTAAAGGCCTGATCTTCATCAGCAACACCATAAACGGGAGCCTCAGAGTCATGCTGTTGAGTCATGCTGTTGAAGCAGGAACCAAAACAGGATGGATCAAACCTGTCACCTTCATACTGTCAAACCTTTCAGCCTTAGAGGGTCACCTGCCGCTCTGATCACTGTTCAATATGAAGACCTGATTTTTCTCTGCTTACCAATAGATGGCGTCGTCCTCGTTGATCCTGAGGCTCTGGCAGGGAGGAAAGGTTGGTGGCAAAATATTTTTACATTCCTGTTACACAGCACCATAAAGCACTGGTCATAAAGCATTTATAAAAAAACTTGATGGAAATGCTAGACTGAAGAAAGATTTTAGATTATTCATTCCTCCTGAAGGATTTCAGTTTAAAGTCATCTTTTAATTTCCCCAAAATGTTTGTTCTGGCTGGAAGTTATGTTAATGTTTGGGAGCAATAAAGCCAGGGTCCCAGCTGGAATCTCGCAGAGATTCTGTGGAAGGAGCTAAAGATTAGGGTGATGGCAAGGAGGCCTTCCAACCTCAAAGGCTTGGAGCTCCTCACTAAAGCTTCACCGCAATTAGAACAAGGATTTTTTTGCTGTGATGCCAATGAGAATTTAGTTTTGACAAGTGTGTTAGTGAACAAACTGAGCTCAAACATAGATTAAACTCTTAGATTGTTCTTTGCACTTTTTCAAAGTAAACTTGCTAGGTCCTTTAAATCTTAAATAAAAATTTTAAACAATTCACAATCTTTTATTTTATCTATTCTGAATATATATATTATATCAAATTTAATGGCATTATCATTTTCAGTAAACAAATTTTAGATCTATGGTCTGTGTTAAAATTCAAGCATTTATGAGAGGCCCCTGATGGTTTGGGGGCCCTAAGCAGCAGCTTAGCTCACCTATGCCTTGAGCCAGCCCAGCTAAAAACTAACAGCATTGCATTAGTAAATTAGAGACCCATAGAGACGCTGCTCCACTGTTTCCCTCCGTCAAGATGTTTAATTTCAACAACTAAGCCTCATTAGCCCTCATGAGACGTCTCCTGATGTCCTTGATGTCTAAACGTGGAAATCTGGTCCATTTTGACCAAAAGGACTAAACCAAGCCTGACTTTCACTCTCAATTTTAGTCTAAATTAATAAATTTTTACTGAGACCTTAAAATTTTAGTTCCCTAGGCAGAATAAATGCATCATAAGTTGAAAGATTTGTTTTGGCAGAAGCAAGAAATGAGGCATCGGCATTTCTTCTATTTTCAGCTGGTGGAAGTAGTGATGTTGCTGTAATTTCAGACAGGCTCTCAGGTTCAGGACAGACAGGAGGTTTTTATACGTGTCTTTGAAATTAGAAGGTCCACACCCCTTATTGTGTGGAGTTAATGTCGGTGCCTGCGTGTCTCCTCTGCCCTCCAGTGTTCGTCACCCTGTGTTGCACCTTTCGCTATGGCAGAGACGACATGGATGTGATGGGAATGGCCTTCCGCAGGGAGCTGTACCTGTCGACTCGCCAAGTGTATCCGCCCCTGCAGGACCGCGAGAAGGGAGTCCACACCAAGGTCCAGGCCAAGCTTCTACGCAAGCTGGGAAACAACGCCTACCCGTTCTTCTTCGAGGTGATCCAAAACAGAGCAACCAATCAGAATCAGGCTTTCAGTGTAGCTAGGAGACATTTGCTTTTGGACAATCTTTATTTGTCTGAGGTAAAAAAGTTTTTGTTTCCAGTTTCCTGACAACCTGCCTTGCTCAGTGGCTCTCCAACCAGCCCCCAATGATGTTGGAAAGGTGAGCTGCAATTGGGTCCTCCCAGTTTCAATGGTTCATGTTAACTTCTGCTTCACACCAAACCTGCTCAGCATCACTTTCCATCCATCCATGGATCCATTCATCCATCCATCCATCCATCCATCCATGGATCCATCCATCCATTCATCCATCCATCCATGGATCCATCCATCCATCCATCCATCCATGGATCCATCCATCCATCCATCCATCCATGGATCCATCCATCCATGGATCCATTCATCCATCCATCCATCCATCCATCCATGGATCCATCCATCCATCCATCCATGGATCCATCCATCCATGGATCCATCCATCCATGGATCCATTCATCCATCCATCCATCCATCCATCCATGGATCCATCCATCCATTCATCCATCCATCCATGGATCCATCCATCCATCCATCCATCCATGGATCCATCCATCCATCCATCCATCCATGGATCCATCCATCCATGGATCCATTCATCCATCCATCCATCCATCCATCCATGGATCCATCCATCCATCCATCCATGGATCCATCCATCCATGGATCCATCCATCCATCCATCCATGGATCCATTCATCCATCCATCCATCCATCCATCCATCCATCCATGGATCCATCCATCCATCCATCCATGGATCCATCCATCCATGGATCCATCCATCCATCCATCCATGGATCCATCCATCCATCCATCCATCCATCCATGGATCCATCCATCCATCCACCTATCCATGGATCCATCCATCCATGGATCCATTCATCCATCCATCCATGGATCCATCCATCCATCCATCCATCCATGGATCCATCCATCCATCCATCCATGGATCCATCCATCCATCCATCCATCCATGGATCCATCCATCCATCCATCCATGGATCCATCCATCCATGGATCCATCCATCCATCCATCCATCCATGGATCCATCCATCCATCCATCCATCCATGGATCCATCCATCCATGGATCCATCCATCCATCCATCCATCCATCCATGGATCCATCCATCCATCCATCCATCCATGGATCCATCCATCCATCCATCCATCCATGGATCCATCCATCCATCCATCCATTCATCCATCCATCCATCCATCCATCCATGGATCCATCCATCCATGGATCCATTCATCCATCCATCCATCCATCCATCCATCCATCCATCCATCCATCCATCCATCCATCCATCCATCCATCTATCCATCCATCCATGGATCCATCCATCCATCCATCCATCCATCCATGGATCCATCCATCCATCCATCCATCCATGGATCCATCCATCCATCCATCCATCCATGGATCCATCCATCCATCCATCCATCCATGGATCCATCCATCCATGGATCCATTCATCCATCCATCCATCCATCCATCCATGGATCCATCCATCCATCCATGGATCCATCCATCCATCCATCCATGGATCCATCCATCCATCCATCCATCCATCCATCCATCCATCCATCCATCCATCCATGGATCCATCCATCCATCCATCCATCCATCCATCTATCCATCCATCCATGGATCCATATATCCATCCATCCATCCATCCATCCATATATCCATCCATCCATCCATCCATCCATATATCCATCTTTTTATCCAGGGCCAGTTTAGATTTATTTTAACATTTATTTTAACACGCTCGATTATAGCTGTCCTTGGTTTTCTGTTGCCTTTGTTGGTGATAGCTGATAATGAGGAGATACCAGGTTTCATTAAGGATGATAGAACAGGTGATGCAGTAAAGAATCAAACTGGACTGTGAATAATCCATCTCTGCTTTTTTTCAGCAATGTGCCGTGGAGTTTGAGATCAAGGCTTTCAGCGCTGAGAGCCAGGATGCAAAAGTACGCAAACGGTGAGTCTCAGCTGCCGTGCTGTTTGAAACAGCTGTCAGCATGAAAGTGTTAAACCTCTGTGTCTGCTTGTTCAACAGGAGCACGGTGAAGCTGATGTTAAGGAAGGTCCAGTATGCTCCAGACTCACAGGGAGTGCCGCCTTCGGTCGAAACCACCAAGGACTTTGTCATGTCTGACAAACCGCTGCATGTTAAGGTCACTCTGGATAAAGAGGTTGGTGGTTTAATCCACTGATTCACTCTGAAATCAACCAACATATAATAAAAGTCTGGACCATACAATGTGTAATTTACAATCTAACCAGACTTTTGTCTGTTTTTTTCTTCAAATATATATCAAGCTTTATTACCACGGTGAAACAATCAACGTTCACGTCAACATCACAAACAACTCCAACAAAAACATCAAGAACATCGTTCTTTCAGGTAAATTCGCCTACCTGCTCCTAGTTAGTGCTGCTGAAGCTGCTGGACCACGTCTACCATCACTGCTTGTCAACAGAAAGTGTCTTTTCCTCTCAGTTGACCAGGTGGCCACAGTGGTGTTGTACTCCAATGACAGCTATGTCAAATGTGTGGACTTCGAGGATTCTGGGTAATGATCATCACGCACAACACAGCGTTCTGTTTTTCCATTAGAATGCAAGATCTGATGCTTTGATTCTTCTTGCCAAGAAATGAGGGTTGTTAACATCAGAGCTTTTGATCCTGTTAGTTATGTGACCAAGTGTGAGGGTTTCAATAGAAACAGAAGAGTTATATATATCCATATCTATATATGTATCTATATCTCTCTATCTATCTATCTATCTATGCATGTACATATACATATTTACTATATATATATATAGTAACTGAAATGTAAATGAGATACGTTACTAAAAATAAGTAAAATAACTGAAAATAAATATTAGGACAAAAAAAATCAATGACTAATCTTAGTTCTAGTTATAGCAGCCATTTTGCACGCTCAGTTGTTAGATCTGAGTTTTATAGATCCATTATAGATCTATGCTACTCCCACTGGATCTCAGCCTTCAAAAACTGGAGCCTTTTCATGCGGATCAGTCATAGTCTTCATTTATCCGCAGAAGTCATCTATAAACTAAAACAACACTTCAAACTGTTCAGATAAAAGCCAACAAATTATTTATATCATCATGGAAATAGTAATACAACAAAATGTTTGCCTAGAGTGGTGAGATATGACATCATCTTGTGATTTTAAAAATTATTTAGTTTTATTTGATGGTGGATTTATGTGAGGATCAATAAAAAAATGTTGGGAAATAAATGGAGAGAATCAATGATCTTCTAAGAATGTTTTAAAGACTTATTATTAAAAATTAAAATTACTGACCGTGGGGCGTTGGGTAGCGGTAGAGGGCATGACCCATATACCTCAGGCCTCAACGCAGCCATCTTGGGTTCGAGTCCCGACCCCAGAGACCTGTGCTACCCCCTCTCTCCACCACACTTCCTGTCTGCCTACATAACAAAAAAAGTGAAGCAAAAATGAATGAATAAAAATTACTTGAACATATTTTTGAGTAGACAGCTTTTTAGGTGAGCACAACCAGCTGAAAGCCTCAGTAAGGGAGGATTTTCCATGGTCACATAAAAAACTGGACAGACAAAGTTCCTTCTGCTAAAAACAGATTTTTGTGTCCATTCAGCATGTTGAGGTGTGGACCGGTAACATTCCTGCTGTGCAACGTCAGGTTCTGTAACAAATGGGCCCACTTGTTTCCACCATGTCATATAAAGGCTGAATGCTTTGAACACCACTGTTGTGTTAAATGATTATGAGACAAAATGCGTACATCTAAGATCCAGACAAAAGACAGTTTCAAAAGGTGATTTTTAAGGGTGTGTATGAAAAGGAGACAAAGCTCCTGTGTTTAGAAACAGATAGAGATCACTAGACTGAAATGAAGCTAAACCAGTTATAACGGAAAACACCTCCACCTCTGTTGTGACTGAATCATGACTCAGAAGGGCATGTTCTAATTCTCAGCTACTTTCAGACTCAACATTTCCACAGTCGGACGATTTCAGTTCTAGAGGAGATAGATGAAGGTTTTAAGTTGCTGAGGCAGTTTATATGTTTTCTTTTTGAGACGCATTTTTCTCAGCTTTACTCAGAGGCAGAATGGCGAGCCAAATATAGGATGATTTCCACTGTCCCGTCTGCTTAGAGATCTTCAGAGATCCCGTCATCCTGCCATGCAGCCACAGCTTCTGTAAAGCCTGTCTGCAGGACTGGTGGACGGAGAAGAAAGTCCAGGAGTGTCCTCTGTGTAAAAAAATATCTGAGGACAAGGAAACGCTCTGCAACCTGGTGTTAAAGAACCTCTGTGAGAATTTCTTAGAGGGGAAAATCCAGAACAGTCGGGAGGATGTCTGCAGCCTGCATGGTGAGAAACTCAAGTTGTTCTGTTTGGACCACCAGGAACCGGCGTGTGCCGTCTGCAGAGATTCTGAAAAACACAGCGGCCACAGATTCAGGCCCATAGATGAAGCTGCTCAACAACACAGGAAGGAGCTGCAGGACACCATAAATGCCCTGCAGGAGAAGATGAACGTTTTCAATCAAGTTAAAGTCCAGCTGAATCAAACTGCTGAACGCATAAAGGCCCAGGTCCGGCACACGGAGACGCAGATCAAACAGCAGTTCTAAAAGCTTCACCAGTTTTTGGAGGAGGACGAGAGGTCCAGGATGGCTGCTTTGAAGAAGGAGGAGGACCAGAAAGGTCAGATGATGAAGGCGAAGATAGAAGCACTAAGAAGAGAGATGTTGGCTCTTTTTGACACCATCAAAGCCACAGAGGAGGAGCTGAGAGCTTCAGATGTTTCGCTCCTAATAAACTTCAAGAGCACAATGGAAAGAGTGCAGCTCTGCCCCCTGCTGGATGACCCACAGCTGACATCAGGAGCTCTGATAAATGTGGCCAAACATCTGGACAACCTGGGATTCAACATCTGGAAGAACACGAAAGACTTAGTCACCTCTAGATCATTCTGGACCCAAACATGGCAAACCCAGAACTGGTCCTGTCTAAGGATCTGACCCAGGAGAGGTGTGGGAGGAAACGGCAGCTTCCTGAAAACCCAGAGAGGATAAAAGGTTTCTGTGCCATCCTGGGATCCGAGGGATTCAGCTCAGGAGCTCACAGGTGGGAAGTGGACGTGGAAAACCACACGAGATGGGAGCTGGGTGTGCAGGAGTCCATTCAGAGGAACGGTGCCTTATGGTTGGGTTTGTGGAGAATCCAGCTGTGTGACGACAAACACAGAGCCATCTCTCCACCTCAAACTTATTCTCTGCTGGCACTGAAGAAGCTGCAGAAGATCAGGGTGGAACTGAACCTGGACAGAAAGAAGCTCTCGTTTTTTAATGCTGACACGAACGCACACATACACACCTTCACACACACTTTCACACACACAGTCTTCCCTTATATCTGGACCGGAGTTGAGCTCCCTCTGAGGATTTTACCAGTAAAGATCGACGTAAGCAACCCTTCTTCTCAACGATGACCAAGATGGTTCTACACAAGATCTTCTGAGAAGTTTCGGACTTGATATCCCATAGTGTGGTTAGTTTGAGTGTAATGCCATAAGATCCAAATGGTTCTGTGTCTGTATTCAGCATCTGATGTTCCATGTTAGCACACCTGGCTTCTCAATGCATTTTGGGTTTTACCTTCAGATAGAAAACTTCCAGCAGCTAAATGAGACAAATTTTGTTGAACATGATCCTGAATGAGTAAACTCAAGTAAAACTTGTAAAACAAATTAATTAAAGAGTCTTAATCAATCAGAGGAAATGAAAAGCATGTTTCAAACTCATTAGATATGTCTGAACTAAAAAACGTTGCAATTATGTTGTTTAGGTCATTGTTAGTATGCCATCTGTTGTTCATTAGCCTCACATGAAACTAATTATTAACAACCCAATGAGTAGCTGTTAACTGTTAATTAGTAATTTAGTTCATGTACAACTGATCACATTAAGGAACCTCTGGGATTTCTTGAACTGCAGTTTCCAACAGAACAGAACTTCTAACATTGTTTGAAAAGCTGATTTTAGTCCCTTTACAGGGAAGCCATAAATATATGTGGAATAAGAGAGAAATGTGACACACCCGTTTTTCAGTAGAGGTTAAACTGGCTCCTTTAGAGACACAAGCTTCAAATGATTTTCATATTGTTGGTCAGAAGTGAGTCAGAACTACAGATCTAAGTTCTGGTTGCAGCCAAAGCTTCTGCGAGAAGCAAAGTTCTCCCTCTAGGGGCACAGTCAGGAACTGCACCATTGCATCTGGTACCATCATCAGTGATTCTTACATCCGTTTGTCTAAACGTCCTAAGAGTAAATGTTTTCTGGTCCAAAAAACTCTGGCCTAAAAATTGAAATTTCCGTTTTTTCTTTGAGATTAGAAAGAAATCATGAAACCTGAAGAACCGATACAACACCTTTTTGACTGCTAGCAGAATTTTATTGTAATGCAATAAATAAAATGAATGATGTTTACAGGAACTGTGCCTATTTATACAGACTGATATTTGACAAATTTAAAATTGTTTTCACATCTATGAAATTTTCCAACAAATTTGTCTAAATAAAGTGATTTTAACAGAGCAGGAAGTGTTTTTGTTGTTTCTTCTCTGTATTAAAACCTTGCTGGACCTCCTGGTTGTTGAACATATTCATTTTGTTTTGGGTCTCCATGTCAGGGATTCTGTATCAGCTGGAGCGACGCTGCAGAAGGTCTACAAGCTGCTGCCGCTGCTGGCCAACAACAGGGAGAGGAGAGGCATCGCTCTGGACGGCAAACTGAAGCACGAAGACACCAACCTGGCATCGTCCAGCATGTGAGCAGGACGTTCCCACTCCGCACCCAATCTCTACCTCGGCAAACCTGCAGGATTTAAAATTTTGCTTTCTTTCAGCGTTAGGGAAGGAGTCCTGAAGGAAGTTCTGGGGATCATGGTTTCATACAAAGTCATGGTGAAGCTCATCATTGGAGGGTCAGTGTTTTCTGAACTTTAGTACTATACAAGAAGGAGGTCTTCTCTGCTAAAAATCACAAAGTTCTCAAAGCTGAGGACAAAGTGTCAGTTTAGGTCTTCTGGTTGGAGCCGAATCTAAAACAGGTGTGGTCCAACATTCAGGTCCAACCGATGTTAGAGCTTCATTAAAACAACAGAACTCTGGAACTAAACTCAGGTGAAGACAAGATACTGAACCAAAGCTAAAACAAGATGCAGAAACTAAATCCATCCTCATGGTGGTCTGAAGGTCATCTCCAAGAGATCAGATCATTTCATTCAATTTCATGAATTAGCAGGAGCTCACTGGGCTCATTCTTAAGTTTTTTTCTGCTTCTGCTCAACATCTGACGGCTCCACTCTGTGACTGGGGGTTAATATTGTTATTTTTTGGGTAGTCAGTGTAGTTGGAAAAATCTCGGCAGCACATTGATTCCCTGAAGAGTTCTAGCAGACCCTAAACAGCAGGTGCAGGTGAAGACAACATGCACACCAAAGCCTTGGTGCTCAGATCAGTGGAAAGTACTGAGCCACAGCTGCTCGCTATGTCTTGTGGTTTTTCTCTGAAGGGTTTGTGCTGTACTCTGATTGTCATGTTTATCTCCAACATGCTGGCAGGATGATGGGATCCAGGTGAGTCTCCGTACCACTGTGTTCTTATTTCATTACATGCGTGAACAGAAGGAGAAATGATGATGCAGATTAGCTAGAAGAAATCTCAGTCTGTGTTCATGACTGATGCTGGACTTTAGACAGAAATAAAGAAGATATTTCTGTTGCAGTGAGGTCGGCCTGGAGGTTCGCTTTAAACTGATGCATCCCAAACCAGAAGCAGGTGAAACTTTTTTTTCTCAGATTATAGTTTTAGAAAAAAGATAAATGTTCTCGTCTGTGCTTTACATGTAATTACCTCATTAACCTTCTGTTTGCCCTCAACCTTTATTGTCTTGCTGCTGACAGTGAAGGAGAGGTAAATATAAGAGTGGATTCAGTGTAACTTGATGCGGTTTGACTCCCTGATAAGGTTGTAATAAACAGATTATTAACTATCCCTCCTGAAGCAGAGAACCTGCAGAGCAGCTTTGCTGATGGGAACGTTGTTCCTGTTCTGTTTGTTGCTTTAGTTCAGATTGGGTTTCATCATCTCTTATCCCTTCATCAGCTCTTTCATTCTTCCATCCAGCTGTTGCTTATGTCCCTGTTTCTTTATCTGCAGTATCAGCTTCCCTCTGCTTTGTGCTTTTTACGTGTTTTGGATTGAAACAGCCAGAAATGCATCTTATAAGGTCAAATATGAGCCCAACATGTTGGCTGTTTTGTCTCATCAGTTTCTTTTAATATCTCAGTACAGCTGTAGTTCGGTTCGCTTCTCAACAATTTGTGTACCATGTACTCATTTTATTTCCACATATTGCCATTTCATCCCTTCCTACATCCATTTTATGCCTCTATACAAACCAGTTTTTGCCCATGCACCTAACAATTGCACATCTGTTTAATGGAAAGTGTTATTTTATATTTAGGAGCAAAAATATCCTCAAAAACTTTCCACTGGGGCTGCACAATGCCCCAGTTGGTAGCACTGTTGCCTTGCAGCAAGAAGGTCCTGGGTTCGAATCCTGACCTGGGTCTTTCTTGTTCTGGGTCTCGTGTTTGCTAGTTCCTCTCATGCATGATTAGGTTCTGTCCGGATACTAGCAGATTCCAAAACCATGTTTGTTAGGTTAATTGGACTCTTTAAATTGCCCTCAGGTTTAAATAAGTGTGTCTCTGTGTCATCCTGTGATGGATCTGTCCAGGGTGGACCCCGCCTCTCGCCCAATGACCGCTGGAAATAGGCACCAGCTCCATCGCGACCCATGCAGGGTTAATGTGCGTACAGACGATGGATGGAAGGGTAGAGGATTTAGGTCGAGTGTGTTTCTGAAGTTTGAACCGGTCAATGCTAGTGAAATATGGGACTATGACTCCTGATCAAACTGTCAAACTTGGAAATGGCAAAATGGCCGGTCCAATCAGTACGTACACATCCCTGTTTTAGTTTGCATTACATTCCTGAATAAAATGCAGCAAACATAAATAAAATGTTTAGGTTATTAAAAAATATGCAAAGCAATATTAATTGAAAACCACCCAGGATTCAAGAAGTTCAAAAGATCTCCAGCTGGACAAAAGCACACATGAGAAAATCCTTAGACTGATCTGAAACAAAGATCTTCACAGAAAGGTTGGACAGACATTGCAGATTTCTCCTTCTAAAGAGCAGAATAACAGAAATGAATCTGTAGAAATTACAGGGAGCAGTCTAAGCTGGACAGCCATGATCCCTGATCCCTCACATGGTTCTCTATCAAGAACAGCTGATGGAAACCCATGGAGCAGAGATCCACCTCTGTAGTAACGATTCACATTCACAAACTTTACTCTGCAGAAAAGGAGCCTGATGGTAACCTTGTCCAGAAGCAGCGTCCACGTCTCCAAGATCCTAGATCATCACATAATGGGAATGTTGATTATGTTCAGAGAGATCTTTGTTTTAGTGAGGATCCAGCCAGTTGTCAACAGCCAGTCTTTGGTGGATTGGGGTTGTATCTGTGTGTTTGGCGAAGCTCATTTCAGCTTTTATGATGGCAGTATTAGTGCTGCAGAGATTTTAGGACAACATCTGCTGCCTTCAAGACAGCTTTTCCAGGGACAAGGCCATGGAAAAGCACATTCCAGAGGCATGGCTGAGGAAGCAGATGGTACGGCTGCTGGACTGTCCTCCATGCCATTCTGACCTGTCCACATTAGAGAATGAGGGAGAATTTAGAAACCAGCAATGGGACGCTTACCCTTTACTGTTGGATACCCACACACATGTTTACAGTAGGAAGGGATAAAATAACATCTAGACATCTGCTGCTGTAATAACCTTTATGGAATGGGTTTGCAGCCTTACCTGCAGGAATAGACAAGCATAGAACAACATCTACCAGATTATTATGAAATATGTCTGGTCTAAACAGTCGCGACTGAAACCAAAGAACGCAGAAGAATTGGTTAATGTTTTTTTGATGTGCATACTTTCTATACAGAGACGGCTCCATGTTCTTTAAGGTTCTGAGTTTGTTTCCCAGTGAAAGCTGATTTCGTGATGTTCCTGCTGTTCCCAGTGAGATGGAGGATGAGATGGTGTTCCAGGAATTCAAGCGCTCCTACCTGAAGGGGATCATCGGAGCCGGCGATGATGACGACGAAGAAGGCAACGTGTCGGGTGGTGATGACATGGGGCCCAAAGAGAAGTAGTTGTTCCTTCATTAGGAAGGATCGTTCAGGTGTTAAAGCATGTTATTCTTGCAGTGAGGAGTTCTTCAGTTCCCTAAAGACAGGTTTGGAAAAAAATGTGCATGAACAAGTGTTTAATCTGCTCTGGTTATGCTGGTTTTCTGGAGGTGTAGGAAAAGCTCGCAACACAAGACTTAAACATTTACCACATGTACACATCTGTTTTACAAACCTGCAAAGAAAACAAAATTAATGCAACTATTCATGAAAAAATTCCACTCAGAACCAAAACAATAAGAGGTTTTCAATAGTTGTAATCATGGTGGGAGTAGGGGAAAAAATTACCCATAAGTTTTCCCTTAAAGGACAAAATATTGATTTAATCAGTAAGCAGCCTTTGAAAAATCAATTCAGCACCTAGAATGAATGGGCCGAAGCATAACTGGGTACACATGGCGACCAGACATGAGGATTTAAATGAAATTGCAGGTGACTGATCATTAACTGCCTGACTGTAGCTGGATGCTGAACCTGCTTCAGATTATTCGGTTACTCAGAGTTGTCCTAATTTTCTCCAAACTGTAACCCTAAACCTAACCTGGTTCAACACCTGAACTCCTTTATTCTATAGGCTGACTTAATGCACAGCAGCATTGAACGGTCCTTAAACTCAGAAGAGGTTTCTCTCTGTTCTCTCTCTGTTTTCCATGACTTATTTAACTTTTTGTCTCTGTGTTTTGGAGCATTTGTAGTTGTTTGCTGCAGTTAGAAGTCAGACTCCTCAGCAGTTATGTGTTAATGTGCTTCAAACAAGATGATGTTTTAGTGAAGTTTTAAGGTGATTCTGCATGTGGTTCCTGCAGCTCCGAGTTTTTAGCTCACCATAGAAACGTTTGTGTAGACCTGCAGCTCTATGAGGCTCTGTCTGACATGTGATGTCCTGTGTTTGAACAATAAAAGCTGTTGGACTCATTCTTAAATTTGCTTTCATTTCCTTCTCTGACACAAAGTCTGAAGATATTCTTCACGTAACACTTGGATTTTAAATGCCTACAGATAAACTGGCAGATTCTTCTGACATAAAAACAAAACATTTCAGAATCTTTTCACCTTTAATCGTTTCTTTTTTCTACACTTCAAAAGGATTTCAAGACTTTTAGGATCCACTGCATAGAGGGTTTCAGGAAGTTGGAATAATATTCCTTACATTACAAGTTTTAATTGACATAAAATTCACTAACAATTAGAGCTTGTTTGTTAAATGTTTAGCTTAAACCGGCTCAGTCATTTCTGCTACCTGTGTGACCCCTTCTCGTTTCCAATGGTTATAATCAGTCTGACAGAGAGATGTATCCCCAATCGTTGTGGTTTTTAGTATAACAATGGCCACCAGTGGGCTCTAGATGGACAAACTTTATCAGTTTATTTTACTTAGTACCCCTACACATAGCCCATTCTAAAATGGCCAAACTCTAACACTCAGTCGTTTATTCTAACCTCCCCAACAACCCCGCACCATTCAAACCCTTTGTGAAGTGCCTTGAGACGACATGTGTTGTGAATTGGGGCTATATAAATAAAACTCACTTGAATTAAATTGAAATTATTCTCTGTAAAAACTTCAAACATGCTTTTTTGCATACATTGTTGTGGTAATCAGAGCTGCTGTGATCATTTTTACGAGGCAAAGTCAGGTAAACAGTTTCATATTTAGATTTTTTACAGAGACTATACTATATATATTTAAATATATATATACAGTATATATACTATATTTTATTCAGAGCATGTACGCATTTTCTGAACACTGCGACCTGTGTCACTCCTTTCTGATTTCCGCTGCCACTGCTGCTATCACACCAGTTCAGCAACCAGTTGGGGAGAGTCTAATCTGGATGTAAGTTGGTCCACCTGCAGACCAGAGCTGGAGATGTAAATAATCCAAGCTGCAAGAAGGCTGCACATGAAGAACATCCCAACTCGGGGTGTGTCGGTGGTGGCATTGGGAGAGGAGCCTAAACCAAAGGTATCCAAACACTCCTCTGTTGAGACCAAAATCATCAGGGTAAAACAACCCAAATATTCATGGTTATTTTATAAAAAATGCAAAAATTATTTTATAGCGATGTTTTTTTTTTTTTATTTAACTGCTCAATAATAACCATGTAATATTTTACAGAAACAAAGTAATCAGATGTTTGTAGATCTAAAACCGAAAGAAGAGTCTTGCTTGTTAAATGAAGGAACGCAACTTCTAAAAATATTTTGGATGGATTGTTTTACATTTTCTTGGCATAGAAAAGTGTTTATTCTGAGCAACAAGACCAGGACAGGAGTCACTCTTTAATGAACACTTTATTCAGGCGAGTTTAACGAATGGCTGCTTTGAGTAAAAATCGCTGAATGTTTGTGCTCCTAATAACTATAAAATCAACATGAAAACAAAACTTGGTTAATAAAAGAACTGATTTCCGTCAGCATCAACCGGTGCTGGAGGTCCAAACTCCAAACAGATTACCAGCAGCAGAAGAACCCTCATAGAGACATTGGGAATTCCTACCAGAACTTTGTACAATCCAGGATGTGTTTCTGCCCGTCAGGCCCAGATGTTCCCTTCCAACGCTGGACATCCATGGACATCTTCAAGGTTATTTCACATCAGCCAGTTTTGGACCTCATCTAGCCCAGGAAATATGCTGAATATTTGACTTTCTTAGCCCATTCTGTCAAAATCCAACCTTTCATTCAAGGTGTTGATTAAAAGTCAGGCTTGGTTAGCCCACTTTGTTCCCAAAGAACAATTCAACCACATTTACACAACGATGGCAGTCCTAGGGGTGGACGTTTTGCTGATTAGATGGACACTAACACAGCTTTTTCTGTATCTTTTCAAGGACATGTAACTCATCCCCATCACTGTTGTGCTTCTGCTCACAATTACATCCAGTAGAACCGTAATTTCTGGGCTCTTTGTGTTTTTAATTATTTAAAAACTCCATTCAATCATCTGCATATCACACAACCCCAAGTAAAAATCCTCATTCTCTGTTTGCCTCTTCAGGTTCTGAACTGTTTTGGATTAAAAGCACACTCCTGGGGAACTGTTTGTATTTGAATAAAGACACAAAACTGCAGCAACTGTTTTGTTTGTGTTTCTTTACTTTATCCGAACATTTTGCTGTCTGACGTTACTCAGGACCTGGAAACGGACATGAAACGCTGCAACAAGCAGAAATCAGTGAGATTGGCTCAAATGCTCCTCATGAAAAAATCTCCACTTTTCAATCAGTTTGACGTTTAGCTCCAAACCTGAAGGTTGTCACTTCCAAAAACTGCAGATTTATTCAAAATTACATAAATCTATTAATACAAACAGTCATAACACAAATTTACAAGGTACTTTTTAGTATCATCTGAAAACTATGTGGAAGTTTTAGCTCTGTTTTCATTCATGCATCATTTCAAAAAGCAAGCTAATAATATTTCTAAAACATAAATTTTAATAATTGAATGCAAATCAACTCTACAGTTGCAAAGTGCTTTGAAAGTATTTCCTGTTGTAGCAAGCCTGAACCTCTACAGCCGTTTTCGGCCAGCTGGATTCTCTAGAAATTCATTTGGAGGCTGACTGAAAACAGAGGTCAGAGGTCAGCCAGCAGCAAGCCTATGTCAGACACAGTGTTGAATCAGAAGTGGGACGTTACCGGGACGTTTTAAAGGAGGACAATCTGTCTCAAGTTTTAATCGTCTTACAGTTTTTCTCTTCATGGAGTTTTTATTACAGATTGTTTTTAGTAGTTTTCTGAGGCTTTTTCTTTTTATCTGGTTCTAATAAGGACATGAACAGATTTACAGTGAGATTATTTTAACATTCGTCCAAACACGGACAAGTTTCCTCTTCATTGGTTTCTGTTCATTTTCTTAACTGTTTACTAATTGTGAGTCAATAAAGAGCTGAAGCTCATATTTATTCAGACCCAGCATCCCTATCAGAGTAATCGATATAATCGAAATAATTAACTTTTTAGAAGAAGCAGAAGTAATAAAGTGAATCTAATAAAATGTCAAATGAATGCGTCACACCACAGCGTTGGGTAATTTAAAACTAAATCACGCTTAATTTGCTGGTTTATAAATATTTGTGGCAAAGCTTGCGGATAATTTTAGAATAGTAGCCAGGAGATGGTAGCCAAGGCTTGATAAGGTTGGAAGGAGTCTAAATGTAAAATGTAAAAAAATGTAAAAAAAAATGTAAAAAAAAAAATAACCATACAGTCATGTTTTAACTGTAAATTTTTTTTCGAACGTGACCTTAACTCTAGATGATCACAATCTGTATCACCACCTTCTGCAAATACCCCTCCTTTAAAACGTGCTGTAATGAACACACGGAGAATTTGATTGGCTATCTGCTGACACTGCGTCTGAACATCTGCCACTGAGTAAAGCCTAGTTTGGAGAAGGAGTGACATGAACATCAGGGCCATTCCAGTTGAAGCCACCTGTAGGATGCGGCTGCAAAAACATCCTGCCAAAGGCTGCGTCGCAGGAGTCAGGGTGCAGCAGGTAGCCGGAGAACGTGCTTTTGCTTTCACTGTCAGTGAACATGCCGTTGGTGAGAGAGTCCTTCACCTGCAGCCATATCTGATCGCCCATGGTTAGGTGGAGAACAACCGTGTGGCTGGCGGTGGCTTGGCTCGATGCTTCTGTTACTCTGACCACAGGGTAGAAGTTTCGGAACAGGCCGACTTTCAGCGGCTTATGCTTGGTCGCCAGGTTGAAGGAGAAAACGTAGGTGCCATTTACGGGTGCTGTGTACATACCCATTGATGGGTCAAAGTGCCTCTGCTCATTCGTCAGGATTTCAGGAAATGGTACTGGCCAGTTTTCAGCAGGGAATGACTGGTTGATACATGCAGAGAATGCTGATTGGATGGCTGGGGAGCAGGGACCAGGTGGCCCCATCAGACCCATATTGCCCTGATTTCCCGTCAAACCCGTAGGACCCTGTATACCTTGTGCACCAGTGTCACCTTTGTCTCCTTTACTTCCCTTTTCTCCTGGAGTCCCATTAGTACCGTTTTTTCCATCTGTGCAATTACAGATCCCCTGTTCACCCTGATCACCTTTCGGACCATTTAAACCGGGCCCCCCAGGCACTCCCAAGTCACCCTTATCACCTTTCAGACCCGTGGGTCCCACAACTCCCTGGACCCCAGGCAGGCCCCGGGCCCCAGCTGGTCCTGGTGGCCCCTGCAGACCTGGCGCACCAGGGACACTGTCGCACGAGGCAGGACATATACCCACTTCTCCTTGGGGACCTTGTGAGCCTGGAGGTCCAATCAATCCTTGGTCACCTTTCTCCCCTGGAAACACACAAATCAAATCAAGCATTAATTGGGTTTATAACATTTTAAGTTGGATTCTGGCAGTGATGCAGCTATGCTAGAATTCCCGAAAAATTCATGAGGATTCCTTGAGAAAACTGGAAATGCTCTGTGGTGATCAGTCCATGAGAACATTAAATTTAATATTTGTTCTACAAGCCCTACAAATCTAACATAGTGATGTTGCTTTATAAAACAGTTTTCTCTGTAAAGTCTCAGACGCATCGTTTGTTCTGATCTCAGCAGACCTTTGAATCCTCGCTCGCCCTTCGTTCCAGTGAATCCAGACGGACCAGTCTGCCCTTTCTCCCCCGTGTCTCCTTTCTGACCTGCAAAACAGAAATAAAGGAAACTTTGAGAACAATCCTTCTTTGCACAATCATCTCCAGAAGCTCCAGAACCGTTGGTGGTAGCTGTGCGACGATATGGATGTGCTTCTCAGGATTTGTAGTGTCTACTTGAGTCTTGGTTCTTACAGGGAGAATCCCATGCAGAATGCCATGTTCCAATTAGGAAACAAGCGTGGTTCGCTAACTATCTTCCTCTGTGATTGACAACCTGAGCCTGCATGGACTCCCTAAAAGAGACGGATAAAGATCAGGGCCCGTATTCACAAAGAATCCTAAGACTAAAAGTAGCTCCTGGTGACGTCATTCTAAGAAAAATCTTAGAATTTCTCAAATTCTGAGATTTTGCATAGTATTTTCCCTCAATAAAATAAAAGTCATTCATAAAACGTCTGAGGCCTTCAGAGAGCTTCTGACGTGTGGAGATGTTAGAGTAGTGAGGAGGACCTTTAGTGAGCCTAAGAGTGTCTGAAGTAGAGAAGATGGAGGAAAGACAGAGAGAAAGGAGAGATATTTTCCTACAATGAACAGTGAATGAATAAAACGCTACCGGCTCCATGGTGCAGGGATCCACCCCCTAAACAGTCGAGTCAATGAGAAGATAAACGTCCATAACAATCATACAGTTATTAATATAGAGATAAGATTAACTTTATCATCCCCCTGGGGGGAAATTAAATAGTTTCAGCAGCAGGACAGGTTAAAGGTCAACCTCTAGTACGGTAATATTAGGAAGGATAAATAAATACAAGACACAATAATAAATAATCTTGAATAAAAAGTGAACAAAATTACAAACAATATAGTACATAATTATTTAAATATTTACAGACTGTAAAATGCTTTTAAAAGATACATTTGGAAAAAATTGGAAAAACCTGAAAAAAAATATAAGTACAAAGTACAAACTCTAGACAACAGTCCAATAATCTGAGCACTATATGCATAGAAGGAAGATGAGGTTTTCTCCACCCTTTTTCCCAGTTTTTTTTTGGTCGTTTTACCAAAACTAAACCTCATTATACAAAAGGGAGATCACAGTAAAATGCTGAATTTTAATATTAATATGAAATGAATTCATATGAAATGGACGCTGTAAAAAAAACAGCATGGCGCGTAAACATGATAATAAGCAAATCAGAATAATAACGAGCATATAAATAAGCTACGTTCAAACATGTTGATACTGTGTGACAATTTAATCTTGTTAAGTTTTATCATCATGATTTACACAATTCTGAATCCAGTGTAAATTCCATCATTGGTTCATTTCTCTGATTGCTAGGAGCGCATTTATTCCTTTTTTTTTTGCAACAACCAATCACAGCTCTTAGAAGACAGTATATTGTATGGGAGTGTGTGCGACCAGCATGCTGGGACACTTCCAGGGTTGAGGTGTGGGGCTGGCGGGGTGCCCTGTCTTTGGTGTGCTGTTGTGGCCTTCCTGGAACAGGGGTTGCAGCGTGCGAGGTTGGGGTGTGTGTTTTTTTTGGATTCGTGGTCAACGGCATTTGGATCGGCTGATGGTGCAGTGGCGATGTTGTGTTTGTGTGGTTGCAGGGGCATGGTGGAGGCCATCAGCCCCAGGTGCGTGCTGCCGTGCAGGTACCTCTTGCCGGGTAAGTTTGTCCTGTCTTTGTATGAGGTCAGGGGGTCTGTTGTGAGTACGGTGTGGGGGTTGGGACTGCTTTGTCCTGGGACGGTTCTGTTTGGCTGGCTCATTTGGACCAGGTAGACCCCTTTTTTGTTCGTGGCCGCCTCTCCGGATGAGGACGGGGGTCGTTGGGGGCAGGGGTAGTACAGTGCACCTTTTGGTAACAATGCTGTTGTTATATATATTTCTGCAGGTGTAGAAGAAGTCTTCTAGTTTGTTACCCTGTATTCTCTTCATCCTTCTTTCTCTCCTCCATTCTTTTCTCCTTCTTTCCCTTTTTCCTTTTTGCCCGACTTCTCTGTCTTTCTTGCTCTTTTGTCCCTTTTCGTTTCCGTCTCTGTGTCCATAGAAATTACAACAATTCCAAGGCAGTTTCTAATAAACTTTTGTATATATATATCAAGCATATCATTATAGCGTTAGCCGTAATGTAAGAAAGGAATTTCTGTTGTCTCCTCACTCAGGGTTGCTCTCAGCAATGAACTGAATCACTCTTAAGCTGAGACTCCTAGGCAGGAATGTTTAGGGTAAGATAGGAGCTCTCTGAGAGGACTCTAAGGATCTTTGTAAATACGGGTCCTGAAGTTCCAGGAAAGCAAAGTTGCCTGTAAAGAACTGAAGAATTTCATTCTCAGTTTTACTAAGTTACTTACTTTAGCAAACATAAATGAACGTTTCTAACTGTTGGAGGCATGGAATGCTGAACTTTAAAGGTTCTTCCACGTGACAAGTTGGATGGACACTTGAAGATGTGTAACTCACCCTTGATCCCCTGGGGGCCTGTGAATCCTCGGGAACCTTTGAATCCCACCATTCCTCTCATTCCAGGACTTCCAGGTTCACCTGATCAAAGTGACAATATGGTCAGTTTTTTAAGAAAATCTGAACTGAAGGTTCAAAAAAGATAAACCATTATGCTGCAAGACTTGAGCAACAATCCTGCTTTAAATGATTGATTTAAAACTTAACTTTAGCCCTCAAACAGCCTTTATTTGTTGTCAGATCTCTGTCTAACCTCTCTGTTTATTTCTTCATGTCTGATTTTAGCTGATGTATAGCTGCTGCTCTGTGCTGTCAGAGTAAAGCTGTTTTTCTTGGTTCTTGATCCGAGGTTAATTTCTAAATATGGACTTAGCTGGAAAGATCAGGTGCTGAAGTCCTAATTTTCTTTCGTCTGAAAACAACCAGTTAGAGTTTCTCTCACAACGACCTCGTCCACTCTGTGGTTTACCAAAACGAATCCCTAGCGCCATCTTTGGAAGAAACGCTGTTCACCAGATCTTGAATGTTTCTGTGCTCCGACAGATTCAATTAACCCTAACCATCTGAATCTGTTTTCATTATATTAAAAGTATCATTTATTTACATTTCTCCAACAAAGTTAATTGCAGATTGTTCATTTGTACCATAGATATAAAATTAGATATTTAGTACCAATCAGAAGTGTGCAGAAACTAGTTGCATTTAATAACTTTTTGGAAAAAAAGTACTTTTAGGAGTAGTTTTACCACTACATTTTACTTCTCCATATAGTAATATGGACAGTAATATTATTTTAAAGTAACGGTACTCTTACTTGAGTTCACCTTCTGGCTACTCTGCTGACCTCAAGTTACTTCATTGAATGACGAATAAACCCGTCTTAACCCAAAATGCACCAGACAGGTGTGTGTGTCTGGAGAGCGTCCTTCTACACAAGCTTCATTGTTCTCGTTATTTTCTATCTGATCAGCCTGCTGTGCATTTGGAGGTAAAGAGAACATACAACAAAGAGAAGATACTGTCACTGGAAGTACTTTTCACTGTTATAACATGTACACATTGTATACCGTAAGTATTGGTTTCAAACGTTTTTAGGTTGAAAAAAACAAGGTTTAGAAGTGTTTGTTTCTTTTGCCCGAATTTGTTATTTTCTAATAATTGTTAATAATAATAATTAATAATTGATTTATTTTATCATTCAAATTACCAGACCTTGCACATAATTTTATATTTTATCTGTGTGATTACATCATTTCATTTTCGGAAATTAAATTAGACTATGAGTACCACTCAAGTACTCAATACTTTAGTAGCCAGTTTTTAAAATAAGTTTTTACTTGATTAATGTTTTGGATGACTACTTTTTACTTCTACTTGAGTTAAAAAGATGAGGCACAATTCGGCCTGACTCTGACTGCTAGATGGCAGCAAAGTGCATCCAGTACAATCATTGGTATGTCTGGAATATGCATCAACGGGCATTGGTGGGAATGAAGACCTGAAGCAGTTTGAGGCAAATTTGTGACAAAAGTCCTCAAGAGGTTAAGATAAAACTGAGTATATCAGTTTTACATCAAAGTCCAGGAAACCAAAAAAAATGTCTGATATTCTGATATAAAATAACATATATGTTTAAGCTCAAACTATCTAATACACTGTATATACTTTTTTGTAATCAAAGTAGTCTACATACCTGGAGGGCCCCGGTCTCCACGGTCTCCTTTGGGCCCCACGGTTCCTTTGCAGTAGGAACAGATGCAGAAGAACGGGATCTGGTCGACAGGTGGTGGTATCGGCTGGCTGAACAGTATGTCACAGATGGAAGTATCTGGTCCTGGAACCAGAGGCGAGTTGTTGGCAAGCATCCGCAGCCCATCAGCAAAGATAGACGTGTTCCCACTGGGGGGTCCAAACGGTATGGGCCCCCCACTGCGGGCATGAGATGACAACTGGGGAATCTGAACTGTTGACTCGTCCGGGTCTTTTTCAGGCCAGTGTAAAGTGTTAGGGTCTGATGTGGAGCCTTCTTCTTCTGGAATTAACTTTCTGGTCATGTTTGGGAGCAACATGGCTGAACAGGTGGAGGACAGGACGAGGAGTCCCAACATGCTGGACAACATCTGGAAGAAGAGGAGGTTAATGAAGGCTGAAGATGAGACAGACAGCCTGAAATGTTTTCATTTTAATGTTTTACTACAGAGGAAATAGAACATTTAACTGTTAATCGGTCCCAGCCTGTCTCATTTCCTCTCAGCTGTTACACTAAAATCTTTAATTTTCTTTCAGGACAAGAAAAACTCACCTTTCTGTCCGAGTTGGGGAACATCTTCTCCTGCAGGACTTCTAGGAAGATAAGCTGGAAAGATGTGGCTTTGATGCATTTATAAGCGTTACACAGAACAAAACAGCTTTCAGGTGCTGTCTCACCTGGCAGGCCCACTGACAAAAGGGTGAGGACAAGGGGCGGAAGGGGAGGAGTGTCTTCATTGTCCAGCTTAGGAGGAATAACTTGGTTTTCTGCCTGTTGTGTGTCCTCCTTCCTAATGAAACAGCAGAAACATATTCAGGGGCGAAAGAAGAGATGCCGCTCTGTTTATCGCTCCATCATTCCTCCACCCGCTTTTAATACTCACATCTTTACAAAACCAGTCTCTGTAACCTCTTTCCATTAATCTTCTCTGTTTACCTGCAGACTCTGGATGTTCTGTTTGATGGAGAATTCACCATAATGTCACTGGAGGTCCAGCTTATTTTAATTTCCTGGTAGTTCAGGTATCCAGTTATGATGTTCAGCTGAATTTTTGTTTAATTTAAAAGCTGATTTCAACCCTACCCATTACTGACACAAAAATCTGACACATCTGTTCATTTCCCCATATATAACCTCCAGTATGTGGAGGTTATATATGAGACAATTATATATGTTCCATTACCCAACCGAACATATGGGTAAAAGTGACCAAAGTCTTCTCATAGGGCTACCAAAGACTGGGGTGGAGATTACAAGCCTTAACCTGGGTTACCAAGCGAGTGACGTTTGGTTTAAAATATTCATCCTCCTTTCCATTCATCTTCTATACCTGCATATATCCCTCCAGGTCAGTTTCTCCAGCAGTAACAGAGTGTTGAGTGGTAATTGATGCTCAACAACGAAAAAGATATTGGTGTCAGGAGTGAATAAACTAATTCTGTTCATTAATGTGTTTGCATGAATACAGCCCAATGGCATTAATGTTGTTATACAGCAACATTTCTGCTCCACACTAAGAAACTAGGTCACAGTTTCTGACCCAATGTGTGGTTTAAAACAACGTCTGTCCTATGTGGATAAACTAATGTTCAAACAGATGCTCTGCATCAAAATGCTCTACCTTCCAAGGTTGTTTGTCCTCAGTGTTACCGTGGTGGACAGGCCACCTGTCCAGGTCACACCCTACACCTCAGCCAGTGGCTGCTGGAGAGAGGAGGAGATTCATCTAAAATCCCATAAGAAATAAAAAAGCCCAACTTTTTCTGAGCTAAAGAACAGCGACTGACCAACTGGAAAGGTTTCATGGTCATTCAGGGCTTTAGCTGGGTACACACCATGCTCTGTGATTGTGCACACATTCAATACTTGAGTCTGGAGTGAATCTCTGATGGACTGATTACCTGTCCAGTTTGAGCCTCACCTCTCGCTCCTTCACTAACGGAGGAAATGAAAGGATGAAGAGAATATGGATGGATGGAGGTCTGGAGTCATTCCTCTTCTTCTTTATGTTTGTCCTCCAAGCAGCCAGATTTTCTTGTCATGGCAATGTTCTTTCAGAAGGTATTTCAGAGGTTTTATTTGGTGTATGGCTAATTTTCCACTCAGTTTCTGACCTATTTAAACAGCAGCTGTAGCTCTTTGTTACCTGCAGTCTGTCAATAATAATAATAAAATAATGTATTTTTGTTTCTTTAGTTGAATCTATGAAAAATCCCAAAGAAAATGCAGCTTAACTAAAAGAAAACAGGATTTCACAACTAAAATAGGGAACAGTTTCAGTGATTGACTGTTAATCCTTTGTGCTTCTGTTGCATATTCATCTGATTCAGCCACATAATAGACGTATTTGTACATATCAAAGAAACACTTTGTGAAAACAGAAGCACCTTCATCAGAACTACAAAACGGTACAGGATATGAAGAAGGTTTTTTTATCCTCTGCTCAACAATACGGTAACCTAAGCCTCTGAAAGCAGCCGGGCTTCACAATGAGCAGCCTACTTTTATTTATGCTTTTTACTGAGGAGGACAAAACATCTCCTGGGATTACCAGGACACATAATACTGATTAAGAAATAATATGTGTGATAAACTGTAAACAGGCTCCCTGTTCAGCTCTGGGTTCAGGTCTGTTTTTATAATTTTTACCCTGAATGTTGCACTTCTAATGAAACAACTTCAGGACTTTAACTTCACCTTATGAGCTTCATCACTCTGTTTCCCTCTATGTGCTCGGTCTCCTGTCATCACTGTGTGATGAGAAGTAAGTGTACAGTCATCAGAAGATGACTGAGCTGCTGATGGGTTCCTGTCCCCAGGGATCAACAGGAGGTCTGCAGGGTAAATCACGGACAGGTCACCAGTTCATCACAGTTGTTGCTAAACAAATCAACTGAACTGACGTGAATGCAAACTGTTAGCCTCTTCAGGCTGATCTCTTACTGTAAAAATGTGAGTCCGTAACAAGACTAAAGATCAAATCTGTCTCACCACAAATCAGCAGGCAACGAGCCAGTTCTCTGACCAGGACAGAAGGTGTTGGACCGTAGAAAGCCACACCCTCTGTCATGTCACCTGAACCAGAGAAGTTTCCTCTATAACCTGAAGCCAGCTTTTATTTTGAAAAATCGAATGTAACCCGAGCTGGGAGAAAACAAAAGAAGACAAGTGGATGAATAGTTAACCCTAATAATTGTCCTGGTTTCCACAGCTGGTGGCACTCAGCGACACCCTGGAGGCCGGCCCGGTTTCCTCACTTTTACCTTATCTGGGTGTTTGCTGCAGGGAACAAGAAGACTGGCAGTCCTGTGAGGAAGATCTGGCTGATAATTCATAGACGCTGCTGGTGTTACGTGAGATAGGTCATGTGACCACTAACAGAGACAATACAGAACAGACATGTAGAGTGCTATGCAAAGCACTGAATTCCCCTTAAGCTTTTTCACTTTCTCTAACATTATAGCCACAAACATGTATGTGATGGAGAAATAAAATACTATAAGTTTTTCCAAATGTTTTCCAAATAAAAACTCTGTAGCACCACCTTTCAGTCCAGGTCCAGCTGCAGGTCCGTTGGTTTTGTTTCTACCAGCTTTAAGCATCTAAAGATTGATATTTTTGCCCATTCTTTTTTTTTAAATAAGTCAAGCTCAGTCAGATTTGAAGGAGAACGTCTTTAGGTCTTGCCACAGACTCGAAACTGAATTTAGGTATGGGCTTTGTATAGGCCATTCTAACACATAAATATGCTTTGATCCAAACCATTCCATTGTGGCTGTGGCCGTATGTTTGGGGTCGGTGAATCTCCACCTCCGGTCTCAAGTCTTCTTCCAGGATTTTGTCCAGGATTGTCTTGGATTTAACTCTATCCAACTTCCCACCAACTCTGCAGCCCCTCCAGAGCAAGAGTCAGTTTAGCTGACAACAATGTGTAGGTCTGCAGTTGATTGAACTAGATTTTATTTAGGTGTTTCAGAGAGGAGATTGAAGCTCACAAAATGTGTTTTAGATTGGAAAAACAGGAACAAACAAATCCAACTATTTTTAAAGCACATAAAACAGCCAGTTTGTCAAAGTGCTGGAATTACTAAACCAAGACATCCAGAAAGCAACAGGATCATCAGTATGTGCCGTGGTTCTGATCTGATTCCTGTTAAATTAACTTTATTTAAAGGAACTGAAATACCTTTTGGACAACAAGATGCTGATCTTTCACAGAGGTGAGTGGGTGGAGGTTAAAGGGGAGTATTTTGTGTGTGTTGACAGTGCTGGCAGAGCTCAGCTGCAGACTGTGGACTCTCTGTAAACACTGGTAGTTAGTTATTAACACAACAGAAGCATCCAGGACCAGCGTCTCTGTCTACAGCCTTAGTTCTTCACATGTAAGTATAAAAACCTGGTTCCGTTTCTGGAACCAGCTGCTTCCTGTGTCTTGGTTCGATGATGAGACGGTTTTGTTCAGCTCAGCCGGCCTGTGGTTTTCCAGACAGGAAAACTACAGTCCGTGCTGTGGTTCTGTTCAGAGACCTCTGTGTTTCCAGCTGAAACAGATCAATACTGCAGAAATGTTGCACTGAAGCTGTCAATGTTGGAACATTTTAGGCAGAATCTACTTCTGCCTAAAATTTACACACAATGATTTTAGATTTGTTTTCTATCTCATTTTCAGCTCCTCTATTAGTCGTTCTTTGATCCATAAGTCCCGTCATCAGACAGAAGACCTGCTGTGTGTCGCTGACGACGCTGTTTCAGCTCCGTGTCTACAGGTTTGATTGAGGTCATGTCTCGCCCTGTGTTCTCCCTGTTGGTCTGCATCGCTCTGTGGTCAGCATCAGTCATCAGCCTCTCAGGTGGGTTTCTCACTAACATTTAAATACAGCAAAACCTTTACAGTCATAGGAAGAACTGACTGGAAGGTAAATATTATTTCATTTCTGTGACATTTCAATAACTGATTTCACTAAAGCAAGCTACAACTGCTAAAGCTGCGTGTGAACCAACTCAGGCTATCCCTGCTGCCTAATATGAAATCAGAAGATGGGTGTCAGTTTGTGCTGCTGATCAACCGCACTGATTACCTGATCATCATCGGTCTGACCATTGTTATAAAAGCAGCAGTTTTAGCATTTCACTGGTACCAAACACGATGCCAAGAAGGGAAGACATCAGTAATCACCTTAGAGAAGCAACTGTTGTTGCCCATCAATCTAAGAGTTAGAAGTTCATTTCCAAACTGAAATCCAAATATTATTCACAAATAGAAAAGATTTCAGACAGCAGCCCCAGGACTGGACGTCCCAGCAGGTTTACTCCAAGGTCAGAGCGTGAAGCAAAAACAAGACCTCCATCTCTACAAACCTCAGTTACCAGGTTAAAGGATAAAGTTCATGACAGGACAATTAGAAAAGGGCTGAACGGTTATGGTTTGTTTGGAAGGGTTAAAGGGAAACATGGCTGAATGAAGGAAAACACGCCTGAAACACTTTCCTTGGACAGAAAAGACCAAAGTAGAGATGTCACACCACCATGTTTGGAGACAACTACACAGGAGATCAGTAGAAACACTTTATACCTACTGTCAAGCATGGTGGTAGAAGGATGATGATCTGGGGTTGCATTCTGCAGTCAGCCATTAACTCCTTTGTATACCAAATTATCCTGCACTCAAATTTTAATTCAAATCCAAAAATACTTTATTGATCCCAAAGGGAAATTAAATGTTGTTGTAGCTCATTTAGGTAATCAACTGAAGCTTAGCCCAAACTGGACCATGAACAGGACAATGATCCCAAACACAGCAACAAATCTAGCACCAACTGGCTGAAAAAGAAAAGATTCAAGGACTTGCAATGGCCTATTCAAAGTCCAGACCTCAAACTGAGTGAAACACTTTGGTAGGACCTTCAGAGAGCTTTGCAGAAACAAATGTGGGCAAACCTGAAAGAACTGAAGCAAGGATGGAGAGAAGGGTGGACAGAAGTTCTTCCACAGTGATGTGAGAGATGGATGAGGTCAGACAGAAGACCTCTGCTGACAGTTCCTGCTGCTGGAGGAGATTCTACAAGCTGCTAGACCAGGGGGCGCACTTAGTTTTTACGCACTACTTTGGCATGTTGACTTCCTTGATGTAATAAAAACATTTAAAAAATAATGTGTTATGAAAGGTTTGCCCTTGAAAGAGGATGATTTCTTTCAGCTTTGACCATATGAAGTTTAACACTGGATTTATGATCCAGTTGGATTTGTTTCTGTCACATTGATCAAATTAACAGAAACCCAACTGAAGGATCTAATCCTGTTAAAACATCTCCAGGAGTTATAAAACCCAAAACAAAAAGTCATGAGATGAATACAGGACTTTACGATGTAAAGTACAGCTGCAGTCTTTTACTCTGTGTTTGTCCAGTGTTCTCCGATGCCCCGAAGGCTCACATGCTGCTCCGGTCCCGTCGGGCCAACAGCTTCCTGGAGGAACTGAAACCCGCCTCCATGGAGCGCGAATGTGTGGAGGAAAGGTGCGACTTTGAAGAGGCCAGAGAGATTTTCCAGACCCGGGAGGCTACGGTAAGGCAATGATTTAATACTGCTGTGGTCAAGATAAGGGAAAACTGAGCTGACCTGCTTTACAGCGTAGCATTTATGGTTCATTACTGTGTGGAAGGTTATGTCCTCATTCCTTCACCAATTCCTCCCAGACAGCCAGACATTCCTGTTCAATTAGTACTTTTGTAGGATTTTTTCAGGTGTTCTAACGCTTTGCTTTGGCTGTTTTTCACTAGTTCAGATCTTATCACTGATGTTTTGTTGGTTTTGTGTGTTTCCAGCTGGAGTTCTGGACCGTGTACACCGGTATGTTGGTTAAATATCAGACCTGGACTGCTAAATGACGTTTAATAACAGGATTTTATAATGAAAAAAAAAGATAAAGTAGTAATTTACTCTCAAACGGCTCATGTTTATGAAAACTCCAGGGCAGGTTGGTTGTTGAGCATCCTGAGGAATCCTGAGGTTCTTTGACTTGACTTGACCTCTGAGCTGATCAGAAACCTCTCTGATGAATCGGGTTGACAGAAGATAAAGTTCCTAAAATTGCTGGTAACGATATCAAAAACTATGGATAAAGATCATAAACTTAACAGAATCCTAGTAAATATTTGGGTTTTGAGTCAGAGTATTGTTTTTCTTCATGCAGCATCCCTGCAGCTCAACACTGACATAATAACCGGCTAGTCTGGCTATAAAACTGTTACTGTAGATGAATTATTTTAAAACAATAGCTGAACTAAGTCAGAAACAGAATATCTGAAACATTAATCCATGAAGACACTGATGCAAACAAGGGGAAATGAGTCTTAATGCAGTAATGCAAAAAATCAGCTGCCAACAACAGATCCAATATGTGATGGTTCTGGGTTTGCTGACCTCCAACAGAATCAAGAATGATCTGTGGGACATCAATGGTTTTCAACCTGAAACAGAGAAAATAGAAGCTTAAGATGACCCAACAGGTGGGATCTTCTGTAGCTGACGATGTTCTGTCCTCTCCGTCCTGGTGCTGTGATCTGTGTTTCAGATGGGAACCAGTGTCAGTCCAACATGTGTGTTCATGGCCAATGTGTGGATCAGTACCAAGACTACAAGTGCCTCTGTTACCCTGGATACGAGGGCAAATACTGCGAATACAGTGAGTCTGACCTTCTGTCTGTGGGACCTATGAGGGGTTCAGACCCGGTTTGAGGGGTTCAGACCCGGTTTTAGGGTTCGGTTTAGAATCAGGAGGATGTTGGGATGAGAAGTGTGGATAAACAGATCAGTATTCCTTTCAAACATATTTAAAAAGCTAGATGTGATCATGTTTAACCACATTACAACATAAACATAACATTAGTGAGGATTTACAGTCAATTATTCAGAAGGCACTTTCGTATTGTGTGAAATACCTCCAGATTTTAGTCCAGATTCAAAAATTCACCTCCTCATAGGAATATTTCTATTTTCTGAAAGAACAGAAGCTAAAAATCTTAAATGTTTCGGTTTCCAAAGAAAATCTAGAGAATTATCCTACTCAGTTCTAAGTATGCTATTTTAAATAAGTATACCATATTTTTTTTGCCATTACTGTGCAGTCTCTTATTTCCTATTTTTATTATATTTTACCTATGTGTGAGTTTGCATGCTTCCATTTTGCCTTCTTTTGCTGCTGGCACAATAAAAGGTTATTACGTCCGCCAAGGAGGTCATGTCTTTGTTAGCGTTGGTCTGTTTGTAAAATATCTCAAAAAGTAATGAACGGATTATGATGACATTTTCAGACAAGGCGCAGACAATTAGGACAACGAACAGATAGTTAGATTTTGGTGGTGATGCGGAGTCAGACTATGGTGAGTTCCCACATGGTTACTCACCATGTCAGCAGCTGACCTCGGCCTTGGTGGAGGTCTGCACTCTCTGAGGGCTTTTCTAGTTGCTATTTTATTCTATGTATCAGAAACATAAACGCTAAAAAAATTACATTTCTGAAACTAAACAAAAATACAGAAATGCCAACTTAGATTTTATCTTAGCTCAGAGTTCCTGTTAAACAGATATGGCATGTTTACAGATTATCTGCAAATAAAACACACCCCGCTCTGATTGGTCAGCTTCAGTGGCCTGAAGAAGAACCATCAATGTCCTTCAGTCCTGTTAGTTCTTAAAAAAAACGAGATGTTTTTCTCTAATTATCACTAATTCTGTCACCAATAATGTCTTCAAGTCGGCCAAACATTTCAGCTTTAGCTGTTTAAACTTATGCAGAGTAACTGTGGCTCAAAATTTGTCATGAGAAAAAATGCCCACAGTTTGAAGAACAACATTTAGGAACATATCTCTAGCTTCTCATGTAACCTGAGAAAGAGGCTTTTTCTATAACTTTTTCAAGTTTTATTCCTTTAGCAAACATCTTGTCTAAACCCTATGGAATATAATATGTAGCACCACCTGCTGACCAGATTACACAACCTGCCAAATTTACCTCAAACCATGGTCACAGAAATGACTCCATGACACAAAAAACATGAAAACAAGCATTTATTTCAACGCTGTCTTTTTTTTTCTCTGATATATGTAAGTTAATGCTTGACTTCATTAAACTGTCACTGAACTTTTAAGACCAAATGAAAGATCCATCCCTTGTTGACATTCAGATTTAACAGCCACAAACTGCTCGGTGGATAACGGCGCCTGTGACCACGTGTGTGCAGAGAGCGAGGATGGGCAGAGGAGGAGCTGCAGCTGCTTGAAAGGATACAAACTCAATAACGACTCCAGGAAATGTAGCCCGAAGAGTAAGAACGCACAAAAAACTTTAACCAAACTATTTTCTGCCTCAGATTGCTTTGTACAGACGAGTGGGAAGACTGATGAAATGTTAATACAACAGTTAGGCGACACTGATCTGGATATTTTTCTAAACTGATGGATTTTTTACTGTTTTTGAAAAAAACATTTTACACAATCTCTGGCATTTAATTCTGCAATACATATTGCCCACCAGCAGGTGGAGAAACACATACATTAACAAAAAGTAATTATCAGCATGGCTAAAGCAGTGCTAGGCTAAAGATAGTGCTGTTATGTTACATTTAACTTAATAAAAGTAGAAATATGATGTCAGAATGATGTCACACCCATCCAACCTTGTTCCAGATGCAAACTGGGAAACCATTGGGTCCTGCAAACTGTTGAGCACAGACACCAGACCAACCACTATTAGCAATAAAAGCGATAACTAACCTTACAGTTTATGCTTTTAAACACAACAGAGAATAATTCAGGAGTTACAGACTGACAGAAGAGCAAATTACATGTTTACGTCTGCAACTGTCACTGTGTTTTACAAGCAGTCATATAGCAGTCATATTGGGCTTAGAGGTCAGGATTTGTGAAAAATATACCAACTTTAAGTGAAACAGGAATGCAGCATGTTTATTGATGTCAGGGGTGTCCGAAGTCGGTCCTCGAGGGTCGGTGTCTTGCATGTTTTAGATGTTTCCCTGCTTTAACACACCTGATTCAGTTGATTGCAGTTTAGCAAAAGCCTGTTAATCAGCCATCAATGGAAATCAGGTGTGCTGAAGCAGGGAAACATCTAAAACATGCAGGACGCTGGCCCTCGAGGACCTACTTTGGACTCCCCTGACTAGATCTAAGTGAATAAAACTATTACAGTTAGCGCATTCAAATTAAGTCAAAAACATGAATCCATTGTTGCACCCTGCATTCAGAGATTAAGTAGTCGACATAAATATCTGCTAAAATATTTCATCTTTCATTCTGCAGGTACCTCATCTTGTGGTCAGATTCTGATCAACAGGTCGGAGTACAGCAAGCCTGTGGACGGCCTGCTGCCATGGATGGTCGGAGGAGATGTGGGGAAAAAGGGGGAGAGTCCCTGGCAGGTAGCTGACCAACACCTATCAGTGACATCAAAGGTGGCTTAGGTGGTAAGGGTTCGTCCTGTAACCGGTGGGTTTCCAGTTTTAACCTCCGCTCCATCCGTCTCAGTCATTGTGTCCTTGGGCAAGACACTTGACTCGTCTTGCCTGCTGATGGTGGTCAGAGGGCTCAGTGGCGCCAATTGTATGGCAGTGGGGTGGGCTTATTGTCCCTGAGCTTACCCCACTGCATGGCACTGTCACACCAGTTCTCCGTTATAAGGGTCCAGGCTCCCGACCCTTTTGAAGCTTCTCCAAGCTCTTCTCCAAGATCTTTTAATATAGGCTATAGACTCTGTTGGGTGTCCCCGCTTAACAACGTCAACCCAACCACATCATCTGCAAAAAGCATAGAAATCCCAAGCCTTCCAAACTACAGATGTCCAGCCTCTTGGCTACAACAAAAAATTCCATAAGTGGAAGAGTTCAAACAGATCAGATTTATTACCAGTGATGCCAACCAAGCTCTCTGCATGGTTGTGTGTTGTTGGAACAATGAAACAGACACTGCACTGGTCTGTTGTGTGTCAAAGAGAAATAGTCCAAAAGGAGAAGCTTTCAATTTGCCAAACAATCACCAATGTAAATGTGCTTCCTGACTGGCTGGAATCAGGTTTGAGGTGACAGTGGGATGCTCAGTTATTTTAGAGGAGCTTAAAGTTACTGCTCCTCTGCATCAACAGGAGCCAGTTGAGCTGGTTCAAGGTTCTGGGGAGGATGTCTTCTGGAGACCTTTAGAAAGTATTTTGTACAGATGAGCAGAGACGGAGATAAAGACAGAGCTGAAGGTGATGAAATTGAGTTACTTTAAAAACGTTCTGCAGTACAGATTTGTAAGTGAACAGAATAGAAATCTAAAATGTGTCAGAAAATATGAACAACAGGATAAATTATGGGTGTTTCAAACTCCTCCCTCTTAACTCTAAAGGATTTTTAATCCGATTCAGCTGGTGGTGTTTAGTCTAAAATCTCCAAAAGCAGAGTAGATCACTGCAGTTTAAAATTGGGTAAAAAGAACACAAAAACTCAGCAAAGTTAAATATTTTAACAGTTTGTTTGATGGCCAGTTTTGGGAGTGTACCTGTTAATATTTGATCTTTCTTTACATTTAGGTGCTGGTTCTGAATGCAAGAGGTGCTTTTCACTGTGGAGGAGTCCTAATTGGTGAGAACTGGGTCCTGACGGCTGCCCACTGCCTTGAAAACAACTACAAATTCAGCGTACGACTAGGTGAGCTCTTGGTCTGCAGACACACAAATATGGAGCACACAAACTCATCTAATTGATTCAATTAGCCACTGGAAATTAAAAAATGCAAAAGAAACAAACTGATTTTTTTGTGCAGCTTTTGAATTCTCTTCTTTTAATAACAGATCAGTAGGTTTTGTATTTGATTTCTGCATCTTCAATACGACATGTTTTTCTTTTATCCTCACACCAACCTTAGGACACATATAAGTCATGTCACATAAGTTGAAAACCTTAAGCTGCTGCCTTCAGCTGCTGACTGTTTGCTATTTTGGCATCTATACGGGGGGTATTCAGGAACATGTTCCACAGTTCCAAAGTGAGAAAATGAAGGAAATTTTGTGGAACTTCAAGTCTGTCATGTCTGTGAAGTAATTGCGTTGTCTCCCATTGGGAATAGTCCATGTATACTGACATAAATGGTGTGAAATTCAAAGTGTCCTGCTGTGTCATGACCAGGTCTGTAACCTTTTTACCCTGGTGTTTTATTATCATTATTTTTCAAAAGTATCAACTGATTAATTAAAATTAAAATTTCAACACTTGATGAGTGCCCCCAAGTGGTCAGATAATTATTATGCAAATTAATCATCGTAAGCTATGGCATAAGTTTCACTTTCATTTTTAGGCATCTGACATCTTGAGGTGAGTGAGGCCTCTGCATAGCATAGTGTGACATTGAGTGATCTGATTACTGAGACGTGGCTGCAGTATTTGAGTTGCAGTTGCCTCGGTTTTGTTGCAGTGGTGCATATGTGTAGTGTGAGAAAAATTTTCCCTCTGTCCAAACCTGTAGCTACCAGGTTTATCTAGTCATAAAATTGCGTATTGTGCAGTTTTAAATGCATAAGTTGGTGTTGTGGGAGCATCCTTTTACTAAGACAGCTTTCACTGTTATTGTAACAAAAGGCTAAGATCCAAAAGGTGACGGGGTATTAGTAACTTCACACTTTGTTGACCATTAGATCATGATATTTTTTTCTCAGGTGACTATGAGCGAATGAGAAATGAAGGCACCGAGGTGTTGCTTCGGGTCGCCAAGATCTTCAAACATCCCAAATACAACACTAGAACGGTTGATAATGACATCGCCCTGCTGCGCCTGCAATCTCCGGCCCCTTTCTCCAAATACATTGTCCCCATCTGCTTACCTGGGCGTCCCTTGGCCGAGAAGGTGCTCCACCTTAACGGCACCACCACCGTTGTGACAGGCTGGGGTAAAGATGACAGCGGAAAGCATAGCTCAGCACTGAACGTCATAAAAGTCCCACTGGTCAATCACACCTTTTGCAGCCAGCAGATGTTTCCCCACGAACTCTCCAGCAACGTCCTGTGCGCTGGGATCCTGGGTAAGAGAATTGATGCCTGCGAGGGGGACAGCGGTGGGCCGATGGTCACTCTGTACCGGAACACCTGGTTCCTGATCGGCCTGGTGTCATGGGGTGATGGTTGCGGCATGACGGATAAGTTTGGCATCTACACCAAGGTGTCCAACTACAACGAGTGGATCAACCAAGTACAGGAAGAATGGGACAGAACACATAATCCTCAATAATACTGAAGTACCTACACCTTAAACAAATTATCAGGTCTGCTCCGTTAAACCCAGAGAAACCACTCAACACATCAATGATGATGTTAAATATTTTGTTAAATAAACCTGTTAACCCTAAAGAGGCTTCAGTTTGTCTGTTTTACCCCCACTGACCTTCATACATCAGCAAGCGCTGCAGATGATGAAAGATGGATCATACTAGTCCTTAAAACTCAAACCCGTATGGTGCAGCAACAAGAACAAAACTCTGATTACTGACCAGTTGATTGAGTAGAATCATATTACCGGCTGCAGATGTAAGACTGTTGCTTTGCAGCAAAAAAGTTGTGGGTTCAACTCCTGACCGGGGAGTTTCTGCACAGAGTTTGCATGTTCTCCCTGTGCATGCATGGGTTCCCGAATGGCACTTTGTTTCCTTCCACAGCCAAAACACCTGCATGTTAGGTGGCTGTTTGTGTCTGAGATGGACTGGTGACCTGTACAGGGTGTACCCCACCTCTTCCCAGGGACACTATAGATGGTGTTTGTTCTCGATTCATTAACAAACGAGAGAGAGTAGAGCTTTCCCCTACATATCAAGCACTTCACTCAGTCCCCGTCATAATGTGATTTCTGTGGTAAACTAGCTGCTCTGAATTCTTTACACTCTGTAGATGGTTAACCTGTATTTAAGTCTCTGACATTTATTTTGGGGTATTTTATACAGCTTTGGCTGTATTACAAACTAAACTGAACCCAAGCGAACTCCTAAGAAAGAAAGTAAAAACATTTTAAAAAGATCATTTAAGTAAATTAAATTTTTTTAACTAATCTGGATAAAGAACTAACTTTGGCAACTGCAGCGTCCTCTCACCCTCTTTACATAATTTTGTGCCTTTAGGTTTGCCGTACATCATTTTAGTGTCAATAGAATAGGACAATGAACAGTGATGATCAACATTAAGCCACCTTAAATAACTACATTATTAATCACTGATCAGGACAGGATCAATAAGTTTCTAATTAAAACATCAAACCAACATCAGCTCAGAAGATAGACCATTAATGACTGATTTATTATCATTTCATTCTGTTAAAACAGCAGCGAACAGTTTCTTAAAGGGACGGCGTCACATTCACATGGTAAGTTCACTCAAGGCATTTACTCTAGTTGTACGCTGAAAATTATTGCTTTAAATCAAGCTGAATAAAGACACACCTGAGATATGGAACAGCAAGTCACATTAACATCTGTAGATGCTTCAGATTCATCAAATGTTCCACAAACGGAACTCACTGAGTTTATTAATAACCCAAATCCACAGCTGTTTACATCTTTCAATGTTTTCAACCAGAATCCACTAAAACATGAATATTTCCAGCAGATGGTTCTGCTAATCTGACTTTTTATCTGTTTCTTTTTACAGTTTAAGACTGACGCAGTGCTGAGTCAACAATGAGAAGCTCTGAAACGCTGCCTGTTTCAGCTTTTACATTTGTGCTTTTGATTAAATGTGTGAGAAGTTTCAGATCCCGTTAATGAAATCGGCTCCGACCGGGATGGGTTCTGGCTGATCAGTTTGACATTTCTTATTTAGATTTGTAAGATATGTGGAAACTTAGATTTATGAATGCATTAAACTTTGTCTGATAAAGCACTGAAAAACTGTTTTTGTGCTTTCCATAGGAAGTTAAAGTGCTTTAACTAAAGTTCATGCTCAGCCTAAAGTTTCCTTTAAAACCAAACCTGCGTTTCACATCTGAACCAAAATGATCCAGGCAACTTATTATTTATTTGTGATACCTGGACCTTGTTTAAGAAAAAAACAAATCTAGTTAATTTATCCATGACTGAAGCATTTAAATAATTTCTGATGAACTAATAAATCATTCACTCTTTAAAGCTGATCTTACTTCAGAACTTCCTGACATGTTTCTATTCTGCGTTTATCTGCTTATTGGTTGGTTTGTTGTTTAGTTTAAGAGATTTGCTAAAATAAAGTAAAAGGCCTACTTCTAATCATGTCAACATGTTACTTCTATACAGTATTATGTATTTCTGTTTCATTAATATTTTCTTAACCTAATTATTTCATCAGTAACCTAAACTAAGATTTATCTCTATTTTGTGATTTCGATGAAGTCCTGCTTTCTCCCTCTGGTGTCACTAAACTGTTATTTATTGTTTTATTTCAGCTTTTATCCAAACAAATTCTCATGTTTGCGTAAATATGGGCACCTTGAAGTGATCTGAAGCTTCATTTTTTAGGAGGACTATTCAGCTGTATCTTCAGTTTCACACGGGCTCTCTTTGAGCTCAATGACAGTCTTCATCATCAGGATGTTCCTCTCCTCTTCTTCAGCTCCTCCTCGTATCTCCGCAGCTGAGACATGAAGCCGGGGTTTGGATCCACAACATGACGAGCCGTCTTCACTCTCTGAGAGAAAACATGGATAATCAACAGGTTTCTATGTGTTCTGTCCGTCAGTTCTGGCAGGATCCGTCAGAACAGATCCGGTTTTAAACAGCTCTGGGTGCTGGATGGATGCTGCCATCTGCAGTTTGTTCAGATAAATAACTGCTCTGAAAACAACACCTTAAAACCTCCATAAGCAGGTGGACCGTAGTTGTATTAAACAATAAAGCTGCACAGACGTGAACAACAGATTCAACCAATAAGAGGCGGTTAAAATAGAACAGAACCAGACATTATGACAGCCCAAAACTTCATTAACAATTAACATTCTTGATTTCTTGATCATGACATGATTCGGGTTATTTAGATTGCTGTTTTACTCTTTTAGAGATTTTCTGTCAGTGTTTCAGTTATTCTTTAAGCTTCATCACGTCAGCCGTTGCTTCTATAAAACTGTGATATTTGTTGACTTATCTTTAAATTCCCTCCCTTTGAAAGGGAACGGTGATCAAATGGGCTAAATGTGACTTCACTGCATTCCTCCAACTCCTGAGCAGCTCGTTCCTCTGGAACTGGGCCGATTTATCGTTGGTGATGAGGTCCAATTTACTGGGGTTGAAAGGCCTCTGTGCCATCCTCCTTATGTTTGGCTTCCTGCATAGACTCTCTATCAGATTCATTCCGGGCCACTCCAGAACATTACTATAACTTCCAGTCAGGAGAAACATGTTGGTCAGATTAAAAGATTACAATCTGCCAGGGGTATGAATACTTTGAACATCACTAAAGGGGCGGAAAAAGTTAATCATTCAACATATTTTTCTGAGTTGAATAAAAGCAGGGGTAGAGTGACATTAAATATTCCTTGTCAGCAGTAACTGGTTCCGTCTTTGTCCGGATCAAGGACACCATGGACATTAAACTGTTTTGCTGCAACTTCATCACAGCCTGGCAGATAGAGCTGCAGGGTTCTGCTGACGGTGGCTAACAGCGCGAACAGAACCGCTCAGGCTTAATCCTGTAAAATGTGCACACCTGCACATTATAAGATATTAAATTACATTTGCTCAGGTCAGAGCTGTGTTACCCCTGCTGGTTCTGATGAAGAGGTTACATTAAAAATTAATTCAGGAGCACCGACACCAATTCATATTTATCAAGATTTAATTAGGCAATTTTTTTTACAACAAATGTGTGTTCTAATGTTGGAACATCTGCTTTGCTTCTGTTTGTTCTGCTTTGCTTTGATCCAATCTGGACTCGGAACGGTTCTACAGAACATTTGTGGGCGTGGTCACTGACTGAGTATGTAATTCAACCAAACATGAAACCAAACCCCCTGTTCAGGTTCTCTTGGTTTTCTGTAAAAATAGGAACATATGCAGATGATTCTGTGATTTTTAGTTGGTCCAGTTCTTCTGAGCACTGGAACCAAGCTGTTCATTGCATTTCAGAACCAACATGAAAAGCAACATTTCTTGGCAACAAAACTTTATTAATAGTGTCCTTTGTGATTGCAGTATTGCCAACATTAATATTGCGACAGCAGTTGCAACTCGATATATGGTGCAGCTCCAGATTGGTTTAATGAAAGATGAGGTACTGGTGTGTCTGGTCTGAGGCGCCCTCACCTGTAAGGCCTCCGTCAGCGTCAGCTTGCGGTGCTTCATCAGGTAGGCGATGCAGATGGTTGCTGAGCGGCTGCGTCCGTTCTTGCAGTAGACAACGCTGCGTCCTCCGCGGTTGGCCTCCTTTTGGATGGCGTCAGCGCAGCGGTCAAAGTGGTGGTACAGGTCCTCGTTGGGGTCATCGTAGACGGGTATCTGCAGCTTGGTGATGCTGCTGCTGGATGGAAATGGCTGCTGCTTGGACACATTGATGCAGAGCGTCACCGCTTCCTGCTGGATGAGCTCGTCACTGCAGGCTGAACGGGCGTTACTGATGAACAGAGCGCTGGTGATTTTACACAGCTGCAGCATCCTGGTCCGACTCTTGTTGGCCTCCTTACTTAACATCAGAGTTCCCCAGGTAACAGCAGCCTGGTCAGGAGAGAAATGTGAGGGTTACAAGATACTTGTTTGTGCCTTACTGAAGCAAAACTGGAAACAACTGGATCAGTGGTTTATGCAGAAAAGAACACCCTGCCTACAGTCAAGCATGACAGTGGCTCAGTGATGCTGTGGGACTGCATCCCTTCCTCTGATGCTTGAAACCTGCAGTGTGTGGAGGTCAGGATGGAATCAGTAAGGTATCAGGAAACCCTGAAGAAAATGTCTTGCTTTCTGAGAAGAAGCTGGAGCTTGGACATGATTGAACCTTCAAACTGGACAGTGATCCCAAGAAACCCTCCAGTGGACCAAGGCATGGTTTCAGAAGAGGTCCTGGAAGAAACTAGAGTGGCCATCATAGTCGTCTGACCTAAACCACGCAAACCCAAGAATAGTAATGAACTGGAAGCCTCAGCCCATGAGGAGTTAGTTAAGGTTCTCCAGGAACTCTCTGAGAATCTGGTTTCTGTGGATCATGGGTGCAGCAGGTTGCTCTGCTAAGTACTAGAGATGCTTGTCATGAAGGTTGAATAATTCTGAGACAGCAGTAGCCGATAAAAGTAGCATTTAGTATTTAATTTGGAGAAAAAGTGTAACATCAGCTGAGCTCTTTAAATCGTTCTGGAATGGTTTATTGCAAACAGCTGAATGTTTTCCCAATGAACCTAATTTGCTGTCAGGGTTGAATAGTTTTCACTGAACTTTAGATGTTTCTACAAGATGTTCTTCAACAAGATCAAATTCCAAACCTTTGTGTTGCTTCTCCTGTAAAGTGAAATAATAAGAAAATCTTCTGAACATGAACGTAACTGAATATTTACCTCTTTTTAATTCATGTCCTATTTTTAGGTGGTTCCCAAGATTCTTCTGTGCTATTTTTTAGTCATCGGTGGACACTTAATACGAAAAAATAACTAAACCAACTCCTGCAATAAGCAACACTACAGCTTAAACTGTCTGTTTTCATCACCCTGGGAAATTAGGGAATACATTTGTCTTTTTATTTTCCTATTTTTACAAATTATGTTTCATATTCAATGAAATTGGATTAAAATGTTTTTTTTTTATTTTAATTCTCCACATAGTGACTAATCTCAGATCTATGTAGATATTTTTCTAGTTTTTGACAGAACACACATTTGAACGGTGACTGAACACCTAACACACACACACACACACACACACACACACACACACACACACCAACTGAACGTCTCTCTGACTGACCTGCAGCTGGTCTGCAGGATCCTCCTGAATGAACGTTTCTTCAGAGGAACCTGTTCCCCGTTCGTTTCTGCAGACCGACGCCTCCGACTGATCCAGTGTGTTCAGGCCTCCTCATGACCCCTAACTGTTCAACATGACACACACGCTCACACACACATTGCTCCTGCTGTTATATTTACTGCTGCTGACAGCTGCTGCACTCAGGGTCCTAATGCTTGTCACATTCAAGGCTGACAGAAAACTCTGAGGAGGAGGTTCTCTCCATCTGGACTTGAGATGTTCAGTCTATAACTGACATTTGCAGCTAATATTTAAATGTCAGCTTGTGGTTAACAGATGCATTCAGAGTCAGCTATGATTCCATTCAACAACCGAAATCAAAAAGTTTAGTCCTACTTTGACCTTAATGACGTTTCACTGAGAGCTCTTTTCAGCCGACCTTCTGCTTTATGGCTTGGAAACGCGTCTCAGAGCAGATCTCAGCTGTCTGAGGAAACAGGATTGATCATGAACCCTTGTGGGTCATTTAGAAACATGTGTTACAGAGAGTGCAGGATAAATCTCTACATGTTTTTAAATCTAACACAACAACTGGTGTAAGGAAAAGAACAGTGCAAGGATCATTTTATTACTCTGTAAATCTGTCATTTAAATGAATCCTGACCAACATTCAGGGTGGAGTGAAGGTTTAGAGCTGGGCACGTAGGAAATAAAACACGTAGAATACAATAAAGACAAACTGAAATCGTTTGTGTTTTTATTGAAAAGCTGCATCTGATAAATTAATTTATCAGATTTATTTCTATCAGGCATGTTACAGCCTGCCTGTTTTCTACCAGACCTGCTGTAACCTGTCTGTTTTCAGTAAAACAAAAAACTTCTAGAAGTTAAACATTTTTACATAAAAAAACAGATTGATAGATCAGATTGATATTTAATCTCATGTTCTGAATACTAAATCATGATTAATCTCAATCTCAGCCATGATCGTATTAAAACTTGTTCTTTAAAGCTCAGGCTGGAGACATGGTCCTCCATGTCAGGTTTTAAGTGACAACCTGTAAAACGGAATAACAGACTTACGGGACTCTCAAAAGTCTGTGTAAAGATGTAAGTGCATCAATTACAGCTCTAAAAACCCGTGTTCATCCCAGGAGCCGGACGTTCACTTCTCCAGTAGAGGAGACACAGTGGTCCAGCTGTGATGAGAAGAAAACCTCCTACAAACTAAACGTGGATCTCCAGTTTCCGTGTTGTGGCCAGTAGTAGGCGCTAGTTCCCACCCGTTAGTGAGGCCTCAGTGTTTCAGTCCTTCAGCTGATTCTGCTGGACAATCTGCAGTAGGACACTCCCGTAGCTTTGGTTGGTAAATCTGATGTTTTGTGTCTAATCTACAGACGCTCATACACTTATTTCACATTTTCCAATGCGATTCATTTTCCCTGCAGATGCTTCAGGAGATTTGTCTCCTTGGTGTTGGACAGACACGTCGTCCCTATATGCAGGACCGCTGCTACATGTTTGGCAGGAGAACAAACCCTCTCTGATGTTTTTCTGTGTATTTAAACCTCTCTCCATGCATGCTGCAGGGGTACAGCTTTTCTACCGTCTGCGTTCTCATGTGGAAGGTTCCCGCTCTGACTGAAACTTTTTCCGCAAATTTCACAGGAATACTTCCTCTCGCCCATGTGGTTTAAGACAATCACTGCAATCAAACAATTCCTAGAACTGTTAATGAGACTTCTGCTCCTCTCAGCAGGTATTCTGGTCCACTCCTCATCAGCAAACTGCTCCAGTTGTCTCAGGTTTGAAGGGTGCCTCTTCCGGACGGCATATTTCAGCTCCTTCCAAAGATGCTCAATAGGATTTAGGTCAGGGCTCATAGAAGTCCATTTCAGAATAGTCCAGTGTTTTCCTCTTAGCCATTCTTGGGTGTTTTTAGCTGTGTGTTTTGGATCATTATCCTGTTGCAAGACGCATGACCTGCAACTGAGACCAAGCTTTCTGACACTGGGCAGCACATTTCTCTCTAGAATCCCCTGATAGTCTTGAGATTTCATTATTCCTGCACAGATTCAAGACACCCTGAGCCAGATGCAACAAAGCAGCCCCAGAACATAACAGAGCCTCCTCCATGTTTCACAGTAGGGACAGTGTTCTTTTCTTCATATGCTTCATTTTTCCGTCTGCGAACATAGAGCTGATGTGCCTTGCCAAAAAGTTCAATTTGTGTCTCATCTGTCCATGGGACATACTCCCAGAAGCTTTGTGGTAGAGACCTGCATCGGGCAGGAAGTCCCGCGGGTCCCATGGGACCCGACACAAATGTTGCGGGATCGGGTGGGATTTACGTAGTCTCGGGCGAGATTCGGCGGTCAGACCAAAACACATCGGTCCCGACTCCCGAGTGACAGTGAGGCAACATAACAACAAAGCATGGAGAGTAGTAAGGAGACAGTGGCTTCTGTGGAAAAGAAAATTAGAGAAGGGCAATACAACCTACTGAATAAAGCAGGGAAGTTGGACATTGGGACCCGCTTCAAAATTCAAAAATAAGTAATAATTAACACTGTAATGATTAACTATCACCATTGTAAAAAAAACGTTTTATAAACAGCCCAATAAACACCATAACCTGATCTACTTATTCAGCTACTTTTCCTCTCGCGCGCGTCACGTGACATACTGCGGCCTTTCAGCGCCTGTCAATCTAGTCTCGCTCGGCCTCGGAGCGCTGAAGAAAAGGTAGGGGGTTGGGGGTTCTCGCGATCGGGCGGGAGCGGTCAGAAAAGCCTCGGGATCGGGCGGGACCGGGATTGAAAACTCAGTCCCGTGCAGGTCTCTACTTTGTAGTTTGTCAACATGTAGTTTGGCAGATTCCAGTCTGGCTTTTTTATGATTTGTTTTCAACAATGGTCTCCTTGGTCGTCTCCCATTAAGTCCACTTTGCCTCAAACAACGTCGGATGATGCGATCTGACACTGATGTTCCTTGAGCTTGAAGTTCACCTTTAATCTCTTTAGAAGTTTTTCTGGGCTCTTTTGTTACCGTTCATATTATCCGTCTCTTTGTTTTGTCATCAATGTTCCTCCTGCGGCCACGTCCAGGGAGGTTGGCTACAGTCTCATGGATCTTAAATTTCTGAATAATATGTGCAACTGTAGTCACAGGAACATGAAGCTGCTTGGAGATGGTCTTATAACCTTTACCTTTAACATGCTTGTCTATAATTTTCTTTCTAATCTCCTGAGACAACTCTTTCCTTCGCTTCCTCTGGTCCGTGTTGAGTGTGGTACCCACCATGTCACCAACCAGCACAGTGACTACCTGTAGCCCTATAGGCCCACTGACTGATTACACGAATGTAGACACCTGTGATGCTAATTAATGGACACACCTTCATTTAACACGTCCCTTTGGTCACATTATTTTCAGGGGTACCATCATTTTTGTCCAGGCCTGTTTCTTGAGTTTATTTTTTTAAATAATTCTGTTGAAGCATGTTTGAAAAGCAATGACTGACTTTCATTTGTTCATTTTCATGGAGTTTTTATTCGTTATTACCTTTGTCAGATTCAATTTATTTCTGTGACTATTGTGGGTTTTCTTTCTTTCATTAACCGAGGGGCATCAACAATTTTGTCCATGTGTGCATGTGACATGTATCACGAATAATTCATCTGTAAACCTGGAAGAAGAAAAAAACAACTCATGCAACAACCCAACAGCATAAGTGTGAATGCATTTCAATTAATACTTAATTACTGCACATTTCAACTTAATTCCAACACTCGGTCTTCTTTTGCAGAAGTCAGCTTCCCACATCTCAACTTGCTAATATGTGCAAAATTACTATCAGATTGTGAGGAAATCTGTTGTCTGCTTGGACTCACTGTGATGCCTTGGGTCAAAACTTTATAAATATATACTTTATATAAAAAATCACTTCCAACTGAAGAAAAATAATCCATATCATGATGGTGCCACCACCATGTTTCACTGTGAGTATGGTGTTCTTTCAGCTATGCTCATTCCTGTTTTTGTATAAACATTACGTCTTCATCTTCCGCCTTATCTGGGACCAGGTCGCGGGGGCAGCAGACTCAGCAGAGACACCCAGACGTCCCTCTCTCCAGACACCTCCTCCAGCTCCTCTGGAGGGAGCCCAAGGCGTTCCCAGAGCCTCAAAGGGATTCTGGCAAACCGTCCGGCGCCTCAGGAGGGGGAAGCAGTGCTTCGCCAACACTGTTTATAGTGGGGGTGAGAGGCTGCTGACCTCGACTGGGAACATTATCGGGCGGTGGAAGGAGTACTTCGAGGATCTCCTCAATCTTGCCATCACGCATTCCCTGGTGGAGGGAACAGAGGCTGGGGACTCGGGGTTAGACTCTTTCATCACCCAGGCTGGTCACCATGGTGGTTAAAAAGCTCCGCAGTGGCAGGGCTCCGGGGGTGGATAAGATCCGCCCTGAGTACCTCAGGTCTCTGGATGTTGTAGGGCTGTCATGCTTGACACGCCTCTTCTTTTTTTTCTTCTTTTATTTTTTTTACCGTGTCCTGTCCGGCAGAGTAGCTCAGAATTGTTGTCTGAGTGCCAAGAAATTGCCCAACAGATTTACTTTCACAAGCGGAGCATCACAGCTATTGCTTTAAGGCTCTGCTTGATATTTATAAAAGAAACTTTATTATAAACTTCTTTGGGAATATTTCAATTGTTACGGACACGGAGACTGAAATGAAAAGGAAAACAGAAGCTTGACAAAGAGAGAGATGGGGCAAAAGGGAAAGAGGGGAAAAAGGAGGAGAGGGTGGAGGAGAGAAAGAAGGATGAATAGAATAAAAGATTACACCCTGCTTGCTTATACACAAAATAACACACGGTATTTATGAATGTAAAATGTACTTAGTGAGAAGTGCAGCCCAATATAGATCATCTGTGTATCTATCAACACCTGTGTGGATGCGCTTTGTATACAAGGTTTCTCCACAGAAATATGCGAGTGTGAGGACCCACCGACCTGCCCCGTGGTCCCCGGGCGGACACTGAGGAGATCCGAGCAACAGACATCCAAAGGCCCCCCAAAGCACAGGAACCCCAGGAGAACCACCGCCGGGACTACCGCAACCCCCCCAGAGAAGAGCAGTGGAGAGTCCCAGGGGAGCCGCCCAGCAGCGACAGTGCAGAAGCCCCAGGGAACCGCAGCGACGAGCCCACAGGCCCCGCCGGCAGCCGTCCACTCCCGAGCAGATCCAGCCATGGACCCAGAGACCCAAGACCCCGGGACACACCACCCCCAAGGCAGAGGCCCGACAGAGCCCAGGGGTCCAGGCCCCGGCAGGCAGCCACCGGGAGTGAGCCAGCACACACCGAAGCATCCAGCCCCGGACACCGAGAACCACAAGTACACCAGCGGGCAGAGACTCCAACCACCGGCAGGCAGGGTGGCGGGGAGGAAATAGGCCCCCCATAATATGGGGGGGCCTAAGCTGATCCAGGAGAGGGAGCAGTCCAAGACCCAACCTGTCACAAAAAAAACCACACCTCTTCAATTGCGGGGACAGTGCCTCTGGACTGGCAGACTGGGGTGGTGGTCCCCCTTCATAAGAAGGGTGACCGGAGGGTGTGTTCCAACTATAGAGGGATAACACTCCTCAGCCTCCCTGGTAAGGCCTACGCCAGGGTATTGGAGAGGAGAGTCCGGCCGATAGTCGAACCTTGGCTTCAGAAAGAGCAGTGTGGTTTTCGTCCCGGCTGTGGAACACTGGACCAGCTCTATACCCTCTACAGGGTACTCGAGGGTTCATGGGAGTTTGCCCAACCAGTCTACATGTGTTTTGTGGACCTGGAGAAGCCATTCGACTGTGGTTGCTCATGGTGCCCTGTGGGGGGTGCTCCAGGAGTATGGAATCGGGGGCCCTTTATTAAGGGCCATCCGGTCTCTGTACAAGCTGAGCAGGAGTTTGGTCCTCATTGCCGGCACTCGGTCGGACCTGTTTCCGGTGCATGTTGGACTCCGGCAACGCTGAACTTTGTCACGTCCTGTTCATAACTTTTATGGACAGGATTCCTAGGTGCAGTCAAGGGCCGGAGGGCGTCTGGTTTGGGGACCAGTGGATTTCGTCTCTTCTTTTTGCAGATGACGTGGTCCTGCTGGCCCCCTCCAGCCAAGACCTACAGCATGCGCTGGGGCGGTTCATAGACGAGTGTGAAGCGGCTGGGATGAAGATCAGCTCCTCCAAGTCCGAGGTCAGGGGCTACTGCTGACTGCCGTACATCTTCTTTAATTCCTTCTCCTGCTCTCTTTCCCATTTCTTCAGCTCTTTTAATCTGTCTGCTTGGTCCTGGTAATGGCTGGTTCCTAATGTCACGGTTTGTGATACTGTCATGATCTGTTGGCGGATCGGACCAAAACGCAGACAAGAGCTTGGGAACTACATGTTTGTAAAAGTCTTTAGGATTTATTTACAAAAAGGTATTCACAAAAAGACGAAGAGAATAACTGCAGGTAAACGAGAGTCCATACAAAAACTTACACGAAAATCCACTGCAGAAAAATGAAGAGAAACAGAACCAGGAATGATGACGGATAGTGACGGGATATAATGATGGAGGAACCAGCGGGGAACAAAGAACACAGACCAACTGATAACTGGTAATCACAAGAACTGAAAGCAGGTGTGGCAAGGAGACAGGGAGGCTGAAGGGACAGGTGGAATGAATTAACAATAAGGGAAACATAGACCTAAGACAAAAGTAAAACACAAAAACGCAAACCAAGACCAAAGATGTCATATCCTGACAATGCTGGAGGGACTATGTCTCTCGGCTGGCCTGAGAACGCCTTGGGCTCCCCCCGGAGGAGCTGGAGGAGGTGTCTGAGGAGAGGGACGTCAGGGTGTCTCTGCTGAGTCTGCTGCCCCCGCGACCCGGTCCAGGATAAAGCGAAGACGACGAGTACGAGTAGTTATTCCATGGTAAACACCAGTTCTGTCTTGTCTTTTCAATAACATGGGGAAAATCAACAGTTTTGTCGTGTTCCTGATGACACAATAAATTATTTTAACTGTCTTCATTGTGGATAATGCTGTGGAACTTGTTTTACCCTTCCTCTGACTTTCATATAAACATGTTGCATTATTTTTAAATTTCACACCCCTCCAACATACTTGCTTCTTTTTCAGTTGAATTATACAGGATACATGTAACATAATATGTGTAGAAAATGTTGGAAATAATTTCTTTTTTTTTCCATCATAAATACCTGTCATTTAGGTTAAATTACTGATGCTGATCCGCCATTTAAATCCGAGCCTTTAAATAAGTGAACCAGGATCCTCTGAGAGTCACATTCCCGTGTTAGTTGATTCCGACCATTAAAATGCTGCATCCCTGCTGTGTTCTGCTGTATTTCTGGTTTCCAGCTTGTCTCCATCATTCTGCGCTGCAGGTTGACCTCTTCTTCAAACTGAATGACAGTTTTCCTTCAGCAGCAGCAGTTCGCCACTCTCTGATAAACTCTTTAACACCCAGAGTTAAACACATTTTTATTCCCGACCATATAAAAAACAAAAGAGCTAACAAGCAACCAGTTAGCGTCTGGTTTCTCATTGTTTACTTCCGCCGTGTATGTCGGAGGGTCTGCACCATTTAAACGCAGTCTGAGTTGAGATCCGTTTGTCTACATATTCTCCATATTTGCCTTTCATTTTAAGACTTCTTTGGTCCGGTCCAGTCCAGTTTATCGGCCTGTGAAGCCCTGCCTGGACCCAAAGGATGACAGAGAAGAATCACATGGAAGGGATGCATTTTTAAAATGGGCATTTGTGAGGATTATGTAAAACTGCTTCTTGATTAAATATTTTCATATCCACTCCCTCATTGGCTGCCAATGAGGCCATCTTATTTTAATTTGAGTTTATAGAGTTTATAATGCCATGAATTTTAACAAAATCCCCAGGGTCAAAATAGGTCCTGGCCCACAGCATCACAGATCATCCTACTTAATAGTGGTATAATGTGGTTTTCCACATATTTATCCTGTGTTTCATACCATACATTCCTAGAATTTTTGTTGCCAAAAGGTTAAAGTGTGTGTTTGTGAGTGTAGGACAGATAAGGTGTTTCCTGGCAAGACTAACAAAGAACCAGTCGGCATGTGGAGCTTTTTTCCCTCCCTTACCATCCCGTTCATTATGCAGGTGACAAGTTAACCTTGGGACTTCATCCACTGTTTCTCACAGTTCAGATTCAGATTATTCTGCTGTAAGTGCGTTGACTTATTTTACTAGTTTTTAGAGCTTGGTTTTAATTAAAACGAATTACCAGCTGGTGATCTTTTTTGTCGCTGTGACATTTTGTTGTCACCTTTGGAGAGGACCATCCTCGCTCTCTGCAGTACGACAGGGAGTTTCTCCTACTACTCCAGAACTCAGGATAGGGAGCAGTCAACAAGGAACCTGATTTCCCACAGAGATCATCCATGATGATCCAACCAGAATCATCTGGAATAGGTTCCCCCTCAGGACTATGTGCCAGAGCCAAAATGAGGGTGGTCATGTCATGATGTTTGCTGATGACTCTGTGATTTTGTCTCTGTTAGTTGACCAGGACTTTGTCCATGGCTCTATGGTGTGAGCGCTCACTTCTGAACAAAAATGTTTCAAAAACCGAAGAAACCTCAATTGATTTAAGCAGAAGGCCTCCACCGTGCCCTCCGCGTTTTCCCTCTGGACAGGCTGTCGTACTTACAAATATCTCGGTACAATTATCCTCAACCGATTGACCTTTAAGGCCGATACAGACGCAGTCTGTGCTGAGAGTCACCGGCGTACACATTTTTATCAGAAAAGTTTTTATGCCGACTCCCTTTGTTTGAAAATGTTTCTCCTATTTTACTGAGACTGTTTTAAATTTGTTTTATTTGTTGGTTTAAGTCTGGTGGAGCTCCCGCAGCTCTACAGAACAAGATTCAGAAGGAAGGCCAAAGCTATGCTAGCTAACCCAAAACCTCTTCATCAGAATTACAGGTTGCTGCGTCGGCTCGCAGATACATGGTGATAAAATAGAAAACAAAAAAGGCGCAAATTATCACTTGTCCCTTTAGTGTCACCCTCATTAATAATGTGACCTGATGGTCCCAAATAGAGACTCTAGCATGTTCGGATCCTGGATGTATCTTGAATGTTTTGGTTTGTTTGTATTTCTACTTTTCTTTCTTGGCTGTGAAACAAATCGCCTCTTGGGGACAACAAAGTTTATCGTGATCTTGCATTATCAGATACGACACAGCTCACAAACATCTGGAGGAAGTGATTTTATTGGTAGTGCTGAGAAGTTGTCACACATGCAAACAGCGACGTTGAAGCAGAGTGTCGTCAGCGTTTGATTAGCAACTAGAGAGAAGTTTCAACAGAACAAACTGAAGGAGAAACTGAGCTGTTTCTGTACAGGTCCAAATATTCTACAATATGTACTATAATACAGCAGGATTACAGCAGTCCCTCAGAGGAGCCATGAGTCGGTTAAAGCAGAGCGGTCTGACCCGAAACGCCAGATTCAGCTCATGTGACCACGCTGCACCTCTTTAACGTCAAAGTGCCAAGTTTTACATTTCTTCACTTCAAACAGGAGAGCAGAAAACTGAACTGTGATATTCTCAAAGTTTCTACCAAAAACCAGAAGTTTAAACAGTGACACCTTAAATCTGATCGTCCTAGCTGAAATAAATGCATCTTCGTGCTCAAAACCAGAAGATGACGCAGATCAAGTCAAACATCTACGGCCAGATCAATATTTCAGCAGAACCAGATCATTGTCAGAAGATGGAGATGTCCAGAAACCTGCTGATGGGCAGCAATACCTTCCCTTTCCAAGGAGCAAAAGGTCCAAAAATGATCCTCTTTAAAAGATGAACTTAGTGTGAAAACATGTTTAAAGAGAATAAATGAAAAAAACATGAATGCATCTGTGTCTGAGCCACCCAGATCAGCTCGGTCCAGCAGGTTCTGGCTGCCGTAACAATCTCCTTATAATGAAACCATGAGTGTCAAAGAGCTTTGAATATGGAGGAGAATGAAGCAGAAACTCACTGTTTTACTGGGTTTGATGAATTTAGGAAAATAAGATTCATTTTAGTTTATTTAACAAAGTGACCGTTGAATTGTTGAACCTGTAAAAAGTTGAGCAGCTCATTTCATTTCTTTTCATTTTCAGGTGCAGAAAAACATTCTTTGTGCAAAAACACAAAAATTAAACTGAACTGGAAACATTTTATGAGTCGAGCAGAAATAAGAAAGAAGTGATGCGACTGCAAACATTTTAGAGCCAAACCAGAAACTGATTTTAGGACATAACCTGGGAGCTCTTACAGCACCAATCCCTCGGACCTTTGGTGGCTGTGTGTTCTGATGCTGAAGCAACCTGAGCCCAGGTTCTGTAAGTGAAAAGGTTTATTCTGATCTGTCGCCAGGTCGTGTTTGTTCGACTGATGCTTGAGGTTCTGGAAGTGACGCAGAGGTTCAGAATCAAACACTTTGAAGCAGAATTTCTTAAAAGGCAGAACAGAAAAACTGAGTTTCACACAGAAAAATAAAACTGAGATTAAATGTTTCATGTTTTCAGTGTAGTTTTAAGTAACATTATTATTTGTTTTACTAATTAATGTGAGAATAAAACCTTTTGGTAGTTTGGTGAAAATGTTGGTTAATGACAGAAGAACAACTTTAACCTGTTTTTTCTTTGGTTGCAGTTTTAACAGGAGGTGAAACAGAAGGTCAGCTGAAGGTCAGGATGGAGGCCAGCTCTATTAGAGCATTCTGTGACCGCAGGTTGAAGAACCCAGGAAACAAAGTCCAGTTAATGTTTTAACAAGAGTCTTAAAAATAATGTAAAAAAAAATCACCTCCACAAAAGACAAAAATCACATCTTATTAGGAAATGTGTTTTTGTTGTCATGTTTCAATCTAAATCTGATTTATTTGACATTTATTTACTATCAAATATCTTCTGAAAAGAAAAATTGCATTGAGATTTTTTCTCCACAAGGGGGAGCCGTTTCCCCCGTCGCTGCTCATCCGGTTTTCCTTCCGGCTGTTTTTTTCTGAGGATTTCTGGTTTTGGCAACAAGAGCTTCGGCTCTCAAACAGGTGTTAGTCCTGCCTTTTTGGAGATGTGGTGGTTGAATTATGAAATACATAACCATGTGTTTACGGACATTCAGAAACGAAGAAAAACAAACAAAAGGTTGCAGGCTCATGTTGACCTCCAGGTCCAGAGTCTGCATCATGGACCTGCTCCTTCATTCAAATCTGTTTCCTAAACAAACCAGAACTTCTTCAGACAAACTGACCCCACCGCCTCTTGCTGAGGTCATTCAGAAAACGTTCCTCTCTTTGGCAAATCACTGTGTTTAACGTTCAACAGACGAGTGATGAATTAAAGGAAACAGAGAAATGCTGAAACTTCCAGCATAATGAAGCCTTTAGAGTGTCTAACAGGACGTACAGAGCTCATTGAGGTCGTAGCTGAATTTGGACCTGCATGAAGCTCGTCATGAGTTCAGGCTACAATCTCTGGGTGGATGCTTGCACCATTTACTGGCTAATATATGTATAAACGTCTCTGGTGGGTTGGGTTTCTATTGTGATAATAGGACAGAACTGTTCTGTTGACTCCTCCAGATTACTCATGAAGCTGACTTGTTTATTTCTAATATTAAATCAGCTGCTTTTAAGGAACTTCCCAGGTCATAGGTCAAATACACATGTCGAGACTGACCTTTTAACCCACACTATGAGACTGATACGGTGCATCACTCAGAGTTCACTAGGTAACAGTGTGGAAATGTCCTGTTCTCCACACACCAATATTTCTTCTAATCAGATTTAGCTTTCGGGTCCGAACCTTTAGGGTAGACCTCATTCAGACCAAGTTTTAGGAACACTTACTTTAAAATGATCAAACCCAGCTGAACAAATAGGAGAAAACTTGGACTAAAGAGCATGATTTGTGGTACGTTCTGCTAGCACCCAGAAGAAAAACCATAAAAATGTCCCTTAAAAATCGGAATTTCACCCGGAAAAGTCAGAGGTTGCAGCGTAGCCGCAGGTTCTGGATCCAATATGGCCTCTGTGCATATAAAACGTTGTAGGTATAAACTATTTATTAAGACTTCATGCTTTTTCCTTGTTTTAACTGAGTGGCACACATACTACTGAACAATATCTGTGTTCCTTTAGTGTTTCAATGCTTCAGCTTGTATTGCTAACAGCAGCACCACAACCAATAGCAAATCCCACTAGTTTTCCAACTTGCAACTTTAACGAGCTCAACTCAGATGAGACGGGAGTCCCAGATTCCAGAAACATGCTGGATCACTGATGAGATGCACTTAAGCTTTTTAAATTCCCTTTCTGTTAGTGTTTTCCTTGAATTTGTCACTCGCCTGTATCTGTAACGTCTGAGCAGAGCACCCACCAAGTTCAGCAGAAATCTGAAGCTCACTTTGAGGTGTACGTTCACTAAAGCTCTGCAGTTACTGCTTCCTGCCTGTAGGCGGGGCAGCCTGGTGGTTTTAGGCGTTCACGTCCATGTTGTTGAAAGAGCTGAACGGCAGAATCTCAATGAGTCAGTGGATCAAACGTTCCCCCCCCCCATTCCTCAGACAGACGGTGGGAAAAAAGCAAATGTTGGTGACGAAGGCCGATGGGTATAGAGGCAGGTGGGCTTGTCAGAGAACACGCATGTATGGAAGTAATTATGCAGGGTGTAAAGTTGCTGCTGGTCTGCAGATTTAGAAGGCTGAAGATGTGACCCTGTCACCTTACAGGCGACTGGGATAGACTGGAAGGCTGTTTTCTACGATACATCATCAACTGAAGGAAAAACTCTTTCTAAAGAAGCAAATAAATCCATTTATTTCTGGATTTATTTCCTGCATCTGAGATGAGTGTTAGCAGAGGAAACACACAAACGGCTGAGGCAGAAGAACGATGTATCGCAGACAGATTGTCACAATAAGTCACCTCTATTGACTGTTGTCTCAGCAGCAGCAGGGCGGGCAGCTCGCTCTTCAGTCATGCAGTACAAACATCGCAACGTAATGAAGACCTAAGCTTTGGGGTCCGACCTGAGGCATTGAGACCCACAGATGGCGGTCAGGCGGGGTCAAAGCGGTGCTGCGGATCAGGAACAATCAGGAGTGATCCATGGGTTCGCTGGCATTGCTCTGCTCAGCTTCCTGGCTCTCCATCTCTTCCGGTTCCTCCACCTGGTCCTCAGGTTTGCCCCCTACAGCGGCTCCGGCCGCAGCAGCAGGTTGGTGATCTGCTGTGGAAGCAGGCTGGCCAGAGCCCGTTTTAGTCCCACCAGTTCGCTGCTGACCGGCCTCGCCCACAGCTGCACTTTGCTGCTCCTTCAGATGGCGCTCCATTGAGGCCTGGATGGAGGAGACCATCTCCTGCAACTTCCTACGCTGCTGCTCCATCAGGCTGGGGTCGAGGGCACGGCCATCCTTCGTGGTGACAAAGCCTGGGGCCATGCGGACCAGCTCTCTGGTGGTGTCCTCTGGAATGTCCGACAAGTCCGGGGGTCCTCTGGAAACACTGGAGCTCAGGTCCACACCACTACTATGCTGCCGTGTGATAGGCCGATGTTCTGGAGGGGAGGAGCCCCCGGCGCTCCCCAGAGAGTGACCTTTACCCTGGAAGGCGGTGACACTCTGCAGCTGCTCCTTCTTCCGTACGACCCCACCGCTACCCAGCCGCAGGATACCGTGGGATGGACTCCCCTCTCTGCTGCCTCTAGAGGCCGCCTCTGAGCGGAGCTGCACCACGGCCTCCTTCACCAGCTCCTCCACATCAGGACCGACGGGGAAGTGACCTGCAGCGTCCACGCAGAGCTCCAGGCGCTCCTCTGCAGCGTTATAAACAAAGGTTTTCCCCGTCAGGTGAGGCAGTGTGCAGTGCTTCCCGTCCATGAGGCCTGAAAGAGACAACCACCCAAAACTGCTCAGGAGCTTCACCAAGGAATATGATCTGATTGATTTATTTATCTGATGGAGATAATTCAGTAACAGTTGGTTTGGAGTTCATTTTGTTCTGAAACGGATTCATTTTTAGGTTTGACTAAAAGGTGACCGAGTATATTTAAGATGCAAAGATGTTCACAAAAAACAAGGACGTTGTCCTTAGAAACTGTTTCAAGTTTGTTTAAAGCTGAATGAAGGTTTTTTTATTCATGATAGATGACAGGACTGAATATTTTTCAATGTATTTTTAATTACTCAAGCCAAAGTTTTACACCCTAACTTCCTGACAACGAACTGCAGTCAGTCTGCGTTGGAGAAACCGACCCCTACTCTATCAGGCTAAACACGGGTGAACCTCAAGGTCGTGTGCTTGTCCCACTGCTGCTCCCACTGTGACCAGAGATCAGTGCATCTCTGCTAGTTCTGCACAACATATCACCACAATAAAACAGCATGCAGTACCAATAAGGATGTTATAATTTTAATCATACATTACCAGGAATGCAACAAACCCTTAAAATGGAGGCATGGGTTTTTTGACTCTCTGACACTCGATATATTTACATTTAGTTCTGTTTTTGTTCTCTGTGAAGTTTTCCACTCCTGACTGATGTTGCTCATAACTGACAAGTGTTCATATTTACCATTACGCAGCTGTCAGCAGAGGTGCACTAAATGAACTGGTGTGAAATGTCGTTAGTCTCAGGTTAAATTAAACCCTGAATCTATTTATTTAGCCTCCCAGTCTCACCACAGCAGCTACCCTCACTCTGAGATCTTTGTTGTGTAAATCAACTTTGAAGCTCAACCGAATGCAAACCTTGACTATTTTAAATAAACACAAAATACACTGCATGGTGCATTCATTTTTACAAAATACATCTGTGCAATCTATGAAGAAAAATCTCTTCATAAAGTCATTTATAGGCAGCTCTGAGCATGCTCAGTATGTGTACTTGGCTGTACTGTTGGACCCTATAATCGCTGTAAAGAAGCGTTTAAGTAAACCTCGGTTTTAATCTTTACCACATCCTGACAGATCTGCCAAAAACATCAAGTCCAGCAAAAATGAATCAAGGTTTTCATGTCTGGTTTGTAAAACACTTAAAGAGAAACTGACTGAATGTTCCTGATCTGAGAGAAACCAACTCACCCATGTCTTTCTTGACGATATTGTAGAAGACGCCGCCCTGCTGGAATAAGTGGGGCAGCTTCTTTGCGTACGACCAAACGTCTTCGCCTGGTTGAAGGAAACGGTTCAAAGGTTAGAAAGGAACCAACAAACACACAGAGACCTTAAACGCACCACGACGTTGAAAAATGTCGTTTGGTATGATTTCCCCTGGATCAGAGCGTCTGTGTTCATTTTGTTCACTCAGTCTCAGCTGCCCGCTCTTACTGAGCCCAGTTCTGGTTCTGTTGGAGGCTGTTGAAAGACAGTGGTTCCTTTCCTGTTGCTACATGCTTGCTCAGGAGGAGGGACTGCGGCAAAGTCGATGACCCCAAGCAATTGTCTGGGTTTCCTAGAGGCCCGAACAAACCTCCTTATGTCTGAGAACACGACCCGATTGGACCACACCGACAGGAACGCGCCCATTTTCAAGCTAGTTTTACATCAGCTGAATCACAGAGTTTCACTACAGCCCCACATCTGCTGATATGATGGAGGTTTATACGCAGTTGACTCAGAAGAAGAAGAAAAAATCTACCAGGAGTTGAATCATTTGAGGCTCAAACATTATTTTTAAAGCTGATTTTTCCCTGCATCCAAACTGAGTTACAGTTTAACCGTATTTACTTGGTTAAATAATCTGTTTTCATTTATGTTTGAAAGTAGATTTTATCAATTGTGCTCTTTTTAACAATAAAACTTTACAATATAATTATTAGAAATATATAAATATGCCGTCTACTGATGTGAAGATATGTTCATGAAATATGGTCTAAAAGTCTCAGTCTGAAGAAAACCTCGGATGTTCTGAGAAACTCGACTGATGAGAAAAGTCAAAACGATTAACTTTGTCCCTAAAGGTTAACGGCCAATCTGTGACATCACATCTACTCTTCCCACGCAGCCAATCAGAAACACCCAGGAAGAGTCGATCACAAGCTCATAAATTAGACCATTACAACAGAATAAATGTAATTTTTACAACCTCATGACACTGATTGACTGATCTAATCTGTTCAGTACAACCAGAACTTTTTACCGTAATTACATAACAACCCAGGCAAATAACTGACGGTTCACTGCTGATTTTATTTAACGGACTTCAGCAGCTAGAATTTAGATTTTAGGCCATGAAATGCCAGACGGGTCAGGAATAGACAGGTCTAAAACAGCAGGTCAGATATTTCTGGTACCAAATGAATTTGCATCTTTTACTGACTGATTTATCTGAACCCGTTAACCGATCAGAGGAGCAGCTCTGCGTCCAGAACCGACGTACTGGTCCGTATAGGTGTGAACAGCGGGACCTTTTGATCTCCAGGCCTGGATGTGAACTACATCAGGATCATGTCAGAAGAGGCTGAGATGTCGAACATTTTTCTAGACTGGTTGCACCGACACTCAGCTGTCTGACTGCACTTTAAAGGCGTTCCCTGTCAGGCGGAGGCAGAAGGATAATTGACAGGAAGTGCAGCGTCAGGCCCTGCGGAGAACTCAGAGATAAAAACCTTTCTGGAAATCAACAGCAGCGCTATGCTACGCTGCCCGTTTTATCTGACAGCAGCAGTGACCTTTGACTCTTTTGGTAGGTGACACAGGAAGGAGAGGAGATGTCTGAGTCAGCACATTCACTACAAACACACATCCATCCTTGCATGCAGTGTTGCTGGTGAAGCTCATGGCAGTGGATCAGGAGCCTGAGAGGTCATTCAGCTGCCAAATCGACACCAGCAGTGTGTTGGAAACCTGCCTGCAGCAGCAACCAATCAGAAGCCTGCGTTCATGTGCGTTGCACACCTGGACCACTGAGAAAAGTGCTCAGCTGCTCTCAAAGAGAAGAGAAAAACACGAGGAGGACCGCTGCTCCATTTCATTAACTATTACAGAACCATGAGTGAAAGTTAGAGGAGAGAAAACGAGCCTAGAGAAGTGGGGAACGGGCACAGCACTGCCCGTTCCCACTTCTGTCTGCACACTGCTGGTCAGCTGGCTAAAAGAAGGTCACGTTATTACTTTTCCTTGCTTACAAGAAAGAAAAATGTGTGTTTCAGCATATTTTTTTTCTAAGCCAATCCAGAGCTGGAAAATCATTTGTTCAGATTCCGGACTTTTCCAGACCTCTCCAGACTTCCTGTACCCGTCTATCTGCAAAGTAATATTCCATCATAAAAATATTTTTTAGTTGATCATTTTCAACTGAAAGTTTTCTATCATATTTCTACTTGTACAGTTTAATTGGGATGATGATTATGATGCGTTTCAGGTGTAAAATAATCACAGGAAACTCTCAGATCATCATAAAGCTGTCAAATAAGTTGGTTAATAAACTGAGACCCAAAGTAAGCTGAAGGTTTGCTCTGACTAATTTAAAACATTTCTAAATCGCAAATATAAATGTATCATTTTAATAAAGACTGAAGGTCAAGTTTCAACCTTGTATAGGAGATAAAATATAAAAATGCTGAAACGTTTTGCGATTAGAGTCGTCTGAAATGTTGATCTGATCCTGAAACATGAAATAATTTAAATATTAAAACCAGTCTTTTCACAGAACTGACATACAGGTGGGAAGGAAGCGACCTACAGGTCACCTTCGTGTTCTTACCCATCAGGGTTGCTAGGAGACAGAGAGAGGACATCTCCAGGTCTATGCTCTCCTGGATTTCCCGGCTGCTCATTCTGCTGGAGGTCACGGAGTCGTCGTTCTTCACTGAGTGCAGGGCAGAGTGTGAGCTGGACGCCCTGGTTATGGAGGCCCCGGGGCCCTTGTCCTCAGGGCCCCTCAGTATCTCCACTGTCACCCTGTCGCCGTGCTGCAGGGCCACCGGCTCGTTCTCCTCACCGTCTTTGGGAGGGACCAGTTCTTTGGGAGGGAACCCGTAGCGAATGCACTGCTGCAATGGCGGCACGTCAAACTGCTTGGAGATGCTCCTCTGCAGGTCTGAGAAGGTGGTGTAGGCCGGCAGGGTGAGCATGGCCTGTCTGCCGTCATTGGTGGTCACCCGGATCTTCTTCTCCTTGGAGGAGGAGGGGGAGGAGGTTTTAGTGGGGGTGGCTGGAGCCGAGGAGGAGGAGGTTTCTGGAGAGCCACCAGGGGAAGATGTCCGTCCAGGACCTTTCTGTTCGTGCTTCAGTTTATCAGTCCGTCTCTTCTGAGTGACGAAGGCCTGCTCACTGATGCTCTGCTGGATGCTGCGCTCCGCCCGGCTCATCGTCAGCTCCTCCTTGTGGAGCGTCTTTGCTTTCTGACCGGTCAGGATGATCTTGGTGGGCAGCTGTGGGTCTGCTGCCGGCTGAGTCTCCGTGACGTCGCTGTGGCGCCGGACGTGAGCGCCGTCGATTGAAACCGGGTTGTACTCATCCGGGTTCTTCTTGGCCGTGTGATGCAGAATGGTGTTGACCACTTTTTGCACCAGGATCTCACTGCCAAACTCTCCTGGAAAGTGCTTGGTGACCAGCTTCATGGCTACATCGTAAACATTGCTGTTCAGTGTTGGGTCAGTCTCATACTGGAACCAGTACACTGTCTCCCGCACCACCCTGCCCCCCCACTCCAGAGTGATGGGGAAGGCTTCAGGCAGGTTGTCATACTCCTTCCCCTCCCAGTAATGTTTGAAGCCACAGCCACACTTCCCTCCCTGGGACCGGGTGTTGGTTCTGTCCCCGTCCAGGTAAACCACCGACCCATTCCCGCGAATGTGCCGGACTGATGTCCCATGACACCAGTTGCAGGTGTTCAGGGAGCTGAGTTTGTAGTCTGGGACCAGGACGTCCCTCTGGGGGTCGTAGGAGCAGACCACGTTGTTAAGAGGGAAGCTGTAGTTCTTGTCTGGTCGCAGCTGTCCGTGTGTGGACTTGGCCAGGTTGTAGAGTTTTCCACCAGGAACCAGCCACTCAGACGGGATGTGGAGCTCAGAGAGAGCACCACAAATCAGGCAGCGGTGCAAACGGTTCTCCATCACAGATTTCTTGGCCGCTTCCGTCACCTCCTCAGGTTGGACACCGATAACTCCAGTCCGCCTGTAGACATACTGGTGTACATCAGCCACCAGTGACGGGTGGATGCTGTGCTTCTCCATGAACACCTCCTCCATAGCGTTCACCAGCCTCATCAGGTATTTATCCTGCAGGCTGCGGTCGCCTCCGATCACACAGCTCCCGTCTGACTCCAGCTTGATGTACTTCCTGATGAGCTCCTGAGGGACGCCCCAGGCCTTCGGCAGCAGGCGGGGTGGCAGCTTGGGAAGAACAGTGTTCTTGATTCCCACCAGAGGAACATAGTGGTTCCTGCCTGAGCTGCTCCAGGCGATGCATATGGGCTTGTTGAGCTTCCCATCTTTCCCCTTGCATTGCTCCTCAGGAACAAGTCCGGGCAGGAAGGTGGCCGAATAGTCTCCAGAGCTCCTCATCCCGCTCATGGAATCCAGCAGGATGATGGGTCGGTGGAGGACGTTGGCCAGGCCGAATATGTGGATGTTACGGAGTCCGAGGGGGACGCCTTCAGGCGGGATGAACAGGGGGTCGCACTCGTTGATGATGTCCTCCCACTCAGCAGCGTCAATGAAATCCTGGAATAGGTTTTTATAGCAGTCCAGGTTCTGCTTGAAGTTCTGCTTCAGGTTTTCTCTAAGTGCATGCCAGAACAGTTCCCTGCCCACTAGGGCTCTAGAAACAGCATGGACCAGACAGTGTCCATCTCCATCCACATGTACTGGAATAAGACACTCTCTGTTGCTATTTGCCTTCTTTATCTCCTCCAGGGTGTCATGGAGGTAGATCAGGCTCCCAGATCGGTCCTTACCGTACCCCATGGTAGTTACATGGTCCGGTTCTATCAGGAAGGCACGGTCCCCCAGCAGGGAACAGTCAAAGATCTCCCCTTGGTTCATGTCTTTCAGTAGTTTGGCTTTACCGGTCTGTTTGTCCATACCGTAGCGGGTCAGCACCGGGGACAGCAGCTTGCAGTGGTAGTTGGAGAGCCCCATCACCTTCACAAGCTCGGTCCCCTTCTTCGGGGCCCCGGTGACGCCGAGCAGGGCGTTTCTGAGCAGGTTGTGGAGCACCACGTCCGGGTCGGTCACCTCCTCCACGTTCAGCAGGCTGCTCTGCTCGTGCCGCTGGCCGCACTCCGTACACTCGATACTGATGGAGCCGTGAGCGGGGAAGAAGAGCCGCGCCTGGCATTTCGGGTCCGGGCAGGTACCGCACAGAATGCGCTTGTCTTTCTTCTTGGAGCTCTGCAGCAGCGACATTTCGGAAGAAAAGAGCTGAAAATGTCTCTAAGCTTCAAAGAACCATGTCAATAACGGTACAGACAGGCTGTCAGGTCAGCTCCAACTGCGCTAACAACTGTTTTTAACCAGAATAACACAAGAACAACACGGAAGCGGCTGGCTTTCCTTTAGCAACTGACCGTTGCTAAACGTCTCTACGTAAGGACGCAGCAGTTCTGGGACTTGTAGTCCACGTGGACAACAATGACTATGACCCTATCAGCATTTCTAAAATAACTCATTTTATTTTGTGCATTTAAAATATTATATAAAATAAAATAATCCACCTTGAATCAACCTTAACCCACAATGCCGGATACAATATTTTCAAAAATTATTATTTTTAATTTGACTACATTTCCCAATAGTCATAGCGGTATGTCGTCGTTTTATTGTGTAAGGAAGTGAATTTAGGGAGGGTTCTGACAGTTTACCCTCAACAACACGAATAATTGCCTATTTTACCGATGCAACACATTTCCAGCAGCTAAAGTAGCTTTTACAAGCATTGTCTTACTGCGTTAATAAATTCGTTGTAGAAAACGCAAGTTTACTGATTAGCTTAGTCGTTAGCCTGCTGAACGTCATTTAGAAATCTGTGAATGTTGTCATTTATGGCTCGTTATTTAATTTAGACAGCACAAAACACCAGACAAAACGTATTATAAATTGATTTGCTGATTTATAAATTATTCGGCTTAAATTGAGTCCACCAGAATAAGTTTTATGTGGAACAATTATTTTAAAAAAGCCTGTATGACAGGTTTTTTTACTGACAGGGTGATGCTTTTCAACCACACCTTTATACAAGGGTCTCCAACTCCAGTCCTGGAGATCTACCATCCTGCATCCTTCAGATGCAGGATGGTAGCTCCCATGACTCAAAACGAATTCCTCATTACCACACCTCAAATGACTGAATCAACCTGAGTCTTTTAATTCCGGTATGTTGGAGCAGGGATGCATCTAAAGTTGCAGGATATTAGCTCTCCAGGACTGAAGCTGGAGACCCCTGCTTTAATATATTGTTTCGCATTTATCGCAAGGTTTCTTGTGACCTGTGAATACATGGTCCAAGGCTCTATAAAGCACTGAGGGAGCAAAATAAAAACATTAAACCGACCAGATACTGGCAGCTTTGGTAGGATTTAAAGTGTCCTTTAGTAACCATCTCCTGAACATCAGAGGAATCAATAAAGGAAGCAGAAAGTGCAGCCAGACACAGCTCGTTCTCTACTGTAATCCTAGAGGTGATTCTGGAGATACCTGAATGTCTTCTGTCCTCAGAATGTGAAAGTGATTAATTAGGTTTTCTAACATCTTCTATTCATTTTTAGACAGCCTTGACGTTTCTTTTCTCATTTAATTGGAATAATGTCAAACATCAGACATATTTGAACTCCTGAATCAACATTAGTCTCCACTGCTTTGAACTGACCACCAGAGGGCAGCTTTACTCTTTGCACTTCAATGTTAGTTCCTGAAGTCATGAGAAATCCGACAATAACGCGATGAACCTCCGCGGGTCTCTGAGTTTATTTATGTTGGATCATTTCACATTACATGACATCTAAAGACACTTTATAAGACAAACAGATCCAGTTCATATCCAAAAATATAAAATCAAATCAGTCAACTACAGTGCTATCATATAGACAGATTCAAATTCAGTTACATAGATTCCTGTTTATTCCTAGTGATAAAATAATTCAGTCAGAGTCAGTAAATAAAACCAAAGGGTCAAAACTTTATTCTAAGAAAGCCCAGATGAGTTCAACGAGTTGTTGATTTAGCAACCATTACTCCACAGGTGTCAAAGTCCAGTCCTCGAGGGCCGGCACCCTTCAACTTTTAGATGTGTCTCTGTCAACACACCTGAATAACATAATTAGGTCGTTAACAGGACTCTGTAGAACTTGTTTGATTTAGGAGGTAATTCAGTCCTTTTATTGTGATGTGTTAAACTTGGGACACATCAAAATGTTGCAGCACACTGGCCCTGGAGGACTCGAGTTTAACACCCCTGCATTACTCCTATTGGGCAAGCATGCAGTGACAATGGCAGGGAACAACTCCCTTTTATCAGGAGGAAATCTCCAGCAGAACTAGGCTCAGTGAACCCAGCCAGAAATGAGTGAACACCAGCAGACACAGAGGATGTGTTCTAGATGCATTAACAGCCATGGATGGAGTTTGACTGGGGTCACATTATGTGCAGTTGCCTGGTTGCATCATACAATTCAACTGCTATGCAGATGATCTGCAGATCTCCGTGTCTCTATAACCAGATTGCAGTAATGCTCTCCACTCTCTACTGCATTGCATTGCTGCTGTCAAACAGTGGTTGGGCCAGAAATCTTTGTTTTTAAACAAACAAAAAACTGAATATATTTTATTTGGAGGCAGCGCCTCTACAGATGCCAGTGCTTTGATGTTTAATCTAAAGAAAAGTTTTAATATTTGATAAGGATTTTACATTTGAAAATCAAATTGACTCTGCAGTCAGGACAACGTTATTTAGGTGCGTCTTTTAGCCAAAGTTAAGCCTTTTCTATCTCTTCCTGACCTGGAGAAGAACATTCATGCTTTAATAGCTGTAGACAACTCTCTGCTTTATACTGAAGATGTATTTGTTCAGAAAGGTTTCTAATGTTCCTTACCACATTTCTTATTGCTGAATTAATTTGTTATTTGTGATCCATTTGAGTGTTTTTATAATTGTATTGCTTGGTTTCCCTATTTGGATGTTTTAAAGCTTTTACAAATCAATGAATGAAAGGAAATTAAAGTCTAAATTAAAGTCTACCCACCTCTGCGTTACAGGCAGAGGTGGGTAGAGTAGCTCAAATCTTTACTGCAGTAAGAGTAACATCACTTCCCTATATTTCTACTCAAGTAGAAGTAAAAGGTAGTCCCTCAAAGTATCACTCAAGTAAGAGTAAAAAAGTACTTGGTTATAATGTGACAAAGTACTGTTTGATCACAACATCTGATTACGTTTGTCAAACTAATGTAATCGGTCAGTTAAAAATATGAAGTTATGAGCAAATTCTACTTATTTAAACAATAAAATAAAAATTTGTGAAAATACACAACATAATTAAAGAATACCAAATTCAGGCAGACAAATTTCCTAATGTTATTTAGTTTAAAACATAAAGGTTTTTAAACCAATACTTACAATATGAATGTATATATGTTAGAACATTATACTTCTAATGACAATATGTAAAGTATTTCTCTTTCTGATGTTATAAGGGTTATAGTTTTCCATCACTGTATAGCTTATTCTTATTTTTTCTTTTTTTAAAGCTTTTACCTTTGTGAGTTCCTGTATGCTCCTGAATGTCCCCACTGTGGGACAATAAAGGATATTTCTGTTTCTGTACTGTTTACTGTTTATTCAGAGCAGGCTCTGCAGACATTAAATAGCATCCATCCATCCATCCATCCATTGTCTTCCGCTTATCCGGGGTCGGGTCGCGGGGGCAGCAGCCTAAGCTGAGAGACACAGACTTCCCTCTCCCCAGCCACGTGGGCCAGCTCGTCCGGGGGAATCCCAAGGTGTTCCCAGGCCAGCCGAGAAACATAGTCCCTCCAGCGTGTCCTGGGTCTTCCTCTGGGCCACCTCCCGGTAGGACGTGCCCGGAACACCTCACCAGTGAGGCATACAGGAGGCATCCTAACCAGATGCCCGAGCCACCTCAACTGGCTCTTCTCGAGGAGCAGCGGCTCTACTCCGAGCCCCTCCCGGATGGCCGAGCTCCTCACCCTATCTCTAAGGGAGTGCCCGGCCACCCTACGGAGGAAGCTCATTTCAGCTGCTTGTATCCATGATCTCGTTCTTTCGGTCACGACCCAAAGCTCATGACCATAGATGAGGGTAGGAATGTAGATCGACTGGTAAATCGAGAGCTTCACTTTTTGACTCAGCTCTCTCTTCACCACGACAGACCGGTACAGCGCCCGCATGACTCCTGACGCAGCACAAATCTGTCTACCGATCTCCTGCTCCATTTTTCCCTCATTCGTGAACAAGACCCCAAGATACTTGAACTCCTCCACTTGAGGGAGTACCTCCTCCCCAGCCCGAAGAAGGCACTCTACCCTTTTCTGGCTCAAGACCATGGCCTCGGACTTGGAGGCACCGATTCTCATCCCGGCTGCGAACTGCTCCAGTGAGAGCTGTAGATCACGAGCTGATGAAGCCAATAGGACCACATCATCCGCAAAAAGCAGAGATGCGATCCTAAGGCCATAAAAGTCATGAACACAATCAGTGACACAGGGTAACCTTGGCGGAGTCCAACCTTCACCGGAAACAAGTCCGACTTACTGCCGGCAATGCGGACCAAGCTCTGACATACAGGGACCTAATAGCCTGTATGAAAGGGCCTGGTACCCCATAGTCCCGGAGTACCCCCCTGAGGATTCCCAGAGGGACACGGTCGAACGCCTTCTCCAAGTCCACAAAGCACATTTAGACTGGTTGGGCGAACTCCCATGCACCCTCCAGGATCCTGCTGAGGGTGTACAGCTGGTCCAGTGTTCTATGGCCAGGACGAAAACCACACTGCTTTTCCTGAATCCGAGATTCGACTATCCGACGGACACTCCTCTCCAGAACCCCCAAATAGATCTTACCAGGGAGGCTTAAGAGTGTGACTCCACTATAGTTGGAACACACTCTACGGTCCCCCTTTTTGAATAGGGGGACCACCACCCCGGTCGCGTTAGCCAACACAACCGTACAACATCCAGAGCCTTAAGAAACTCCGGGCGAACCTCATCCACCCCCGGGGCCTTACCACCGAGGAGCTTTTTAATCACCTCGGTGACCTCAGCACCAGAGATAGGAGAGCCCGCCCCAAGGTCCCCAGGTGCCGCTTCCTCAGTGGAAGACATGCTGGTGGGATTGAGGAGGTCTTCAAAGTACTCCACCCACTGACCCACAACGTCCCGAGTTGAGGTCAACAGCACACCCTCCCCACTGTAAACCGTGTTGATGGTGAACCGCTTTCCCCCCCTGAGACGAATGATGGTGGACCAGAATCGCCTCGAAGCCGTATGGCCTCTCTGAACTCCTCCCACTCCTCCCACGTGTTTTTACCTCAGCAACCACCCGACCTGCATGCCGCTTGGATTGCCGGTACCCATCAGCTGCTTCCAGAGTTCCACACGCCAAAAAGACCCGATTGGACTCATTCTTCAGCCTGACAGCATCCCTGACTGCCGGTGTCCACCAGCGGGTTTGAGGATTCCCGCCGTGACAGGCACCAACAACCTTGCGACCACAGCTCCGGTAAGCCACCTCGGCAATGGAGTAGCGGAACATGTCCCACACCTCCCCCGCAACGTGTTTGATGCTCTCCCCGGAGGTGGGAGTTGAAGCGCCGCTTCACGGGAGACTCCGTCAGGCGTTCCCAGCAGACTGCCCCCTAATACTCTAGGCCCTAATACTCTAGTAGAAGTAAAAAGTATGGTACAGTAGGATTACTCCAAGAAGCACATTTATTTAGAAGGTTACTCATGTAAATGTAACTCGTTATTACCACCCATGCTGTTATGCACCGTGTACAGATATCACAGAGCTTTAAATGGGGGAGAAGCTTCGAGGTTCCAGGAGAGCAGTAAAGCGACGGACTGCTTCACTTTCAGGGTTGAGCTGTCTTCTTGCCACTGTTTTATGTTTTACCGGGTTCCTTAAAAGAAAAAATGAAGTTATTACATACAAGGAAAGAAATCGATGTATTAACCTATAGTGACAGAAAATGAGAATAAATCCCGACAAGGAGATGGAGCAACTGCTGCAGGTGAAGGAAAGCTAAACAATCACGACTGCATGTCTTTTATCAAACACACAGCACAGTCCACAGCAGGGGCTGATGGGAGCTTTGAGGAGCCGTTAGAAACCACGTGGCCCTCGTCTGATCTCACAGCTCGTCCTTGTTTGGCCTCAGCTGCATCAGAGCTCCACTTCTCCCCAGGTTCACCAGAGGAAACACCACTGCACAAAATGCTTTTCCTCCCAGCTGCTGCTCTGTGCTGTCTGTGTTCAGGTGAGTGTTTCCAGCCAATCAGGAGCCAACACCTGGAACAAACACTGTCCCACTGACCTTCACCTGTCTGTCTGTGTCTCTACAGCGCTGGCTGCCATGGAAACACAGCTGATTCAAGAGAGGTTAACCCATGTTGCTAAAGTTGGTACTACAATCTCTTTAAAGTGCTCAGAAACAGGCGTGTGTGAGAAGAAGCACGTTTACTGGTACCAAAACACAAAGAAATATCCGCTCCGAGTGATCCTCCGTATCGGTCTGACTGATGGACACATTAACAGACGTTACAATCATCCTCAGAGAGATGATTTCTCAGCTTCAAAAGAAGTCTATGGCTGTGATTTGGTGATCAAAGAAGTTAAAGTGGAACACGAAGGCTCCTACTTCTGTGTCTGCTGGAAACCTGTCCCACAGTAAGAAATGATCCCTGCAACCAGAACAAAAACCTGCAGATCAACAGATGTCAAACTGTTTGTGACAGGAAGAGAGCAGAAAACCACAGCCCAGGTTCACACATTTTCACCTTCAACCATGAAATAACTGCAGCATTAGATGTTCAGAAGATTTCTAGGTCCAACTGAACTGAGAACATCTGTTCAGATGAGGCTCATTTGTCAGATTAAAGAACTTTTTGAAAATAACTTTTCAGCAGGTTTTACATATACTACTCGTTAAGCCCATGTTTTTGCATTAAAAATGTATTTTTTGGGTCATATTCTGATCTTAAATGCTGCGTTTTTATTGGCTGCAAGCAGAAAATCATAATAATTGACAGAGATAAAGGCTTAAAACATCCGTCTGTGTGGAATTAATCTATATAATGTGTTTTACTTAGTGATGGAGTGACTGGAATAAATCAACTGTTCAATAATATTCTCAGTTATTGAATAGGACTATAGATAATACATGAGTAAATCTATAATCCTTTTCTGTTATGTTCACAGAGCTCAGATATTAGAAGATGATGAGTTAAAGCCTCTGTTCTCAGATCAGTGGTCGTAACATCAGTTTTACTCCTAAATATCACATATCAGCAAGTTACAAAGAAAATTAATTTTGTACAGTGTAACTATAGTCCGCGAATGAGCAGCTGTCAATCACAATAACTTCACGTTCATTTTTAAAATCTAATTATCCACCAACTCATCAGACAAATAGATATTTGAATATAAAAACATTAACATAGACCTATTGACTAAGGAAGGAATTTCATTTTATTTCATCAATGTCCCCGTTAAGGAAGATGGAGAGGGGGGGATTTTGTACTGCAGTCAGATTCCTGGAGGTGTGAAAACTTGATGCCGTCAATGATTAAATTAATAATTTTCTAAAATTAAACCATTAATTAGTGTATTGAAAGAGTAAAGGACATGAAGCACTCTCAGCCCATTTAACAAGTATCAGTTATTTTGTTATAAAATGTTTATGCTCATGATGCTGTTTATACACAAAATAACTAAATATGTCTTCAAACATACAACACAGCTCTGCTTATGCAAAACAATGACAGAACGCCTGTAAATAGTGCAACATGATTCATGTGATCTTTACAGTTTTCATATCTCATGTTTAATAGACAGGAATCACACACAAACACAATTAAAGGGAAAATTCACTTATTAAGAAGTAGGCTTCTGCTGAATGGTTTTCTATGATCAATAACTCCCTCAGTGGCTTCATCTTGATGAAATGTAATAATGGTTGCTGTGAAGGCCAACAGGACATTTTTTATGAAACTATGTGATAGTTTAGTCTGAAGGTCAGATAGATTATATTCTCTAACGCTGACAGCTTCATGTGAAACACCTCCTGAAAGCATCACATGTTCGATATTCACAGCAAGTTTCCTAAAAGTCCCATAAACCCCCTCAGCAAATATTCAAGCCTAATTTAATACTGAGTGTGGAATAAAGTGTGCTCCAGCTGAGTGAAGTCCTTTAATAACGTTGACGTTTATAAGGATCTGTTTCGGGGCTTTAGAAACTAACCAGAACATCTGCCTATCTTTCCAGGTCCAAGTCTATCAGAACACACATCATTCCTTAAAGGCCCTCAGTAAGAAGGCCGACTTAGTAAACCCAGACCTTTCACTTAGGCACCGTGTTGGGATGGTCTCCATTTAGAATAAGACCAGACCTCAGAGTAATGTCAGAGTATGGCTGCTAAGCAGCAGGCATTGCTCCAACTGGCCTCCCTCCACTATATAAGTTAATTTCCAGTTAATTGTTTGGGACCGTAGTGATTCCCAGGTAGAACTGCTCCCACCAGACATAAACTGCACATTTTCACTACAAACAGACTTGGATCCTTCGTTGCTGCCTTCGGCCTGTTAGATAGACTGACCACAAGAGATGCTTTCTTTCTTCATGTAGTTTATTGTTGTGGTTCCTACATCCTCATCTGGGATATTAAAGATTATCTCTTGATACCTTCGGCTTCCTTTGAGCCTTTAATGTTCCAGAAGGCAACATGTAAAAACATGAAATATGTTCAGTGAATTAGGGGATTGCATTAGACATGATTATAAATTTAGGCCAAACATTGGAGAACACAATTTGAATCGCCAAACCAGTGGTTTTGTACATGTACTGGGTGGTTGTGTTACACACCCTAACTTAGGTTAGGTTGGAGGATAACAGAAAAGCTGGATGGCCCAAGGAGACGTGGAGAAAATCACTGGAGAAAGAAGAAAAGGTAATAGGCCAAAATGTTCCAATGAAGTTGGAGCCTAAATATTATAGCAGCCATGATGATTTCCTAAGCAGTTGGTGTGGGTATTCATTCCAGGAAGCTTTAATTCAGGTTATCTGGCCTGTTTAAGACACATGACACTGAACACCTAACAAGAGAAAACATTTCATTAAGACTCAGCGTTTAAGTCGTTTCAGTTCACTCACCAAGGTTAAGTTAACCACAAGATGTTATCTCGAAACCCGGCGTTCAGTGTCACAACTACATAAAGAAAAGAGCATCTCCCCTTAACATGTGACAAAACATGGGATTTCAAAACCTAATATCAGACAGGTTAGGACATTGATAAATATCACAGAAAGTTTGCCAAAGGTCAGAAATGTAAATTCCCATTAAAAGAACCAGCATCTAAATAAAGAACCAAGATAGTTTTTAACCATTCAGCCTCATCTCAGCGCAGCTCTGTGGGATGGTGCCACATGCGTATACGTGTTACTGCAAATAAAGCTCACTGCGGGGATTCTATCCAGGTTCTCCGCCATTCTCCAACAGTCGAACGGCATGAATATTGGGTTAACTGGTCCTTGTGTCCTGCGTGTTGCCCGTGATAGACTCAGGACCTGTCCAGGGGGTACCTGGCAGCTCGTCCCTTTCCTTTCCCAGTGGACCAAGTAAATGGATGGATGGCTGGATGGAAGTTAGGGTTCTTTGTTGGCTAATGTGGACAAAACATCACTGGACCTCCTAATGCCTGGTCTTTTCTTAAACATGAGACTGATCCAGTGTTAATCTCTCATGATGACACTGTTTGATGGAGACAGACAGCAATAGAAATATGAGCCTCATCCATAAACCCCATCAAACACCCTGACATGTCCACAGCAGGGGCTGATGGGAGCTTTGAGGGCCCATTAAAAAAACCACGTGGTCCTCGTCTGATCTCACAGCTCGTCCTTTGTTTGGCCTCAGCTGCATCAGAGCTCCACTTCTCCCCAGGTTCACCAGAGGAAACACCACTGCAGAAAATGCTTTTCCTCCCAGCTGCTGCTCTGTGCTGTCTGTGTTCAGGTGAGTGTTTCCAGCCAATCAGGAGCCAACACCTGGAACAAACACTGTCCCACTGACCTTCACCTGTCTGTCTGTGTCTCTACAGCGCTGGCTGCCATGGAAACACAGCTGAGTCAGAAAGATTTGACATTAACCAGGAACATTGGTGAAACAGTTTCCATTGGATGCACTGGTTTTGAAATATGTGACAACAAATTTGTGTACTGGTACCAGCAAAAGGAGACAGAACCGTTTGTAGTGATTCTTCGATATGATCGAAGTGGTGAAAAGCGCACTACAGCCTTTATTCACCCTCAAAGAAATTCGTTTTCAGCTCTGAGAAAAGATGGCGTTGAGCTGGTGATCAGCGGTGCTACTGCGTCTCATTCTGCCACCTACTACTGCGTCTGTCACAAGTCTGCTTCCCACAGCGAGAAATCAGCCCTGAAACCCGAACAAAAACCAACAGATCAGAGCAGATGTTGAACAGAGGCGGTGAGAGCGCAGAAACCACAGAAAGATCTCCAGTCACCTCTAAGGAGTCATAAGTTATTTATTCAGCCATTAAATACTTTAAATAGTTTTTACAAATAAATCTTTAACTGATTTTAATCCTGACATGAATTTAACACATCTGCTCTGAACCAATATGACTAAACTTCAACAGCTCATTTATATGTTCCCCAACGGTTCCAAATAACATCACCAGGTGACATTACCTGAACATCACCAGGTGTCTTCAGAAGAAGGATACAAATCTGTCAGCATCATTTAGTTGTAAGGGATGTTTTGCAAACAGACGTTTTGTTTGTAGTTTTTCATATTTTTGAATTTTAACATACAGATGTATTTTTCCATGTTTTTCTAGACTTCAACAATAATTCATATAATCATCATATTAATAAGGAGTAGACATGTCAAATTTAAGGTCAATCAGACACATGTATTCCACTGAGAGAAAATAACAAAATGCACAGACACAAGCACATGTGTAACATGTACACAGAGAGGTAGGAGACTGCTGTGTTTTGGACCAGCAGCGTTTTTAGCCACATCTACTAGCGATGCTGACAACTAATATCCATCCATCACAACATCAAGACTTATATGCTTTGATTAACTTCTAATTTAAAATCTGATGCAATAATGGAGACTACCTCTACCCATTAACCTGTACATCATTTGGTTGCCATGGAGACTGAACACAGGCTGGAGAAGAGACATCTCTCATTTCTAACTCCCCCTGATACTTACAGGTGCCGTTCCCATCCCTACTGCTGCTTTGTTTCTAGTATATGTGTAATAAATATCAACCTATATCCACTATATATCCAAAGGTTTTAGCTCAAGCATCCAAATTAATGACTGTAGGTGTTAAAGTCACTTTCATGGCCAAACATGTATAAGATTCAGAACCCAGGCATGCAGACTGCTTCTACAAACATTTGTGACAGATTGAATCACTCTAAGGAGCTGAGTCCTGTACAATAAGCACAGTTGTAAGACTTCCTATGAGATATTTCACAGTCAACTTATAAAAAAGTGGAAGCAATTGGCAGCGACAGCAACTCGGTCATCAAGTAGTACATCATGAAAAATCTGCAGAGCGACGGTTGCAGATGCTGAGAAGCATCTGGTGTTAGAGGGGCCAATGTTCTGCAGAATCAATATCTGCAGAAAACCAAGCAGCTGCAACCAGGATGCAAGGCATACCTTCAGATGCTGTGTCATATTTGCATGTATATTTCCTGTATTTATATACGCTGCAACACTGCTCAGGAGAGTTGGCAATGTGTCTCTTTCAGCTCTGGAAATGGTTATTATGTATACTGGTGTCAGAAGAAAGAACCAGAACGAATCAAAAGGGATCCTTGGTTTTGAATGGGTGGCTGATCCCTGCAGCTGGAGCATAAACCTACAGTCTCCTCCTTTCTTACCTTCAGCATCACATAATGGCACTAGAGACACCAGCGACCATAGTCAAATGTCTGCCAGGGGCCAGAACGGGCGACATCAAATCATACCTGAAACTGCTGGCTAAGGATAAGCATAAATACAGTAAGATTGTTATTCACGCTGGCGGTAATAACACCCGGTTACGTCAATCGGAGGTCACTAAAGTTAGTGTTGCTTCGGTGTGTACGTTTGCCAAAACAATGTCGGACTCCGTAATTTTCTCTGGTCCCCTTTAACCAGTGACGACATGTTTAGCCGCATGCTGTCATTCAACCGCTGGCTGTCTAGGTGGTGTCCAGAAAACAATGTGGGTTACATTGATAACTGCCGAACATTTTGGGGAAAACCTGGTCTGATCCGGAGAGACGGCATCCATCCCACTTTGGATGGAGCAGCTCTTCTTTCTAGGACTCTGGCCGAATTTACTAGTTCTCCAAGACTCTGACAACCCAGGGTTCAGACCAGGAAGCAGGGTCGTAGTTTAACACTCCTCTCTGCAGCTTCTGTACTGCTACCCACCCATTACCCTATTAAGACAGTGTCTCGCCTACGGCCAAAATTGAATAGATTAAAAAATAATCTAAAAGGAGGAAATCAGGGAAAAACTCATAAAAAAAACACAACTCAGACTAAAAAAAAATAAAACAATTAATGTGGCTTACTGAACATAAGATCTCTCTCTTCAAAGACTTTGCTAGTTAGTGACCTGTTTTTGTGACAATCAGATTGATTTTTTTGGCCCTACAGAAACTGGCTGCAGCAAGAGGATTATGTTACTATAATGAGTCAACTCCTACTAATTATTAAAATTTTACATTCCTCGAAATACTGCGCGAGGAGGAGGAGTAGCAACCATCTTTCAGTCCGATTTATTGACTAGTCCCAGACCAATCAATAGCAAAACTCTTTTGAATATTTAAAATCCTTTTAATTCCTCATCCAAATTGTAAACCCCACTAAAACCACTTCTTTTTGTTGTTTTGTACCGTCCACCAGGCCCTTACTCTCAATTTTCAGATCAGTTTTTAGACCTTTTTATCTGATTTAGTGTTTAATACAAAAAAAATTATTATAGTGGGGGTTTTTTAACATTCATGTTGACACTAAAAGTGATAGCTTAAATATAGCCTTTAATGGTATCTTAGACTCAATTGGCTTTACTCAAAAACATTAACAACCTACCCCCTTTTGCTTCACTCTCTGGACCTTGTGCTGACATATGGCATTGAGTGTAAAGACATAACAATATTTTTCATATCCCTGTCCTGTCTGACCATTTTTTATAACCTTTGAGTTTAATTTAACAGAGTACTCCACACCTGAAAGAAAATTTATTATAGTAGATCATTATCAGACGATGCTGTAACAACCTTTAAAAAAATCTGTTCCTTTTTTAAATTTCCTCATTATCACAGAAAAACACAGTGGAGGGCCAAAAATTCTGTTTTTTCCCCTTTCCAAAAATTGATTCTCTTGTTCAGAGTGTTACTTCATCATTGCGTGGTGCATTAGACAATGCAGCCCCCCTTGAAAAAGAAGGTAATTATTCATAGGAGGCAGGCTCCTTGGTTTAATTTAGATATGCGTACTTTAAAGCACAACGTTAGAAAATTGGAGAGAAAATGGCGCTCTACACAACTAGAGGATTCCTACTTAATCTGGAAAAATAGCCAATTGTTGTATAAAAAGACACTTCGCCAAGACAGAACAGCTTATTTCTCATCATTAATAGAAGAGAACAAGAATAATCCTAGGTTTCTCTTTAGTACAGTTGCTAAACTTACACAGAGTCATAGCTCTGTTGAGCCATCCATTCCCTTAGCTCTCAGCAGTCATGACTTTATGGGATTCTTCCTCAATAAAATTGATTCTATTAAAAATAAAATCTTTGGACATACTGATTACTTCATCCTCAGCAAGTGAGACAACACTGGAAATAACTGTAGAACCTGATCTGTGTTTGGACTGTTTTGATTCTGTGGAGCTTCCTGAGTTATCAGAAATATTAGTTTCATCTAAACCTTCAACTTGTATGTTAGACCTAATCCCAACCAAATTATTTAAAGGGGAAGTGTTCCCTCTGATTACCAGCCGCATTTTAGATATGATTAATATATCTTTAGTAAATGGTTTGTACCACAAGCTTTTAAAGGTAGCTGTAATTAACCTTTGCTTAAGAAACCTTTTTCCTTGATCGAGATGACTTAATAAATTACAGACCTATATCCAATCTTCCATTCTAATCTAAAATTCTTGAGAAAAAATTGCTAATCAAAATGTGTGAGCATTTACACAGCAATGACCTGTTTGAAGAGTTTCAGTCAGGTTTCAGAGCTCATCATAGCACTGAAACAGCTCTGCTGAAAGTCACTAATGATTTCTTATTGCCTCAGATAATGGAACTTGTGTCTGTACTGGTTTCTGTTTTGTCTCAGTGCTGCATTTGATACAGTCGATCACAATATTCTCTTAAAAGACTGGAATATGCTGTAGGGATCAGGGGAAAGCACTAGGCTGGATTAAATCTTATTTGTCTGACAGATTCCCGTTTTTCATGTAAATGATAAATCATCTTTAAAAACCCCGGGTTAATTGTGGAGTACCACAGGGTCAGTACTTGGGCCAATTCTCTTTACTATATATATGCTTCCAAATAGGTCAAATTATCAGGCAGCATAGGATAAATTTTCACTGTTTCACTGATGATACTCAGCTTTACTTTATCCATAAATCCTGATGAACCCAACCAGTTAGATAGACTACAAGCATGTCTTGAAGAAAAAACTTGGATGACTTTTTAAATGTTTTTGCTTCTAAATTCAGACAAAGGAAAAGGTTTTTCGTCTTTGGGCCGGAGTCTTTTAAAAAAGAAAAGCTTAGTCAGTCATTAAACCCTTGATGGCATTAAATTGACCTCCGTTAATAAAGTAAAAAACCTTGGTTTTTTTTTTGACCAGGACATGTCATTTTAAATCCCATATAAACAGGGTTTCTGGGATTTTCCCTTCTTTCACTTCCGAAACATTGCCAAAAAATTAGAAATATCCTGTCCAGGATTGATGCTGAAAAAAACTAGTCCATGCATTTGTTACTTGAAGGCTGAACTATTGTAATTCTTTACTATCAGGATGTCCCAAAATGCAGTTAAAAGCCTTCAGCTGATTTTCAAAGGGGCAGCAAGAGTTATGATAAAATTTAAAAAGAGATCATATTTCTCCTTTTTTGCCTCCCTTCATTGGCTCCCTGTTAAATCCAGAATAGAATTTAAAATTCTCCTCCTCACATATAAAGCCCTTAATGATCTAGCTCCATCATACATCAGAGATCTGATTGTTCCATACGTTCCTAACAGAGCACTTCGTTCTCAGACTGCAGGTTTACTGGTGGTTCCTAGAGTCTCTAGAAGTAGAATGGGAGGCAGATCCTTTAGTTATCAGGCTCCTCTCCTGTGGAACCAGGTCCCAGGTTTAGTCCGTGAGGCGGACACGCTGTCTACTTTTAAGGCTAGGCTTAAAACTTTCCTTTTTGTTAAAGCTTATAGTTAGAGTGGCTTAGTTTATCAGGGAGGGAGCCTTCCTCCCTCCCTGTTGGATGGAGTAAGGGGGACTCAGGTTTAGCCTAAACCGGCTCAGTTATGGTTGAGGTGCAAACACACTCTCCATTTCTGCTACCTGTATGACCCCTTCTCTTTTCCAGTGGTTATAATCAGTCTGACAGAGAGAGGTATCCTAATCGTTGTGGTTTTTAGTATAACAATGACCATCAGTGGGACCCTTTGTGGGGTGCCTTGAGACGACATTGTTGTAAATAAGCGCCGTTTAACTAAATAATCTGAACTGAAACTATCTGTGTAGTTATGCTGCTATAGGCTTAGGCTGCTGGAGGACATAATTACCACTTTCACCCTCTTCGCTACATTCTCACACTACTCTCCAATTTTGCATTATTTGCTGTTATTTCAGCTTTTAACTTTTGGGTTTCTCTCTTTTCTCTTCCTAGAAGCTACACCGGCCCTGACTCTGTGTTCCCTGTAACACTTTTCTGGAGAGGAGCATCGTCCAAGCTTCTGCTGGAAAACAACTTAATGCTCACCCTTTTCCCCGATGATCCACATGGCCCTGTCTTTTGGGTTTTTAAAACCCCTTTCTCTCTCCTAGACATGGCTACTGACTGAGTTTTTACTGTGACTAACTCTATGTGCTCTCTTCAGATTTAAAACATTGAAAAAGGCTCAGAGTTTATCTGTTCTTTCTTTCTAGGTGAAACGATTAAAGAGCTAAACCCATTAACATTTACTTTTGCTTCCATAGAAAGTACTCCTGGATCACTGCTTCTTTGTTCTTTTTGTGTCTCTGCTCTTTCTCTAACCCCCAGTCGGTTGGGGCAGATGGCCGCTCCCACATGAGCCTGGTTCTGGTCTGCGGGGGTTTCTTCCTGTTTAAAGGGGGGTTTTTCCCCCACTGTCGCTACATGCATGCTCAGTATGAGGGATTGCTGCAAAGTAAAAACGCCAGTGACTGTCCACTGTCTCTACATGCTCATCCAGGAGGAGTGAATGCTGCAAGTCACTGATTGGATGCAATCTGTTGGGTTTCCTTAGATAGAAAAACTTCTAACCAATTTGAATAAATAACTGAATCTGACTGCACTGTTCAATGGTTAGGACTAATTGGAATGTATGTACCTGACTTTTGTGAAGTGCCTTGAGACGACATGTGTTGTGAATTGGTGCTATATAAATAAAACTGAATTGAATTAATGTTAGTCGGTCAACCTGATGATTAACAAGAAATCTGCAAAAAGAATTAGCAAGTGGATCTACTAAGTGATGAACGGAGCCAGTGCGGACCCACTGCACAACTCGGAAAAGTCATACTAGGCTCAAACTGGACCCTCTAGAAAACAGGTAAGGCTTAAACTAGACCTAGTTGATAACTTACGAGCCGTTTTGGATCCTGGGGATCACTCGGAAAAGACAGCTGATTCAACCCTCTGGAAAAGTGTACAACTGAACCTCCTAAGAGACCAACAGAAACAGGTTTTCTTGCAGCCATTGGATGATTTGGAGAAGACAGATTATCATCAGTTAATAAGCAAGGTGGAGAACTGGACCCTACTATTAGTGTTTTTCCACCAAAAGTTCTTGAACCGGTTCTGTTCACTTGCCTTCGCACTTTGGTGCTTCATTGAGCACTGACGGTAATTTCCACCAGTTTTGCGAACCAAGCATGAGTCATCAACAGTGGATGTTAGGCAGCGCGGCGGAGAGCTTGGTAGCGGGACAGTGGAGCTTGCTGACCTGTGTGAAGTTTTCCTTTTAAGGCAAAAAGAAAGCATCCATAAACTACAGTTAATGTGGAAACGGAGACGGCGACTTTATGGTATGTACAATGTTTTCATTTGCATATGTTCAGCAGCCACGAGTGTGACAGAAACCAGTAGTTATACAACATGTTTATTGTGTTTTTGCAAAGATAGATAATGTTTATACGGTATGTTGTCCGTCTTCGCTACTGTGTTTGCTGCTTCTATAGTCTGCGGCTTTGACCCACCCATGGTTGATGTTACGGTTCGCACATAACCGTATTCTGCGGTGCCCGAGTTGAACCAGAGTTCAGGCTTTGGAACCTCATTTTGTGGAAGACCGGTTTGAAATCACGTTTGGGAACCGAAACAGGCTTCGAACCGTGTTGGTAGAAAAGGGGCATGAGAGAATAACAGAGATGGGTCCTGTTGCTCACACCACACAATCCGAAAAAGCCGGGGGAACGTTCTAGTGGACCACCTCAGATATATGGTCCCTGAAGGGTGCAGGACCAAGGAAAGGAGAAAGAACTGCAGAGATCAGGCTGTGGGAAAAATCCCAGCAGATCCTGAGGCAGAAGGTGTGGCTGAACGTTGGAGCTGGGGTAAAGGTGTGCAGAGCAGGACAGAGACCGGACATTTTCTACAAGATGATTCCACTGAGATTTAATAACAATTTCATCTTCAAGTGGGAATAAATAACCAGACATTTACATACAGTTGGCCCACAATTATTCATACCCCTGACATGATTTAAATTTATTTTGGTTTCTGGTCAAAAATGAGAGAGGCATCACTTAAAGATAAAATGATGTAGGAGTATCATTTTGAAAAAAGAGAAATGTCTCTGTATTTATTTACATTTTATTTAAAGTGACATGTCTAAATATTAATATACTCCTGAATAATCAGTAGAAAAATCTCTATTGCTGTTACAGCTAATAACAGTTCTTAGTGTTTAATTAAGAAAACGGGTGTTTATCTGTGGGGATGAGCTTCAAATCTTTCATGTTGGAAGGCTTCTTTGCCATCACCCTAATCTTGAGATAGCTCCACTGATTCTTATTTAGATTATAGTCTGGACTCTGACCCTCTCCAAAACATGTTCTTTACTGCCAGTCAGAAGACTGTAAATGGATCGAATGATTAGTTGCATGAAGCCCGCTGGGTCTGGATCCGACTGTTGGGTTCTGTGGTGAAAGGGGAGAAGGACCCAAACAGAGCTAGAAGGAAGTAAGAAGACAGGAAGTGAAAAAATTCACACTAATGTTGATGCAGAAGAAGAAAACTCACCTGAACTATAACTGGTCTCAGAACCGGACACCCAGGGCAGGAGAAGACAACCAGGATGTGAAACCTAACAAAGCATGAAGGGAAGAAATCAAATCATTTCCAACCAGGACATTAAATTAATTTCTTTCAGATTGTTCTCTATGCAGCAACACATTTATCTGCTGCTTTTGTGTTAATTCTTCCCAACTAGTTCTGTTGTTTGACCCGTTTTACCTGAGATGTTCAGGTTTGGAGGCGTTTTACAGTCAAGGTGCTGCCAAGCTTTAGCCACACCCTGCAACCCCCCGCTTCCTACACGCACCCCTTGGAGGAACTGGATTCCTCCTCTCTGCTTGGGCTCAGAGGTTTTTGTAGCAGAGAGTTACACTGTGGGAGGATCAGGAGGATCTGAAGAATCCAACAACTATCTCATCTTTGGGTCTGGAACTAAACTTTATGTAACAGGTAAGAAAAACACTTCACTGCCAACATGCTGTCTAACTGAGATGTAGAAATCCTGCAGTTATGTTTTAAGAGCTGTAAATGTTTGCAAATCTAACAGGAATGTGTCGTGTGGGCGCCTCCAGAATGTTCCCATCCGTCCTAAAACAACAGAAATATTTCATGTCAGCTTTTATTTTATGAAACTGCAGAAGTTTCTGTTTAGCCGTTTGTTTCCTGAAAAGAAAACCCAGAAACCAGAAAGCATAAATTCTGAGAACAGACAGAAAGTTATGAACATATTTATAATTACAGCACGGCATCTTTCATGCATTTTCTAGCTTCTTAAAATATTCTTTATTTCAGAGAAAAACTGGATTCAAAGACATTTCTGAGGAAACGAGTTCATAATTCTAACTTTGTCCTGTCAGTAATCTACCTGCTCACACGCACATATCTCAAAAATTAGACAAAATGTTTTCATATTTTAACAACGATCCATACTGCTAAATATATTTCAAATTTTATCTTTAAAAATATTTGCTGTAGTGAACAAATTTATAAGTTTTACATTTTAAATTGAATTTGAATTTAAAATAAAGCACAGAAGGCTTGTACAACCTAATTTAAATCAGTAGGGTCCATGCTTAATACACATTTAAATTTTTGTGAAGTGTAAAATCATGTAGTGTGCCACTAAAAATATAAACATTATTCTTGTAAAATAATATTGATTATTCAGGTTGTTGTGATCAAAATATTTAACACAAATAATTTCAGTAAATTCTGTCTCGGGGGGATATTGTTTTTTTAAATTAGCTTATCAGCTTTAATAAAATTTATTTTTTTCTAAATAGTTTGATATTTTATCACTGGAAATGTATGCCATTGTTTTTATTAAAGGAGCTTTTAAAGTCATTTTCAGTTTCAGGTATTTTCATGCATAATAAGACAAAGATAACTAATTTCTAGATCCTGTTTACATCTATTTTTTAGCCCTATGAAATATTTGCCCAGGTTTTCTGCCTTCATGCCAATTAATCATATTTTATTAATTGATAATATTGTTAATAAATTAGACAGAGTCATTTTTTCTATGTTTTTGCCGTATCCCTTATTTCCACTGGACTGTTTTAATCTATTATGAGATTTTAGATCCGCTGGAAGAAAATTTATTTTAAAATACAGCAAATCCCAAGAATAACTCTGTGGTTTTGCAATTTATGTTTTTATTCAAAAAAAATTTAAAAACAGAAGACATATTTGTTTATATACTTCTAAAAGTATTTATATTGATTTAAAGTAGATATTCCATGAGACATTAGTAGTTGTACATTAGCATAAAAAAGTATCTGAGTAATAATAATAATTGAGGATTATTAACTAAATTATGTTCTTACACTTTAACAAAAAAAGACTGTTGGAAATAACATCTGCGTCAAATAGCAATAAAAACTAAAATCAATTATTTATTTATTTAATTTATTATTATTATTTATTATGCTGTGACATATTCGCTGCAGAAAATCATTGTAGAATGTTTTATTGTTGCTGTTGGGGACTATATCAGGTGTTTATTTTTGAAACTATATTTCTTAAAAGGATTTTAATAATTTTAATAATTCGTAAAGTGAAGATTCTATTTTTGTCTGGTTTTATTAGCTTCTCCAGTAATTCTCCTACATGCTTTTCTGTTGACTGTAGATGTTGAGAGACGATTAAAAGTCGTCAGTGTTGGTGAAACCAGCCCTATCAGGCCGTTAATCAGGCAGCTTCTCCTTCTCTAGCCAACATGACCCCTAAACCAGATAAACTCTGGGCTGTAAAATCCTTCTAGGACTGAGTTACCTCTGAAATGTTTGTATTATTTTTTTGGTTTTGTTTGTTTTCCAACGTGGTGTGAGCTGTTCAAAGCAACGGCTAGAATTTATTATGATGATTTTAAAGTTGGAACCCAGGGACAGTGAGATAATTAGTGTTTTTATCTCTTAAAAAGGTTATAAGATCTTAACAGCTGCATTTAATAGAAATCTAGTTTATCGGCAACGTTTTAATGTATTTCTTTGCTGCTGCTTGTTGCTGCCGTCAAACTTCAGGTGACAAAGTAAAGCCTCCTGAGGTGAACTTGTACTCGGTGACATCTGAGTACCAGCAGGAGAAGAAGCAGCCCCTGCTGTGTGTCGCCTCAGGCATGTTTCCCCCGTTATACAGTTTTCCTGGAGAAGACAGAAGGAGAACGGTCCTCTGGAGGATCTGGCCCCTGCTGATGGAGAGCATGTGGAGCTCAGAGAGGCGGGACGTATCTCCTCCATCAGGGTGGTTCATCAGGATCCTCTTTATAAATATGAATACAGCTGCTCTGTCAAGCATGAAGGGCAGGTTAAGGAGCCTCAGACAAAGATAGGTAATGAATGCTCAGAGGTCCAGCTTGATTCAGCTTTATGTTTCAGAGAGCAGATGACTGATAACGTTTTGTTTGCACCTCAGTGGTTTTCCCGCCGCCTCCACCGCCACCTTCTGAACCTCACTGGTTCAGAGAGCGCCTGCTGTGCCTGCTGTACTCGGTGCTGATATCCAAGAGTCTGATTTACTTCTGTGGACTGTCCCTGTTCAGCATCTGTGGAAACCAGAGAGCTTCAGGTGATGAATGATTCGCCGTCTGTCTTCCAGCAGCTGAAACCTTCAACATGAATGTAAAACATTCAGATTTCCTGTTTTAATAAACTGCAAACATGTATGAGCAAACTTCAACGCTCACGCAGCATTTCTATACAGTTCATGATTGTAATGCATCCAACAGAACAAAGCTTTATTCAACTTCTGATGTAAAATAAATCATTTTCTGATTTTAAAGCAGATTTTTGGATTGTGAATCTAATCAGTGTCTTTTAATGCTTTATTTGAAATGTAGCATTTTTCTGCTTTGTTTACCTGAATGTCTGGAAGTTTTTTTGTTCATTTCTGTCTGATTTTACAGTTATTTTAGTTTCTAAGATTTTATTTCATTTTATTGTGTATCCAGTTAATGTTTTTTCTTCTTCTTCTGCCAAGTGAGCCGTTAGCTGAGGAGGATTGGAGTTTTACTGAAGAAGATAAAACGTGAACCTCATTTAATTAAACCCTGACTATCCCTTAAATGACAGTTTATTCTGTTTATATCAGCTTAAATGTAAGGTCATTATCTTTATTTTATATATTCAGTAAAATAAACAAATCACAATTAATAAAGAAGGCGTTTCTGTTCATTCTGTTCAATATAAATGAGACCCTGAGTTTCATTTATCTTTAATTTTAGTATTTTATTTGCTGCAGATTGACAATGTTGTGTAGGATCTGATTTCATAATTAAGCAAAATTACAATAAAAGAAAAAAATTCATACACAAATATGTATATACAGTATATATATATATATATACTGTATATATATATATATATATATATATATATATAAACAAGTCTAAATATACATGTATATATATTATATACATGTATAAAATAATTAAATAATTACAAAATTTGGTCAGACACAATATTATCTTATGATAATTCATCAACATTATTTGGTCTTTATGATACAATAATGTTTTATTTTAAGTTCATTTAACTATTTTGTATTAAAGTTAAAATCATCTAAAATGCGTTCCGTTTGGAGACAACATTTTAAGGACGACATGCAGACAAAGCACCAAATAAAATATTCAAATAAAAAGGTTACTGAAAGAAAAACTGGCTGAGCAGACCTGACTTACAGGTTTTACACCAGTTTGGCCAGTTAGCGAGGCATCAGAACAGAAGACAGTGAATATGCTGTGTGTTATTGTTATCTGGCTGGGCTAGGACCAACTCTGCGTAGGTGGAGTTATTATGTTTATAAATCATCAGAAACAGACCTGGACTCAGATCAGCAGCACCCCTCACCCCTTCCTGCAGCTGTGTGGGTTTGTGCTCTGCAGCCTCCACACCGTTAGCTGTGGCTTTTCACTTTAATAACACAATGACAGTTACAAGCATCGACTGAGCTGAAAGAATCAGTCCAGGAAGCACCTGTGGTCTTCATCTGGGAGAGAAACATCTCAAACCCTGAACTCAGAGCTGATCCATCACCTCTGATCAAACTGAAAACAGCTAAATCTGTTTAATGATGATTATTCATCCTAATAATCATCATTAAACGTTGTAAACACTGAAAAACTAAAACCTGAATCTAAAGTGTCATCAGACTTTTCCGTATTTGTCGACGATGCAACAGGTGAGATTTCAGCTTGCAGGAAGAAACAAAGCAGCCGACTGTACTTCTGTTCTCACTGATCAGAGCAACACAAACCACACTGAGACAGACACACAAACCACCGACACAAACAAGTCATGTTGTTTTGTTCCTCTGAAGACAAAAGCAGGACCAGACGTCCATGTTGCTTCAGCTCCAGTCTCATTATTTCAGTGGCTGATAGTTGAATAAAAAACCTCCTGCAGAGCCGTCAGAGGAGTCTGGACGTCTCAATCATAGCTGGACTTTGGTTCAGTTCACTTCAAACTGGTTCTGTCTCTGTGGACCTGCTCTCCACTGGTTTCCATCAGACTCACCACACAAAGTATTCAGAGTCACTGCTAGCAGCTTCAGTTCTTCAGCTGCTCTCATGTTTAGTGGAGTCCCTCAGGGCTCAGTTCTTGGTTCTGTTATTGACCATTTCAGCCCAGTGTCCCAGCATTGTTCCACTGATGATTCTGTTCTATGTCTCATTAGAACTAAAGTCAGAACAATCTGGGTTTGTTTTCATACTCCAGCTGGGTTTCACCAATGAGCGGAAGTTAAACACAGACATAATTCAGTCAGATTATAAATGATGTTAATCTTCAGTTTATTTGTTATTATGCTCAACCAATAAATTGATTTAAACTTGGTTCAGAAAGTTATGTTAGTGTTGAAGTTGGTACGATCAATGCACACACACAAATATGCAAAGCTTATTCTATATAACCACATTTAGAATAATTGCATTTACCAGGGTCAGTTTGATTTCTTACGTTTAATGCAGAATAAACTGAACATCTGAACGCTGAACGTTTACTCCTCTGAGGACCTATAATACAATCCATTATGATTTGTGATCAGTACATGATTGAGTCAAATCTTCCCAATACTGTCAGGGGGGACAGAATGTGGCTGATGTCTATCCAGTCCTGAAAGCGCATCCATCAAACTTGACAGGAGCAGGAGGTCCGTATGACCTCTGGAGTCATCTTTTAGCAGAGCAACTTGAGAAAAAGCTTTCAACTGGTGCATTTGATATAGGAGGGGTGATGAGTTTAATTGCACCAAGTGCTAAATCCAGAAAAAGTGGTTTCCTCCAGCATCTTTGAAGGATTCCACCTCCAACCAGAATGCATCAATGGTCAGGTCAGGAGAGAAGCCTGCAAAAGCAACATTTCTCCACTGTGTCTCACGTGAATCTTAGTGAGCCTGAAAAAAATCTCCTTTAGCAGCTGCTGGGGTTGTATCCTACTGGACACAACTGATGTGGGACAGAGGAGCTCCAGCTTCTGGAGCAACTCCATGGACGCCGGTAAGCACATCTGTTACTGGACCAGGAGTTCCTTTAATAAGTCCATGAACCGTGTCAGAACAGCATGTTTTTTTTCAGCTGAGAGAGAACTGGCTCTAACTTCTGACCAAATGTGGTCATTGTGGACAAATAGAGTTGGTTGAGGTTCTGAAACGTAGCAATGCTATCCGCCGTCTCCAACTGAAAGCACCTGCTCACTGGTTTTATCCCTGACTGTACAGGACGGAGAAAATGCAAATGCACACTGTTAGTCTTGTCTTTGCACATTTCACTCAGGATGCGTGCTAAATAGCAATGCTCATTGTTAACTGTTTCAAAAATAGTCACTTTGACATTTGGCTGAATGTACGAACCAGTTCTAAGTTCGATTAGCAGTGCTGACAAATCGCATGTGTTTTTTTGATCGACACACATATTCAAAGTAACCTGTTGACGGTGATGTCTGTTGTTTCATCTAAGTAAAACAAGTATGTAATACATACATACTATAACTTCTTCCTGAAAGTACGGTGCCAAAACAAACTTGATCACAGCCATACACTTGGTACAGCATGGTATGCGTTTCTGTTCTTCACAAATCCAGGTGGTGGCACTGCTTTCTGTGCTTCTTTGTTTCGGCGTGCTCCTTCAGGTCTTTCAGGTGGGCCTGTAACCAGGTGGCCTCTCACAGTTGGATTTTGCAGTGGAGATGACAAAGTAGGCAGAGGTTGGTGGAATTGGTAGGTTTTCATTTCGCCATATTTGCAGCACTAATGGCACATCCAGCTCTCCATATACCTACCGCCATACAAAGAAAAGCACCCTCTTACTAAGAACCCTGAGCCTTAAAGAGTCTCAGCTATTTTAGGGCTATACCATCTTTAGCTCAAAGGGGGGTCTACCAATTCATTTGTATATTTACAAACGACGCCTGATACACTGGTGTAGTCAGAACTGCCTGGAACTAAACCCACTCAAGACTGTGGAGATGGTGGTGGAAAACAGCACCCCCTCACCATCCTCAACAACACCGTGTCGGCTGTGGACCACTGTGGAGATGGTCTTCACACATAGACACTGTTCGAAAGAAGGCCCAGCAGAGACTGTACTTCCTGAGGCAACTCAAGAAGTACAACCTTCCACAGGAGCTGCTGGTCATCTTCTACACTGCCATCATTAAGTCTGTCCTGTCTTCATCCATCTCGCAGACCAGCTGGCGGGGATTTTCACTGCCATCTTTAACCAGTCCCTCTCCCAGTGCTCCATCCCACCTTGCCTGAAGTCCTCCACCATTGTCCCTCTGCCTAAACAGAAAAATATGACCAGCCTGAATGACTACCGGCCAGTAGCACTCACACCCATCGTCATGAAGTGCTTCGAGAAACTGGTACGGGGTCATATCACTTCACATCTGTCCCCCACACTCGACCCCCACCAGTTTGCCTACAGGGCCAACCGGTCCACGGAGGATGCCATCGCCACCGCCCTGCACACCACGTTGACCCACGTGGAGCAGCGAGGGAGCTACGCGAGGCTGCTCTTCCTGGACTTCAGCTCGGCGTTCAACACCATAATCCCGAGCCGGCTGGTGAGCAAACTGGGACACCTGGGTCTCCCCAACAGCACCTGTAGTTGGATTATGGACTTTCTGACAGACCGCTCCCAGAGGGTGAGAGTAGGACACCACCTGTCCTCTCCATTGAGGACCAACAGGGGTTTTCCACAGGGCTGTGTGCTGAGCCCCCTGCTCTACACCCTCTACACCCATGACTGCACCCCCACCTACCCCAGCAACAGCATCATCAAGTTCGCGGATGACACCACGGTGGTGGGGCTCATCTCAGGAGGGGATGAGACGGCTTACAGGACGGACGTGAAGCATCTGTCAGCATGGTGCATGGACAATAATCTGACTCTGAACACCTCCAAGTCAAAGGAGCTCATCGTTGACTTTCGGAGGTGTAAACAGGACACACAGCCCATCATCATCAACGGGGACAGGGTGGAGATGGTGCCAGTCTTCAGGTTCTTGGGCACCCACATCAGCGAGGACCTGACGCGGATTTCTAACTCCACGGTGATCATGAAGAAGGCGCAGCAGAGACTGTACTTCCTGAGGACTCTCAGGAAGAACAACCTACAACCAGTGCTGCTGCTGTCCTTCTACCGCTGCACGGTGTAGTCGGTGCTGAGCTGCGGCATCTCGCTGTGGTTCTCCAGCTGCACTGCAGCAGAGAAGAAGCAGCTCCAACGGGTCATCAACACCGCTCAAAGACTGACTGGCTCCCCTCTCCCCTCCCTGGAGGAGATTTACTACACCCGCTGCCTCAGGAGAGCCCGCAGCATCATCAGGGACCCCTCACACCCTGGTCACCATCTTTTTGAACTGCTCCCCTCTGGGAGGCGTTTCAGGGCAATAAGGACAAAAACAAACAGACTGAAAAACAGCTTCTTTCCTAGAGCTGTTGTTGCCCTGAACGCCTCATGTACTCATGTACACTGTAACAACTGTAACTAGCAATAATGACATAAACACTAAATACATTCCATGCAATTTTTCCTTTTGCAATATGCTACCTCACGTGCAATAACCTGTAAATATTCTGTATATATATATATATATATATCTGTTTCCACCAGCACAGCCCTTTTTTTAAACTTTTTTTGTATTTATTTTCTTTAAATTTGCACTACTTGCCTGCACTGTTTTGTTCTGTTTTTTTGGAAATTTCGTTGCACCCATGTGGAGCAATGACAAAGAATTCTGATTCTGATTCTGATTCTGATTCTGATCTCAGTGTGGTTTGGTTCATCCACAAAACAGGACAGGTCCAGACTGCAACGAATAATCAGGACTATAGAGAGAATAATCAGGGCTGACCTTCCCTCCATCCAGGACTTATACAGGTCAAGGGTCAGGAAAAGAGCTGCTAAAATCTCTGCAGACCCCACACACCCTGCACATAAACTGTTCAGAGTTCTGCCTTCAGGCCGACGCTACAGAGCACTGTTAACTAAAACCAGCCGCCACAGAGACAGTTTCTTCCTCCAGGCTGTTTCTCTGTTGAACATTCAATAGAGTACAAAACAACAGCATACAGTTGTTGCAAATGCACCTTCTTATCTTATTTTATTTGTATTTACAGGGGTTGGACAATGAAACTGAAACACCTGGTTTTAGACCACAATAATTTATTAGTATGGTGTAGGGCCTCCTTTTGCGGCCAATGCAGCGTCAATTTGTCTTGGGAATGACGTATACAAGTCCTGCACAGTGGTCAGAGGGATTTTAAGCCATTCTTCTTGCAGGATAGTGGCCAGGTCACTACGTGATACTGGTGGAGGAAAACGTTTCCTGACTAGCTCCTCCAAAACACCCCAAAGTGGCTCAATAATATTTAGATCTGGTGGCTGTGCAGGCCATGGGAGATGTTCAACTTCACTTTCATGTTCATCAAACCAATCTTTCACCAGTCTTGCTGTGTGTATTGGTGCATTGCCATCCTGATACACGGCACCGCCTTCAGGATACAATGTTTGAACCATTGGATGCACATGGTCCTCAAGAATGGTTCGTTAGTCCTTGGCAGTGACGCGCCCATCTAGCACAAGTATTGGGCCAAGGGAATGCCATGATATGGCAGCCCAAACCATCACTGATCCACCCTCATGCTTCACTCTGGGCATGCAACAGTCTGGGTGGTACGCTTCTTTGGGGCGTCTCCACACTGTAACTCTCCCGGATGTGGGGAACACAGTAAAGGTGGACTCATCAGAGAACAATACATGTTTCACATTGCCCACAGCCCAAGATTTGCGCTCCTTGCACCATTGAAACCGACGTTTAGCATTGGCATGAGTGACCAAAGGTTTGGCTACAGCAGCCCGGCCGTGTATATTGACCCTGTGGAGCTCCCAACGGACAGTTCTGGTGGAAACAGGAGAGTTGAGGTGCACATTTAATTCTGCCGTGATTTGGGCAGCCGTGGTTTTATGTTTTATGGATACAATCCGGGTTAGCACCCGAACATCCCTTTCAGACAGCTTCCTCTTGCGTCCACAGTTAATCCTGTTGGATGTGGTTCGTCCTTCTTGGTGGTATGCTGACTTTACCCTGGATACCGTAGCTCTTGATACATCACAAAGACTTGCTGTCTTGGTCACAGATGCGCCAGCAAGACGTGCACCAACAATTTGTCCTCTTTTGAACTCTGGTATGTCACCCATAATGTTGTGTGCATTTCAATATTTTGAGCAAAACTGAGCTCTTACCCTGCTAATTGAACCTTCACACTCTGCTCTTACTGGTGCAATGTGCAATCAATGAAGACTGGCTACCAGGCTGGTCCAATTTAGCCATGAAACCTCCCACACTAAAATGACTGGTGTTTCAGTTTCATTGTCCAACCCCTGTATGTGTATATTGTACATTGTAAATATGTATATTCTGTAATGCAAAAACAAAAACCAAAGAGCAAAGTGTACCGGAGTAAAATTCCTTGTTTGTATGTACAAACTTGGCAATAAAGCTGATTCTGATTCTGATTCTTCTGATTCTGATATTTCCACAAATAAATAAATACATGAATTTTAACATTACGGTAAATACCCAAATCATTTCTTCAAACCTACCACAGCAGCATTATAAAACACCAAAAAAAAAATGTTCAAAAAATCCCCACTCTCTCTTCTCTCATGGCCTCTCCCGGAACCTTGAAATGGTGTCTGGACCACCGGGGAAGCGATTGTCTAAACACCTGAAGAGGACACAAAAGACAGGACAGTAAACGTATCTAACAAGCAACTTCTACTTACACGTTTACTTTTAGATTTCACACACACACACACACACACACACACACACACACGCACACACACTTACCTAAGTTTCACCAAACAGTAAACCTTATTCCAAGTAACAATACATTTTCTCCTCACAGGCAACCACTCCACTCCTTAATGAGGAGCAGCCGTGCAAGGCCCGGAACAAAAGGCCACAAGCCATCTACCAAGCTATGTCAATAAATATTCAATAAATACTTAAAACTTAATGTGTGCAAATGGTTCTTAATGCGCAAATCCATGCTCAAAGTGTTGTGCAAAATAAAGTGCTAGTTAAAGTACTTTTACTAAAGTGCAAAATGCTCTTCAAGTGCTGTACCAATTACCACCATGAAACTGGAACTGAGGGTACTGGTATTGAAGTGCTCTCCATTATAGGGCCCATAGGTCTGTATTGCAAAATTCTTAGTGAGCCTTGCTTTCATAATTTTTAGATGCCGCTATCCACAATTTAAAATCATTGTTCCTTTCCCACTCTTTTCTGTAACTCGTCTTATATTTTCCCCACTTTGACATCTTTTCGCTAGGTTTACCACAGTAGTTTCACCTGCTGTCAAAACTAGCATAATTACCAGTTACCAGTGTTACCAGTTCGCCCTGGAAGATTCAATTCAAACTTAATTCAGTTTTATTTATATAGTGCCAATTCACAACATTTGTCGTCTCAAGGCACTTTACAAATCAGTTCAATCATACCGATTCCAAGTCATTTACATAAATTTTAACTGATCCTAGTCATCAAAAATGCTGTCAAATTCAGTGTAATATTCAAATTGTTTAAATAGTTTTGTATCTAAGGAACCCAGCAGATTGCATTGATTCAGTGAGTTGCAGCACTCACTCCTCCTGGTGAGCATGAAGTGACAGTGGACAGTCGCTTGCATTGTGTCGTTGACTTTGCAGCAATCCCTCATACTGAGCATGCATGAAGTGATGGTGGAAAGAAACTTCCCCTTGATGACAATAGCTAATTAGTGATGGAGATAGGTCAGGGGGCATTGCTATCAACCAATAATGGTATATGATTGGTTGTTCATTGGATAACACAAAACCCAGCAAACTGACTCCACACCTGACCAAATTATCTCCACCCGCCCAAAGCAAATGTTACCCGCACAATCAGAATGGAAATTAACCAATCCGGAAACACTGCTGGAGCCCTTTGTTTTACTTCCACTGGGTGTCACACTGAGACGAAGCAGCTGATTGTTCCATTTACTGCCCCCTGCTGGACTAGAGTGGGAATGCCGATTGGCAGCAAAACCAGAATACATTTTCTGAATCAGATCAGAACTTTTCTAAAATGTATTTGGTTGATCAAATGTTACCCAAGAACATTTTCTACAGTAAACTGCTTTTCTGTGTTTTCGGGCTTCTTTAAGAGTCCTCTTTCTAAACATATATAGTATTACATTTTAATATCCATATGTGGACATGAATCAGCTTTTAATTAAATTGATCTTTTAAGGTGGTTGTGTATTATCTACACTAACTGTGATGGTGAGTTAACACAACAGTGCCATCTTCAGGTTGTTCTCAGTGCTTACAGCAGAGTCATTCAACTGAGCAGCGAAGGTTGGTTTCATTTAGCATCAGCATTATACCAGTTTGTAGCTTAAACATACTAGGAGTCTGTCTTAGTCTCCATGGTACTTTGAAAACTTGAAATTGCATAAATGTGCAGCTAAACATTATTGAAAATACACATATAAACTGAGTTGCATGTGACTGTGAGCAAAAATAAATCGAGAGATACATTAACTGATAACTATGTCATGTTACAGAGAGAAATTGCAGAGTGTTTGTTGAAAGGTTTATTGTTTTTTGTTAAGCTAATCTCCAGTGCCACCGCTTATTGGGAGCAAACTATTGGACCAGTATAAAGTGTAAATGCAGGAGGTTGCAAGACTTTTCTTTAATCACACGACTTGACCTTCCTGTTGTAAATAGCAAGAAGATAAGGAAGGGTGCAGCCAATAAGTCATACTTGTTTCCTTTTATTTTTATAATTTCTGATGATTTTTTCCATCTGCTGTCAGATTCAAATCAGGACGATGAAACCATCCAGCAGCTTGAGCTGAGCTGTCAATCAGCAGCAGCAGTCTTATCTGTGGGCAGCAGGGGCTGATGGGAGCTTTGAGGAGCCGTCAGAAACCACGTGGCCCTCGTCTGATCTCACAGCTCGTCCTTGTTTGGCCTCAGCTGCATCAGAGCTCCACTTCTCCCCAGGTTCACCAGAGGAAACACCACTGCACAAAATGCTTTTCCTCCCAGCTGCTGCTCTGTGCTGTCTGTGTTCAGGTGAGTGTTTCCAGCCAATCAGGAGCCAACACCTGGAACAAACACTGTCCCACTGACCTTCACCTGTCTGTCTGTCTGTGTCTCTACAGCGCTGGCTGCCATGGCAACACAGCTGAGTCAGGATGATTTAACTCTGACCAGGAGAGAAGGTCAGAGCGTCTCCTTCAGCTGTGGAGGAACGGATCTATGTAATAACACTGGAAAGATTTACTGGTTCCAGAAGAAGGAAACATTTAAAACAATACTTTACATAAACAAAAATACTAAGGAACTCAAAGAAGATTTCAATCATCCCCAGTTACAGGACTTTTCAGTCCAAATTACTGAGAACAGCTGTGAGCTGAAGATAGACCAAGTTCAACTTAACCATTCAGCCTCCTACTACTGCAGCTGCTACATTAAGGTTTCCACAGTGAGAAATGATCCCTGCCGCCTGAACAAAAACCTCCAGATGAATAGATGTCAAACAATGTTTGTGACAGAAAGAGAGCAGTAAACCACAGCCCAGGTTCACTGATTTCACCTCCATCTCACACAGAGAATTAAATATTTTATTTTTATATGTTTAAATTATTTATTGTTTTTATGTGACATTATGTCGTTTTCACCTCGGAGACACACTGAGCTCTGGGAGGGTTTCATTATGACTTTTTTATCCTTGCTTAAAGAATTACAGAAGACATAAATATCCAAAATAAAATAAGATTAAATAAAACAACCCACATGGTAAAAACTACCAAAATAATGTGTTTTTATATTTTTCCATCAGTTTTCACTGAATGTTTCTCAGTCACAATCAGAACAACCAGCAGGACAAGAAGTGGCAAGATAAGACGTATTATTGAAAACTATGTAGAAGAAGGTGCTCTGATCAGATGACACCAAAACGGAACTTTTTTGGTCTACCTTGTGACAAAAAACCTACACTGTGCATCACTCTGAACACAACATTCCAACTCTGAAACATGGTGGTAGCAGCATCATGCTGTGGAGATTATTTTCTTCAGCAGGGACAGGGAGGCTGGTCAGAGATGATGGAATTAATTAATTTGAGCTGAAAAGAATAAAATGCCCCTCACCCCGCGGCCAGGTAAAGCATCATCCTCAGTGTCGCACCTCAGTGGACTCATCGTGACCCTCGCCTCTAAGGAAAACATCAAAGAACTAAACATTCAAGTTAAATGAAAATCATTTTATTTAATCTCTTTAATAATTATTTGTTGTACATTCTACTTTTGCTAACACGTTTCACTGAGGGCAGCGTTTCCCCTACCTTTATCCTATACCTTTATCACAGTTGATGTCATTCATTTTATTAGATTAGGTCGTCAGCAATTTCTGTCCCTGCATCGTCGCTACTCTACTTTCTATGGCGAAACTTGACAAAAGCTGTCACCAATGATGATGCTGACATGCTGAGTTACATGCTCGCACGCAGGTGAACACAAGCTCCTGACAGCGGACAGAGAGCGCACAAAAGAACATGCCGCTAAAACATGGAAAGCAGGCAATGATATCTGTGGTTTTTAAAAGGGCCGAATTTCGTTTTAATGGCACCACTTCCTCTCCTGCGAGCAGCAGCAGGGCTAACTCTCCTACTACTGGTACATATGGCAAAGGTACAAATATACAAAATAGCCCAAGTGTTTCATGCCCCTGACATGCAGCTAAAGTCCAGTCACCACAGATTAAAAGGTTCTGACCTGGCTTGGATGTTTATAAAGAGAGAAACAGAAAGATGTAGAAATAAGAAATATGGAGATACAGTTAAAAAAGTTAAAGAAAAAAGATATAGAAATGATATAAAAATAAAGCAGGTAGAAGATGAACAAAGAACATTTAAGAGTTTTTTTTTTCTTTTTCTCAGTAATGTTCTATTGAATATGTAGAGAACTTTAACAGGCTGAAGTCAGAGGAAGCAATGGGCCCCGCCACTCATATATATATATATATATATATATATATATATATATATATATATATATATATATATATATATATATATATATATACACTGCTCAAAAAAATAAAGGGAACACTTAAACAACACAATATAATTCCAAGTAAATCAAACTTCTGTGAAATCAAACTGTCCACTTAGGAAGCAACACTGATTGACAATCAATTTCACCTGCTGTTGTACAAATGGAAAAGACAACAGGGGGAAATCTTTGGCGATTAGCAAGACTCACTCAATAAAGGAGTGGTTCTGCAGGTGGGGACCACAGACCACTTCTCAGTACCTATGCTTTCTGGCTGATGTTTTGGTCACTTTTGAATGTTGGTGGTGCTTTCACACTCGTGGTAGCATGAGACGGACTCTACAACCCACACAAGTGGCTCAGGTAGTGCAGCTCATCCAGGATGGCACATCAATGCAAGCTGTGGCAAGAAGGTTTGCTGTGTCTGTCAGCGTAGTGTCCAGAGCCTGGTGGCGCTACCAAGAGACAGGCCAGTACACCAGGAGACGTGGAGGAGGCCGTAGGAGGGCAACAACCCAGCAGCAGGACCGCTACCTCCGTCTTTGTACAAGGAGGAACAGGAGGAGCACTGCCAGAGCCCTGCAAAATGACCTCCAGCAGGCCACAAATGTGCATGTGTCTGCACAAACGGTTAGAAACCGACTCCATGAGGATGGTATGAGGGCCCGACGTCCACAAATGGGGGTTGTGCTCGCAGCCCAACACCGTGCAGGACGCTTGGCATTTGCCAGAGAACACCAGCATTGGCAAATTCGCCACTGGTGCCCTGTGCTCTTCACAGATGAAAGCAGATTCACACTGAGCACATGTGACAGATGTGACAGAGTCTGGAGACACCGTGGAGAGTGATCTGCTGCCTGCAACATCCTTCAGCATGACCGGTTTGGCAGTGGGTCAATAATGGTGTGGGGTGGCATTTCTTTGGAGGGCTGCATGCAAGACCCCTTGTGAGACCATATGCTGGTGCGGTTGGCCCTGGGTTCCTCCTAATGCAGGACAATGCTAGACCTCATGTGGCTGGAGTGTGTCAGCAGTTCCTGCAAGATGAAGACATTGAAGCTATGGACTGGCCCGCCCGTTCCCCAGACCTGAATCAGATTGAGCACGTCTGGGACATCATGTCTCGCTCCATCCACCAACGTCACATTGCACCATAGACTGTCCAGGAGTTGGTGGATGCTGTAGTCCAGGTCTGGGAGGAGATCCCTCAGGAGACTATCCGCCGTCTCATCAGGAGCATGCCAAGGTGTTGTAGGGAGGTCATACAGGCACGTGTTTTAAGGACATTACATCAAAGTTGGATCAGCCTGTAGTGTGTTTTCCACTTTAATTTTGTGTGTGACTCCAAATCCAGGCCTCACTTGGTTAATAAATTTGATTTCCATTGATGGTTTTGTGTGATTTTGTTGTCAGCACATTCGACTTTGTACAGAACAAAATATTCAATGAGAATATTTCATTCATTCAGATCTAGGATGTGTTATTTGGGTGTTCCCTTTATTTTTTTGAGCAGTGTATATATACATATGTATATATACATACATATCAGCTCTGTTCTCCTGATGTGTTTACATTCCCAACTCAGACGCAGCTCTCACTCTGCTTCATGACACCATCAGCATCCAGGAAACCACAGACCACCATGCAGCATTCATGATCACAGGAGATTTCAGCAGCTGCAGCTCAGACTGAACACACTGAAGACTTTCAGCAAGACAACATCCCAACAAACAAGGAGACAAACTGGGAGAGATGAGAGCTTTCATACATGATGTCTGCAGAGCTTCCTTCAGACCTGCTTTGGATCTTCAGAGCACATTTCTGATGTTTCTGCCAAGGATCCAGACAGGAGCTCAGAAGAGACAGTCATGTTGATGTGAACATTAAAGAAACACATCATGGAGCTGAAATATGGTCCTGCTTCATCATTTGGACCGGTTCACCTCGGCTGACCCATTCAACAGCAGACTGGGTTTTGGAGCAGTCTTTCTCACTGTGTGGAGGAGTGATGGCCGTACCTATGGGCACCCCTTGTTTGGTTCTGGAACCAAACTGTATGTAACAGGTAAGAAGAAACATTTGTTTTCCATTACTTGGTTTATTATAGAAATTAAAATGTGTTTAAAGTCACTTTCAGGGGCTTCAGGATTTACATGTTAGTTTTTATCATCAGTTCCTCAACACAAATGTTGTTAAAGAAGAAATCAGAAAGATTTTAAAACACTTGAATCTCACAGAACACCTGATCAAACTTTGCATTTTTTAATATTAGTGCTATAAAAATGTAGGTCGTACTACTTAAATAATGTAGGTAATAAGTAATTTATTAATTTTGTAATTATTAATTTATTAATGGATTCATTTATTGATTCCTTGAATCTCTAAAAAATAAAAGTGCAACAAAAAATGAGTTTAAAAACACAATCTGAAAATAATCTCAGTACACCTGCTTAAATATTTGTATGTGCACATCTGGATGTGGATCATGGATGTACTATCATTTTGTGTCTGGTATTATTTCATCAGCAAATGATTTTTTTTTTTTAGATATACAAAAGTATGCACTGTATTTGGAGTCGACATAAAAGCTTATGAAGCGTATAATTATAGTATATTGTTTTGAGACGATGTGACATATTTTCACATCTTTGCCTTTGTGTTTAGTTTTAACGTACGATCACCTTCTAAAGGTAATGGCTCGTGTCATTTTCAAGTAAAAAAGATCAACTTCACTATGCATCTATAATAAGAGGATTTGATGACTTAGGGTTATTGATGAAGATGCCTTTGAGATGTTAGGCAACACAGTACACTCCTTTATTTGGACTGCTGAGGCAGACAATGAGGAAGGTCGAGCAGCAAACATCATAATGTTAGTTTAGAACACTGGGACCACAGGCAGGTTTAACTGGGAGTCAAACATCACAATGGTAATAACTTGTGGCTAGAACAAATTATTATTTAGATTATTTTCTTTTGTCATAATTTGAAATGATTTTTCCACTTTGTGCACATAAATCACAACTAACACACTAAACAAGCGCTAAGGAGTAAATACTTCACCTCATTTGTTGAGTAAAACTGTTTATCCATTAACTTTCATTCTGACTTATCTTGACTAATGGTAAATGGTAACCCAGCGGTTGCAGGACGAAACCACCTGAGACAACGTCGCCCCTGTGAATGAATATTATGTCTTGCAATGTATGGTTGAAGGAGGTGAATATTGAACATAGAGAGGACTAAACTAGACAAAAAGGAAACTACAAACTGAGGAGGAAAATATACTAAATATGATCTGGAGGACAAACTAAAGTACATAGAGAACAGAACACAAGAAATAAGTAAGAAACTAAACCTTGTTATGGATTTTCTTATCAAAGTGGGAGAGAAAGCATCTCATAAAACAAGAGAAAGACCGGACTTTATCTTATAAATGTTTTATTCAAAGGTTTGTCAGCATTTGAAGACTCTGTCACCGAGCAAGTCAGATGAACAGAGCAACGAACACAAAGTACAAATCATATTTATAGCAGAATGAGGGTGTTGTCTCAACTTCAAAGAGTTTAGTTTTATGGTTCCTAGACCCTCCCCGGGTCAGAGGTAACAAGGTTATTTATCAGGGCACCCATCTACCCTCCCTTGAGGCATAAACCTTCTGATAATGGATTTAGAGTCCATCTGTTCTTAAGTACTAAAACACAGAGGTCAGAGGAGACAGGTAAACCAAAGGTCATAGCACTTTAGCACACTAAAAGAATTTCCATTACAACCTAAAGGAATGAACACTGTATAGCAGCACCTTTCTAACAATAATGAACACAGAGGAATGATCTAAACATGGCAATACCTTTCAAGCATAAATAAACAACAAGAAAAATCATCAAAACCCCAAAACCCAAGTATTGTAACAATTAATTTCTCAATAATAAGCAGGGTATCTGGAGAGCCACAAAATACAGAACCTTGGAAAACTTATATAGCGTGCGCACGAAATACAAATTTGTGGCCGCGAAATATATACTGATTCATTATATACTAATTCTCTCCCACAAAGTGCTTATTTGAGACCACAACCTAGGTATAATGTGCGCACGTAATACTAAAACATAATCTTAATATACAGCGCACTTCCTAAACATACAGAGGAACAACACAGCAGGATGGACAGGGAGTTTTATTTTAGGTTGGGGATGAGCTACGAAGAGATTCTGAAAAGCCTGGGATCGCAAGGAATATATGAATACTGAAACATAATATAAAGTAGCAGCCAAAAATAAGATACCTACTGTGTGGGAACGAAGTACTGATTCTAAGTTCGAAGTACGATGCACTCTAAAACAGCATCTTACTTCGTGGGAACAAATCAATATTTTGTGCGCACGACTTAGTATTTTGTGGGCACAAATAAGTATTTCATGCGCATGCTATATATTTTTTTTTTCCCATGTTAGTTCCCGCGTGCTGTACAACTTTTCACAACTTTTATTGGAATTTGACGTGATTGAACGTAAAAAACTGTTATGAAGTGGAAGGAAAATGATGCATGTGCTTCAGGAACTGTTCCAAATTAAAATCTGAAAGTGTGAAATGCATTTGCATTCTGTTGCCTTCACTCTGATAAGCCTAAATAAATGAACAGAACATGCATAAATGCAGCTGTTCTCTTATGGCCTCAGAGCTTTGTTAGAGAACATTGGAGAACAAACAGCATCAGGAAGACCAAGGAACACAGCAGACAGGTTCTGCTTTAACGTTCTGGAGAACATTAAAGCAGAGTTAGGTTCTAAAATGACATCCAAGCGTTGAACATCATCCAGAGTTCTGTTCAATTCATCATTTGAACATGGAGAGAGGATGGACCAACTGCAGACCTACGAAGACGTGGACAGCCAGGGAAAACATTCATCTGTGAAGCAGCCAAGAGGCCCATGGTGACTCTGGAGGAGCTGCAGGGATCCAGAGAGGCAAGAAGGTCTTTTTTGTCTGATCAGACCAAAGTTTATTTTGGTCAATATTTAAAACGCTCTGTGTGGTGGAAAACTAACACTTCATATCACCACAAAAAGGTGAAGCATGGTGGTAGCAGCATTGTGCTGTGGGGATAACAACCCTACACAGCCAGAGCTACAGTGGAGTAGTTTAGATCAAAGTATGTGGAAATGATAGATTGGCCTAATCAAAGTCCAGACCTTAGTCCAATTAAGAATCTTTGGCAATATTTTTATATTGCTCTTCAAAATGCTCTCTGTTCAGTCTGAATGAGACTGAGCTACTTTCCTTAGAGTTAGATGTTAAAAACAAAAACAAAAAAACGGTACAGACAGATCCCTAAAGTCCTGCAGTTCTAATTGGAGTGAAAGGTGTTTCTACAGAGTACTGATGTTCTCCAGTAAGAGTAGCGTTCCTTCAGAATAATAACCTCTGGTGGAGCTGCCATGAGTTAGTGTTTGATGTGAAGGTGGATCCAGTGTCTGCAGGTAACTTTGTGCTGTATTGATGAGTAGTTTAGTGATCAGAGTCCATGTAGTTTCCAGGATCAGACTGAATGCAGTGCAGTGCTGGAAGCTGCTGCTGACTGTCTCAATGTGTGTCTGTGCTGCTTGTTGCTGCTGTCCAACTTCAGATGAGCAGGTAGTGAAGCCCGTGGTGAGCGTGTACCCAGCAGCATCCAGAGCCCACCTGGAGGGGAAGAGCTCCCTGCTGTGTCTGGCCTCAGACATGTTTCCTCCTCTGGTCCAGATCTCCTGGAAAAGACAGAAGAAGGACGGTGATCTGGGGGATCTGCCCCCTGCTGAGGGAGAGCAGCTGGAGCTCAGAGAGTCGGGTCGCACCGGCCTCCATCTTACTGGTGGATCGGGATGCTTTCTACACTCAGAGATACCACTGCTCTGTCAATCATGAGGGGGGCAAAGTGGAGGCCCAAAGATTACAAGGTAATTAATTTGATTAAGTTCAGTTTATTATTCAAATTGGTTAAAAAGTTTCTATTTAAGAAAACCCAGCAAATTTTACTGAGTTATTGACTTGCAGCTTGTAGAGACAGTGGACAGTCACTGGCGTTGACTTTGCAGCAATCCCTCATATTGAGCATGCATGTAGTGACAGTGGAGAGGAAAAACTCCCTTTTAACAGGAAGAAACCTCCAGCAGAACCAGAACCAGGCTCAGTGTGAGCGGCCATCTGCCACGACCGACTGGGGGTTAGAGAGAACAGAGCAGAGACACAAAAAAAGAACCCAGAAGCACTGATCCAGAAGTACTTTCTATTGGAAAGAAAAATGAAACATTAATGGTTGTTGCTCCTTTTGTAGCTTCATCTAGGAGAGAAAGACAGCTAAGCAGATGAACTCTGAGTCAGTTTTCAGGTCTAGAGGATGAAAGAGAGCACATAGAGTTAGTCACAGTAGAAGCCCAGCCAGTAGCTATGTCTAGGAGAGACAGGGTTAAACACTGAGAGACAGGGCCAAGTGGATCATCTGTAGAAGGTGAGCATTAATTTGTTGGCAGCAGAAGCTCAGCCGACGACCCCGTCCACTAAGGTGTAACAGCTAAACACAGAGCCAGGCCAGGTGTAGCTTCTAGAAAGAAAAAAAAATAGAGACAGAACATAAAGTTAAAAGTCGAAATAACTGTAAATAATGCAGAACTGGAGAGTAGTAGGAGAATATAGCAGAGTGAGAGACAATGGCCATTATGTCCTACAGTAGCCTAAGCCTATAGCAGCATAACTACAGAAATCAGTTATTTTTATCTGTTTCAGAGGTTCATCCCTGGATTCTGGTGTCCCCGTTTCGAGTGAAGCTGCTCTGCCTGCTCTACACAGTGCTGATAGTGAAGAGTCTGGTGTACTGCTGTGGACTCTCTCTGCTGATGATGCTCAGAACCAAGGGACCGTCCACCATCTGAACACCTGCTGACTCACTGTTTTCTCTCCAACTTTTCCTCCTTTCATCGTTGTTGTGCTGCAGTTTAGTCGGCTTTAAAACTTTGTGGTTGGTTGCAGAAAAGATGATGACATGTTTCTGTCATGCAGTGTCATTTCTAATATCTGTTTCCTTTCATTGTTTGTCAGAGCTTGTAATTTCTCCCTGCTGAACTGTATTATTTAATGACCTAATTATTAATCATCACTGAAAATGATTTATTCAAGTTTAATTTAATGTGAGATAAACATCAGTTCTGTAGCTCCTTCACATTTATAAAGTAAGATGTTCTTAACAAATTGAACAAACAGCAGAACCTGCTGCTTTTAAAGAATCAGAATAATTTCCAGCAGAGTTTTGACATCAATGACTTCAACAAAAGTCTTGTTTTGAACAGATTTTTCCCAGAAGAGTCGGCTGTTTTGCCCAAAATAAACCACATTTATTTTGCAACTAAATCATGAAATAGAAAAAGATTCTTTGAGAAAACTTTATATTGCTTTCCTCTGTATGTAATCCTATGATTTGGTCTAAATGTTCTTGTTATTTCTGCAGCATGCTTCTTAAACATGTAATGTTTTAGTTTACTTGGATTTAGGAGGAGAACACTGAGAATAAATGATGATGGTTCTCTAATTGCACTCCTGAGCTGATTTATTTTACAATCAATTATCGTTAATGTTGATTTAAATGAAAACAGAGAAAATGTTTCCAGGAAGCAGAAACAAACCACAGAGATGGAGGCAGATGATGAGTTTATAGAGCAGCAGATATGAATCTGTTCTCAGTGGTTATTAGAACAGAACAAACTGCTGACAGCCAATCAAACCTCCTTCCTGCAGCTGTGTGGGTTTGTGCTCTGCAGCCTCCACACCGTTAGCTGTGGCTTTTCACTTTAACAACACAATGACAGTTACAAGCATCGACTGAGCTGAAAGAATCAGTCCAGGAAGCACCTCGGGTCTTCATCTGGGAGAGAAACATCTCAAACCCTGAACTCAGAGCTGGTCCATCACCTCTGATCCAATAAGCAGAGACAGAAGAGTCCAACACGGCTCAGTCCTTGGTTCTTTTATTTACCATGCCAGCCCTGTTGATGCCAAATGAGGAAAATAATTATTTAATCCTCTGCTGATTGTGTAACTTGGTAGTAGTAGATGATAGTAATGGAGAGAGATGAAGTATCTACCAAATTTTCTCCCTAAAAATAATTACAATAAAGTTTTAATCTGAGCAACGTTTCAGATATTGTTTTTACACCTATGTTGTACACAGGGTGCACTGAGCCAAACCTGATCTGTCCAAGTAGATCAACATGAGGCTGGAATGGTTCAAAAGATCATCAGCAACAAGCTCGGGGATCCGCTCACAGCTACATGAAGGAGTTTGTTAATGATCTGAAGCTAAATGGGAACCAAGAATACAACTGAGAACAGAATAGAACTCAAAGAGCATCATCCCCACACTGAAGCATGAGGGTAGAAACATCGTGATAAGGGGCTGTTTTTCTGTTTAGAATAAAGGGCAGCTTCAATGTACCGAGAGGCTGGTGGATAGGGTCATGGACCAGGTTGTTGGACAGGAACCTTCTCTCAGCAGGAACACTGAAGATGAGTTGATGGGTCTTCCAAATGTCGATAACAATAATGAAAAGAATCTTATCAAAGTTGATGAGTGTCCTAGCTGGTCTCCAGATTTAGATTTAAATGATCAGGAGAGTTTCTATAAAGAGACGGATGGAAAAATCTCTTCTTATTAAGAACAAACCTGGAGAGCAGCTTCAGAAAATCTCGTGCTGCTCTCGTGGCCAATAAAGGTTCTCCACCAAGTTTGAAGTAATATTTGAGTAATATTGAGGCACTCAACTAAATGTTTGACTTTATTTAGTGTTTTTTTCAGGATATCTGGTCTTTATCCATTAAAATAAAATTAAAGTAAAATGGTAAATTTTCGTTTCTCTGTAGCAAACCTAAAAAAAAAACAGCCGGGGAGATAATAATTATTCCCCTCCTTGTATCAGATTACAGAAAACATAAAAAATACACAAATTACAATAGTTATGGCATCACTGAACATGCAGCTATAGGTAAATAATGTCATGGGAGAAAACAAGCTGATATGAGAGATGTTGCAGCTGGTTTTCCCCTCATTATCTTTGATTGGAGCACCACAAACCACACTGAGACAGACACACAAACCACCGACACAAACAAGTCATGTTGTTTTGTTCCTCTGAAGACAAAAGCAGGACCAGACGTCCATGTTGCTTCAGCTCCAGTCTCATTATTTCAGTGGCTGATAGTTGAATAAAAAACCTCCTGCAGAGCCGTAAGAGGAGTCTGGACGTCTCAATCAGAGCTGAACTTTGGTTCAGTTCACTTCAAACTGGTTCTGTCTCTGTGGACCTGCTCTCCACTGGTTTCCATCAGACTCACCACACAAAGTATTCAGAGTCACTGCTGGCAGCTTCAGTTCTTCAGCTGCTCTCATGTTTAGTGGAGTCCCTCAGGGTTCAGTTCTTGGTTCTGTTATTGATCATTTCAGCCCAGTGTCCCAGCATTGTTCCAGATCAGACTAAAGTCAGTTCTATTGGACCTGATTGTTGTTATAACAGTGTCACAGTCACACCTTAAACAACCAACAAAAAGCTCTCAGATGGAATCTCGGCAGATGTTTCTAATCAGTAGCTGAACTTCAACCATTTCGTTTTGCTTTCTTTATTCATCTTAACAGGTTACAGAAGATGATAACTAGTTGTTTGTTTATCATGTTTATCAGAATATTGGTCATCAGCCCTGAGCATGAGGAAATATACTGAGCAATGTGTGAGTGAATCATGTTATTGCCTATTTAAAAAAAAGCCACAAGCACAGTTTATGTGCATTTTTTCAGTTGTTTCGAAAAAACATGAATTATTTCAACTTAGCTGAGTTACACTAAAATGAAAATGACTGTTAGAGATAGAAAGGTGATAAATACAGACAAGTGTAAAATAAGACACAAGTGAACCAAGTAAGTTTAACTTGCAAGCGTGAGACAGTCCTTTGCCAGAACAGCGATTTCCTTCTCACAAAGGGTAAATCATTGCACCAGCCTTTTATTTACAACTCATCTTCCAACAAGCAAAAAGCGGGAATTGGTTCAGCCAATTCTTACAGAGATCTCAACCTAAAAGAGTAGTCATTCCCATATATGGTATAAGCTTGTCATGTCCAGAGAGTGATCCACTCCAGACCACATTCCTTAACCTTCCACACTTTTCACACTAAAAAACAATCATAAGAATCATCTTAACTAGAGTAGAACTTCAGACATAAACGTGATTTAAACTGAACAATGATAACTTATATAAATTTTTCCAACAATGACCGTCCTGTTTCTTTTTGAGAAATAACAAAGAAACGCGAGCTCGTAAAAATAATCATGGAAAAATCAAGCTACAAAGAAAATGCATATTACAAATTACACTGCATGACAGAAACATGTCAGAATTTTTTGTGCAAACAACCACAAAGTTTGAAAGCCAAACAAACAGCAGCACAAGTGACGTTTTATCGATGAAAGGAAGAAAAGTTGGAGAGAAAACAGTGAGTCAGCAGGTGTTCAGATGGTGTATGGTCCCTTGGTTCTGAGCATCATCAGCAGAGAGAGTCCACAGCAGTACACCAGACTCTTCACTATCAGCACTGTGTAGAGCAGGCAGAGCAGCTTCACTCGAAACGGGGACACCAGAATCCAGGGATGAACCTCTGAAACAGATAAAAATAACTGATTTCTGTAGTTATGCTGCTATAGGCTTAGGCTACTGTAGGACATAATGGCCATTGTCTCTCACTCTGCTATATTCTCCTACTACTCTCCAGTTCTGCATTATTTACAGTTATTTCGACTTTTAACTTTATGTTCTGTCTCTATTTTTTTTTCTTTCTAGAAGCTACACCTGGCCTGGCTCTGTGTTTAGCTGTTACACCTTAGTGGACGGGGTCGTCGGCTGAGCTTCTGCTGCCAACAAATTAATGCTCACCTTCTACAGATGATCCACTTGGCCCTGTCTCTCAGTGTTTAACCCTGTCTCTCCTAGACATAGCTACTGGCTGGGCTTCTACTGTGACTAACTCTATGTGCTCTCTTTCATCCTCTAGACCTGAAAACTGACTCAGAGTTCATCTGCTTAGCTGTCTTTCTCTCCTAGATGAAGCTACAAAAGGAGCAACAACCATTAATGTTTCATTTTTCTTTCCAATAGAAAGTACTTCTGGATCAGTGCTTCTGGGTTCTTTTTTTGTGTCTCTGCTCTGTTCTCTCAAACCCCCTGTGGGTCGTGGCAGATGGCCGCTCACACTGAGCCTGGTTCTGATTCTGCTGGAGGTTTCTTCCTGTTAAAAGGGAGTTTTTCCTCTCCACTGTCACTACATGCATGCTCAATATGAGGGATTGCTGCAAAGTCAACGCCAGTGACTGTCCACTGGCTCTACAAGCTGCAAGTCAATAACTCAGTAAAATTTGCTGGGTTTTCTTAAATAGAAACTTTTTAACCAATTTGAATAATAAACTGAACTTAATCAAATTAATTACCTTGTAATCTTTGGGCCTCCACTTTGCCCCCCTCATGATTGACAGAGCAGTGGTATCTCTGAGTGTAGAAAGCATCCCGATCCACCAGTAAGATGGAGGCGGTGCGACCCGACTCTCTGAGCTCCAGCTGCTCTCCCTCAGCAGGGGGCAGATCCTCCAGATCACCGTCCTTCTTCTGTCTTTTCCAGGAGATCTGGACCAGAGGAGGAAACATGTCTGAGGCCAGACACAGCAGGGAGCTCTTCCCCTCCAGGTGGGCTCTGGATGCTGCTGGGTACACGCTCACCACGGGCTTCACTACCTGCTCATCTGAAGTTGGACAGCAGCAACAAGCAGCACAGACACACATTGAGACAGTCAGCAGCAGCTTCCAGCACTGCACTGCATTCAGTCTGATCCTGGAAACTACATGGACTCTGATCACTAAACTACTCATCAATACAGCACAAAGTTACCTGCAGACACTGGATCCACCTTCACATCAACCACTAACTCATGGCAGCTCCACCAGAGGTTATTATTCTGAAGGAACGCTACTCTTACTGGAGAACATTTCTGGTTCCTCTCCCCACCTCCAGTTACTTCACTGAATGAAGAAAACATGTTTGACCCAGAAATGCAGCAGAACCAGACAAACACCTACAGCTGATGTTAAAGTGAGACTTCTTCTACACAATCTTCATGGTTCTGATGTTGGTTTCTCTCTGCTGGGCCTGCTGGGCCAGATGGAGGTCAGGTGAACATACAGTAAACAGTAGATATCGTCACTGGAGGACCTTAGACCTGTTCTTGGGGTTAACTGTGGTCCAGTAGGAAGACCAGTCAACTGGAAACCTGAGAGTTATTGGTTTGATTCCAGCTTCCTCATGTCGATGTGCCCCTGAGCAAGGCACTTAACCCCAGGTTGCTACCGATGTGCGTGTCGCTGAATGAATGTGTGAGTTAGTGAGTGTGACTGGGTGAACGTGGTTCTGGTGTAAAGAGCTTTGAGTGGTCGGTATGAGTAGAACAGCTCTATATAAATTCAGTCCATTTACCATTCTAACATATATATACAGTCATATTTAACACATTAGAATCTGGTTCTGATCAGGCCCGTTTGTCAGATTAGAACCTTTAGAAAATAACAACCTTTCAGCAGGTATTAAACATACTTCTCATTAATCCCACATTTCTGTATTAAATGTTTTTATTGGTCTGATGTAATATTCTGATCTTAAATGCTGTGTTTTCATTGGCTGGAAGCAGAAAATCATCATAATTAACAGAAATAAAGTCTTAAAACATCCGTCTGTGTGAGAACCTGGTGCAGCTGCTCTACCCACTGATCCACCCTGCAGCCACACTGAACACGGGTCAGAACCAGGACGCTAAAACCATTTGATTCATGGCAGGAAAATGTTTCTGTTGCTCGACTCTGAACTGAAAACTCAGAAACTTTGGAAGTTTGAACTCATTGAAACATTTTTACATCGTTGCTGATCGGATCACATTTAGGGTTTTATTACCAGGGAAACTTTCCAACCTTTAAAAGTTAAATCTTTGATACATTCAGAGACATTTTTCATCTTTTTCTGTCTAAATTATATTTATGTTTGATGCATTTTCAGCAGATTAAACAGGATTATTAAAATGATCAAATAATAAGTAGTTTGAAATCCTGAAGCAGCAGAAAGTGACTTTAAACACATTTTAACTTCTATAATAAAACAATAAATGTTGCTTCTTACCTGAAACATACAGTCTGGTTCCAGAACCAAAGATCCATTCATACCACAGAGAGAAAGACTGCTACAAAAACCTGTCTGCTGTTTTCTGGTCTTATTATATTCAGTTTTTCACTGTCAGCTACATGAAACACTGAGTTTTAGCAGTTAGTAAATGTATAAAGAATATTTGACAGTAATTAGACGTTTATCAACAATATCAGCAGATATTACAGGGTTAGAGTTACTGAGAGTTTCACATATTATTCTCTAATATTTGTAAAAATACTAAATTTATTTCATAAAGTGTTTCAGAGACTTTTTAACATGTTTTTATAAATGATTGATATTTTCATGATGAATTCTCTACTGATGATAAAAACTAACATGTAAATCCTGAAGCAGCAGAAAGTGACTTTAAACACATTTTAACTTCTACAATCAAACAATAATTGTTGCTTCTTACCTGTTACATACAGTTTGGTTCCAGAACCAAAGATATGGTACCAGAACCCTCCACACAGTGAGAAAGACTGCTCCAAAACCCAGTCTGCTGTTGAATGGGTCAGCTGAGGTGAACCGGTCCAAATGATGAAGCAGGACCATATTTCAGCTCCATGATGTGTTTCTCTAATGTTCACATCAACATGACTGTCTCTTCTTCTCTTCTCTTTTAGCCACACTAGCAGCATGGTTCTGATGTTGATGTCAGTCAGTGGGTCGGTCCACTACTTTAGTCCACATGGACTGGATCTGGGAGTTAGTTCAGATCTTCATGTTGTCCTCAGGATCAACTGGAATAAAGTTTGCTGCTTCTTCATGATTGGATGCAGATTTAAAAAGTGTCTGAATGAGAACAAAACAGTCCTGTAATATGAGCTGATGTTCAGGAGATCATACATGAACTGTCTTGGAGACGTTGCTCTGAGCTCCTGTCTGGATCCTTGGCAGAAACATCAGAAATGTGCTCTGAAGATCCAAAGCAGGTCTGAAGGAAGCTCTGCAGACATCATGTATGAAAGCTCTCATCTCTCCCAGTGTGTCTCCTTGTTTGTTGGGATGTTGTCTTGCTGAAAGTCTTCAGTGTGTTCAGTCTGAGCTGCAGCTGCTGAAATCTCCTGTGATCATGAATGCTGCATGGTGGTCTGTGGTTTCCTGGATGCTGATGGTGTCATGAAGCAGAGTGAGAGCTGCGTCTGAGTTGGGAATGTAAACACATCAGGAGAACAGAGCTGGACTCACAGGAAGGAGAAGGAGCAACACTTGGTCATCAATATTGTCCAGTCTGGAGACTGATGTTTGGAGTAGATGGAGAGTGTCTGCAGCTGGAGGACAAGGTGGACATGTTGGAGGACGGAGGTGGAGATGTTGGAGGTCAGAGGTGGAGATGTTGGAGGTCAGAGGTGGAGATGTTGGAGGACAGAGGGGAAATGTTGGAGGTCAGAGGTGGAGATGTTGGAGGTCAGAGGTGGAGATGTTGGAGGATGGAGTCAGCAGACTCTTACTTCATCCAACCTGTTTTCTTGTGATCTCATGTTTCCAAGCAGGAAGCTGAGCTGGTGGAGATGTTGGTGTTCAGGTCTTCTCACCTCCATTATAAACAGCTTCACTCTCAATAAAGTTTAACATGTCCATCATTTCTCTGTCCACAGCCTTGTCCCCAGTGTTGGTTTTCTAAAGATAATAATCTAGTATTCAAGAACAAATGAAAGGTGTTAACTCGCTGTGGTCGAGACATTTTCTGGTGATCTAGCATAAAATCATTCCTTATGATCAGATATTTGCTTGAGGAAAGTTCTTCATCTTATGCTCATAAAGTGACATTTGCTTAAAAATCCTTAGTTTTTCTCTTCTATCCAGTTTAATCCATCAGCATATCTGTGTTTAGACAGATTCTGTCCTTGATGCGGTAACATGATCTGAACATATGGGCTCTCTGTTGTGTCTGATGACGTCACGATGGGGAAAACTGTGTGTCCTCTTAATGCTGAGTCATTGTGGAACAGATGGAGAACGGGAGAATGAAGTAGAGAGACGCAATGATCACTGATCAGCTCCACACAGAATTAACAAGTTGTTCCCAGCAGGATTAATCAAACTAAAAATGTAATTCCCTTTGTTTTTATCCTGTCATCCTGCATCAGTATGATTCAGTAGACCTTAAGGCCTTCATCTGATTCCTTATAGTTAAGATATAAAATTAGAAAATTCTAATTATGGACAAAAATCTTGAGATTATCTTAGTTTAAATTCATGTTTGTTGTTTGTTTGTCTGGCTTCTTTACTGAACTACTGTAATTTCTAATAGTTTATTTTAATTAATTAGACTGATAGATTTTTGATGACCTTTAATCATTGACATATTCAGTCCTAAAGCCACCCTTGGTCGTACTCCTTCATGCCTAACATCCTACGTTCTTCTAAAGAGTGCAGGAGCTTCCATATTTGCTCCCAAACTCTGCTCCTATAGAAGGTACCAGGGGCTCACACTGAAGTGGGAGAAACACAGAAATATTCTGCTTGGGAAAACTTCCTCTTCCTCAGTGCCAGACCTCCCAGTTTTATCTAGCTCTAAAACCGCATCACCTTTCCCAACACTCAACACTGGTGGCTTTTGCTAAGATGAAGAAGAGGCTGTTTGGGATGTTTGACCCTGTTTTTTCCACCTCAGTAATTTTCTTTTTTGCACAAGACTGACCCCATGTTACCAACCATGAAGATGCTGATGCTTTTATGGAGCTTCTGTTCCTCACCTCCTAGCAGGGTCACAGTCATGCTCATATTAACTGAGCAGCAGCATCTCCTCACCCATCCTTAGCCTGCATAGATGTAGAAAACCTGAAGGTCAACAGTAATGTTATTAAAACACTCCTTCCTTGATGCACTTTTCTAAATATTAATCCAGGTTTTCTTGTTTATTACACCAGTAAAGGTCAGATCTGAGTTAACTGGTCTAGAATCAAAGCTGAAAGAACTTATCTCATCTCTATTCACCTCTTTTCAATGAACCATGTGTTTTTGACCTTAGAATAAGATTTTGACACTTGTGTTCAGAGTGATGAGCAGTGTTGGTTATCTGCCTCAATGTAGACCAAAAAAGTTCAGTTTTGGTCTCTTGTGACCAGAGCAACTTCTTCTACAAGGTTTCAACAGTATCTCCCTTCTTGCAATTCTTCCACTAAAGTTACATTTGTGGAGTCCTGCTGGTTGTTCTGATTGTCACTGAGAAACATGCAGTGGAAATCGATGGAAACACATAAAAACACATTATTTAGTCGTTTTTACAATGTGGGGTTATTTTGTTTAATCTTATTTTATTTAGGATATTTTCTGTTTTCTGTAATTCTTTAAGCAAGAATAAAAAAGCAAGTCATAATGAAACCATCCCAGAGCTCAGTGTGTCTCTGAGGTAAAAAAGACATTTAACATAAAATCAAGAAATATTATAAATAATTAAATAAAAATAATTATCTGTGTGAGATGGAGGAAAAATCGGTGGACCTGGGTTGTGTTTTACAGAGGTGGACATGTTGGAGGACAGAGATGGACATGTTGGAGGACAGAGGTGGACATGTTGGAGGACAGAGATGGACATGATTGGAGGACAGAGGTGGACATGTTGGAGGACAGAGGTGGACATGTTGAAGGACAGAGGTGGACATGTTGGAGGACAGAGGTGGACATGTTGGAGGACAGAGGTGGACATGTTGGAGGACAGAAGTGGACATGTTGGAGGTCAGAGGTGGACATGTTGGAGGTCAGAGGTGGACATGTTGGAGGACAGAGATGGACATGTTAGAGGTCAGAGGTGGACATGTTGGAGGTCAGAGGTGGACATGTTAGAGGTCAGAGGTGGACATGTTGGAGGACGAGAATGGGACATGTTAGAGTCAGAGGTGGACATTTTGGAGGTCAGAGGTGGACATGTTGGAGGTCTAGGTGGTACAATCGGTGGACATTTTTGGAGGTCAGAGGTGGACATGTTTGGAGGTCAGATGGTGGACATGTTTGAGGTCAGAGGTGGACATGTTGGAGGTCAGAGGTGGACATGTTGGAGGTCAGAGGTGGACATGTTGGAGGACAGAGGTGGACATGTTGGAGGTCAGAGGTGGACATGTTGGAGGTCAGAGGTGGACATGTTGGAGGACAGAGGTGGACATGTTGGAGGACAGAGGTGGACATGTTGGAGGACAGATGTAGAGCGTCAGCAGTCGGACTCTTTCTTCATCCAACCTGTTTTCTTGTGATCTCATGTTTCCAGGCAGGAAGTTGAGCGGGTTTGGAGATGATGGTGTTCAGACCTCATCACCTCCATCATATCTAAATCTTCATCTTCCCTCCTCTTCAGGGTGGAGAACATCCTAATCAGATAAAATATGAGGGAAATAAAATATTTAAACCCTGATTAAAGTGGAACCTGATAATGTTCCACCAGAGAACAGAAAGAGAAGATCAAATTTGGAACATCTGAAACGCTTCAAACTGGAAACATTTTATTGAATTTTAAATTTTGCAGTCAGACACCATGGATACACCGACCACTAAAACTCAAACTCAAACTCCCAGAATGCACTGAAACAACATACAACTGAATTTGTATAAAAAATTTTTCTTGTCTTCATAGCTTTCTTGTTATGGATGTGTTTGATGCTTGAATTATAGCTAAAAAACTTCTTGGAAGAATTAATCAATGTTTGGTTTGGAATTGGTCCATTTGGCTTCGTGGATGTGATATTTCCAGAGGAGCAGCAGCAGTTGTACAAAGTGGGTAGAGTTCTTTGTCCATGTCTTTATTATTAAGTGGATTAAATAAGTCCCCTTCATCAAGTGTGATCCTCTGCCCATTTTTAGTTGTATATGGTGTTGCAAATCAGTCCAGAATTTTTTACTGTAGGTATTTTTAAAAAAAATAAATTGTGGAATCGTCTCTACATGGAATTTACAGAAAGAAAAAAGGTAGTCGATTTAAGTTTAAAATGTTCAAAATATTTTTTCTGCAGGGAAAAATTATTATAAAAATTTTTTGGGAAGGGAAAATCCCCTTTACCTTGTAATTCAGGCAATACCTTTCTCCAATCAACCAAACTAGGTTCCTGTCTATTTCACCATATAAGACCAATAAGAACCCTCCAGATGGAAGAGCTGCTTCTTGTAAAAGTGATCTTATAAATCTGTTGGAGATTTTATTTTTGCAAATATCAGCACCATCAATCACTAACACGTTTCTAGGCAGAGCTCCAGTTTTATCAATTGAATGTCAGTAGAGTTGTAGCATATAGTAGAGAGGAACTTCTCAACATCAGAGAGTCCTTCTTTGGGTTTTTTTTTTACACCATCCTTCATCGATCCGAGGTTCACTGAGCTTCTGGCAAGCGGAGCAGCGGCGCTTTTCTACGGGATACTGCGGAGGGGTCGGGGGGGGAAAGCGAAACGGCGTCCTGGTAAAGCTCTGGGAAAAAAAGGGACTTCGTACAACACTGCCTTCAATACATCTGGCAAATGTCCGGCCCTCTTAAGCAACCAAAAAGGGACGAGCTACTTCTTCTCACCGGTTTTTAAAAACTCGGACCTCCGCAGATCAGCGGTTTTCTGCTTCCCCCGAGACATGGCTGAGTGACAACATTCCCGGGACCGCGCACTGCTGATACCGGACTTCCAGCTGTTCAGAGGCGGATCGCAGCGCGGAGCTATCAGGGAAAAAAGCGGGGGGAGGCGGAATCTGCTTTTATAAAACCGAAGCTTGGTGCAGAGACATAAAAGTGCGGGGGGAAAAATGTAGTCCGGGATCTGGAGTCATTTTCCATAATCTGTAAACCCTTTTTCTCCCCCGAGAGAGTTTTCCCTCGTTCATAAAAATCGGCTCATATTTTCCTTCGCATGGCTGCACTTCTGCCGCAAAAAAAAACATCTTGCTGAGCTGATTACAGACGTGGAGAAAAAAAAACCCTGACTCTTTCATCATAATACTGGGAGATTTTAACAGCGCAGATCTCTCTAATGAGCTCCCAAATACAGAAAGCATTTTTAAGTGTCCCACCCAGAGACAAAAAAAAAACCGGACCACTGTTACACAGCTTTAAGGACTCATACCATGCTGTTTACCAGGGCCTGCTCTGGGTTTCTCGGATCATTGTCTATCCACCTCATCCCAAATTACAGACAGAAAACTAAGAGCTTCCCAAAACCGTGGTTCACACTGTTAAAAAAAGTGGACTGGGGAATCAAAAGCAGATGCTACAGGCCGGTTTTGAATGCACAGGACTGGGCTGTTTTGAAAACCTCAGCCACTGATTTAAACGAAAACTAACTGATTTTGGTGACATCATACATCAGTTTTTGTGAGAACATGGGGGTGTGTTGCAGACCAAGACCCCTTCTGCACCTTTTGGGAACAACAAGCCATGGTTCACCCCCACATCTCAGGAATCTGCGCAGGGACAAGGAAGAAGCTCACAGCAGTGGAAAATTGGGCACGGTACAGCCGGCCAGGAACAGACTTACAAAGGAGATCAAAGCAGCCAAAAAGAGAAGCTACAGTGAGAAGCTGAAAAACAGCCTTTTTCTACTGGTGACACTTCGGGGCTGTATGGGGACTGGTCTGAGAAAACTGACTGCCACCCGAAGCCCACCACCCTTTTCCTGAACAAAGTCCCCCGCCTGGCAACCGGTCTGAATGGCTTCTACTGCAGACATGACAAAAAAGCCATTCACACCCCAAACCAACTCCCCTACATCCATTCAGGAAAAATTTTGACCAGTAAAGCAACCAACCCCCTACCTTCAGATCCTCTGCCTGCACTAAAGATCTCTGAGGAAGATGTAAACAGGCTCTTTCAGCGCATGAAAACAAAGAAAGCTGGAGGACTGATAACGTCTCCCCATCATGCCTGAAAGCCTGTGCACATCAACTCGCTCCAATCTTCACCCGGATCTTCAACAAGTCACTGGAGAAGTGTGAGGTCCCCTCCTGCTTCAAACGATCCACCATCATCCCTGCCCAAAAAACCACCATCCTAGGATTAAATAAACTACAGGCCTGTAGCCCTGACGTCTGTGGTCATGGAAATCCTTTGAGCGGCTGGTGTTGAAGCACCTGAAAGAAAACATCACAGGCCCTCTACTGGACGCCCTGCAGTTTGCTTACCGAGCAAACAGGTCAGCAGATGATGCTGTTAACTTAGGTCTACACTTCATCCTGCAAACACCTCGACCGTCCAGGACCTACGCCAGGATCCTGTTTGTAGACTTCAGCTCGGCCTTCAACACCATCATACCAGACATCCTCCACCAGAAGCTCACCCAGCTCAACGTCCCAGCCTCCAACCTGTCAGTGGGATCAACAGCTTCCTGACGGACCGACAGCAGCAGGTGAGACTGGGGAGCATCTTCTCCCGAACCAGATCAATAAGTACTGGTCCCCCCCAGGGGTTTCTATCCCACTCCTCTTCTCCCTGTACACAAATGACTGCACCTCAGCAGACTCGTCCGTGAAACTCCTTAAGTTTGCAGACGACACCACTGTCATTGGACTGATCCAGGACGGTGATGAGTCTGCATACAGACAGGAGGTGGATCGGCTGGTTACACTGGTGTAGTCAGAACTGCCTGGAACTAAACCCACTCAAGACTGTGGAGATGATGGTGGACTTTCGGAAACACCACCTCCATACCCCCCCCTCACATCCTCAACAACACCGTGTCGGCTGTGGACCACTTCAGGTTCTTAGGAACCACCATCTCTGAGGACCTGAGATGGTCTTCACACATAGACACTGTTCAAAAGAAGGCCCAGCAGAGACTGTACTTCCTGAGGCAACTCAAGAAGTACAACCTTCCACAGGAGCTGCTGGTCATCTTCTACACTGCCATCATTCAGTCTGTCCTGTCTTCATCCATCTCAGTGGGGGTTTTGGTCATCCACAAAACAGGACAGGTCCAGACTGCAACAATAATCAGGACTAGAGAGAATCATCAGGGCTGACCTTCCCTCCATCCAGGACTTATACAGGTCAAGGGTCAGGAAAAGAGCTGCTAAAATCTCTGCAGACCCCACACACCCTCCCACATAAACTGTTAGAGTTCTGCCTTCAGGCGACGCTACAGAGCGCTGTTCACAAAAACCAGCCGCCACAGAGACATTCTTCCCCCAGGCTGTTTCTCTGTTGAACATTCAATAGAGTACAAAACAACTGCATACAGATGTTGCAAATGCACCTTTTTATTTATTTATATATGTGTATATTTGTACATTGTAAATATGTATATTCTGTAATGCAAAAACAAAAACCAAAGAGCAAAGTGTACCGGAGTCAAATTCCTTGTTTGTATGCACAAACTTGGCAATAAAGCTGATTCTGATTCTGATTCTGATCCTGGTATAGGAAACTATTTCATATTCTGTTGGTGAAACAGGTGAATTAAACTTACATAAAAAGTCCCGATAAGAAAGGAGATTCCCTTCATCATCAAGCAGCTGTTTGACCAATGTACCATCATGTTCTACCCAGTTCTTATAAAAAAGTAAGTATATATGTATTTCCATTATTCCAGATACAATAACCTGTAGGAGAGAAATTAAGTTTGTAAATGAGTTTCCAGGCTAGAAGGGCTTGTTTATGAAAGTCAGATCATTTCACTGGGAGTTTCTCAATTTTATAATCACACTTAAGTAAAAATTTAATTCCACCCAAAAGATTAAAAACATAATTGGGGAAAGTGTTCCAGATTGTTTCATTAGTAATGATCAGATTGTTTAACCATTTTATTTTAAACAAATTGTTTAAGGTTTCAAAAGTTAAAACTTCTAGTCCACCACATTTCTTAGGGTTACATGAAATATCCTTCCTCAGGTAATGGCTTCTATTTTTCCATATGAAATAAAAAATTATTTGATCCAACTTCATGATTTTTTTAGGCATATCCAGAGATAAGGACACATAAACAGATCTGGAAATACCTTCTGCTTTAGATAGTAACACTCTACCATTTAGGGAGAGATCTCTCATCATCCACATGTTAAATTTTGTAGCTATTTGTTCAGTTATTTGGTTAAAATTGGTGGCACTACGTGATATTGGATCTTTTTCAATTGTTACTCCCAAATAAGTAAATAATGTTTTAACGGGTATATGATTTATTTCCAGGGGGTAATGATTTTTGAGAGGAAAAAGTACTGATTTGTTAAGATTTATTTTCAATCCTGAGACTGATGAAAATTCCTGGATACAAGCTACTGCTTTATCTACTTCATGTTCACTAGAAAGGAAAATTTCTGTGTCATCAGCCAGTTGAGACCATTTCAATTCTCTGCCTAAGGCTCTGATTCCCTGAAACTGACCATTTTTTATATGTCTTGCCATGATCTGTGTGACAAGAAGGAATAAAAATAGACTTTGAGGGCAACCTTGTCTGAGAAATACCAGAGGCCAGTTTAACTGAGCTATTGCTACCTTATAAAGAGCAGCAACAGCACTCATAAAATATTTTCCAAATCCAAAGTGTTGTATGGTTTTAAACATAAATGTATGGCTTATTGTGTCAAATGCTTTGTAGAAATCAACAAAGAGTATAAAACTATTGTCGTATATATGTTCATTATAATCTATCATATCTAATATCAGACGGATGTTGTTGCAGATATTTCTACCTGATATAAAACCAGATTGTTCCTCATCAATAATATTATTTAGCCCTGTCTTCAGTCTTTTAGCAAAAATAAGTGCAAATATTTTGACATTATTATTTAAAAGACTAATGGGTCTCCAATTGTCTATATTAAGTTTATCCTTTTTTGGCTTTGGAATCAATTTAATTAAGCCTTGATGAAGAGTAGGGGGGAATTCTTCTTCGGCTGTTGCTTCCTCAAACATGGCTTTCATGAATGGGGGAAGTGACTCAATAAAATATTTATATTATTCACTTGTTAATCCATCATTTCCAGGGGATTTATTATTTTTAAGGCCACAAATTGTTCTTTAATTTCTTTAACATTAATTTCTTCATCGCAAAGTGACTTAAAGAAATGATCAATAGCATTTATATTCTCATTTTGGTCTCTAAAGAATATATCCATGTTTTCTTCATTCTCTAAATCAGCTGTGTAAAGTTCCTGGTAGAAAGTTGTGATATATTTGACACACTTCTTTCATCCTCAATAAGAATGTCATTAATTTTAAGTTTTCCTACTAATGAGAGCTCAAAGTTTCTTTTCTAGGTTGAAGAAATATTTTGAACATTTTTCCACTTTCTCAAGCCATTTCCTTCTAGATCTGATAAAGGCGCCCCTGGCTTCTAATTGAATCCTTGAATATTCTTTATATTGTGTCCTTCGATAATTCCGTTATTCTTGAGATTATTAGCATTTCTTTTTCTTTATTCTTATGTATTACAATTTTCCCTATTTTAATGGCTGGTTTGGAGATAATTAGCTTGGGTCCAGTATTTATTAATGAGTTCTAGGGTTGCTTTTTTGAATTCTTGGTTTTGTAGCAAAGTTTGGTTAAATTTCCAATAATCTGTATTATTAATATGCTGGGTTAATTTGTTGTCTGTTTTCATAGCAATGGCCTTGTGATCTGTAAGAATAGCTGGTTCTATCTCTGAGCTAATCACTTTATTTACAATGTATGTAGAAATCAGCCACAAGTCAATACGAGACTGTAGAAATCTGTCCTTATTACTCCAGGTGTAAAGATTGGCTTCCGAATGTTTACTCGTACTCGTACTCGTACTCGTCGTCTTCCGCTTATCCGGAACCGGGTCGCGGGGGCAGCAGACTCAGCAGAGACACCCAGAGGTCCCTCTCCCCAGACACCTCCTCCAGCTCCTCCGGGGGAGCCCAAGGCGTTCCCAGGCCAGCCGAGAGACATAGTCCCTCCAGCGTGTCCTGGGGCCGTCCCCTGGGCCTCCTCCCGGTGGGACGTGCCTGGAACACCTCCCGAGGAAGGCGTCCAGGAGGCATCCGGTATAGATGCCTGAGCCACCTCAACTGGCTCCTCTCAATGTGGAGGAGCAGCGGCTCTACTCCGAGCCCCTCCCGAATGGCCGAGCTCCTCACCCTATCTCTAAGGGAGTGCCCCGCCACCCTACGGAGGAAGCTCATTTCAGCCGCTTGTATCCGGGATCTCGTTCTTTCGGTCATGACCCAAAGTTCATGGCCATAGGTGAGGGTAGGAACGTAGACCGACCGATAAATCGAGAGCTTCGCTTTTCGGCTCAGCTCTCTCTTCACCACAACGGACCGGCACAGCGCCCCCATTACTGCGGCAGCCGCACTGATCCGTCTGTCGATCTCCCGCTCCATTCTTCCCTCACTCGTGAACAAGACCCCGAGATACTTGAACTCCTCCACTTGAGGCAGGAACTCCCCTCCAACCTGAAGAGGACAAGCCACCCTTTTCCGGTCGAGTACCATGGCCTCTGACTTGGAGGAGCTGATCTTTATCCCAGCCGCTTCACACTCGGCTGCGATCCGCCCCAGCGCATGCTGTAGGTCTTGGCTAGAGGGGGCCAGCAGGACCACGTCATCTGCAAAAAGAAGAGACGAAATCCACTGGTCCCCAAACCAGACCCCCTCCGGCCCTTGGCTGCGTCTAGAAATCCTGTCCATAAAAGTTATGAACAGGACCGGTGACAAAGGGCAGCCCTGCCGGAGTCCAGCATGCACCGGGAACAGGTCCGACTTAGTGCCGCCAATGCGGCCAATGCGTGATGGCAGGATTGAGGAGATCCTCGAAGTACTCCTTCCACCGCCCGATAATGTCCCCAGTCGAGGACAGCAGCCTCCCACCCCCACTATAAACAGTGTTGGTGAAGCACTGCTTCCCCATCCTGAGGCGCCGGACGGTTTGCCAGAATCGCTTCGAGGCCGACCGGTAGTCCTTCTCCATATCCTCACCAAACTCCTCCCAGGCCCGGGTTTTTGCCTCTGCCACAGCCCGGGCCGCAGCACGCTTGGCCTCACGGTACCCGTCAGCCGCCTCAGGAGTCCCACAAGCCAACCACAGCCGATAGGACTCCTTCTTCAGCTTGACAGCATCCCTTACTGCCGGTGTCCACCACCGGGTTCTGGGATTGCCGCCGCGACAGGCACCGCAGACCTTACGGCCGCAGCTACGGGCAGCAGAATCGACAATAGATGCGGAGAACATGGTCCACTCGGACTTTATGTCTCCAACATCCCCCGGAATCTGGTCAAAGCTCTCCCGGAGGTGGGAGTTGAATACATCCCATTCCCAGCAGACCCTCACTATGCGCTTGGGCCTGCCAAGTCTGTCCGGCTTTCTCCTCCTCCAGCGGTTCCGAATGTTTATTTCTCCATATATCAGTTAGGCCCATTTTATTACAGATGGGTTCTAAATTGGATGTTGTTCTGGTCCTCGGTGGCCACCTGTCCAAATTCTCGTTCATTACTGTATTAAAATCTCCTCCCCATATTGTTTTAGCTGAAGGAAATAAGGATAATAAAGATTTGGTCCTGTTTTCTATTGTTGAAAATAAATCGACATTTTGTTTTTGGTTGTTGAAGCCATAAATGTTTAGTATAAATTGCGTCTGATCAATATCAACCACTAAAATAATCCATCTAGCATTGGTGTCTATAAATTGCTGTATAATGCTTCCTCTGAATTTTCCTTGTAGAACAGCAACTCCTGCTGACCCGTTGTTGCAAAAAGAAAACCACATTTGTTTTCCCCAATGATTTTTCCAGAATATTACATCTGTTTCTGTGGTGTGTGTTTCTTGGATAAAATTAAAATCCACCCCTTATTCTGAGAAAAAAGAAAACAAAGCTTTCTGATTTACATTATTTCTAATATCCCTGACATTAATAGACAGAATACAAAATAGACAGTAGCTCATGCAGAGCTCCACCTTAAATAGCTTAAACTTAGCAAACGTTGGCTGTACTGAACTGTACTGTATGAAAGTGCTGCATTGAACAAGTATTCAACATCGTAATGTTATTTTAAGCATAATGTAACTGATTAAATTAATAGAACTGTAGTGTTAACACTATAAGGGTTTATTCTCTTATTTCTTTCCCGTTAACATATTACCAACATAATAAGCCTTTTCTCCTCTTTTCCGAGCTTCTTCTATTGCTGGCCACAGCTTGCTGCGTGCTTCTCTGTCCGCTGCCGTCAGATCTTCCTTGAAGCGTATCTGGTTGTTCTTCAGGTAGACACATTTTTGGTTCCCTTCCATAAGGCATCTCGTGTGCTTCTGGATGTAAATCTGATGATCACTGACTTGGGTGTGTTTGGGCTTCCATCCTGACGCTTTCCAATTCAGTGAATCACATCTATCGCAGACACGACCGCCTCCTTCTCAGCCAGCGCTTTTCGGCAGATTTCTTCAACTCGAGTTTTAATGTGGTCCTCACCTTTTTCAGGGACGCCGCAATGCCTGAGATTTAGCCTCCTGTTGTAGCGTTCTGCCTCATCCATTTTCTTTTCGAGCTCCACAACCTTTTTTCTTAGGGTTGAGCACTGATCCTTCAGGGCAGTGTTTTGGTGCTTCAAGGCCACTACTTCTTTATGGCAGAACTCCAAAGACTTCTTCAGACCTTCAATTTGAATCGTATTGAATTGTACGGCTTCATCAGGTCGATCAGCTCTCTCGTTTATCTTATTGGTAACAGCCGAGACGATAGCTTCTTGTAGTTCTGTGAGAGTTGGTTCTTCTTCTTCATTTTGCTTACCTTTTTTTTTTTTCACCTTTTGCCTTTTTAGCTTGGTGCTTCAACGGTGTGCTCGGGGAAGATTAGTGATGTCAAAATGAGGCTTTTTGAAGCATAGGATCATTTTGAACCATTGTGTCATATATCGGTTCACTACCCGAAGCTTCATTCAATTCCCTTGGGTGAACATCTACTGGCAGTAGTGATTGTTGCACCAAATGAAGACCTGCGAATGTGATGCCCCTCCTGTGTAAATAATAGCACTTATGTATCTATATATGCGTGTTGTACATGTGTGTTTTTAGTAACTCATTAAAGATTCTGAGTAATTAACCCATGAAAAAATAATAATTTAAAAACAATGTGAACTGTAGGAGATTACAGATGAAAAATAGCCATTAGGCTAATTCTGGCTTCTTTAACTTGATTTGTCATTTGTTTTATGAAATTCCACTGTCCCATCTTAAATAAATAACTACAAATAAATAAATGAAGTGACAATTTTTGATTTGTCATTCATATTTTCTTTGGGAGTGTGCTTGGTGTACTGAGTGTTTCTGGACATTGTGCTTGGTGTAATAAAGAGGGTGCTTGTGTTACTTCAGGTGTTTTTATTCAAGAAAAGTAATTTCTGCACAGTAGAAGGACTCAAACTGTTTCTTTATTTTGAGACAATTTCTCCAGCTTTGGAAAACATTCTTTCACAGGGAACAGAGGAGGCTGGTGTGACAAGGAACTGTTTGGCTGGGAGGTCTAGGTTTGGATACAGAGAAAGGCTGGGAGTCCTTCACTATGAAGTCCACAAGAGCTTCATCAAGCTCCTGCTTCCTGGATCCTAAATAAAATAAATAAAGAAAAGTAACTTCAATTTAACTTACAAACATTTAACTGTCATTCTTCCTAATTCTGCATGTATATCTATGTTATGCTGACCTTGATTGGTGGCAGGAGGCTGAGTGTTCTCGTGTTTGGCTCTATAATGCCTCAGCTTAGATGAGTTATTATTATTATACGTCAGCAGCTGCGGGCAAAGCAAACACTGCACCTGTAAAACCAAGATAACAACCCGTTACAGCATCTCTTGCATAACATGATCCCCTGACCTTAACACTACTGCATAGTATAGGCTATAGGCTTTCTAATAAACACTTTGAATGTACATTACCTTATTAGGTGGCACCAAATCGAAATATTCCCACACTTGGGAAGGCTTCCTAGATGGTTGCTCCATGAAAAAATAATCCACCAAAACTCCCAATATCCAAAAACGAGAGCTGTTTTTAACGTATAATCCTGCTTCACCATAACTACCCTGTCGAGTTTGAAGCGTGCTTTGAAGCCTCGGCGTTAGGGGTAACATCACTAGGGAAGATTTACATTCATCTCCTTCTTTAGAGGGACATGCATATGAGTGAATCTCTTCAATAGACCTTTTGTCTTTGATTGCGTCGATTTCCATTTTTCCTTCTGCTAGATGGAGTCTTCCCTCCTATGTTTGTAGACGGCGTTGTTAGCGATGTAGTTAGAGGCTAATTAGTTATCTAGTTTCTTCTTGACTGTAGCTTGGACTCTAAAATTTTCTCAAAAGTTTTGGATTTATCTAAAAGAGTCTTAAGAGTGTTTCGGTTGGTACATCAGTTGTCATCAAAAACTTCGGTGGTAACATTATCTTCTTTCAAAAGTATTTATGCAGCGAAATTGGTTTCGGTATTAAAGTTCGACTGCTTTGACCCTCATCTTGCGCGGACCTCCCTCTGTCACATCAACGTTCATAACCCTCCCTCCTCTGGGAGGGGCAAGATGGCGGGTTGAGCGGCTGTGTTTTTTGAAGCTCGCACAGCAAGTCCTAAATTTTACTTATTAATAAGTGGACATTCCATCAAAATATCGAGATGGCTTCCCAGAACATTAACAAGTCTCTCAAACCTAAAACTGACTTGAAAAGAAAGAATTAAAAGACTAATCAGATTAAAGACCATGGCTCTGCTATGGAACTCTCCACTCAAAATTAAAGGGAACGAGGCGACTCCGCACCTGTAACACCGAGCAAGGCACCGGGTGAGAAACGACTCAAGTCAGCTGAAGATGGAGGAGATGAGGACATTTGCCTCAGAGATATAATGAAAGGAATTTTAGGAGCGGGCGGTCTTTTATCACTGAGCGAAGATAATAAACACAGACTCAGCAGAATTCTCTCCTCCCAGCTCTCCACGAGGGAACCTTTATTCTTCAAAAGTCGCACAAACTCATTTTCTTCATCACCATTCCTTGGTGTTACAAAGTGCTCCAAAGTGTTCTTGTGAAGCAGCCTTTTTATAGAGTTACAAAGCATTGGTGTGCGTTGGGATCATTTACGTAATACATCTTAGCTCCCACACATTGTTTTGTCCACTTTTTCCGGGAAACCACATTCAGCCAACATCTGCAAACCTTTAAATGGGCGGACGTGACAGTTTGCAATAACAATTTCATCACTTATCTGGATGTGGACTCCTACGTCAAGTTGACCCAGCAAATTCAGCATATTACAATATTTTCTGCAATAACAAGCATCAGTTTTCCCTCTCACAAAGGACTTTTCTCTAATGCACTCTGCTCTCCAGACAGTCAGGCGCTTGTAAGAACAATACTTGACAAAGTTCATCTTATAATGGTAGAAACAATAATAACACTTTTAATCTAGTCAAAGCAGAGCTTTATGCCTCCACAGAATCACTCAGCCCAGAGAGAAAGTGGACAATATTGATCAACAGGTGAGACATAGCAGTGTTATGCTCGCTAACCTAGCCAAAGCGGTGAAATTCAATGCTAACGAAGTTAAAGAATGAAAAGAAAAGGTAAAAGAGCTAGAAAAGCAAAGTGAACGTCTATAAACTTTAAAAGAGGCTCAGAGAACAGGAAAGATATAGAATGAGGTGGAGCCTTCGTGTTAAAGGCTTGAAGGAGGAGAAAAATGAAGATATCAGGTCTTCAGTCATTCTGACTTTAAAACACTTCATTCCTAAATCTGAATCGAGGCTTGAGGAGGAAGTGGATGTTGTGTACAGGCTAGGAAAGAAGATGGATAAAAAACACAGAAACATCATTGTTCTGTTCACTTGAAGAATTATAAAGGAAGAAGTTTGTAGAAAAACAAAAAAAGTCAGCTTACTGTTAAGAGCGGGGCATCAGGTTTGCTGAAATGCTACCAAAGAAGACTGGGAGGAGAGAACTTGTCTTATTGATCAAGCCAGGAAAGCTGGAAAGGTGGCCTACTTTCCTGGTCCCTTTGGATATATTGATGGGCGCCAAATCGGACTGGAAGATGTTCATGCAAGATAAGATGGAGATGCTGGATTTGTTACAGGACTTGCAAGTGTAGTGCTTCAGGCTGAGGGTTCTCTGTTAACTTACTGAATAGCGTTTCTTATTGGTTCAACTGTTTCTAGGGGTTAAACCCCCTTTTTAAGTTTTAAATCAAGGGTTTGTTTCTGTTACTTTTTTTATGTTAAGTGAGGAAATTCATTTGGTTCACTCAACGTTAGAGGCTTAAAAGACATTGTCAAAAGGAAAGCATTATTTCTGTTTTCAAAAGGACAGAAGAAGAATTGTTTTTTACTCATCGAATGCAGATGAAACATTTTGGGCATTTTTTGGGCCAATGGGGCGACAAGATTTTTTTCAGCCACGGGACAAATCGAACTGGAGATGTGGGAATCTGTTTAAATAATTTGTCTGGGGAAACTTTAACACACAAAGGAGACACAAATGGACATTGGTTAACAGTGGTGACCAAAATTGACCACCTAATCCTCATAATAGTTCATGTTTATGGCTTTAATAACGACAGTTTAAATAGAACTCTACTGAACGAATTATCTCAGATTATTCTTGATTTATAAACACGGTAAATCACTGCTCATGTCCTAATGGGAGGGAACTGGAACATAACTCCAAATGAATGGTTGGATTGGTGGCCTCAAGATTAGGCAAACAACAATACAATAGTCTGATTAATAGTTTTATGACAGATTACAACTTAACTGATGTATGGAGAACACTGAACCAGGACTAGCTGAATATTTATGGATAAAACCTACGGGACAGTGTAGATCAAGATTGGATTATTGGTTAATAAATAATGATCTATTAACATACGCCACAAAATCAGCAATCTCTAAAGCACCATTATCTGATCATTGCTTTATAAACTTAACAATAGGACCAAATATAAAGATAAAGAGAAACAAAGGCTATTGGAAATGTAATGCTAGTTTATTAGACAATGATGATTACTGTAACAGGATTTCAAAAATATGCAAAGATGTGGAAGCTGATCACTCAATTACAGATGACATAAATAAATGGGAATTTTTAAAATATAAAATAAGATTGGGTACATTACATTTCTGTAAAGAACTTAGGAAGAATGGAAAACAGTATGAATGTGATCTATTTAGAGAAATTAATAAAACTCTGCAGATACAAACAGTCAAACATTAGTAGAACTGCAAGTTAAATTAGATGCTTTATATTTGCAAAGGGCTCAAGGTGCTTATGTCAGGTCAAGAGCAAAATGGATTGAAGCTGGAGAAAATAATTCTGCATCCTTTAGCTGCTTAGAAAAACGTAGACAGCAAAGAAACTCTATAACATCTTTATTGATGAATGGTGAGGAATGCAATAACAGTAAAACTGTTAAAGAAAAGATGTTCTTCTTTTTTCCTATCTATACTCCACTAACTTCTCAGTGTGACTCAATGTGAGTCCGAATTTAAACCAGAAGAGTCAGAGACAGTGGTATTTAAAATGCCGTTAAATAAATCTCCATAAATCTCTTTTATAGATTTTTTTGGAAGGATATTAAAAATCTTTTATTTAGGGCTATTAATACATGTATTGAGAGAAAGACATTGAGTTCTAGTATGAAGGAAGGTTTAATTACCTTAATTCCCAAACCTGGAAATAATAAACGAATAATAAATAATCTAAGACCAATCACTTTGTTAAACACAGGTTACAAAATTCTCGCTGGGGTTGTTGCTTCAAGATTAAAAGAAGGGATCTCATCAATAATTTGTGAAAAACAATCTGGTTTTCTAAAAAATCGATCAATACATAATAATATTAGACTTGTTTTAGATCTGCTGGACTAGAGTGATTTGTTTGATGAAGGGGGGTTTATATTATTTTTAGGTTTTTATAAAGTATTTGATTGTGTTGAACTTCCCTTCATAATGCAGACCCTGTTTTATTTTGGTTTTGGACAAAAGTTTCTTAATGTTGTGGGAATAATTTATAATAACATTAATAGTTCTGTCTCTCTGAATCCCGGTACCAGCCCTAGATTTAATATCAGTAGAGGAATAAGACAGGATGCCCCTTATCCCCGTTATTGTTTATAATGGTGGCAGAAATGTTATCTATTTTGATTAAGACCAGTGAAATTGAAGGCATTAACATATTTGGACAAAATATATTAATAAGTCAGTTGGCTGATGACACCACTCTATTTTTAAAGAACAGTGATCAAATTCCCAAAGCTTTACAACTTTTAAATTGTGTTTCTAAAGCATCTGGATTGCAATTAAATATAGATAAATGTGAGATTTTCCCTTGCAACCACTGTATAACATAAGAGTGAGGAAAGAGGTCAAATATTTAGGCATAATAATATGTAAAGATAAAGCAATATCGGAAGAAAAGAATATCTTAAGCAATATAGAAAAATGTAAATCAATTTTAAACAGATGGCTGCAAAGAGAAATCACTATCTTTAGAAGAATCCTCCTAACCACAATGGACATCTTCTCCAGACTGATCTAACCAGCATCTTCTCTGCAGGTCCCTCCAAATATGATCAAGGCTATAAACAAAATTAATCTTAACTTTGTATGGAAGAACAAATGTCATTACATTAGAAAGGAAGACATGTTTAAAAGTTATGAGGACGATGGTGGTAATGTCATTGATTTTAGTGCCATGAATGGTGTCTTAAAACTGAATTGTCTGAAATCATTTTTTAACAGCTCACAATCTTTCTGGTTTGTGATCCCTAGTTTTATTTTTAAAACTGTGGCTGGAATAAATTTTCTGCTGAGATGTGATTTTGATTATAATAAGTTGCCCATCAAGCTGCCAGATTTTCATCAACAGGTTCTACTTTATTGGAAACTTTTGTACAAACATAATTTCACTCCACATAATAGCCCGCTATGGAACAACAGGTACGTTTTGTTTAATAGAAAATCTGTATTTTTTGAAAGCCTGTATTTTAAAGGAATCTGGGCTATCTCACATCTTATGAATGAGATTGGGGATCTACTATCGTTTGATGATTTTTGTTCGAGATTTAATCTTGGTTTTGATGTCAGGTTTTACAACAAACTGATCAAAGCAATACCAACACCTCCTAAATCGATGGTTAAAGAGGATTTGGTTCAGTCTCAAACTCTCCCTGGTCTGAGTCGGTCGCGTATAGAAAACATAGATTTTTACTGATAAAAAAATGAGAAATAAATTATTGAGGGAAATTTTACAGAAAAGAATGTACCCTACTCAAGTGAAGCGGCATTAATTCTTGTTGAGTTTGTTACTGATTTAATATCTAAAATCAGAACAAAATATATATCCTTTCCTCTTCTTCCAACTTTGATTTGATTTAGGCCCTTATTTATGTATTTATGTTATTTTATTATATATTTTTTCAACTCAACCTGTTAAATTCAACAGTTACTCTGTTTTAAAACTGTTTGCCTCATAATGTTTGTAAATTGTTTCATTCGTTCATACAATAAAAAAATAAAAATAAAACCCTCCCTCCTCTGTCCTTCTAAGATGACCTCATCAGCTGCAGAAACCTGGAGTCACGTTTAAAGAAGCTCCTGAGGAGAAAAGATGGAGCCTGAAACATCATCAGACCACAACATCAGCTGATGGACACCATCTTCTCAACAAACATCAACACAGTTTGAGCTTCAGTTGGACCCGGTCGATCCTCTGTCAGGATGTTCTGTTGCAGTTTAATCCCACAGGGTGGTCATGATGTTCTAATGGAACAAATCAGATGTTTTTCAGTAGGAACTAATGGAGCTTTGTCAGCAGATCCATCAGGAAGATGCTGCAGACATCCTCCTCTCCATCTCCACCTCATCCTGCTGCTCTGAAACATCTCCTCAGTCACTCTGAGATCTGAGGAAACATTTTACTTTGACTAGACTTGATGAGTCCTTTTACAGCCTGAGTTTCATTTTAAAATGGAATAAAATGAAATTTTCTAAAGAAATCTGCTGAAAGCTGTTAAACATCAAGATCTCCTGGAAGAGTTTTCATAAAGAACTCATTAACATTAGGAAGAACTGATGGACTTTATTCCTGTAGCTCTTTAATTCAGGAAGAACTTCATCTTCAACTCTTCAACAAACCATAAACTGATAAAGTCTGTAAATAATAATAAAAGAAATAAGAATCTTCCTGAGCTCAGTGTGTCTCTGAGATGGAGGTGAAATCAGTGAACCTGGGCTGTGGTTTACTGCTCTCTTTCTGTCACAAACACTGTTTGACATCTGTTCATCTGGAGGTTTTTGTTCAGGCTGCAGGGATCATTTCTCACTGTGGAACCAAACTTCCTACAGCTGCAGTAGTAGGAGGCTGAATGATCGGGTTTAACTTTATTTATCTTCAACTCACAGCCATTCTGTGTGTTGCTCACTGAGAAATCATCTTTCTGAGGATGATTGAAGTCGTTATGTATGGTAGAATCACTTGTACCAAATCCAAGTATCAATTTGAATGTTTCTGTTTCTTTCTTCTGGTACCAGTATACATAACCACCCAAACAACCATCCATTCCTCCACAGCTGAAGGAGACGCTCTGACCCTTTCTCCTGGTCAGAGTTAAATCATCCTGACTCAGCTGTGTTGCCATGGCAGCCAGCGCTGTAGAGACACAGACAGACAGGTGAAGGTCAGTGGGACAGTGTTTGTTCCAGGTGTTGGCTCCTGATTGGCTGGAAACACTCACCTGAACACAGACAGCACAGAGCAGCAGCTGGGAGGAAAAGCATATTGTGCAGTGGTGTTTCCTCTGGTGAACCTGGGGAGAAGTGGAGCTCTGATGCAGCTGAGGCCAAACAAGGACGAGCTGTGAGATCAGACGAGGGCCACGTGGTTTCTGACGGTTCCTCAAAGCTCCCATCAGCCCCTGCTGCCCACAGATAAGACTGCTGCTGCTGATTGACAGCTCAGCTCAAGCTGCTGGATGGTTTCATCATCTTGATTTAACAATGAAACCACAGCAGGTGGTGAGTTTAGGATCACAGATGGTTATCTGGTTCTGGGCTGGAAATAACAACCTGAAGATGGCGCTGTTGTGCAGAGCTAGATTATACATTAATGACACTGAAATGTTTCTGATTTCAAATCTTTTATGGATTCTTTAAAAGGTTACAGTTTCCAGTCAGACCATCAAGCATACTGGGACAAGTGGGAAAGGATCACAGAGTTCATGCTGTAAATATCTTTAGTCATTAGAGGAAAACTATTTATCGTCTACATGTTGAATCAGTCATGTTCATTTATCTAAAAACATTTAGTGTAAATATTGTTATAAAACAGAAAGATTAATTATCTTGTAAATTATTCTCAATAGAAACAATCATGTCTGCACTGGATCATTTACTGCTTCTAAAAACCTGAACAGCTCAGCTGATTCTGATGTAACACTGAGAACAACCTGCAGATGTCGCTGTTGCTCCAGAGTCCGTTCAGGGATAGAAGCTTCAGAGATAATAGTTAATGAGTTCAGGAGCTGAAGGTCACAATAAGTAGCTGATTATTTCATGATGACTTCTGTAGTTTAATCAAAGATTCATTGACTTTGTTTCCTAATTCTGACCCGAGACGTTATGAGATGGATTGGAACATGTGAGAAAAGGAGCTGGATTATTCTGGACCATCCATACAAAAATGTTACCTGTTGATTCAGTCAACATGTTGGGATATTAATGCTAGAAGACAGATGGTGTAGCCGACCCAAACCCAGGTCCAGTTCCAGGTCCAGAGGAAGAGATGTGAAGGGGGCATCATCATGCTACACATTATGCTGCAGCATGTTTATTGTTGTTAATTAGTGTTTTCTCTATGGGACTGGAGTAAACTGTGTAGTGCTGTGCAATATGCCAGACTGGACTGGTTTCCCCCCAGTTGGGCTTCTTTTGAACATATTGAGCTGGAAAAAAATAGCTTTGGGCACGTTCTGTTTATAACCAAAGGAAACAGTGAGACAGAACAGCTCAGCGTTAACATACAGTGAAGCACACTCCTCAGAACGTGTAATAAAGGTTTTATTTACAGGTAGAAAGATCATTACGACGGTCTAATCAAAGTAAACTGAGTTGTTTCCAATAAACTTATACATTTACAGAGCTTAAAGGATATCAAGGACACATCTAAACTCAGCTTCTGGACTCAACAGAACATCTTTGGCATCAAAATTAAATAAACTAATAAATATTTATTTATAATGAATAACTTTCCTTTAACTAGACAATAATCCTCTGGCGCCTGACTCAGGGGACCCAAACTCTGGTCCCGGAGGGCTGTAGCTCTGCTTCAGCACACCTGGATCACTTAACTGGGTCATTAGCAGGACTCTGTAGAACCAGACTACAGAGGAAGAATTTCCACCAGTTGATTCAGGTGTGTTGGACCAGAAGGTTTCAGAACATCGGCCCCTGAGGATTGGCTTAAATGATCCAATCACATAAAGATGCAAAACCCGTTTCTGCTTCATTTTCAGGTGTGTTTGAATCAGCGGCAGACAGGCAGCTCTTAACGGAGCTACACTGCAGAGCATGATGGCAGAAACCAACGTTTTATCATTTTAATTATATTTCTGAATATAAAATGTTGTTCTGATCCGAGCAAATTAGAAATAGACTGAAAACTAGAATCTGTTTAAGATCGGCGTGCTCATAAATGAGGGTTCAGGAATGTTTAAAGATGTTTTCTTTTTCTCGTGTCAAAAAAACATTTATTTAATTAAGGAGTAACTAGTATGTTTGTTAGCTGGATCCTTCTGATCAACAGTAGGCTCCAATAAAATCATTTTCCATATTGCTGTTTATTTCTGTCCCAAATTCTATTCCTGACCCGGTTTATATTCCTGAACTGGAATGTTTCAACACCTCCTGAGCTGAACCAGAAACATTTCAACAGTTTAAAAGAAAATGAGCCCAAATGTTTCCGGAAAAACTGTATTTCTAAAATCAATGTGCTTTATGAAGCTCCTTGAAGACTCCATCACAGTTTTTATTAAATATAAGAGAGAAAAGTGGCGCATGGGTTTAATCTGAGTAAAGATACTGCATCAGTTTTACATGGTTTACGGTTCTGTCCCATCAAACGGATCCACCGATAAGGATGTTCCGGATGCCGCTCCAGTTTGGGTTTTTTCCTCCCAGCAGGAGTTTCTGCCGGGAAGCCAGTCTGTTCCCACACGGAAATCACTTGGATTGTTCTGGAAAGTTCATATTTGTTCGAATAAATTCAGAAATTCCACAATTGAGGAAGTCCAGTTGCTCCTATTGAGGCACTGAGGGTCTATGAAATCCCAGAGCCCTACGTTAGCTAGTCAAGGGCAATGTAGAGCTGGGTCGGAACCCGCCCAGGAATCCTTTCTGAACCGGTTCTATTCAGGAGCATCAAACACAACCGCCAATACAGCTCAGCTCCCGTAGCTGTTCTTCTTTTGCGCTGCTTTGGTAGTTCTTCTTCTATGGTTGTATTATACTGTCTGCTGGAAAAGTTCGGAATGAAGAAGGGAAGATTCATTTTGAGGTTGAAGGAAAATCTGGAGATGTACGACCCACGGTCTCATAAGGACCATGCCTGGAGATCCAGTTCTCTGCTGAGGAACCGAGGTTCACTGAAGATACAAAGAAGGAACGCTGAGCTGATGAACTGAAGTTTATTGAGGGATTCACATTGTGAACATTTTATGGAATAATAAATTAAGTCTAGTGTAGTGAGTGATTTATTTAAGTGTCTTATGGCTATGCCACCTGCTGGCAGAAATAGATAACTACATTTAGCTAAAATCCAGAGAAATAGCAACCGGTTCTGTTTTGGTCGACCTCAAAAACACGACACCAACCTATGTTGAAGGCGTCATTAGATGCGAGTTAGAAGACGTACGTCCTGATGTACGTGTCCCTTCACACGCAAACATCTTTTGGTCCTGTTTTGCTCTTACATGCTCTTCTTCCAGCTGAAACATCTCCCGGTGTCTCACAGAACCAGTAATCCTGACAGGATAAACCGTGTTTAATGAAACAGTTTGAAGGAAACCCGGCAGAGAAGTTAGTGGATGCAACCAGAAACATCTACCCTCCAGCTCCGCGTCTGTTAAACATTTTTCCAAACAGCGTGTGAAAGATAAACCTCCAACAAAAACCAGCTGTTAGGAGAGTAAAATCATTACCATCCACGGTTAGACCCACTTTCCATCCGTTCAGGAAGGAGGAACCTTCCTGTGTGTGTGAACCTGCATGTGTTTCATCAGACTGCCGCTCTGATTAAAGCGTTTTCCACACGCTGAACAAGAAAACGGCTTCTCACCAGTGTGGGTCCTCACATGAATTTGCAGAACGCCGTATTGAGTGAAATTTTTACCGCATGTTCTGCACTGAAAAGGCCTCTCCCCTGTGTGGGTTCTCATGTGAACGACCAAGCTGCTGTTCCTGGAAAAACTCTGCCCGCATGTTTCACAGGAGAAGGGCTTCTCGCCTGTGTGAGTTCTGGTGTGAAGACTCAGCTGGCTGCTGTTGGTGAAACCTTTTCCACACGTGACGCATAAATACGGCCTCTCTCCTGTGTGGGTTCTCATGTGAACGTTTAAACTACCAAGCTGGGTGAAGTTTTTGCCACACGTTGTACAGGAGTATTTCTCCCCTGTGTGGGTTCTCTTATGAACATTTAAATAGGACGGATCGCGGAAGCTTTTCCCACATGTCTCACACTTGAAGGGCCTCTCAGCCGTGTGGGTTTGTCTGTGAACCTTTAGACTAAAACTTCTACAGAAGCCTTTTCCACACGTTTCACAGAAAAACGGCCAGTCGCCAGCGTGGGTTCTCCTGTGAACGTCCAGCTGGAAGCGGTTACTGAACCCTTTCCCACAGGTTTCACATGAAAACGGCCAGTCGCCCGTGTGGAACCTCATGTGGACGTTTAAACTGCGGATCCGGGTGAAGACCTTTCCGCAGGTCTTGCATGAAAACGAGTTTTCGCCCGTGTGTGTTCTCCGGTGAACGTGGAAATGGCTGCTATACCTGAAGCTTTTCCCACATGTCTCACAGGTGAACGGCCTCTCACCTGTGTGGATTCTCATGTGGACCTTTAAGCCGCTGGGCTGCGTGAAGCTTTTTCCACACGTGTTGCAAACATACGGCTTCACGCCTGAGTGGATTCCCTGATGCTCGACCAAGCTGTGCTCATATTTAAAGACTTTTCCACAGACGTCACACTTTACAGGCGTATCCGGGTCAGGCTGGGCCGGACTCTCAGACACAGGACAGCTGGTTCCTTCCTGACTTTGGACCTGAGCTTCAGCACCGGATTGGCAGTAAAGATGATCAATGTTCGGTTCTGAATCTCTGAAGCTACTTTTCTGAGAAGACCAGGGGTCCATGAAGGCATCAGTTGAGTGGTTCACCAACAGCTGCTGTATCTGCTGACTGCTGTGGATCAGGAAGGACAGCAGCTGAGGTTCCTCGTGCTCATCTTCAAACTGTGAATGTTCTGGTTCTCCACAGTCTGCTACAATTCCTTCAGGTTCTACTTCCTTGTGTTCCTTTTTAATACATGAAAGTTCTCCTACACCCTGTTCCTCCTTAATGTCTGAAAGTTCTAGTTGTCCCTGTTCTTCTTTAATTAGTAGATGTTCTACTTCCTCTTGATCTGTTCCTAAACCTGCAGGTTCTGGTTCCACCTGTTCCTTTGTAATATTTGAAAGCTCCAGTTCCTCCTTAATGCATAAAGGTTCTAAATTATCCTGTTCCTTTTTAATCAGTGATAGTTCTAGCTCCTCCTGGTTCTCCACAATGTGTGAAGGTTCTGGTTCCTCCTGTTCCTCTTTAATCAGTGAAGGTTCTGGTTCCTCCTGTTCCTCTTTAATCAGTGAAGGTTCTGGTTCCTCTTTAATACGTGTAAGCTCTGGTTCCTCCGGTTCCTCTGTAGTGTGTGAAGGTTGTGGGTCCACCGGTTCCTCTTTCATACGAGGGTTTTTGAGTTCCCCCTGGTCCAGAGCGGAGGTCCTCTGCAGGTTCCAGAGCTGCTGCTCAGAAAGATCCTCCTCCTCTTTCTTCCAAACATGTTGATTCAGAAGGTCTGAAGGAACAAAGCAGAACAAGAAATCTTTAACTGTTGAATTTGAACCTCTGAGTTTTGCTCAGTAAAATATATCAGAAATGAGAAATATTTTTTTCTTCCTGGGATTTTGTTGAATCCCAGAAAGAAAAACTATTTGAATTCAGATCAGTTTCACTGTTCCTGCTACAGAATGGATGATGTTCTGGTTTCTGTCAGGGCTGCACCGTGGAGCAGGAAGAAGGTTCTGGTTTTGAATCCCAGTCTGGGATCCTCCGGCATGGAGTTTAGATGTTCTAACTGTGCATGTGTGGGTTCTCCAAGGGTTCTCCTGCTTCCTCTCACAGTCCATAAACATAACTGTTAGGTCTTTCTAAATTATCCTTAGATGTAACAGTAACTTTTTCAAAGTTTATATAAATACATTTATTTGGTGTAATGTTGATATGAAATAGAATCAGTTTCTTTCCTGCCAGTAATAATAATCATGATCCTGAGATAAAGCAACAACATCTGACTGCAGGCAGTTAGGAAAACTCTTCCAGCTCATAAAGTTGGTGGAAATATTTGGAATTAAGGAAGAAGGAAGCGAAAACTTATCTGAATACTAACCTTTCAGTTCAGACTCACATTTCAACGTTTAAATGGACGTGCCTCTTCAAACTGATGTGAGTCACGTGTTCTCTGTCTGAGACACCGAGAGGCAACAGCACCTACAGCAGCCAGAAGGAACTTCTCGTCAGGAATAAACAGAACGAAGAGCTGCTGCTTCCAAGATCCAGGCTCATTTCAACTCTGTTGACCCACAGAGTTTGTGGAAGTGAAGCAGGTTCATCGCTAACTACAAAAAGACACCAGCACCTCCCCTCACCCACACCTTCTCTCATCTCTTCAACCGAGGACTCCCTAGAAGTCACCAGAACAACTGCAGAGGTGAACAGAACAAAGGCGGCTTAAGAACCAGGACTGGGTTCTATAAGACGTTCAGAGTCGTGCTTGTAGCTGTGATCTCCTCAGCTTTGTGTCTTATTGATTTCTCTCTCATGGTTTTCAACTCTTTCGCAGTAAAAGGCCGTGAGAGGCTGGTGATGGGGGGGCAGGAGTGGACCATAAATGTAGCCGAGGATTCTCAGCAGTTCTGGTGAAACCGGTCCACGGTGAGACCCATTTTGCTGTGGCACACCACGCCCCCTGTCTCTAAACATGCTTTTAAGCTGAGTTATTTACTAAACTGCCACTAATCAACATTTCACCCAGAAAACCATAGCAGCTTTATCCAAGCATGTATGAACCTTCTCTGTTAAACACGGAACTAATCCATTAATTATCCCCTATTTAATTCAAACTGGGTCGGGGGCTGCTGCTGAGTACCCGGAGAGAACCCACACATTCCCAGGGAGACTATGATGCACTGTCTGCACCACGCTCCCAGGCCGGGATTTAAACCCAGGCAACATAGGTCTACATGTTCTGGATCCGTCTATCATGTGATAGTTGACAACTATCAGCCTAATTTCTGCCCATCTGACCCGGTTCTCTAGCTGCTGTTTCATCCCAGGAACCCAACTGAGATAAACTGATCCGGCCTCATTAAACCACGAGATTTAAAATGTTCACTTAAGGCTCTAATTATGTTCAAATATTAAAGCTTTGTTACACCTGCGGTGTATTGGTGAGTTCTACGGCACTACATCTAAACTTGACGGGAAGCCAGCTAGTTCCGATGGAAACGGACCGTGTTGGTACCGACCGAGGCACAGGAACCTTAAGTCCGTACAGCCGAAAAAACACAGATTTCTCTCTTTAAAAACTCTGAAAAGGATTTTCACTCAGTTAAGGTATATCTTCTCAGCTGAATAAGGCCTCCGTGGTTACATACCGACTCTCTGAGGCGTTATTTCGGGTTTCCAGCAGATTTCCTGCGTTCTGCGCTGATCCTCCATCTCTTCTTCTAACCAGAAGATCTTGATTAAAGTCCTGAACTCTCTGCTGCGAAAATTAACACATTGTTACTGAAACCTTCAGTACAACACAGCTGCCCTCCAGCTGAGTCTTCACCAGCTGCTGCTGTTTACTTCCGCTGAGTGTCACACTGAGAGAAAGCAGTTGATTGGTCCGTTTACCGCCCCCTGCTGGACTGGGGTGGAACAGCATCCCGGCAGCAGAACCAGACTCGCTTCTCTGTTTGAACTTTGGCCACTTATAATTTACTGTAAAAGTTACGTTTAGTCGTCTAAGTACTTAAGAGTCTTTCACATACCCTGGAATAACCAGTTGAGTGCGTTGGCTACAATTTCAGAAGTTATATGTCAAATCTATTGTATCCAAAAGACCAAATAACCTTTTAGTATGAAGATCCTGCGAGTTGTGTAAAAATTAAAACACCTGAGCAGGAAGCAAACCCAATAATATTAGTGACCTGGAGGACTGGGCCATGATTCCTCCTAAAAGCTGCCAGAATCTGGTGTCTGGATATGAATCATGTAGCTGCCGGTCATAACAGCAACGGCTGCTCTACTAAGAACATCAGATGATTGAAATGAAGGAGTTGGATGAGTCTGAGAACGTAGCGGCCGTTAGAAGTTTGCATTCATTTTGCACGACTTTGTGTTCATTTAAATTTGACAATAAAATTCCCAATAATGTCACATATTAATCTACAATATGAAGAAATCCGAATAATGGTTGAAATTAAATTGAAATGACAAAATCATATTTTAATTATGTCCAAACATAATATTCAAGAACAGATAAAGGCAGCAATACAACATAAGATCTATTTTAAAAACTATTACATTTTTTAGAGAACTGTACAAAAAACTAAAAAATGCACGACAGAGGAATGAAAATAAAACTTCAGGATCGGGTGAATCTTAGTTATCACAAGAATTATTCTTCCTTCAGGGATCATCTTCAGGTTAATGGTGGTAGAACTGGTTTAGGGAAACAAACGGAGGATTTTACTGGAGCAGCTTTTTAACACGACTGCAAAATTTAAAAACATGCATTATTAGAAGGTCGCCGATGTTTATGGACTTGTCAGAACTTCAGTTTAGTGACTGGAGATGACAAACCCGGCTCACTGAATCAGCTGGTAGAGAAGGTCCAATCATTATACTGCCAGTCAGTCATGATACTCCACTGCAGCCGAGACATGTGGAAGCATCATCTTAATGAGAGCCTCAGTCTGCTGGTTGTGGAACAATCCAAGATGTCCCATCAGAACCTCAATGTCTTCATAAAGGAAATAAAATCTTTCTCCTCTCCTGCAGCTGCGTGGGTTTGTGCTCTGCAGCCTCCACACCGTTAGCTGTGGCTGTTCACTTTAATAACACAATGACAGTTACAAGCATCGACTGAGCTGAAAGAATCAGTCCAGGAAGCACCTGTGGTCTTCAACTGGGAGAGAAACATCTCAAACCCTGAACTCAGAGCTGATCCATCACCTCTGAGGAAAAAGGAGACGATAATAATGAAGAGATAACAGAAAACATGTTGCAACAAGTATTTTAATTTAGCAGAATATGATGATTACACAATTATAGAAATGATTCAATCAGTTCCTAATCAATGAAAAATAAGCTGCTATTTTATGGGTCCAAACTGAAAGCCTATAAATTGACTTTCTGACGGGTCTGACTTGTTAAAACGGGCCTTGGATGACGGGTCTGAGCTCATAAGCTGTTTGCTACGGATGTATCATTAGAACTACAAATCAGAACAATCTGGACTCTGCATAAGAACCAAGTGGCATCATTTTCATGAAACTGAACCCAAATAGGACTGAAGTGGTTTTTATTGGACCTGTTGGTCTAACAAAGTAACCGAAACACCTTAAACCAAAAACAGAACAAACTGGTTCCTGATGAACCGTCAGGAGTCGATGCTCCTGACAGCAGCTGGGTCCAAACATCCCAGCTGCTGTCAGAGAACGTCTTTGAGATGTTTGGACCTGACAGCAGCCGGGTCCACACATCTCCAAGACGTTCTCTGACAGCAGCTGAGAAGCTGAATGAAATCCTACATTGATACAATCATAAAATCCTGTTCTGATTCTGTGTGGAAAACTTGGTGTGAGGCAGAATTCTGTAAAATCCTATGGAATAAGACGGGTTTCATCCTCCAAGTTGCTGAATGCGCCGTGTCTCCGTTACCTGCAAGCAGCAGGAGACGGGTGAACCCCTGATGCAGGGTGTCTCTGTCCCTTTAAGCCAGACTCCAGTCATTGGCTGGCTCTGGCTGCGGAGCGTCTGATTGGTCCTTAACGAGGCTGCTTAGAACAGTTCTTCAATGTTTTTAACATCAGAACCGATCTAAAGTGTTGAAGTTCTTCAAGTGAGAAGATGATAATCAGAACTCTAGATGTTAGTTACCAACTGCAGCAGCGGAGAGGGGAGAGGCAGTGAAGGACAGGCTGAATGTGAGCCAGAAATAAACCACCAGTCATCAGTTATTTAACATCATAAATCATCTCTGAAGTGACACTGATGTGTGTGTTTATGACTTGATGCAGAAAAAGCAACAGATTCTACTACCTCCTGTTTTAATCACATTTATTTGAGAAGTTAATGTGAATATCTGACTCATTTTAACAAAAATTAGTCATTTTAAAGTTACAATTAGTCATATTTCATTTTAACAAAAAACGGTCAGATTATTTCCTTCGGCTGGACTTTTTACATAACTTTACACACACAACTGACTTTAACAAGCTAGATTGTTTCTATTTTATTTAATGGGAAAAGTGAACTTTTCTGGTGAAATTAATTAATCATTTGATATAATCAATTATTCTAAAAAATAAAAAGAATGTAAAATTATTAGCTGCAGCAAGAATAAGAAGAAACATTGGAAAAGGTGAAGACCCAGAACCTGACCCTTAACTGCTAAACCAGGAGAAACAGGATCCAGGGGCAGAAAACTGATTCTGAAGGAGAAAACTGATTCTGGAGGAGGAACCGGATCCAGGATGAGAAAACCTGATCCAGGGGGAGAAACTGGATCCTAGAGGAGAAACCGGATCTAGAAGAAAACCTGATCCAGATGAGACGGACGACATAAAATCAGCCGACAGTCACTTTCTACCTTTCATCTGTGTGGCTTCTCATGTGAACGTTTAAATTTCCACTTTGAATGAAACTTTTTCCACATTTCCCACATGTGAACGGCCTCTCCCCTGTGTGGGTTCTCATGTGAACTTTCAAATAACTTCTACTAATACAAGCCTTCCCACACATGTCGCATAGATACGGCCTCTCGCCTGTGTGCGTGATCATGTGGACTTTTAAAGTCGAGTTCTTGGAGAAACTTTTTCCACAGGTCTTACAGGAATACAGCTTCTCACCTGTGTGGATTCTCCTGTGGGCGTTCAGAAACCACCTGTCTGTGAAACTTTTCCCACACGTTTCACACGAACATCGCCCCTCGCCTGTGTGAATCCTCATGTGGGCGTTTAAACTTCGCTTCTGAATGAAGCTTTTTCCGCATGTTTCACATGAAAAAGCCCGCTCGCCTGTGTGGGTTCCCCTGTGACAAATCAGATTAGCACAACTGATGAAACTTTTGCCACATATCTCACATGAATAAGGCCTCTCGCCCGTGTGGGTTCTCATGTGAGCGTTTAAACCACCGACTTGTGTGTAGCTTTTCCCACACGTCTCACAGGAGAAAGGCCTCTCACCTGTGTGGGTTCTCATGTGGGCTCTTAAATGAGAACCTTGTGTGAACCTTTTGAAACATATGGAACACGTGTGAGCCTTCACACCTGAGTGAATTCTCTGATGACGGTATAAACTATACTTACATTTAAAACCTTTTAAACAAACATCACAGGTTACACAAGCATCTGTGACAGAATCGGACCGACTCTCTGACACAGGAGAGTAGCTTTCTTCCTGATCTCGGTTCTGATCATCAGAATCCTGAGAGTAAAGCTGTTCACTGCTCGGTCCTGCTTCACCAAAGTCTATTTCTTGATAAGTGGCAGTCTCCGTGAAGGTAAGAGTTTCCTCCTTCAAGACAAACTGCTCTACCTCCAGACAGAGTTCCTCCTCTTCCTCTTTAACGTGTAGCGGTTCTGGCTCCTCTTTAATCTGTGGATGTTCCAGTTCCTCCTGGTTCACTTTAAGATTTAAGGGTTCTGGTTCTTCCTGGTCTACACTGGGCGGCCTCTGCTGCTCATTGAGAACTTCCTCTTGATTGCTACCAAGCTGCTTTAGGAGGTCTGGAGAGACAAGGAACACAACAGATCATTAATTGGTGAAACTCATTCGTCAGCATTGTTCAGGTCGCACATCCTGGGCTGTAGCTCCTGATTTTTTGGGGATTTTTTTAATAACTTGATACAAGAAAAGAACAAAGCAAACTTAAAAAAAAAATCGAGCTTTAAGGTCCTACTACAACACAACAACCTAAAATGTTTGATTAAAGCACAAGCAGGCAAAGTTCTCTGTCCCTAAACTGTAAAATCGTCTAGAGTCAGTTTGCTCACAACATGTCATTCTGCCTAAAAACAAACCAAAAGAAACAGGAAGAGAGCTATGGACCTCCACTAGTCTGGTTCATCCATGGGTCCAACGCCAGATGCCTGAACGTTCAACATTCATCTGCAAGAACAAAACAGCATTGGGACGTCCAGCCAATATACTCTCCAGGAAGAAGATGGATTTTGTGTCCCAGGGATGACCGTGTTTAGATCTGAAATGTGTGAATCAACCCAGAACAAAAGCTAAAAACCTCTGGAAGATGCTGCTGAAGCTGATGAATCGAGTCCTGTGCAAACATGGGCTGAAAGGCCACTCTGACGGGAAGAAGACCCCAAAGGTAACAAAGAAAGCAAGATCACAGTTTGCTAATTATTTTGGCCCATAATGACCATAGTTACATTTTAATGAAACAATGTAAGCCAGCAAGCCTCAGAACTGTGGCCAACAGGAAGTACAGGGGTGGCAGCATCATGCTGTGGGGGTGTTTTTCTCCAGGAGGAAGTGGTGAACATTACAAAATAGATGACATCATGAGGAAAGAACATTATGTGGAAATATTGCAGCTACATCTCAGGACATCAGCCAGGAAGTTAAAGCTTGGGAACAAATGGGTCTCCCAAACGGACAGCGATCCAAATCACAGCACCAGCTTGGTCGCAAAGCTGCTTAAAGACGAGTCAATGTTCTGGAGTCGTCCCCACAAAGCCCTGATCTCACTCCAATAGAAAATCAGAGAGCAAAGCTGAAGAGGGAGGCGTGAGTAAGGAGCCTGACCCAGTTATCCATGTTCTGTCAGCAGGAATGGGTCAACATTCCAGCAACATAACCTAAGAAACTTGTGGAAGGATAACCAAAACGGTTTAAAAGGTAATTCTAGCCAACACTAAGCAGATGTAACATTCTGGATTCAAAAAATAAAAAACATGCCTCTCTGTCCCACAGTAACAGCATCTGCAGATCTAATTCAGAAAGCCATTAAAGGGCTTTTCCCACCGCTCATATGGGCTAATTGAATCAGCTCTGGAGAAAATCTTTTAACAGGTTAAACTGATCCAACACATACTGAATTATTATTCTATAATTATTAGAAAATATTCAAAACATGTCAACCTAAACAACTCAAACCTGAACTGAAGTGGTCCTAAACAAGCATCCCTTAAAGCAGATTGGGATCCAGTTCATTTCCAGTCTATATGTGGAAGAATAAACAACCATAGATATATATTACTAGACTGGACATCGCCGTGGCACGCAGGCATGATAAGTCTCTGTCACAGAATCGGCTGTTATGTCCTTATTTACTCTCCAACTTTTGTAGAATATGGCTCAAATTAGAGCTAAACAAATTGCTGATGGTATGACAGAAATATGTCCTCTACCTAAACATACATCTATAAGCAGAGTATTATGGTGTGAACAGGTATACCTGCTGTGCTGCAAAGATCACCATGCTGTTGATTTTTCACAGCTCCAGCTGCATGGTTGTGATTATTGGATCAGTTTGTTCTGATCCAATAATCTTCTGGCCTTGATGCTGGAATCTCTAATATCTATCAATGTAAACAACAACCCGCAGGTGTCATAATCAGCGCATTGTCTTTCTGGATCACGTTGGATCAGGCCCAGTTTTCAACAATATATTAGATTTTTACGTAAAGCTGCTCTGAGGTTTGCATGGATTCCTTAAAATACGTTTTTAGCAGCCAAAACGGAAGCTGAGACTCGGTGCTAAATTTAAGGCAGTAAAAATCAAGCTGCTATGAAGCAGAGAGACTGAGACCCGTTTGGAAAGCTAAGCTGATTTATTAGCCAACAGCTCTGTGTAGCTTCTTACCGGTTCTGGTGAGTTTTATCTGGGGTTTCCAGCAGGTTCCCAGCAGTCTGACGTCCTCCTCGTAGCGGACGATGGTTTTCTCAACCTCTGAGAAGATTTCTTCAGCAGCAGCAGTTAGTCGCTCTCTGATAAACTCTCTCAGATGCTGAACTGAAGACATTGTTACTGAAACTACTGAAATATTCAGCTGAGATACGAAAACACAACCGTCTTCCAGCTGAGTCCAAACAAGCTGCTGCTGGAGCCTTTTGTTTTACTTCCGCTGGACGTCACAGTGAGACAAAGCAGCTGATTGGTCCATTTACCGCCCCCTGCTGGGCTGGAGTAGAACAGCAAGAAAAACAGACCAAATGATGGGAACTTTTAAAATACGCTTGTGTATCTGTCCGACTACGTTTACCTGATGGGTTTTAAGCTGCAGTTAAACAATATTCATCATTATTGCGTCTTCTCTGTATCTTGTCTCCACTCACTCTAAACAACAGCACCGTCTTCAGGTTGTTAATAAAAGCAGTTTTCCTAGCATCTGCAGCCCAATGACAGATCACAGTCTGTGTTTCTAAATTCAGCTCCAAGATGAAATTGTTTGTGGAAACATGGATGTTTTTAGTGTTTCTGCATCATGTGAGGCAGATTTTTTGCATCTGCTGTCAGATTCAAAAACTATAAAATCATCCAGGAGCTTGAGCTGACCTGTCAATCAGCAGCAGCAGTTTTATATGTGGTTTGCAGGGATCCAACTCTGTTTAATTAAGTTAGTGCTCGTGGTCTTCCGTTTTATCAGGGACCGGGTCGCGGGGGCAGCAGACTCAGCAGAGACACCCAGATGTCCCTCTCCCTAGACACCTCCTCTAGCTCCTCCGGGGGGAGCCCAAGACGTTCCCAGGCCAGCCGAGAGACATAGTCCCTCCAGCGTGTCCTGGGCTGTCCCCTGGGCCTCTTCCTGGTGGGGTGTGCCTGGAACACCTCCCGAGGAAGGCGTCCAGGAGGCATCAGGTATAGATGCCCGAGCCACCTCAACTGGCTCCTCTCGATGTGGAGGAGCAGCGGCTCTACTCCGAGCCCCTCCTGAATGCTCATTCAGCCGCTTGTATCCGGGATCTCCTTCTTTCGGTCATGACCCAAAGTTCATGGCCATAGGTGAGGGTTGGAACGTAGACCGACCGGTAAATCGAGAGCTTCGCTTTCGGCTCAGCTCTCTCTTCACCACAACGGACCGGCACAGCGCCCCCGTTACTGCGGCAGCCGCACTGATCCGTCTGTCGATCTGCCGCTCCATTCTTCCCTCACTCGTGAACAAGACCCTGAGATACTTGAACTCCTCCACTTGAGGCAGGAACTCCCCTCCAACCTGAAGAGGACAAGCCACCCTTTTCCGGTCGAGAACCATAGCCTCGGACTTGGAGGAGCTGATCTTCATCCCACCTCCTTAACACTCTGCTGTGAACCGCCGCAGCGCATGCTGTAGGTCTTGGCTAGAGGGGGCCAGCAGGACCATGTCATCTGCAAAAAGAAAAGACGAAATCCGCTGGTCCCCAAACCAGACCCCCTCCGGCCCTTGGCTGCACCTAGAAATCCTGTCCATAAAAGTTATTAACCGGACCGGTGACAAATGGCAGCCCTGCCGGTGTCCACCATGTACCGGGAACAGGTCCGAGTCAGTGCCGGCAATGCGGACCAAACTCCTGCTCCGCTTGTACAGAGACCGGATGGCCCCTAATAAAGGGCCCCCGAATCCATACTCCTGGAGCACACCCAACAGGGCACCACAAAGGACACAGTTGAATGCCATCTCCAGGTCCACAAATGCATGTGGACCGGCTGGGCAAACTCCCATGAACCCTCGAGCACCCTGTATAGGGTATAGAGCTGGTCCAGCGTTCCACAGCCAGGACGAAAACCACACTGCTTCTCCTGAAGCCGAGGTTCGACTATCAGCCGGACTCTCCTCTCCAATACCCTGGCGTAGGCCTTACCAGGAAGGCTAAGGAGTTAAATCCCCTGTAGTTGGAACACACACTCCAGTCACCCTTCTTATGAAGGGGAACCACCACCCCAGTCTGCCAGTCCAGAGACACTGTCCCCGACCGTCACGCAATGTTGAAGAAGCGTGTCAACCATGACAGCCCCACAACATCCAGAGACTTGAGGTACTCAGGGCGGATCTCATCCACCCCCGAAGCCCTGCCACTGGGAATGCGTGATGGCAGGGTTGAGGAGATCCTCGAAGTACTCCTTCCACCGCCCGATAATGTCCCCAGTCGAGGTCAGCAGCCTCCCACCTCCACTGTAAACAGTGCTGGCGAAGCACTGCTTCCCCCTCCTGAGGCACCGGACGGTTTGCCAGAATCGCTTCGAGGCCGACCGGTAGTCCTTCTCCATGGCCTCACCAAACTCCTCCCAGGCCCGGGTTTTTGCCTCTGCCACAGCCCGGGCCATGGCACGCTTGGCCTCACGGTACCCGTCAGCCGCCTCAGGAGTCCCACAAGCCAACCACATCCGATAGGACTCCTTCTTCAGTTTTACAGCGTCCCTTACTGCTGGTGCCCACCGCACCGCAGACCTTACGGCCGCAGCTACGGGCAGCAGCATCGACAATAGATGCGGAGAACATGGTCCACTCGGTCTCTATGTCTCCAACATCTCCCAGAATCTGGTCAAAGCTCTCCCGGAGGTGGGAGTTGAATACATCCCTGGCCGAGGGCTCTGCCAGACGTTCCCAGCAAATCCTCACTATGCGCTTGGTCCTGCCAAGTCTGTCCGGCTTTTTTTCTCCTCCAGCGGATCCAACTCACCACCAGGTGGTGATCAGTGGACAGCTCAGCCCCTCTCTTCACCAGAGTGTCCAAAACATGCGGCCGAAGGTCTGACGATACGACAACAAAGTCACTGACCTCCTGCCTAGGGTGTCCTGGTGCCAAGTGCCCTGATGGACACCCTTATGCTTGAACATGGTGTTCATTATGGACAATCTGTGACTAGCACAGAAGTCCAATAACAAAACACCACTCTGATTCAGATCAGGGAGGCCTCTCCAGGTGTCACTGTCGTTTCCCACGTGGGCGTCCCTGGGAGGGGCACTATCCAGCGCCCCCGACAGGGACACCAAGAAGGCCGGGTACTCCGCACTACCGCTCGGCCTGTAGGCCGAAACGACAGTCAGAGACCTGTCCCCAACCTGAAGGTGCAGGGATGCCACTCTCTCGTCCACTGGGGTAAACCCCAAAATGAGACGGCTGAGCTGGGGGGCAACAAGCAAACCCAACCCAGCCCGCCGCCTCTCCCCGTGAGCCACTCCAGAGTAGAAGAGAGTCCAGCCCCTCTCAAGGAGATGGGTTCCAGAGCCCACGCTGTGCGTGGAGGCGAGCCACGACTATTTCTAGTCGATATCTCTCGACCTGCCGCACAAACTCAGGCTCCTTTCCCCCCAGCTAGGTTACATTCAACGTCCCTAGAGCCAGCCTAAGCATCCGGGGATCGGGCTGCCGAGGTCTCCACCTTTTTCCGCTGCCAATCCTCTTTGCACCGGTCCCTCACGGTTCCCCCTGCAGGTGGTAGCCCCACTGGGGGATGTCCTCGCGTCTCTTGTTTGGGTTTGGCCCGGCCCCGTCCCGCGAGGAGCAACCCAGCCACCAGGCGCTCTCCAACGAGTCCCGACCCCAGGCCTGGCTCCGCCATACCGGGTGACATCACGCGCCTCGATGTTTTGGTCCTCATGAGGGTGTCTTGATTATGTATGTTTGTATGATTATGTGGTCTGTAATTATGTTTGAATTGTCTGAATTCATATCCGTCTCATTTTAATACTACGAAGGTTTACTAATCTAGGGTAAAAAAAAGAAGATTGTCTGAATCTCATTGCTGATTGCTGAATCTCAAAAATTTACAAATTTGCATAATATCTAAGAATATTTCTTTTCACAAACAACATTCAATAAAACATTTTCTATTTAATTTCACATATAGAACACAGAACCAGCCCCTTTTCGGCTTAGAGATCCAGAAAATCTCTCGGAACTGTACATTATATGTTTTCATATCTTGTACATCAGCTTCTGTCTTTGCTTATACATGAAACGTCTATGATTTTTGACCAATCTAATGTTCAGGAGTCGTTATGGGATGCCAATATGCTTCTCAGAACCCTGCTCCTGTTTCTAAAGAGGTTTGTTGGGTTTTTATGCAGTGGCCCTCACACAGCTGCACACCTGATAAAATAATGTAAAAAAAGAAACCATGATAAATGACTTCAGATTTTAATATTCTGTTTAATGTTACAGAAATATCTCAGAAAATAATGTTACAGAAATATCTCAAATAATACAAACATGCAAATTAGTTAAAATAAAAAAACAAAACAAAGAAAAACAACCGTTGGTCTGTGTGCACACTGTTAAACCAACACCTTCAGGTTAAATATCAGCACTGTCTGCATCCCCCATCTCCACATGGATCCTAAAGGCAAACAGGTGGGCTCCTGATACAGTCAGAAACTATAACGGAGCAATGTGAAACCATGTGAGCACAACACGAAGTAATCTCTACATCTGCTGATGGGTGATCTTTGGACACTTCATGATTAGATTACAACTCAGGAAGCTACGATGTGATTAAACTGACGACAGACAGCCCCCTACTACGCCCCACCAGTACCCCCCTCCATGAAGAAACAGATTAGGTATCGAAGACAAAATAAATGCTTTAAAATGTTGCGCTTCTAAAGATAGGTAAATGCTTATGGACCGCTGACCTTCTTCACAAAAACCTTCTGAGTCCAAGACCTCATCTGGAACTAAAACTACCATTAGGTCCGTTTATTCGGTGCCGACAACAAATGTTGTGTGAAGGCACTTTAAAGACAAGCAGGTCCGGTTTATATACAGAACATATTTTCAATTCAATCCAATCAAACAGATGTATTTAAAGTCAATAACATAAAATCAAATTGTAGCATAAACAGTTTATTATTCTAACATGAAAAAGGTTTTCTATCCGAGGAAACAAAGACTGCATCAAGTCACCGACCTTGCAGCCTCCTCCTCCCGAATAAACATGGCGATACTGGACTGCATCCTTCTTAGCTTATGCCCCTTTTCCATCAGTACCTACTCTACTCGCCTCGGTCCGGGTCGGCTCTACACGGTTTGGTTCGTTTTTCATTACGACTGAGTACTGGACCTAGCTGATAAAATGATAACAATATGTATCTCGATATCATTTTTTCTCAATAGACATATGACAAACGATTGATATAGACCTTTAATATACAGATAAAATGAATAGTCAATGATAAAAGGAGTTGACCAATCATGTGGCAGGAATAGAGCCACTCAAAACAACAATGAGGCAGACATCACAGTAGCAGCCAGACAGGCTAACGGCGAATGTTTGTGCAGCTGTAGCCTCTAACTTCAGGCAACAGGTAAGACATTACTGACAAAAGAGAAAATAATGAGTTCCCCGAAAGACGAAAACGTGGAAGACCCAGCGAACGACATCGTTGACTAGAAGGGTCCGAGCAGTTCAGTCGTCCGAAGGTAATTTGCCGATTTAAAGGCGGACAAAAAGAAAAAAAAACTAAGTAGTGTACACTATAAGTCACATCGCGTGCATTTTCCCACAAAGTCGGGGGAATCCCACAAATCTGTTTTACCAGGACCAGTTCCACACACTGGAGCAGGCAGAACGTAGAACTTTACAATCCCAGATGAGAGCGAGTGCTAAGCCCCTGCGCCTCTCCACCCCCCTCCCTGAAAACAACGCCTGTACGGCGGCAACAACCGAACATAGAGTCGGCTTTCTCATGACTTATGCTAAAACAATCGAAGCGACACAGAGACGGTGGCGCTACAGAGCGCTGTCTGCTAAAACCAGCCGCCGCAGAGACAGTTTCTTCCACCAGGCTGGCAGCCAGAGTTCCAGAACCACACCAGGCATACTTGGACTGGTCTCACATTAGATTATTGTAAACTGTGTTTATATGTACATTTAAAAAACAAATTCCTTGTTTGTGTGCACAAATTTGGCAATAAAGATGATTCTGATTCTATTTACCCAAAACAGTTGAATAATAAGAATTTAGACTTTATTGATCTCACAGTGGATAAATCATCCTCTGCATTTAACCCATCCCCTAAGGGTGCAGTGGGCTGCCACTGCGCGGCACCCAATGAGCATTCAGTTGGGATTCGAACCAGGGAACTTGTGGCTCTCTAACCACTAGGCCACCATTCCCCCACATTATTCGAACATTATTCAATGACATTTTCAACTTTTGAAAATCAAAGGTAACCTCCAATATCTTGAAATCTCACTAAACAGTCCCAGGGAACATTAAAGACTGACAAAAACAGTGATTTGATATCGACATCGACTGAAATGAAACATATTATCGTTAGAGGATTTCTTTCCATATCAACCAGCCCTACTGAGGCGGCTCCACAGTCCGAAAAACTAATGTGATTTTATTATGTGACAGAAACACAACAACAGCTTGACTGCTGCTCTACGGCTGCTGTCAGATCGGAAGAACATCCAGCGAAGGTTGCAGTCACTCTGGATCAGTACCGGAGAGAGAGGGAAGCCAGCAGTGGTACCAGGCTAAAGGGTACGAGCTAGAGGACGTGTAAAGGCAAGCTAACGTTGAACAATTGAACCCTGAGTTTTTTTAAATGAAGGGTTAAAACCCATTTGTTCAGAGTTGCCTTTGTCTGTTCTGTTAGCTGAAAGATCAACCATCTCAGTCTGCAGTCCAGCTTTTCTTCTCCTGCCTTTATTAGACCACTGCTCTGTACTTTCCTGGGGTTTAGTTCAGCTCTTTGAATTGTACAAATAAACTGGCTTTGCCGAATGCTATCTTGCTATAGCTGTCATATACACAATAAGCCCAGTGTACAATGATTTTCCGGTTGAAGATATTAGTTATTAAAATATGCTGCAACCGGTAACTCCGCCCCCTAACCAATCAGTGACCGACATCCTTCTGCCGTCACGTTTTCAGCACGGGTCGATTGGAACCGCAACCAGGTAGTAAAAACAGTAACGGTCCCAAGGAGCCGCTAGTAATACAGAACTCTAAGAACGAGAAGAGCCATGCCGGGTAGGGACTAGTGGAAAAGGGCCATTATAAAGCTAATTTTGGACCTGGGTGACTCGTTTGGAACAGGAAAAATGTAGCTGCGGCGACACACGATTCCATGGCAACAGCTCTTCATGCATTGCATGTTAGGGTGAGTTTAGCTGCCTGGGATTTTGTCACTTTGTTTTGGTGGAGTTGGGTGTGGAGATCTCAGTTTAACGCTCCGATGCTATAAGAGCACCTCCAGACAGCAAAAGACCGATTCTCAACCACTCTGGGTGGGCGCAGATCCTTTGTGGTAAATGTCATAATTACTTGTAATTAGCTTCACATATTCCGACATTGTTAGCTTGGTGGTGTTCCAGTTTATGGTGGCAGGTAGCTGTCTAACCTCCGGGTGGAAACATTTACCATGTTTGTTGTTTTCCAGAATTTTTCCTTTCAGTCGCACACAACCCCCAGAACGCCTCAGACGTGCTTCCAAGTTCCACCACCAAAAAAAGTCATGAAATTAGCATTTAGATAATTGAGTTCTGATACCGAGTCACCATCCTTCATGTCTGCTATCACCCACCAATGGAGTGAAACAGTTTAAATCTGAAGAAAAACTGCTCTTCAGTCAGCGTTAGCGTTTTCCTCCGTGTGACGTCTCATGTGGACGTTTAAAGTCCCTCTTTGAATGAAGCTTTTCCCACACGTTGCACATGTGAACGGCCTCTCGCCTGTGTGAGTTCTCACGTGAGCTTTTAGATCACCTTTGCTAATGAAACATTTTCCACATCTTTCGCATAAGTAAGGTCTCTCACCTGTGTGAGTCCTCATGTGGACATTCAAGGCGGAGTTTTTGGTGAAGCTTTTCCCGCAGGTTTCGCAGAAATGCAGCTTGTCCCGTGTGTGGATTCTCCTGTGAGCTTTCAGATTTGTGTAGTTACTGAATCCTTTTCCACACGTCTCACAGGGAAAAGGCCTCTCGTCTGCGTGGGTTCCTCTGTGAAAATTCAGATTAGTAATAACCGTAAAGCTTTTACCACATATTTCACATGAATACGGCCTCTCGCCCGTATGGATCCTCATGTGGACATTTAAACTGACCACTTGTGAGAAGCTTTTTCCACAGGTGTCGCAGGAGAAGGGCCTCTCACCAGTGTGGGTTCTGATGTGGTTTTTCAAGTGGCCGCTTTGAGTGAAGCCCTTGCCACATATTGTACAGGTATAAGGCCTCACCCCGGAGTGGATTCTCTGATGACGATTAAAATGATGCTTCTTTTTAAAGACTTTTCCACAAACGTCACATTTTACAGATTTATCTGTGACAGGATCACACGGTTTCCCTGACACAGGTAAACTGATTTCTTTGTGATCTTGGTTCTTAGCACCAGCAAAGTTCAGAGAGTAAAGACGCTCAATGTTTGGTTCTCCCTCACTGAAGTCAGGTTCCTGAGTCAGGGCCTCAGGAAAATGGAAGTGCTCCTGCTTCAGGATGAACTGCTCCACCTCCTGACTACTACAGGCTTCCTCTTGTTCCTCTTTAATCTCTGGAGGTTGTGCTTGACCTTGTTCCTCTTTAATCTCCAGAACATCTGGTTTCTCCTGGTCCTCCTCAATCTGTGCAGATTCTGAATCTTCCAGTTCCTCTTTAATCTCTCGATGGTTGTCTATAATTTGTGGAGGTTCTGTTACCTCCTGGTCCTGATTTAACCAGGGATATTCTGGTTTCTTCAGGTTGTACTGTTGTAGATGTCCCAGTTTCTGCTGGTTCGTCTGAATACGTAAAGGTTCTGGTTCCCCCTGGTGGTCAGTAAGAACTTCCTCCTCGCTACGATGATTTGGCCGTTCTGAAGAGACAAGTAATAAACGAGGTCATGAGTGTCATGGATCTGCAGTGTTCAGCCAGAACATCCAGGGATGTTCATCAGGAGCTAAAGCAGTACCTTAATTCCTTTATGTTTTATCAGCCTTAGGCTATCAAAATATTGAATCAGTCAAAATGGGAATGTTCAGGTGAAACTGGAGGTTGTTTGCTTTACTGTTCTCTTAAAGGAAGACAACATCCTACCGAACAGACTGATGACCACCTTTCCTCCCAGAGAAATGATTTCACTGACCAACGCATCTCCAGTCAGAAAACAATCACAGAAAAAGTAAATATCTAATTAAATATCTAAAAAATGTAACCTAGATCTGTAGCGGTCCATGTCTAATTTAATCAATACATTTTGGTCTTTTCATTAAGGACAAACTAGATAAAGAGGGTGTTATTGGTGCTTTTTTGACACAGTCAGTCACAACATACTTTTACCTAAATTATCAAAGTTAAATTTTTCATCTTTGGCTATTCAATGGTTCAGATCATACTTGTTAAACAGGAAACAATATGTTAGAATAGTTGATAAAAATTCAGATTTTTATCAACCCTAAGGTTCAATATTGGGCCCTTTATTATTTAGTTTATAAATAAATGATTTACCCTATTTATGCCGTTCTGATGCTATATGTCAGCTCAATGCAGATGATGCAGGAATCTATTTACACGCGGAAAATACAGAAATAGCTGCAGAGAAACTGTCAGTGGCAAAAACTTCAAATCTTCATCTCAACGTTAATGAATCAGTTTGCATGTTCTTTTCTAAGTGCAAAACTAAGGAACCAGATCCAATAATTAAAGTGGATGGACAAATATTAACACCAGTACAACAGTATGAATACTTAGGTATTGTAATAGATCCCCAACTTTCATTTCAGTAACATTTAAAAAAAATTAAGGAATAAAATTAATTTTAATTTATGTAATATCAAACATATTAGTAATAACTTGACATTGGAGACTTCCAAATTATATTTAATTCAATTCAATTCAGTTTTATTTATATAGCGCCAATTCACAACACATGTCGTCTCAAGGCACTTCACAAAGTCAACGCCAGTGACTGTCCACTGTCTCTACATGCTCATCCGGGAGGAGTGAATGCTGCAAGTCACTGACTGGATGCAATCTGCTGGGTTTCCTTAGATAGAAAAACTTTTTATCCAATTTGAATAAATAACAGAATCTGACTGCACTGTTCATTGATTAAGATTAATTGGAATGTATGTACCTGACTTTGTGAAGTGCCTTGAGACGACATGTGTTGTGAATTGGCGCTATATATAACTACTTTTTACTATTTAATTTTATTTAGGAAGAATCCCATAAAGTCATGACTGCTAAGAGCTAAGGGAATGGATGGCTCAACAGAGCTATGACTCTGTGTAAGTTTAGCAACTGTACTAAAGAGAAACCTAGGATTATTCTTGTTCTCTTCTATTAATGATGAGAAATTATGAGAAAATATTATGTCTTTACACTCAATGCCATATGTCAGCACAAGGTCCAGAGAATGAAGACAAAGGTGGGTAGGTTTGTTAATGTTTTGAGTAAAGCCAGTTGAGTCTAAGATAGCATTAAAGGCTACATTTAGGCTATCACTTTCAGTGTCAACATGAATGTTAAAATCCCCCACTATAATAACTTTATCTGTATCTAACACTAAATCAGATAAAAGGTCTGAAAACTGATCTATAAAATTGAGAGTAAGGCCTGGTGGACGGTACAAAACAACAAACAGAAGTGGTTTTAGTGCTTTGCAATTTGGATGAGGAAAACTAAGGATTAAATATTCAAAAGAGTTGTAGCTATTGATTGGTCTGGGACTAATCAATAAATCGGACTGAAAGATGGTTGCTACTCCTCCTCCTCGCTCAGTATTTCGAGGAATGTGAAAATTTAAATAATTAGTAGGAGTTGACTCATTTATAGTAACATAATCCTCTTGCTGCAGCCAGGTTTCTGTGAGGCAAAATAAATCAATCTGATTGTCACAAATCAGGTCACTAACTAGCAAAGTCTTTGAAGAGAGAGATCTTATGTTCAGTAAGCCACATTTAATTGTTTTATTTTTTCTTTTTAGTCTGAGTTGTGTTTATTTTTATGAGATTTTCCTGATTTCCTCCTTTTAGATTATTTTTTTATCTATTCAGTTTTGGCCGTGGGCGAGACACAGTCTTAATAGGGTAATGGGTGGGTAGCAGTACAGAAGCTGCAGAGAGGAGTGTTAAACTATGACCCTGCTTCCTGGTCTGAACCTTGGGTTGTCAGAGGTTTGGAGAACTAATAAATTCGGCCAGATTCCTAGAAAGAAGAGCTGCTCCATCCAAAGTGGGATGGATGCCGTCTCTCCGGATCAGACCAGGTTTTCCCCAAAATGTTCGGCAATTATCAATGTAGCCCACATTGTTTTCTGGACACCACCTAGACAGCCAGCGGTTGAATGACAGCATGCGGCTAAACATGTCGTCACTGGTTAAAGGGGACCAGAGAAAATTACGGAGTCCAACATTGTTTTGCCAAACTTACACACCGAAGCAACACTAACTTTAGTGACCTCCGATTGACGTAACCGGGTGTCATTACCGCCAGCGTGAATAACAATCTTACTGTATTTATGCTTATCCTTAGCCAGCAGTTTCAGGTAGGATTTGATGTCGCCCGTTCTGGCCCCTGGCAGACATTTGACTATGGTCGCTGGTGTCTCTAGTGCCACGTTTCTGACTATGGAGCTGCCAATTACCAGAGTTGGCTTCTCAGCGGGTGTGTCGCTGAGCGGGGAAAATCTGTTAGAAACGGAGACGGGTTGATGGTGACCTGTGGGCTGGGATCTAGGACTATTATTTCTACGTACCGTCACCCAGCCGGCCTGAGGCCGCGGCTGCGCTGGCTCTGCTGGAGGACTGCTACGGGGAGCTACCCTTGGTGGCTCCGCGCTGGCTAAGGGGCCTCGGCTATCTGCTGGTTTTTCAACAGTGCGGAGCCAGGCCTCCTAATCCGACACCCTCACCTCCAAAGCTACAAAAATGCTACATTTATTACACGTACCACTATCACTAAAGGAGTCAGAGGAGTAACTGAACATCTGACACAGAGAGCAGGAGAGAGGAGGAAACTCAGAGAGAGAAACAGCAGAACGGGTAGCCATGGTGGAGCTAAAGCTAACGCTAAGCTAGCGACCCCTTACCACTACTAGAAAAAACCGTGTAAAACACGGAGAGTCCCCAAACGTTAAATACAGCAACAGAAAGTATGTGTTTTAACGTGCTTATGTATTATAACAAGTAAGAGATATCACAGTAGAGAGAAATCAGATCAAACGAGAGAGCCTTGACACACCAAACAATCCACCAAGTGCAATAGCGTAAACAGGAAGTGACGTTACCCAGAGCTCCAGCCGAAAATCACCGCCACAATATTCCAGTTGGTGATTGGTTCAAGAGAACCAATCACCAACTGGATTTAAACGCTGTGATTCTTTCTCATATAAATGACTGCATAACGAGTCGGACCACACTACAGCCAATAGAAAGACTCTAAAAGCAGACTTTAGACAAAAAAAATCTAATTCATATCATCTTTGCAAAATATTACAAAGTATGACTTTCTGAGATGGGAAAACATGATCATTTATTCAGACGTCATACTGGTATATAAAGCCCTTCACAGTTTGGCTCCATCACTGCTAAAGGAGTTTGTTGAACTACATTTACAATCAAATGTAAGTACAAGAGCAGTCAGCAGGGGAGACTGTAAAACACCATGGGTCCTTGGGTCGGTTTCAGGAAATCATTCAAGCAGTGGTTTTGGATAACCAAAATTGTCCTCGTTTTTGAATACATTTTAAATTAAATGTTTTTTTTATTTTTTGGATGTGACTTGTTTTTCCTTTTACAGCAAATGTTTACTGTAAATTCCACAGCTTTTAGTTATACACTGAAATCAGTCATGAATCATAGTTCATGTATGTTGTTATGCATGTTACTTATAATTTTTTAATCCCTTCCACCAACCTGCTAGGGCACCACAGATGAAAATTAGCTTCACTGGTTAATCTGGCATATTCACGTCATGTAATTCGTGTTGATTAATATGCATTGCCCCCTTTATGAAAACGAAATGAATCTAAATCTAAATTAATTGCCTACATAAATAAATGAGTTATATTTGTGATGTTATTGCAGCAGTTACCATGGAGGCCTGTGAAAAACCAACCAATCTTACCTGCTGTTACAACAGAGGAAGTCTGTGGTCCAAATTTGTTTTCTGTAAAAATCTCTCCTATACTGTTAACTGGAGAACGTGGATCATATTACCGTAAATATTGTATGTCTGCATTACAATGTAGGTGTGCAGAATCGGCATTGAAATGATATGAAAACTGTGTGAATCTGTGCTGTGGAGACTGAAGGCTCTCCGTCCTCATAATGACCGGCTGCTGCTTAGAAACTTCATCCACGATACTGAAACCTTTGTCTCTGCAAATAAAAAGCTACTGGAACTCTGTCAAATAGTGAGAGAGTAAGTAGCTGCTTAGCTGTGTTAAGACAGCATCACAGGTTAATATTACCAGTGATAACCTGGAAAAAGTAATCTCTTAATATCCCAACATAGATTTTTTATTAAAATTTTATCCTGGTCAAAACGTCTGCTTTAAGTCTGATGTTTTACACAATAAAAACTATTTTATACAGTCGACACTCTTTAATCTATGCTACTGTTATAGATATAGATAACTGTTAAATGAAGGCAATGGTGTATTGAGGGTTTCATGTTCAGTCTAGCGTCTGTTTATTTCTGCTCTCTTTTTCTGGCGCTGATTTGCAACTTTTATACAAAACTTATATAAACTTAAAAGCAAATATTCTATTAAATTCCTTCCTTCTTCAGTGTCTCAGAGCTCTCACTGCGCCCAATAAAAAGCTGTACTCAACCCCAAGATCCTGAGAGTTGGTTCATCTCAACAGTAATAATTAGAACAATAATAATATCAGCTGTTCTGGAACTGAAAACTCAAGTTTTACCACTCAGGGTAAGAAAAACCAGAGTTCAGGAACATAATTCTAGTTTGTTTATCCTCCTTTATTTATTATCCAATTCTCCCACAACTGCTTGAACATGTTCCGAACTGTTCGTTTAAAGGTCTGAGCTAACAGACTTCTGGGCCTGGAGCTCTTTGGGACTGAAAACTGCTTGTTGCGCACTTTGTCAACATCTATATATTGATCAAAATGGCCACATTTCAAGTGATCCGCACAAGGATTAATTTACTACTCGGATTTGTAATTTCTTACCGATTCTGGTGGTGTTTATCTGGGGTTTCCAGCAGGTTCCCAGCAGTCTGACGTCCTCCTCGTAGCGGACGATGGTTTTCTCAACCTCTGAGAAGATTTCTTCAGCAGCAGCAGTTAGTCGCTCTCTGATAAACTCTCTCAGATGCTGAACTGAAGACATTGTTACTGAAACTACTGAAATATTCAGCTGAGATACGAAAACACAACCGTCTTCCAGCTGAGTCCAAACAAGCTGCTGCTGGAGCCTTTTGTTTTACTTCCGCTGGACGTCACAGTGAGACAAAGCAGCTGATTGGTCCATTTACCGCCCCCTGCTGGGCTGGAGGCTGCAGGAGGCGAAACGGACCACATGATAGGAACCTTTTAACAAATGTTTCCATGTATGAAACTGCTCCACAGTCATATTGTCATCTTCAGGTTGTTATTAAAAGCAGTTTTCCAGCATCTTCAGCCCAATAACTGATAAAAGTCTTTGTTCCTAAATTCAGCACCAAGCTGAATGTGTTTGTGGGACCATGAATGTTTTTAGTGTTTCTGCATCATGTGAGGCAGATTTTTTTCGAACTGCTGTCAGATTTAAATCAAGACGATGAAACCATCCAGCATCTTGAGCTGAGCTGTCAATCAGCAGCAGCAGTCTTATCTGTGGGCTGCAGGGGCTGATGGGAGCTTTGAGGAGCCGTTAGAAACCAGACAGCAGGTTTAGCTGTGGCCCAACAGAGATTCAACACTAAAATATCTCATGTTAATTTTAAGGTTTCTCTATCTCCTTTTTAACCCTTTGTTGCACAATATGGGCGGAAAGTTTTTTTTAACTTAAATGTCAGAATTAGAGATGTTCTTCATCAATATTTTTAAATCCCATAAATTATTTTTGTTTTTCTCTCTTTCTCTTACTGTCGATAAAACTACAGGGGTTGGACAATGAAACTGAAACACCTGTCATTGTAGTGTGGGAGGTTTCATGGCTAAATTGGACCAGCCTGGTAGCCAGTCTTCATTGATTGCACATTGCACCAGTAAGAGCAGACTGTGAAGGTTCAATTAGCAGGGTAAGAGCACAGTTTTGCTCAAAATATTGAAATGCACACAACATTATGGGTGACATACCAGAGTTCAAAAGAGGAAAAATTGTTGGTGCACGTCTTGCTGGTGCATCTGTGACCAAGACAGCAAGTCTTTGTGATGTATCAAGAGCCACGGTATCCAGGGTAATGTCAGCATACCACCAAGAAGGACGAACCACATCCAACAGGGTTAACTGTGGACGCAAGAGGAAGCTGTCTGAAAGGGATGTTCGGGTGCTAACCCGGATTGTATCCAAAAAACATAAAACCACGGCTGCCCAAATCACGGCAGAATTAAATGTGCACCTCAACTCTCCTGTTTCCACCAGAACTGTCCGTCAGGAGCTCCACAGGGTCAATATACACGGCCGGGCTGCTATAGCCAAACCTTTGGTCACTCATGCCAATGCCAAACGTTGGTTTCAATAGTGCAAGGAGCGCAAATCTTGGGCTGTGGACAATGTGAAACATGTATTGTTCTCTGATGAGTCCACCTTTACTGTTTTCCCCACATCCGGGAGAGTTACGGTGTGGAGAAGCCCCAAAGAAGCGTACCACCCAGACTGTTGCATGCCCAGAGTGAAGCATGGGGGTGGATCAGTGATGGTTTGGGCCGCCATATCATGGTATTCCCTTGGCCCAATACTTGTGCTAGATGGGTGCGTCACTGCCAAGGACTACCGAACCATTCTTGAGGACCATGTGCATCCAATGGTTCAAACATTGTATCTTGAAGGCGGTGCCGTGTATCAGGATGACAATGCACCAATACACACAGCAAGACTGGTGAAAGATTGGTTTGATGAACATGAAAGTGAAGTTGAACATCTCCCATGGCCTGCACAGTCACCAGATCTAAATATTATTGAGCCACTTTGGGGTGTTTTGGAGGAGCGAGTCAGGAAACGTTTTCCTCCTCCAGTATCACGTAGTGACCTGGCCACTATCCTGCAAGAAGAATGGCTTAAAATCCCTCTGACCACTGTGCAGGACTTGTATATGTCATTCCCAAGATGAATTGACGCTGTATTGGCCGCAAAAGGAGGCCCTACACCATACTAATAAATTATTGTGGTCTAAAACCAGGTGTTTCAGTTTCATTGTCCATCCCCTGTATATCCGATGTATCCTGGACAACGGTGACTAAAGTATTTTTAAATCTGTATTCAGAACCAGTCACGGCTGCACTTTGGGTCAGAAAATAGATCCACTGGCAAAATGCAGTCTAGAACACGACGTAATCTGTTTATAAACCGCTTTTTTTTACTCATTCCGAATTGGTTCCTAACTGCCTGTGTTGTTTTAGAGCCTTAATGGTCTTGCTTGCTTCTCTCCCCTCGGAGCCTGGGGTTCCAGCGTTTAACACTGCCTTAAATGTATCTCCACTCGTTGCAAAACGCCCAAATTAAAATCAGTCGGACAGTACATAGTGTTTCATGTTATTTTGTTACATTTGAACAACACCAAACGACTCGAAATAACCTGTTTATGAACAGAGGACCGAGACGGAGATTTCACTAAAATAAACAATAAATGACGCCACAGAAATTCCACATATTCTTCTGGTTGGCAGAAAGACTTTCAACGTGTTTTAAATATCTGTCGGTTATCAAAAAAATGGGGGAAACACGACGAAATTGTGAAAAATCTGAATTCAAACGAGGAAAAAATGATAATGAAGAGAAAAAAATGACGCTTAAATGATTAGTGATAGAAAATATTAATAGAGCCAGGGGCAGCTTCAGGGTTATTATTGATAGAATCGATCCAGAAAGGAGAACAGGTGAGGACTGATGTCAGGTTGATTTTTTTGGGATCATTTGTTATCATCATTTCTTTATTTCCACAGTACTATAACGGTTTGGGTTGGAATATGAGGTTATCAGCTGCACTAGAACACAAGTGTTCAGCACATTTATACGGTGAAATGCTGCTCCATAGTAACCGAGAGGTGGATTTTTTCCCCCCATTTCTTTTTAAAATGTGCCACCTTTATGCTCAGAATCGGTACCTTAGACATGCATCTCTGAAGCTATTTAGTATGTTTAGGAGCAGCAATGCAGCAGCACAACCAGAAAACAGAGGAGGGTTCAGGGCTGGAGGTGAGGTCTTCAAATAAATCAGTGAACACTTTTAATTTCAGGGTGAGGCTATGCTATTAACCTATTTGACTGTATAGGCCTAAACACATCTGGAAATCAGTTGTTAAAAATCTTTATGTATAAGAAAAGCCTCAACAGATGTTGGTTTTTTATCGTTTGTCTGTCAAACCTTATACTGTATATTACCATATGTAATGTAAGGCCATGCAGGGACATAAAGGGTTTGAGGCATTTTTGACAAATAAAACGTGTTAAGGTTTCTAATATGTGTCCAATGTTTAACTCGTTCCTACACCCTTAAGGAGACACTATATCATATTGTCAAGTACTTCTAATTTCTGCCTTATATATACAGGTAGCCGACAGTAAAATACTGAAATGATTTTATTTGTTCGAATTTGGACTTTGCTTCTTCAAAATGCATGAAGCGAGAGAGAGACCAATAAGAACCAGTTAAAGTTTTTGTAATAGTACCAGCAAGAATTCAAAACTACTTTATCTCCTGGATGTGTTTAAGATATATTACTACAGATGAACATTACTCACATTCATCTATGAAACGACTTTGTATATAATCTCCGACTGTGAATCAAAAGCAGCCCAACAGCGCCACCTTCAGGTTGTTATTTAAAAGCAGTTTCCCAGCCTCTCCATCCCAATAACAGTCTGTGTTCAAATTCAAATCAAGAGATTCAACAGATTCAGATCAAGACGATAAAACCAGGAAACTTGAGCTGAGCTTCGTTCAGTCAAGTAAGGTTTACCCATTTTAATAAAAACCACTGTTTCCACAGTGACCAAAGTTCTGTGCAAAAAGAACAATCCTAAAGGGGACATATAATCCAAAATCCACTTTTTACTTTTAAATACATTTTGTTGTGTACTTGGAGTCTGTAGAAGGGCAGAAAAATCTTTTTAGGTGCTGTGTAAATATATTTATATTCTGTATGGGTCATGTTTTTTAGTCCATTCACGTTTTTCTATAATCTGTTAGGTTTTTCCAACTGTTACATCACAGTATTTGCTGCAGAACAGCTAAATAAGGTTCTGGAGTTCCAGCTGATCAGTTTTGCATTTCCGCAATATTAATTTCTCGCTGCTATTTTGTAGTCCAAGCTCAAGTATGCGTACATTGCAAGTGTAGGCATAGGCCTACATGAGCAGTTAGACATACAATTGATCCCAACATCCCCCAGCATCAGGATTTGGTATATAATCCCACAGAGCAGATCTGTGCTCACATTGGAGCAGAATTTATCAGAGATAATAACCATCAGAGAAATTTAACAGTATTTCACCAAGCTGGGGGATGTAATCAAAGATCAAAGGTCAAAGTTATATAATAGAACAAATGTGAGATGTTCTGCTGCAGCCTCAGACTCATTTTCATGTATTTCAACTAACTCACATCACACACTAATTCATTCTGCATCTCTGCGCTGTCAGGACCAGATGTGATGCCGACCACGTCTTAACTAATGAACATGTAATGAGGAACCTAAACCTCCACACAAATATTCAGTTTTTCCCTGTTTAACAAACTTAAATACAGGAAGAATTAATAGAAAGCTGAAGCAGGACAGTGTTGATGCCTTATCTGGACTCTGAGCTGAGCCTTAGCACCATTTTAATGTGACCTAATCCAGAACTGGAAGCTCAGTTCAGATGATGGTCCTCAGATTCCTGTTCCAGTCCCTGTGGAAGCTCAAGTTCACATAACACATTCATATTCTAGTACAGAATAACAGGATGCTGACATACAGATTACTGAAACTCGTATCCTCCCTGGAAAAATCCGGGATGAGTGGTAGACTGAGCAGGGCAGCCATGTTCACGTCTACGATCTTTCATCAGAACACCACGAACCACAGAGACACCACCATTTTGGGCTTTTCTTAATTAGTTACCATGGAAGCTTTAAACACAATTCAGTTCGATAAAATCATTTTCTTTCGTCCCGTTTTGACATCCCTTAATCTGCATTTACATTTCTTAATATGTTCGGATTGTACTGCATGGACATCTAATTATCAGAACCAAAAAGAACCTTATTGCCAAGTAATGTTTCACACGTACGAGGAATTTGCTTTGGTGTTAAGGTGCTACACATTGACATAAATCAATTTGGAAATATGTAGTTAAAAGTTGTGAGAAAAATAAAGCACCTTGGCAAATATTAAAAAATAAACAATAACAATATACAATTAAATGAAATAGTATTTAAATGTGCTGAGATATTGGTACTATTTGCTGTGAGGCTGTGAGATATTGAATGAAGCTTTTCCAACACGTAAAAGGGGTGAGTTCTCACATGAACGTCAGATCAGTTATACTACTAAAATATTAATACACAGTTCAGCAGAATAACGTCTCTCACCTGTGGAAGTTATCAGGTGGGTTTTCAAAGCTTTTCCATGATTTGAACAAATGCAGCTGTGTGGATTTTCTCCTGAATGTTTAAAGACCTCGTCGACATGTTTAACTGGAAGAAGGCATCTCCTCGGTGTGGATTACCCTGTAAACATTTAACGACCATTTTAACCCTCTGGGGTCCAGGGTTTATATTCAATTCAATTCAGTTTTATTTATATAGCGCCAATTCACAACACATGTCGTCTCAAGGCTCTTCACAAAAGTCAGGTACATACATTCCAATTAATCCTAATCATTGAACAGAGCAGTCAGATTCTGTTATTTATTCAAATTGGATAAAAAGTTTTTCTGTCTAAGGAAACCCAGCAGATTGCATCCAGTCAGTGACTTGCAGCATTCACTCCTCCCGGATGAGCATGTAGAGACAGTGGACAGTCACTGGCGTTGACTTTGCAGCAATCCCTCATACTGAGCATGCATGTAGCGACAGTGGAGAGGAAAAACTCCCTTTTAACAGGAAGAAACCTCCAGCAGAACCAGAACCAGGCTCAGTGCGACCGGCCATCTGCCACGACCAACTGGGGGTTAGAGAGAACAGAGCAGAGACACAAAGAGAACAAAGAAGCACTGATCCAGGAGTACTTTCTATGGGAAGGAAAAGTAAATGTTAATGGATGTAGCTCCTTTAGTCGTTTCACCTAGAAAGAAGGAACAGATAAACTATGAGCCAGTTTTCAATGTTAGAGTCTGAAAGAGAGCACATAGAGTTAGTCACAGTAAAAGCTCACTCAGTAGCTATGTCTAGGAGAGAGAAAGGGTTAAACACTGAAAGACAGGGCCATGTGGATCATTGGTAGAGGGTGAGCATTAAGTTGTTGCCAGCAGAAGCTTGGAGGATTCCCCTCTCCAGAAAGGTGTCACAGGTAGACACAGAGTCAGGCCAGGTGTAGCTTCTAGGAAGAGAAAAGAGAGAGAACAAAGTTAAAAGCTGAAATAACAGCAAATAATACAAAATTGGAGAGTAGTGTGAGAATGTAGAGAAGAGGGTGAAAGTGGTCATTATGTCCTCCAGCAGCCTAAGCCTATAGCAGCATATCTACACAGATAGTTTCAGTTCAGATTATTTAGTTAAACGGCGTTTATTTACAACAATGTTGTCTCAAGGCACCCCACAAAGGGTCCCACTGATGGTCATTGTTATACTAAAAACCACAATGATTGGGATACCTCTCTCTGTCAGACTGATTATAACCATTGGAAAAGAGAAGGGGTTATACAGGTAGCAGAAATGGAGGGTGTGTTTGCACCTCAACCATAACTGAGCCGGTTTAGGCTAAACCTGACTCCCCCTTACTCCATCCAACAGGGAGGGAGGAAGGCTCCCTCCCTGATAAACTAAGCCACTCTAACTATAAGCTTTATCAAAAAGGAAAGTTTAAAGCCTAGCCTTAAAAGTAGACAGGGTGTCCGCCTCACGGACTAAAACTGGGAGCTGGTTCCACAGGAGAGGAGCCTGATAACTAAAGGATCTGCCTCCCATTCTAGGACTCTAGGAACCACCAGTAAACCTGCAGTCTGAGAACGAAGTGCTCTGTTAGGAACATCTGGAACAATCAGATCTCTGATGTATGATGGAGCTAGATCATTAAGGGCTTTATATGTGAGGAGGAGAATTTTAAATTCTATTCTGGATTTAACAGGGAGCCAATGAAGGGAAGCTAAAATAGGATAAATATGATCTCTCTTTTTAATTTTATATGGTGGTTTCTGACTAATTTTGACGTTACCTTTCCAATAAAAGCCATTACTGTTGCTTTATATATTGGTATATTTCTTTCAGCACAACTGTAGCTGTGTGAATTTACACTTATCTTTTGTATTTGGACATTCTGTAATTGCATATTGGACCTCAAGTCACATAAAAACATAAAATCTTAGTTGGAAAAAAGTTTATTTTTTCATAGTGAAACCCACAAACATACAACGAACCGTTTTTATAATCCAGAAAGTAAATATACACTGCACATTTCTAAAGGTAATCTACAAATATAGCAAAAAATACAGTAACATAAAATTATTAAAAAAGGAAAATGAGCAGCTCCTCATTCGTTTGTGTACAACTATTTAAAACCTAAAAATCATCATGGGCAGTGGTGGTCAGCCCATAGGGGGCGCTGGGGCGCCACCCTCCCTGATAAAAGAGGGGAAAATGTAAAATATATTTTTACAAATTCTGTCTACATTATATATATATATAAATATATATATATAGTTTTACTATAGTATATAGAGTAAGTTTTACTCACTAAAGTGTGGCATGTAACATGAAGTATATATAAACTACATTTCCCACCTACTGATATTCCTTCACCAGTGACACCGCAGACAGACTTGTATGTTTCTATCATGGGGCACTGTTCAGAGTGATGCAGCCGAATCGCCAATCGTGTGCAGCTGCTAGGGCAAATGAATAAATATGACCAATCAGTGTCGCAGAATTTCATGGCTTTGGGGCACTGAAAATATCACCACTAAAACAAAACGCTTGTACGGCGCAGTCAATCAGAAAGATGACGGCGAACTTAACGAGCGAGGTGCAACTTCCATTGAATTCGGAGAGATCCTTATTTATCTACCCGTTCACTGGAAGGACAGTGGAGAACAAAATCCAGGTTAAGGAACTGGGACCGGACAAGCCCGACATTATCATCAGCCCGCAGACCAAGGGGAAAAATAAAGTCTACAACCAGAATTTTTGCAAGAGTTGGTTTAAGAGCAAGTCGTGGCGGACCGGCTGTGGAATAGCCAATGCACTTTTCTGTTTTCTGCCAAAATGTGATTTAACGTGGACACAGTCTGGACAAACTGACTAGAAGCATTTTTCCGAACGCATTAGAAGCACGAACAATCAAGAGTTCATGGAAAACTGGGTCATGCTAGCTGTGCTCGGAAAGATTAGCATAGCGGCGCAGCTGGATGATGGACACCTCGTTGAGGTAAGAAGGCACAATGAAGAGGTTGATAAGAACCGTCATATTTTATCTAAACTCTTTGACTGTATTAGGTGTTGTGGTGCTTTTGAACTGGCATTGCGGGGGCATGACGAAAGGGATGCTGTTCAGTGGTATTCGTCGTCTCACTGTTGATTCCATTTCATATATTGGAGTAGGTAGAGAAATGTATTGTTACATCAGCCCCACCAAGAACATTTATCACCAGTGATCATCACAAGATGCCAAAAATGCCGTATACTTATCTATGAAATTAAAAACCTTTATATGTTTCACTCTTATAAGTGCCTGTGTGGATTTTGGTGTGAACATTTAAAAAACGCTCATCTCTGCAACCTTACCTACACGGCCCATGTGAATATCGCCTCTTCCTCCGTGGACTCTCATGTGGGCAGTTAAACCTTTCAATCTATTGAAGCTTATTCCACATGTTGCACATGAAAATTGCCTCCGACCTCTGTGGGTTTTCCTGTGCACATTCAGTTGACTGACAGTATAAAAACTTTTATCACATGTCTCACATGAAAATGGCTTCTCCCCCGTGTGGGTTCGCCTGTGGAATTTCACATACCATCTCTCACGAAACCTTTTCCCACAAGTTTCACAGGAGAAAGGCCTCTCATCTATGTGGATCTTTCTATGAACTTTTAGATTAAACCTTCTGCTAAAACCTTTCCCACAGGTTTCACAGGAGAAGGGCCTCTCACCTGTATGAGTCGTCATGTGTTCTTTCAAATGAGACGTTTGAGCAAAGACTTTTCCACACATTTTACAACGAAAAGGTTTCTCGCCTGAGTGGACTCTGTGATGTCGCTGGAAATTATACTTATATTTAAAGACTCGACCACAAACATCACACTGGAAACATGCATCTGTAACAGTTTCAGACTCACTCTGTGACACAGGAGTATAGATTTCAGCTCGATCTTGGTTCTCCATAACAGAAAGTTTGTTAGAGTCAAGGTGCTCAATGTTTGGCTCCTCTTTACTGAAGTCAGTTTGTTGAAGAGTCTGAGTCTCAGTGAAATTCACAGTCTCCAGCTGCAGGGCAACGTGCTCTTCCTCCTGACTGCTGCAGACTTCCTCCTGTTCCTCTTTAATGTGTTCAGGCTCTGGTTCCTCCTGTTCCACTTTAAGCTGTGAATGTTTCGGTTCCTTGATGTTCTCATCTTGTGGAGGCTCTGGTTGCTTTTGGTCTCCATTCGAGTTCATCAGCTGATTACAGAGCTGGTGGTCAGCGAGAGCTTCCTCTTCGTTATGAACATGTTGCATTGGAACGTCTAGAGAGACAAAGAACATAAGAGATCATTAATCTGATAAGTCTGTCATGTATCAGTTGCTCTGCCTGGACATCAGGGTTGGACATTGTTTGAAACTGAACGATTCTGGTTCTGATTCGGATTCCTATTGTTTCTCAATTCAGATTCTTTAAGGAGGCAGGGCCAAAACAGTTGAGATGGTTTAAACAAGCTAGCAAACCACGGTTCTGTCAGTAAGCGTGAGCGTTCTGGACAGATGGAGCGTTCTGGACTTGCTGGCCCAGCGTTCCAAAAGCAGGAAGAGAGGATGAGATGTTAGAGCAGTGTACTAGAGTAGAGGAAGAGTAAAAACACAGTAAGAGGCTGAAGATGAAAGAGTTTAAAAATGTCTCATGGGGCAACGTGGAGCACTGAAGAGGTGCAGGAGCAAAACTACATTGAACACCAAAGCAGCAACAGCTATAAGACAGATTTTCTTCTTTATGCTTTTTTCTCGGTCTAAAAAGCTCTGTGTGACAGCAAACCGGGCCAACTTTTCTCACTTTTACCGATCCCTGGAACAGACCGGCAGTGTGAACGCACTCTTATCTGTAGCTATGCATTGTTCACCAGAAGTACAGAATTTCTCACCATTTCCCTGTTCACGTCATGGTCATCGTGTTCTTCATTGCTGTTGTGCTCCTCTGAGTCTGAGCCCAACAACGTGTCCAGCATAGAGCTTTTCTTCTGTAAAACTTGTGGCTGAGTACTGGCAGAGTCATCTTGCTTAACAACACCTGCCTGGTGATGAAGCTTTTCCTGTTCACATCCTTCTGTCTTGGCCTGTAGAGAAAGAGCCTGACCTTTGACTCGTCCTTTTAGGATGTCATCTGATGGAAAGAAGTTTAGCTTGTGGAACTGGGAATCAAGAGCTACAGCACTATCTTCTCTGGGGACTTCTCCACATTTGCATTCTTCAGTTAACGTCATTTTACAGAGACGTTACAAAGGATCAGAAGGATCTCACTGACCAGTGGGGCGGATGTGTTATGGCCTAAAGAAACTGGACTTCAGGTTGCAGCAAAATATTCCAAAGAGTATCACCGTCAAACCGAGTATGACCAAAAGCTCAACATGCCTACTGTGAAATATGGTGATGGCAGAATCAAGGTCTAGGGTTATTTTTCTCTAAATGGACCTGGGCTGGGGGGGTTCAATCAAGGTCAATTGTGAACCCTTTCAAATAGTCAGGTTTCACCCGAAACCTCCAGCAAGCCTGCTAGCAAACCACAGTAGGCATCTACATAAAATCACAGTCAAACCTGGAAGACCTTAATAGGGGAAAGTCACGTACTGGAATGGCCTAGTCCAAAACTAAATCTGGTACAAAACCTGCAGAGTCACCTGAAGAAGGCTATGGACAACAGTTGTCCTCACAATCTGAAAGATCTCAGAGATTTGGAGTGGGCAAATTTTAACAAGTCTGTTGGGTGGGGCGGGGACTCTTTTGAATGTGAACGATTCCGGTTCCGATTCTGGTTCCTAGCGATTTTCGATTCCAGTTCTTTTAAGAGGCAGAGTCAAAAATGTTTACATTGTTCAGATGAGCTAGCTAATCAGAGTTCTTTCCCTTGGACGCTATGTTGAACAGAGGAGCACATCGGTCAGCTGCCTGGCTAACGTTAGCTGGGTTTTTGCATTTTGATCCACCATTTTAGGTCGAGTAGAACTTGTTAGCTGTTTCAATGCTGGTATAAGACATATTTTACTGACGTATTTACCTGGTTCTGACTTCAGTGCGGTGCTAGGCTGAGTGTTGCACCCGGAGAAATGAGCACCAAAGGGAGGCTGGTGCGGCTCGTCAAAGATGGGGCACTCTGTTACTTCTACACCATGAATCAGAGGTGTTGAATCATGCTGGTTGTGCTACCTCCTTTGTTAGATAGAATTTTACTGCAAGTATTGCACTGAGCGACTGGTCATTTCTTTTATTAAAATTAAGACACACATAAGATCACGGCCACACTATGGCGTGTGTTCACTAGGAAGTGTGTTCACCATTGAGAACACACTGCCTGCGGATTCTTCTTTGTTGGTGTTCCGTGGCTTCTTCTGCGGGTCGGCAGACAGAGTGTCAAAACTATAAGTCAGTCAGTCATTTTCTACCGCTTATTCCATAGTGGCTCGCGGGAAAGCTGGTGCCTATCTCCAGCAGTCTATGGGCGAGAGGCGGGGTTCACCTTGGACAGGTCACCAGTCCATCGCAGGGCAACACACAAACAACCACGCACACACTCATTCATACACCTAAGGGCAATTTAGAGAGACCAATTAACCTGGCATTAACAGGCATGTCTTTGGACTGTGGGAGGAAGCCGGAGTACCCGGTGAGAACCCATGCATGCACGGGGAGAACATGCAAACTCATGCAGAAAGACGCCCGACCGGGAATCTAACATTGCTACAAGGCAACAGTGCTACCAACTGCGCCACCGTGCAGCCCCAAAACTATAAGTCGAAAAGTAAAAATGTTAATGATTCTAGGAGAGTTGGAATGTTAGCCCCAGTTTCAATCAATTCTTGATGCCCAGCACTACTGTTGGGGCATTGGTTGGCTCAGTTGGTACAACAAGCACATGATGTGCAGAAGCTATAGTTCTCAATTCGGTTGTCTTGTATCGGAGTTCTGGACTCTGGCCATATGCTGCATGTCTTCCCCTTCTCTCTCCACTCTCATTTTAAATTACTGTTCAATCAAGGACACTAGGGCCAAAGCAACCCACAAAAAAAAAGTCTGTATATAGTCAACGACCAGATACGCATTCGACACCCCTTTTAATGTTTAGTCAAATTTAAGCATTAAGAAATGCTTAAATTTGATTGTGTGAATCTGATTGTGTTCAATGATGTAAAGCAGGTAATCTGTGATAACTATTTTCCTGCAGTCCCGCCCCTGGCCTCTACTGTTAAACAAATCCTAGATGCACGCCTGCAACTCTGACCAATAGACTTGCGTGTTCGTCTGGAGGGAGGCGTTGATTATCGAGTCTGCGCACCGATGTGTGTGAAAAGGGTTACTGCCTCGGTCAGCTGGAAGGTGTGGTCTGGAGCAACCAAAATAAGAACTGAAGTTATCAATTCCTTGACTACTTTCTACTTCTCAAAAAAAGTTTAAATAATGTAAAAGTTTTTCTTCAAGACTTGCGGTGAGACGTTTACAACTTTCTAGTAGAATTTACCTTGGAGATGCTTTTAAAAGATGAAGGAAGCTTCAGGATCAGGGCTGAGAACTGAAGAGTTGGTAAAGTTTCTTTAGAGCAGGTAAAAACTAAATGTATTGTATTTTCCTGAGTTCTAATGAAAATGTTTAAAGTAACACAAATAATGCTGCAGATAACTGTAATATGCTGTGTTTACAATGGGCCAGAATGTCGCCAGCTTGACTCACACACCTACATTACGTGTGATGTCAGTCTGGAGTTTGAGCATCGAGGTCACTGTGGAAGAGGAGGGAAGGGATCAAAGGAGAATCATCTTACATTGAATGTAAAGCAGGCTAAGGGATCAGAATAGCGTTCAACCCTGCGCTACATCGACTTGTTTTATTTTAGTGAATGCCACGATGCTCTCTGGTCACACCTCGCACAGGAGGCGTGGCGTTCAGCTCCTTCAGGAGGAGCAGGGAGCTAAAGAGGTTAGATTCTCCTGTCTCATCATTTAAGAAACGCTTTAAGGTTACCTCTCCTATATAAAACAGGTCTATAAATTGTCCTTTAATGAAGTAAGCAAAATGATCTCGATCCTTTCACACTATGCCATTTCTGCCGTCATTTTCTCAGTTCCGACCTGACATGCAGACATGTGTTGTATTTGTCCACCAACCAATCAGTGAGACTGATGCGAGCGCTCATAGACCGTCTATGGGAACAACCATCATTTTTGGTGTGTGTGTTCACTCAATGTGTGTTCTGGCATGCACTCGGCTGACAAACGCGTGCTCCGCCCACTGTGTGCTCAGACAAACACACCAGCAGCCAATCACAGGCAACTCTTTTTTATCCAATCAGAGTGTTCATTGCAGAAACTGCATTGGTTGAATGAAAAAACAACAACAATCACAACCAGTAAATGAAAATACTGCAGCAAGCAGCAGAAATTACAAAACAAAACGGGCGACTTAACGAAAACACAAGAGAATAAAGTGAAAAAAACATTTAAACTTTGCAGTCAAAGAATATTTAGTTAATCATACAAATACACTTACTTACATTGTGCATTTTAGGTAATATTTCTACATTTTTTCTAAGGGACGGTTGAAGAATGCTTTGTCTCATTTTCTGCATTTAATGTCTTCCAGCTCCTAAAGTTGTGACACAAACTTTTCCTTGGTTTCTACCAGAAGAACACCTGCACCACATCCAGAAAGATATTTCATTTAGAGGAAATATTTATGCTGATGAAATGTAAACTGTAGATTTTTGGACAAACACTCGGATGAAAACACCACCGTTGTCATGCTGATAGACCAAAACCTGAATGATGAAACTGCTGCTTCAACAAAGTATTCGTTAAAGGCTGTTCACACATACAGCTTACAACCAGGTTACTGCAGCTTTTTTACTCTTTTCTTCTAACACCTTTACTGTTGAAATCTATTAGCTCCTAATGACCCGTTATTTTAACAGGTTTGTGTAGATGTTTGAGAACCACTGCACATCAGAGAGTGGAGCTATTCTTTGTTCCAGAAATAGTGATAGAGGAGAAAATGTTTAAAACAAAAAACAGAAACTGTGCAAACTTATTACACTGACCTTATTTCCCATAATCCTTCCTTCCAAGTACTCAGATTTAGTTATGTTTTGATGGGATCCATATCGGTCCTTTCCCAAGATTTCTGAAGAACTTTCAAGTTTTCTCTTGACTTTTCTTCACTGTACTAAAAGAAACAGATCTTGATTGGAGCATTCCTGGTAACACACACCAGCTCATTAGACTAACCCGTACCTGTGTTAAAACAAACAGCCAATCACATGGCAGCAACTCATGTGCGTTTGAGCATCAAGATGTGCTTAAGTTCAAACTGAGCATCAGAAAGGGTCAGACTGCTGATGCAGGCTGAGCTGAATATTTCAGATCAACTGAGATTTTAACACGCAACTATCTCCTGGGGCCCACAGAGGTGGCCTGAATAAGACAATAAAACACTGAGGGAGGGACGGATGGTTGACATCAAACCGTGATGCACATCCATCCATCAACGAAGGACGCAGGTGTGAACGGAGCCTCAGAGACTGAAGTCTGTATTTAAAGCTGAGAGCTCAGATTAGAAACTGATTTATCAGCCACTTTTTGAAGCTTCTTACCGATTCTGGTGGTGTTTATCTGGGGTTTCCAGCAGGTTCCCAGCAGTCTGACGTCCTCCTCGTAGCGGACGATGGTTTTCTCAACCTCTGAGAAGATTTCTTCAGCAGCAGCAGTTAGTCGCTCTCTGATAAACTCTCTCAGATGCTGAACTGAAGACATTGTTACTGAAACTACTGAAATATTCAGCTGAGATACGAAAACACAACCGTCTTCCAGCTGAGTCCAAACAAGCTGCTGCTGGAGCCTTTTGTTTTACTTCCCCTGGACGTCACAGTGAGACAAAGCAGCTGATTGGTCCATTTACCTCCCCCTGCTGGACTGGAGTAGAACAGCACATTGGCAGCAGAACCAGACTCCGGTTCCATTCAAATTCAGAAATACTTTATTCATCCCAAAAGGAAATTAAATGTTGTTGAAAGGAAAATTAAATGTTGTTGTTGATTCCCTGAACCAGACCATAACTTTTTTAAACTGTCATTAATGGAGCAGATATTATTTATAAGAATTATGAATACCTGGATGCCTGCATTGGTGTTCTTCTCCTCGCTGGAGTGTACAGAATTATCATTGAGGTCACTAATGGTCTCTGGATTGCGTTGACAGAAAATGACTGAATGTGATACAGGTGTCCAGTCTTCAGAAAGATGCAGCAGTCTCATCAAGAAGTTACAAAAAGATCCTAATCATCCCGGACTATAACAAAAACAAAGGAGGGGAAGACAATCTGGATAAGCTGACTGACAACTGGGAACCGGTGCCCAGAGACCCAGTCACTGCAGGCAGCCTTGGTGAGAAATCTTCAGAGCTCACCAAGCACTCCGACCACGCCCACAGCCACATGAAGAGCATCAGCGCCAGCATCCTTGTATGCCAGCCATGCCTCAACATCAACCACAACAGCCACAACCCCAGTGATACCTCCTGATTCTAAAAGAAATGTATTTACCCTCCAGAGGTAAACAAAACAGAAACAGCAAAACTAACTAGGACTGAAAATGGTTCTGGTGCCACCTGAATTTCTTTATCATGGTGTTTGAGCACCTGGTATCTTGTTGGGAAGGTTTCATCACAGACGAGACATCTGTGAATCTTCTCAGCTGGAGGATGTGGAGCAGTCTGGCTGAAGGCTCGGCAGCCCAATGGGTCAACTTAATGTGCTTGTCTTCATCGGTCTTGCTTTTGTAAATGTACCTGAAAGCATACACGGCACCACCTTCAGGATACAATGTTTGAACCATTGGATGCACATGGTCCTCAAGAATGGTTCGGTAGTCCTTGGCACTGACGCACCCATCTAGCACAAGTATTGGGCCAAGGGAATACCATGATATGGCGGCCCAAACCATCACTGATCCACCCCCATGCTTCACTCTGGGCATGCAACAGTCTGGGTGGTACGCTTCTTTGGGGCTTCTCCACACCGTAACTCTCCCGGATGTGGGGAAAACAGTAAAGGTGGACTCATCAGAGAACAATACATGTTTCACATTGTCCACAGCCCAAGATTTGCGCTCCTTGCACTACTGAAACCAACGTTTGGCATTGGCATGAGTGACCAAAGGTTTGGCTATAGCAGCCCGGCCGTGTATATTGACCCTGTGGAGCTCCTGACGGACAGTTCTGGTGGAAACAGGAGAGTTGAGGTGCACATTTAATTCTGCCGTGATTTGGGCAGCCGTGGTTTTATGTTTTTTGGATACAATCCGGGTTAGCACCCGAACATCCCTTTCAGACAGCTTCCTCTTGCATCCACAGTTAACCCTGTTGGATGTGGTTCGTCCTTCTTGGTGGTATGCTGACATTACCCTGGATACCGTGGCTCTTGATACATCACAAAGACTTGCTGTCTTGGTCACAGATGCACCAGCAAGACGTGCGCCAACAATTTGTCCTCTTTTGAACTCTGGTATGTCACCCATAATGTTGTGTGCATTTCAATATTTTGAGCAAAACTGTGCTCTTACCCTGCTAATTGAACCTTCACACTCTGCTCTTACTGGTGCAATGTGCAATCAATGAAGACTGGCTACCAGGCTGGTCCAATTTAGCCATGAAACCTCCCACACTAAAATGACAGGTGTTTCAGTTTCATTGTCTAACCCCTGTACTTCCCTATGTCTAAGGGGATTGCTCAATCCAGCTCTCCATCCAACGGGTCCGGACTTCCCTAAACCTGAAAGATCTTACTAAGCAGGTTTACTGAAAGTTCTGTTTAACCTGGTGTCGGGAAATGACTCGCCTAGCCTCTGACAGCCTTCATACAAAAGTCTCGCCCTTCTTCAACTGGAGGTCTGGACGACTGAGTAGCCTACTTCTGTTAACTTCTCTCACTTCTGTTAACGGCTGCTCATTCCCTAATTTTACAACTGGCTCTTGGCATATGGGCTAGGTTAATTTTAGTGGCTCGGCACGAGCCCCAAGGGCGCTGTTTTAACAAACTTGGCTAAGGCAACCTATAAAAACCTGCTAAAATTTCTTAGAACCAGGCAACAAGACTTTTTACCACCAATGAAAAACCAAAAATAAGGTGACTCAATTAATTGAATGTCCACGATTTAACTAGAATTTTATATGCTTTCTTTAATTAGCAACGCTTATGCAGATGTCAGGATCTGTGCTTTGTCTGTTTGTTTTGGTGCGTTTACTGTGCTTAGCCCCTAGATAGCGTGGAACCTGGAGGAGAGGTGACAGGTGTTCATCATTCCCTTGATTACCTGCTAAGGAGTATATTAGGAGGAGGCTGCCAGCAACTCACTGCCAGAGTGTTGTCCTTTAGTGGTACAGCTCAAGCCACATTATCTTGTCTTGTTTTTCCTTGAACTCTAAAATTTTAAATTTTTGTTACCTTGCAGGATTACCTGAACCTGACCTTGCCTTTGTGTGGATCTCTGCCGGATTACTCACTTCTGGAAAGAAGCTATCCAGCTCCATGATCAAAGACTCTAGCCTTTTTTTACTTCATTGGCCCCACACCGGTTGGCAGCCCCCCTGAATCTTCGCTCCTTGGATCAACCTTCAAGAACCCCTGTCCACCCCCCCCTTTCCACTGAAACCACTTCCGAAACCCCGGACCATCTTATCATCCTGGCACACCATTATCCACCATTTTCTGTCTCAGGGGTAAAAAAAACATTTGGTCTCTCTGCACCCCCTCTGGCGGATTATTCCACCAAAAACCAGTAAGGGCGAATTATTTTTTTTAAGTATTGACCCTAAAGTATTCCCTACTCACCTTCCTGTTTTTTTTTAAGTTGGTTTTTTCCTGGTTCAGTTCCCAGCACATTTCACTACTCTGAAAAATAAACAGTTTACTGTAAAACTCTGTCTCCTGGATTGCTTTCTGCATGTGGGTCAAATTTTTAAAAAAACAATATGACAGAACACTATGGCCCAAAACCTGACCCAGCAAAAGCGTTTTCGGAAACTCTATCTGAACAACACCACCAAATCATATCACATGATTCTTCCCTCCGTTCCTTTTTGAACAGCAAAAAAAACCCCCCATCAGCAGATAAAACAACTAGCCTCTATGTTTCAGCACCCCCTTGAAAAATTTCCCCGCCCGGCAGTAGAGGACGCTTCAGCCTCCCCAGTTTTTCCCCAGCAACTCCCCAACTCACGGGGGGGTCACTTCCCCGAATCCTGAAAAATTCCCGGTGAAAAAGAGGATTGTAAGTGTTTCCTTCTCCAATGCACTCTAGTATTCAATGTTCACCACAACTTTTCCTCATGATTCTGTTAAGATTGCTTTTGTTATAGGGTTACTAACCGGAAAGGCCTTGAGATGGGAGGGCCCTTTTTTTTCAAATTGTTTAGACTTTGGTTGCAAAATTCCGAGTTTGAGGAGGAGTTTCGACAGGCTTTTTCCAGCGAAAAAGATTCGACCGCAAATGCTCGAGGATTATGGTCTATTAAACAAAGAAACCAGTCAGTCCCTGAGTTCTCTATAGCTTTTCGCATCCTCGTTTCGGGATGGAATGACTGCGCTCTTAGAGCCGCCTTTTTCCAGTCCTTAAATGATCCGTTAAAGGATGAGTTGGCATTAGTCGACGAGCCTGAAACCTTGAATGAGTTAATCAAGTTAGCCGTCAGATTAGAAATAACCGAATGAGAGAAAAAAGAGATCACGATTAGAAACAGAGCGCTTTTTAGACCAATCTCTCTAGCCCAACTCCCGAAACTATTCGCCCCATTTCTGTTTCGCATAAGTCGGGTATAGAACCCATGCAGATCGGACGAACTCAGTTTTCTCCTGAGGAAAGACTGAGATGCCGCCAATCCAACCAATGTTTTTACTGTGGCTCATCTGTACATTTCTTGCTAACTGCCCCATTCGTCCTTCGGCCCAAAAGGGCCAGCTCCGTCAGTGATGGGGGGGAGACTGACGGACCGTCCTCTTCCCCCAGACTTAGTTTGCCTGCCACATTAATTTCACACCCCCTTTTTCAGAATCTTTCCACTCTTATTGATTCAGGTAGCGATCAGAACTTATTGATCAGAGGTTAGTTAGCGAAGCTCAGATTGAGACTGAGCCACTCCCCTCACCTCAATCATTTTTTTCATTAGATGGAAAAGATTCCATGAATCACACATAGAACCAAACAGTTTGACTTTAATCCTTTCGGGAAATCATAGGGAGGAGATTTCTTTTTTGTGTTTCCCCCATTGCATTAAATCCATCGTTTTGGGTTTTTCCCTTTGGGCTCAAGAAACATAATCCTCACATTAAACTGGGCAGAAGGCCGAATAGAATCCTGGTCCACTAACTGTCATATCTTTGTTTACAGTCAGCAATAGCTTCACTCCCCCTGGTTTGATCTTGCAGATAACGAGATGACCGATCCTCTAACGTCCCCCCCAAGTACCATGACCTCAGGTTAGTTTTCAGTAAATCCCAAAAGCTTTGTCTCTACCCCCCCAAACAGACCCTATGACTGCGCAATAGATTTTCTTCCCGGGCCCCCTGCCTTCCAGTAGGCTTTACCCCATCTCAGGACCAAAAAGAAAAGTTTTGGCGGGGGGCTATTTTAAAAAGAGTCTCTGGTGACAGGATTTAAATTCGCCCCTCTTCAATCTCCACTCGGAGCGGGTTTTTCTTTGTGGGGAAAAAAGATGGTTCACTACGCCCCTTTTTCGTTATATTGTATCAATTACAGTTAAAAACAATACCCACTTCCACTTTTGTCCTCGGGTTTTTTAAACCAGTTCACGGGTTCAACCCTTTTTTTCTAAGCATCTCCGTAACGCCTACCATTTTTTAGGATCCGCCAGGGGGATGAGTGGAGACCGCGTTCAAAACCCCGTTAGGCAAAATTTTGAATACCTGGTTATGCCTTTTGGTTTATGTAACGCACCTGCAGTGTTTCCAGTCATTCATCAATGACGTACTTTGGGATTTTTGAATGTTCTTGTTTTTTTCTACCCGGGATGACATCCTGATCTACTCCCAAGACCTTAAACAACACACCCATCATGTCCGTTGTCCTGCAAAAACTTTTTAAAACCCAAACTGTTTGTAAAGGCTGAGAAGGGGAATTTCACAAAACATTTATCACATTTTTTGGGTCACATCCTGGAGGGGGGACAGGTTCGCTCGGACCCCTGAGAAAAACAGGCAGTATTGGAGTGGCCCTGTTTCTAACTCCCGTAAGCAGTTACAACGGTTTTTGGGTTTGCAAACTTTTATCGACGGTTCATCAAGAACTTTAGTTTTAAATTGCCGCAGCACTCACCGCCTTGACATCCACAAACATGGTTTTCCCGGGCACCTGAAGCGGACAAGGGTTTTCAGGCATTTAAAAGAGAGGTTTCTCAGACACCCATACTAGTTCATCCGATTCTTCCAAAGGGCTTTTTTTTGGCCCTTTTTTTTTTTGTCGTCTTACAAACACAAAAAAAGGATTACGACGGGGGGACAGAGAACTGCTAGCAATTTAAAAAAGGCTCTTGAAGAGTGGAGACATTGGCTGGAGGGAGCTAGGCTCCCCCCTTTTATTGGACCGATCACAGAAATTGGCCTACTTGCAAACTGCCAAAGACTGAACCCCGCCAGTCACGTTTGGGCATTGTTTTTTTTTTGTTTGATCTCTCCATTTCTTACAGACTGGGCTCCAAAATGTCAAGCTGGATGCTCTTTCCCCAGCTTCATTGACCCCGATTCCCCCGAAAAGAGGCCGAACCCATTGTGCCGTCCATTGGGACCTTTGGAGCCTTAGTTTGGGGGGGGGAAGGACCTAATAAACCGATGCTAAAGAAACGAATCTGACCCTGGTACCGGTCCTCCCAACAGGAAGTATTTTCCCAAAACCCTTTGGGTTTAGGCTCATCCGCTGTTTTCATACAGAAAAATTCTCAGGTCACCCGGGGGTTAGCAGAACCCAAAATCACTCATTTCAAGACTTTTTGGTGGCCATCTCTTCAAAAGGATTTTTTCTGAGTATGTCCAGGCTTGTTCAGTATGTGCCAGACAAAATCGAGCCCCCCCCCCCCCCCCCCCTAGGGTTTTTACTTCACCCTCTTTACCCCAAAAACCCCTTGGTCTCACATCGCTCTGGATTTTGTTACAGGGTTACCCATATCTAAGGGGAATACTGTCATTCTCACTATTGTTGACTGTTTTTCTGAGTCCTGCCATCTAGTACCATTTAAAAAAACTCCCATCGGCCTTTCATACCGCCCAGCTGTTGATTCAGCAAAACTCTGTCTCCTGGATTGCTTTCTGCATGTGGGTCAAATCCGTTAAAAACGATATGACACAGGGGTCAGTAACAGCTTCAATTCAGCAACAGAATAAATTCAATAATAGAAATAAATCAATCAACTCAACCTGTCTTTCCCTGATGCTGAAACTAGTGAGTTTGGAGAGGCTTTGAAGACGGAGGCTCGTCTATGCACCCAATGGAGCTTGTTCCTTCAGGTAACAACGAGTGGTTTCTTGAGGGAAATATGACTTAATCTTCAGTTTTTCCTTTAAGTGGCAGGCACTGATGCCCCCCAGCTTTCGATGGTTAAACAGAAACTTTGCTGTCATATGTCTCAAGGGATAATAGCTTCCAGGGGCTGAAGAGTTTAAAGGAAACCCCGAGGACATAATTGAGGTTGTTTCAGGACTTCCAGAACCCGAAACTTAGAGCAATCAGCTTTTTCCCCGATCAAGTTCAGTTCTGTGTTGTCTGGATAAAAGGCTGTAGATGAAATCAGATTCTTAATTTTGAGGCACAGTCCTTCAGGGCTCACGGGTTGATCCCTTTTTAATGTAGCCGATCAGCAGGGCTGTGTCTCTGGTACTTCTTCCATCTAAGCATCTTTTTCTCCGTCCGATCTTGTTCGCTGGTCTTCTGCGAGGAAACAACCCCGTTTCTTCCTTCAGCTTTGCCCTTATAGCGTAGATGATCTTACCTGTCACCCCCTTGTAAGGCTTCTCAGTTATTGCTCAACCTTCTCTGCTCAGTTCCTCAGTTATTGCCCAATACTTTAGTCACGGTCATCGTGACCCTCGGGTTTTGTTCTTCGGCTTTGGAAATGCCAGTAATAGCCACGCAGCTGGCTGCAGACTCATCTTCCTCTTGTTGGCTTTCAAAGAGTTCGTTGTCAGCATGCAGCTGGCCCTCGTCACCTCTTGTCTTCACATAGTTCTTTTCCTAATCTGCTCAGTCTTAAACTTTACACAGTATTACACATTCCCTTCTCAGCTTTCTACATTTACTTTAAGACATAGTTACAAAATCATCACTTCATTCTTTTTATTCATACTTCACAAATAATCAACATTATATGTCTTTTATATAGCTGATTGAGAATTTTTAAACCTTAATGTTTTTTGTTTTAATAATCAGTTCTTTATTATTTCAATCATATATCTTTTAGATTCATAATCAAAGATTATTAATTTCATTTAATACTTGTAAAAGAATGGAAAATCATCATACATCATTGGATACTTGTTGTTTATACTTGTGCAAAAGATAAGACAGTTAATATGTGGCTCCATACAGGCCTCACAGTCTCTCAGTCCCAGAATATGAGAACATGCCCGTTTCACTCCCCAGTGCTTTAACTGTGTATTGTAATAATTATTGCATGGCTTACACAGAAATATATTTATTATAATTTTTATGGATTTAACTGTAAGCAGTTAACGAATGTTGCATGGATTACATGGAAGGATGAAATATATTTATTGTAATTTAGCTGGATTTAACTGAGTAGTTAATGAATGTTGCATGGATTACATGGAAACATCTCACCTTATTTTGACACCCCCTTCTTGAGATCAGACTGTATCCATGCCCAAAGTCCCCAAAGTCAGAGAAAATCAAGGTCTGTATCATAAACACACAAGGAGAGGACCTCATCTTCCAAGAACTCTGAGTAATATGGTGATCGGGGGACTTGCGGCGGGGACCATGCATCGAGAATCTCAAACTCGTCGATGAAGTCAGGGTGCGTCAAAAGGGGAGATGATACAGGCTCCTTCTGGAGGACAGGTGGTGAGGGAGACCCATCAGCTGCGGGGATCCGCGGCCATCCATGTGAGAAAGTCTCAACAGGGCTATGCAGAGGCGAGAGGATAGGGGGTAAGGGCGAAGGGGGGGAGAAGGGTTGAGGAGGAATTGCCAACATGACCTCGGCCAGCAAGGCATCAGACAGCTGGGGAGGACCCGTTTCGTCTTGCATGGCATCACTTGTAGCAGATGTCTGGGAGATTAACTCCTCCAGCGAGCCAGGCTGGTGTTGCTCTTCAACATCACCAGCAGTTTGACAGGTGACGCTCTTGGTGGTGACAGAGGTTTGAGTGCTGCCGTCTGCTGTAGTGATTGACACCTGGCATCCTTTGACGTCAGTGCCTGGAGGAGGCGAATCAGGGGAGCTATGGGTGCCAACAGCAACAACCCTCCCATCGAGTAGATGGAGGGTGGGCAACCAGAATCGATCTTTAGGATCTTCCCAGATGCACGGCCAAGTTCAGGGCATGACTTTACGTATTAAGTGACGGCGTGACGGGAGGGGCCAAGGAAAGAGAGAAGAGAAAAAAAATTGTGAAACACCGCTCTAGAGATGAGCAGGTTGTCACAACGTCACTACCCAAATAAAAGCACAGCTGTTGCTACATCCGCCCTCTTCCACCCGGGACTCTGCTGAGAGACAGGCGCGCTGATGTCTCTTTGCTGGCAAAAAAACATAAACTCTTCAAACTGGATCCAAGAATGTCATAAGATCACGCGATCATATGCAAAGTTAAGTACAAGTGAATAACTGTTTGTGTACCCGGTGATTTCATTCATAAAGAGGGGAAATTAAGGTATACGCATTGCTTACTTTCTCTCTGAGGCCTGCAGAAGCAAACTGTGTCGCAGAGAAGTCCCCAGATGCTGTCTCTACAAGCCGAGTGAAGCGGTTTTCCTTGCCTGAGAGAAGGACAACAGGAGCCGCATCACCGTGTTAACCAGTGTGTTCAGCGGACAGAACGGGCCGCCCACCCACAGCTTGTTGACTGTGGACGTTTCTTCAAACTTCGCCCCTTGGACAACGTTTCCTCTCCACGGTTCATGAGGTTAGGTTTGGGCAGAATAACAGTCTTCCCTATTCTTTAATTCTGCTTGGTAGTTTAGTTGGATTGTTTTAACATAGTAAAGAGTCTGTTGATTGAAATATGTTTGATTTTCAGTTGACCTTTTTTTGTTAATAAATTCTTGTATTTTAAGAAATTGTGTGAATTCATTCCATGTGTGTGCAGAGTTTATGCTGTTCAATAATGTCAGAGCTCGTCTCACACCTTTCTATTTTGTCCTAATACCATCGCCTTACTGGGCTGGTATTCACAGGACAACCCTTAACAGACCGAAATATTATTTGATAAAATATTAATATTAAATATATTAAATAATATTCTCAGATTCATAATCTCAACAGCATACAAAGTGACAACATATCAAAACTCTGCATAACTCTAATAAAATGTAATTTGGCTCTTATATGCTGCAATTAAAGATTATCATACTAGTCTCCATGTTTTGTTCTTCTTTTAAAATAATTATGGAATACTGTTTTTAAAACGTTTTTAAACGTTCATTGACAACATGAATGGAAGATCTGGGCTGCTGTGTATTGGAGTCACCATTGGCATCATTCTTAACTTTTTCAACCTGTAAAATGAAGAAATGCAGAATATTGCAATGGAATATGAGCAGTACTGACGCCAGTCTATACCAGCTAAACTGGCCAGGCTGCCTCATTTAAGAAAGCTCACTTCTTGTAATTATACTACGTGTCTTCATTGAGTTTTCATTTTTGTTTCTTTCATTTGAATTCCTGTAAAGTGTCTTTGTGTTTGGGGAGAAGATCTTATAAATCTATATATTAAATACATAATACATATATTACATGTTTTTGTGAAAAATATTCATTAAAAGTTAACATGGCATCAGGGCACCCACCGCTGTCACCACATCTCTGGAACCTAATAAACCCATCAAAAGCTTAACGTATCTAACTTAAAATGTTTGCAACGGTCTCACTTCCTTCGGCTCAATACTAGTACTAGTTCAATATTTGCTGCTAGTGGATTGTACAAGCAACAGTCTGCATACAGTATGCAACTCAACATGCAAAATGTGCAAAAGCCCATATCTTCGTCCCTGTTTTTTATTGGAAGAAATTCAAAACGAAACATTTAACATTCTTGAAAGATAAGAAACAAAGACACTTAAATATAAATTCATAACTAGCTAACATTTACATAACATCTTCCTCCATGTTTTGTGTGTGTGTGTGTGTCCCTGCAAGCTTCTCAAATAAATTGCCCTTACTGATGGGAATAATAAAATATGTATTGATAGATGTCATTTGACGTCAATAATTCAATCTAAACGAAAGCATCAAACTGTATTATTTTAGTAACGTCTGTAACTTACTTGCAAGCTAAGGTAGGATAGTCATTGTTTTCCAACCAGCACCCAGTGGGTTTAATCATTATTATTTCATAATGATTGTTTGAATTTCTGTCACTGATAAATATTTCAGTTTTGTTGGGTAATGGTAAAAAGAGCAAGAGAGACAAAGAGATCCCCATATTCACATATTCACATTTATACACCATGAGACATATTTACATGACCATTTGTTTAAAAAGGACATGGCCATAAGTACGAACTTAATTGACTCTACCCCCTCCTTACATCTTTACACATTATTCTTCATTTTAAAAAATACAATAATAAAAAAATTTTAAAAAATAATAAAAACCGGACAACGCTTGTGTCATTGAACACTGTTTCTCACCTTCTTCACTGGGACAAGCAGGAGGAGGTAGGATGGTATGGTCAGAGCTGCTGCTGACTGACCCATTACCATGGGCAGAAACTTGCGCCACCAGAAACTGAATTCGCTCAGACTGAATCTGTATTTAACAACCTGAAGCTGACGCTGTTGTGCTGCAGTTGATTCACAGTCAGTGGAGACAAAATGCAAAGCAGCAGATAAATGTAAATATTGTCTAACTGTAGTAATATAGCCCTAAACCCATCAACTAAATGTAGTAGGACAGATATAGAAACATTAATTGTAAAAGAAGTGACCCAGATAAACAGGGAGAATTAAAGGTGGAACTAAAAGCTGAATTATGTTTCCACATGAATTATTAGAATGTAACGCATATGAGGATGGTAGAACGACTCTGAAACAACTGAAAATAACTTTTACTGTAGAAAATATTCTTGGTTAATATCTGCTCCAATAATGACAGTTTAGAAAAGTTCTGGTTGGATTCAGAGAATAGAGTCTGGTTCTGCTGCCAATCTGCTTTTTAACTCCAGTCCAGCAGGGGGCGGTAAATGGACCAATCAGCTGCTTTGTCTCACTGTGACGTCCAGCCGAAGTAAAACAAAAGGCTCCAGCAGCAGCTTGTTTGGACTCAGCTGGAAGACGGTTGTGTTTTCGTATCTCAGCTGAATATTTCAGTAGTTTCAGTAACAATGTCTTCAGTTCAGCATCTGAGAGAGTTTATCAGAGAGCGACTAACTGCTGCTGCTGAAGAAATCTTCTCAGAGGTTGAGAAAACCATCGTCCGCTACGAGGAGGACGTCAGACTGCTGGGAACCTGCTGGAAACCCCAGATAAACACCACCAGAATCGGTAAGAAGCTTCAAAAAGTGGCTGATAAATCAGTTTCTAATCTGAGCTCTCAGCTTTAAATACAGACTTTAGTCTCTAAAGCTCCGTTCAGATCTGCGCAACGTTTAAACTCGGAAGTCAGACTTTTTGCTTTCGGTTTGATCTGAACTGTGTTTTCTGACTAAATACTCGACAAATATTCTTTCCACGTCAATCATTAGAGAGTTTCGGCGCGTTTTAAAGACTTTCAGGCGCTAAAACTCTCCATTTCTTTTATCTAGAGAAGTTCCAGCTTATTACGTGGCTCCATTTCCGCCCTGCTGTCACGATATTGAACCTTTAAACAGCGTTTCATGGACACAGGAAATAACCTCATGTTATTTCTAAATCAAATATGGTAAGAAACTTGTGCCAACAGAAACTGAATTTGAATTGTTTAGACTGAATCTGTATTTGTGTAATTTGGAATTAAATGCATTAATCTGAAAATGAATTTTACTAAACTGAAACCCAATTTAATAGTTTGAAACTGAATTCCCGGCACATTGTTTTCAAACTTCCGCTGGGTTTCCCCAATAGATGGAAATGAAACAGATATAATTCAGTCCGATGATATATAATATTAACGTTTGGTTTATTTAATGATTTATAGTATGCTCTACAAATAAACTGATCTAAACTTTGTTCCTAAAGTTATATGTTTAATATGTTAAAAGCATATAAATTAAACGAATGGTATTTGTCATCAAAGTATTTTATCTACAGCATTAGATTTTTATATCTTTGAACACAAAAAATATTTTCAACATTTCTAAGCCTGACTAATGAACAAGATCATAAAACAAGAACATTTTAAACAAAACAGCATTATAAGCCATCAGCAATATGTAAAAAGGGTAAATAAAAACCATGGAGTTATTTACAGTTTTGTTCGGCGTCACAACTTTGTGCTTGCTAACACGGTTGCTAGGCAACAGAAGTTACGCTTCTTAAGGGCGGGGGACGTAACACCGGCGGGCTAATCTGGCGTGTTTAGCTAACATCTACAGGTAGCAGAAGTTACTGTTTGACCATCATTTGTTTCCATGACGCCTCTTATAGACGCGCATTTGACTTGGTGATTGACGTCCGCCAAGCTCATAGCTGCACTGCTGCAGCTCGACATGCCGTAAAGGAAGTTTAACCTGACGTGAAACTTAAATCCATGAATCTGTGTTTGATTACTCTGTGGCTTCGAGGACCTGGATGTGTGACACAAAAAAACAGAATTTTGGAACAGAAATTTAATTTTAGACCTGAGGGTGAAAGTAGTCTAACTGAATTTTTAAAACGACGAACAAATTCAGTTTCAAACAATTAAATTCAGTTTCTGTTTAGTGAAATTCATATCAAATTACGCAAATACAGATTCAGTCAGAGCAATTCAAATTCAGTTTATGATGAAGCTTCTGCCCATAATAAAACCTCTAGAATAAATACGAAAGGATTCAACAAATGTTCTGGTACTGTCTTATTTAACACTGACGAAGTAGCATCCTTGATTATTTGCGGTTGTTTTTATAGTTGGTTTTATTTGGTGCTCGGATTTAACAAAAAGTCTGTCAGTTTTTATTCTGCTCAGTGCATAAAATGCTGTGTAGTAAAATCAAATTAATTTAAAAAAGAAAACATCAGCACAGTCTAGTTTAAGATTAAATCAAGTAAATATGTTTCGTGATGTTTTGCGGCAGCATTTCGGATCGAATAATATGAAATTAAAGAAGTTGGCTGTACCGATGGGCTGTGTGCAAATATATTATTGGTTGAGTGGAAGGAAGAAAGTATGGTATAAAAATGCACAGACAACAGAGGTCACTGCAACAATAAGAGGCGTTTAAAACGAAGCCCCTTCAAGAGGTTTGTGGAGTCCAAGTCACAGTCCTGGTTAAAAGGGAATATATATATTTGTTTGTATGCATATAAATAACTTTAAATAAAATTAAAAAGCTCATTAATTACAAAAATATCAATATGTTTTTATATGTATTAATATACGTATGAATTAAAAAAAATTTAAAATCATACACTTATACATATTTGTATTATTGAGTAATTTTCTTGCAGTCAGAAAAGTTGTTGCTTTGATTCCAGCTTCCTCCTGTCACATGTTGATGTGCCCTTGGGCAAGGCACTGAACCCTAAGTTGTGTGTTTGTGAGCTTGCCTAAATGTGGCTCTGCTGTAAAGTCAGGCGGGTTGTTGGTATGACTCTATATTAGTTTGGGTGTTTCTGGTTTACAGGGAAAGAAAACCCAACATTCAGTTTTACATCAGCACTGAACATTATGTCCATGTGCAGCAGAGGATCTGCACTCAGTACTTAGTCTGGGCTCCTTTTGCCTGATTTACCGCATCAATATTGTTCTGGTTCTGGTGTCCCTCATCTTCCTCTTGACAAGAGCTCATAGATTCTTTGAGCTTTGGGTCAGACCGGTGTGCTGGTGTTACCAAGGTGATAAAAGCAGGTATTGGTCCTTTTGGCAGTGTGGGTCGGTACTGCTGGACAATGAAATCAGCATCTCCATAAGCTTGTCAACAGAGGAAACCACGAAGTGCTCTAACGTGTTCTGGTAGATGGCTGCACTGACTGGACCAACACCAGCAGAGAACACGGCTCACCAAATAACCCATAACTGGGGAAACTTCACACTGGACCTCCAGCAGCTTAGATTCTTCGTCCTGACTCTGGGACCGTGTTTCCAAATGAAACAATAAATTGACATTGATCTGAAAAGAGGACCAGTCCAGTTGTTTTCTCCTCAGTCCAGGTAAAAAGCTTCTGATATTTTCTCTGGTTCTGGAGCTTAATCCAGGGATGTGACTGGTGACCATGTCCTGGATCTGTCTGTCTGCGGTGGCTCTAGAAGCTCTGATTTAAATTGAATTCTAACGTCTCTGCGTTAAACAAAATTAAATTTTTTGAAAAGCCTCCATCAGCTAAATGTCTCAGATAAAAGAGTCTCTTTGAGATTAAAACGTTTTCCTCCGTGAGAGAAGCCGTCTCCTCTGGCCGGACCGCTGGAGGAGGTGTTGGAAGGACGGGCAGACAGGACTGTCAGCTGAGCAGCAAACCAGGCATGAACAGGGTTAGGGTCTGCTGATACTTCTGGAACATCTCAGACATGTTCAGACATTAATGAGGTCGAGATTGACTCTATTTTCAGTTTTGAGGAGGTTAACGGGCGTCCACCTTTACAGAGCTTCGTTATATTTCTAATTAGATAACTGAGCTGTCCTGATGTGAGTGAAAGAGAACAAATAATGTCGGAGTTCAGCGCAGAAACACTGAAGGTTGTAGGAGCTGTAATCCATATAATAATTAATACCGTTTATTAATGAAGCTCAGGGCTCCAGAACCAACTCATCTTTTTAAATACACATTTAACTATGAAGGTTTCAGCAGTTTATTCAGGTTTTTTCATGGAATCATTTTGTTGAATTTCCACAACATTAAAAGTATCAGTAATATGTTTTACATCGATTTTTCATGTCATTGGGTTGGAAACTATTTTTATTTAAATGTCAACATCCGATATATTCGTCCTCTCACTAAAAGTTTTCTGTTTTTGCTCATTTTATAACCTAAAAATAGAAATAATGGTTCTTTAAAACTGACAACAAATTTCTTAAAGTGGATATTTATCAAATAGGATGTTTTTGTCAAAAGGTTGGTTAACATTAGAGGTTCTAAAGTTTTATTGAGCTGGACTGAAGGGAAAAATGGTGAATATCACCTTTTACAGATAAAACTCGGATAGAGAGTTTTAAATAAAAGACAAAGAGAAAATTGAAATATCTAAATAATAAAAAATACGTTAATAATTAAAGATCTGAATAAGACCTGCTGCTGTAGATTGTTGTATGATTCAAACTGGACATTTTACAGCAGGTCACCTTCCAGAACCAGGAACACAAACACACAGAACCTCGACCAGAACGTCATTCTGTAATGAAAGCGTCTAACCTGAAACATCCGTCTTGTAGACGTTGTCCTCAGGAAGCTGCTGAGATTTATTGGATTTAATTGGTTTGAACTTTGGAGACATTTTCTAATTATTTGAAGCATTTTTAGTCAAACTTTCAGCTCAGCAAATGTTTTACTTGTCATTCTGACATTTTTCACGTCCCGGTCCGAGTTTTATTGTCTGTTTTTGTAATGAAAACGTTTAAGTTGGAATAAAACATGTTTGTTCCAGAGCAGAGTTCTCTGGGTCCAGAGGTCGCTCCTCCTTAAGGAACCCGACCCATAAGCAGAGTTCACAGCGTTGAATAAGCAAACATTTTATGGACTCGTCAAGATAAGTTTGAATCTAAATCAGTTTAAAGAAACAAATTGAATGAATTAGTTTAGATCTCTGATCCACAACCCACCAAACATAAGATTAATGATTGCTTCCCCTTGTTCCTTCAGGTCCAGACCAAGACGAACCAGAACCTCTACAGATTAAACAGGAACAGGAAGAATCAGAACCTCCACTGATTGAAGATGGCCCAGAAGGACAAGAACCTGTGAAAGGACACCAGAAGGAACCAGTACCTAGAGGAATTAAGGCAGAACAGAAGCAATCAGAACGGCTACAGATTGAGGAAAACCAAGGGGCGCCAGAACCTGTGGGGATTGTAGTAGCCCAGGAGCAGCCAGAACCACCACAGACTGAAGATGAACTTACAGAACCACCGCTGCTTTATGACAACATTTCTGACAATCAAAAGGGACAGCCGCTGGTACCGAAGGAGGAGACATTTGTGGACCCTGTGATTTATCAACAAAGTGAATCAGAACCGAACACTGAGCAGTTTTACACCTATTACAGTTCTGAAGCTCAGACCCAAAGTCTAGAAGGAAACGGCTCCTCCGTGTCTCAGTCTCATACGGACACCGATGCTTCTCTGAAATGTGAGTTTTGTGAAAAAGTCTTTAACTACAAAAACAATTTGATTCAGCATCGCAGAACCCACACTGGGGAGAGACCTTTTTCCTGCAAAACATGCGGCAAGAGCTTTTCTAAAAGCTGCAATTTGAAGGTCCACATGAGAACCCACACCGGTGAGAAGCCTTTCATATGTGGCATCTGTGGCAAAGCCTTAAGTTCTAACAGACACCTGTCTGATCACATGATCACTCACTCCAAGCAGAAGCCCTACGCCTGTTCGATGTGTGGAAAAACGTTTTCTCATGAGAGCTCCTACCAGTACCACATGAAGAGCCACAACGACGACAGAGCTTATTCTTGTGACACGTGTGGAAAAAGGTTCATTCTCAATTCTAGTCTGCTGAAACACATGAGAACCCACACCGGTGAGAGGCCTTTCTCATGTACGACATGTGGAAAACAATTTGCTCAGAACAGTAACTTGAATGTTCACATGAGAATTCACACGGGCGAGAAGCCGTATTCCTGCCCAACGTGTGGAGAGAGGTTCTGTCGTAGAGCGGGTCTGCTCAGGCACATGAGGACTCACAGAACCGCCTGACTGAGCAAAAATGGACGGACATTTGTGACACGCATGTATTACCTGTTAGTTCATGCTGTTCTCATGCAGCCACACAAATCCTCAGAGGCTGTAACAGTCTGGATCATTTATCCTGCAGGGGATAAAACATTGTTTTCTGATCCGGTGAGGAAATGGTCAATGGTCCAGAGCTGGAGAGGCAGGTATAACAGCGTTAAATGAAGAAGTCGACCTGGATGACATTGTGACCTTCTACTGACCCCTCCTGAGGCTGTTTTACATGGATATATTTTATGTCCATTAGAAGATCAGGGCCTGTATTCACCAAGATCCACAGAGAGCTCCTCACTTAGCCTAAACGTCCTGCCAAGAACTCTGAGCTAGGAGATGACCGAAATTCCTATCTTAGCGAGAAGGTGCTGTTGCTAGGTGTGATGCTGTCTTTTAAGAGCTGTGATTGGTTGTTGCAATAAAAAAATAAAACAAATGCGTCGTTCCTCTGCTTTCAGCACCAGCCTGGACTGTGAGCAGCTCTGGTTCCTGCTGTAATCAGAAGCTAGAGAGGAGATAGCAGCACCAGAGAACTTCTCCACAGACAGAGTTGGAGATGATCTTTTAGGCTGAGGCTGCTGACATCATGAACAATACAGCAGATACTGATTCACCTCATTTACATCTTCCTTCTATGTATGTAGAGCTGAGATTATTGGACTGTTGTCTCATCTACAGTTATATAAATACACACACACACAGTGGGCAGAACAAGTATTTGATACATTGCCAATTTTGCAGGTTTTCTTACTTGCAAAGCATGTAGAAGTCTTTAATTTTTATCATAGGTACTCTTCAACTGTGAGTGACGGAATCTAAAACAAAAATCCAGAAAAGTAATTAATTTGCATTTTATTGCATGGCATAAGGATTTGATCAGCTTCCAGAGGAGGAATAGGAGAAGGTCATGTGGTCTGATGAGACAAAAATAGAGCTTTTTGGTCTGAACTCCACTCGCTGTGTTTGGAGGAAGAAGAAGGATGAGGACAACCACAGGAACACCATCCTACTGTGAAGCATGGAGGTGGAAACATCATTATGTGGGGATGCTTTTCTGCAAAGAGGACAGGATGACTGCACCGTATTGAGGGGAGGATGGATGGGGTCATGTATCAGGAGATCTTAGCCAACAACCTCCTTCCCTCAGTAAGGCCATGAAGATGGGTCATGGCTGGGTCTTCCAGCATGACAACGACCCGAAGCACAGAGCCAGGATAACCAAGGAGTGGCTCCGTGAGAAGCAGCTGAAGGTCCTGGAGGGACCTAGCCAGTCTCTCCTTTAACCTGTCCTGCTGCTGAAACTATTTAATGTCCCCCTAGGGGGATGATAAAGTTAATCTTATCTCTATATTAATCATTGAACGATTGTTCTAGAAGTTTATCTTCTCATTGACTCGACTGTTTAGGGGGTGGATCTCTGCACCATGGAGCCGGAAGCGTTTTATTCATCCACTGTTGTTCATTGGAGGAGAAGATCTCTCCTTTCTCTCCGTCTTTCCTCCATCTTCTCTGCTTCAGACACTCTTAGGCTCACTAAAGGTCCTCCTCACTGCTCTGAACATCGCCACACGTTAGAAGCTCTCTGAAGGCCTCCGATGCTTCATGAATATTTTTTATCTTACTGAGGGAAAATTCTAGGAAAAATCTTAGAATTTGAGAAAGAAAGACGTCACCAGGAGCTACTTTTAGTCTTAGGATTCTGTGGGAAGACGGGCCCTGATATGTTCTAACATAAGACTGAATTATTGGTGGCTTATGTGTGATATTTATGGAAACATGATCAAACATGATAAACTGAACCAAATCAAAACACAACAACCAAACTGGACTTTCTGGACGGCTTCAATCTTACTGTAAAACGATGAATGTCAGCATTAAAAAACCTGTGAAGAAATCATGTGATGCAACATATGATAATTATTATCATTATTATTAAAGTCACTGTTTTCCAGCTACTTGGTTTTGTGCAGCACTGTTCAGAATCTGTAAGCATAAGTTTCTCAGGCTCAATGAAATTAATATCTTCATATCAATCAGAGGTCCACATTTTCTCTAAGCAAGAGTTATTTTTGTTCCACCGAGACTCTCATAACCCAAACACTGAAAAACGGTCCTAACCCAGAACCAGTTTGCTGCTGGTCCAGAGGACAGAACCTCTTTCATCAGCAGTTAAAGGCGGGATCCTCGGGATCCAATCAAAGCATCCAATCAAAGTGTTGTGAGCGCAACGTTTAACCTGCAGTTTAGTTTCCTTTTTATTGGTCAGATTTTTTTTTTAAACTTCATGTTTCAAGGATACTGATAAAGGGTCAGATCAGCATCACAATAACTGAAGATAACCGTCACTGATCTTCCTGCACTTTGTTTTGAAATCACATCACAGACTTTAAGTAGGCCAATAAGCTGTTTTCTGCAGGTTGTTTTCCCCTGAGTCCATAAACACTGGTGGTCTTTATCTCCAGGTGGAGGTGATGAATCTGGCTCTAAAAGTTCTGTTTACCTCCTGTTCTCCAGCTGCTGGTTCTGATGTCTGATCAGGATTATAATGCGTTCACAAGCACCACTGATTGTTTAAAACACTGTTGATAAAGTGAATTGGTGATTTGCAGAGATGCTAGAATAAATAGCATTGTTTGTTAAAGGCGGAGATATGATGCAAAATCCACTTTTTTAACCCCTAACTCCATGCTGTTGTGTACTTGGAGTCTGTAGTACAGAAAAGTTGAATTTAGTCTCCCTGGGTGCTGCGTTGATATCTTTATATTCTGTTTGGGTCATATTTTTCCCTCCGTTCAGTTTTCTCTTTCCTTTAGTACGTCTTACGTCACAGTATTTGCTGCAGAACAGCTAAATAGGATCATGGACTTCCAGCCACCAATTTCGCTTTTCCACCATTTTTATTTCTCGCTGTGATTTTGTAGACCAAGCTCAAATATGCTGAAGCTGCAAGTAGATGGGTCTAAATGTCGGGTTATTTGGTGTATTAACCTACACCGTCCCCCAGCATCAGAACCTCTTCAAAGTTTCTGGTTAAATTTTATTTTTCACTGAAATGTTCCCATCAGTGAGGAAACTCCTCTGCGTCTGCAAGAAGCTCTTCAAGGAAGAGTTCTTCGTCAACCTCCTCAACTGAAAGACTTCATCTGATTAAGAGGTCGGTTCCTTCTGTCTCTGGAAACGACGAACGCAGCAAAGCAGAAAGCTGCAAATAACAGTCAAATGACAACAAACTTTCTTCTAGACATAATTTGTTGTGTTGATGTGACGTCCTGGCCGTGGTTCTGATGGCAACAGCATCGTACCTTCTGCTGATGGTAGCGCTGTGTGCTGCTTTTAGCTGCTGGAGGACAGAACCGTGCTGCAGGATTGAATATTATTATTATAAATGTAATATATGCTCTTTAAAGTGTCTCCACGCTCGATGATTCATCAAAAAACCAGACTAAAACAGATGGAGGGTCAACCATTAACTGGATGAGATGTTTCTAATGATGTGGTTCTGACTTGGTAGCTGACAAGCAACCGATTCTTTTACAGAACCAGTTAGGAACTGGGTCCAGCATGAACACTGGTTAAGAACTGGCCCGTTTAATGGAAAAGCCCAAACACAGACCTAAAGCCAAGAGTGACATCTTGTGGTCTCCATAGCAACCGTTTTAACCTGACAGTCATTAAAACTAGTTGTTTAGGAGGCTTGACAGGAAAACAGCCTTTTCCACCACCTACCATCACAAACACAAACCTGTGGAGATTTCTGAACGCCTTTGGGGCTTTAACTGACTTCAGGTTAAATTGGCCCTTTAGGGATTCATACCCTCATGTCGGATCTATGCATCACTATTTCCTCCCTTCCTTCTGTTTCAGACCCCTAAAAAAACCATTTGTTTCCATGTACTTTAAGTTGGGTCATTAATTCTCACGATAAATGGTAATAAAATAATCAAACCTAATAATTTCATTGGATTATAATCAGAAAACTGTATTTTGACCTTTGTCTCCTTTAGTTTGGTTCTGATCTCAATTGGATCAGTAGAAACCTATAAAATAAAACAGAATATGAGCCTGGATCATTTAATACAACTAAGTGACCTCCTGCTGGTAGATATTAGATTCTTATAACTAAGTTATAGACAGTGTGTCTCCGCTTTCTGGCAGATCCTGTGTGGAACCAGTGTGCCAAATGTGGAGCATCTGCATGCAAAACGCAGCTTAGCGTAACCTGTGAATTATGCTTTAAGTCGTGATTGCATGGCAAAATCCAAAAACAAAATGAAGGAAAATAAAAAGCTTAATGCCTGTGGTTTAGTCTGAAGGTATTGAAAAGATTCTATGCTGTGAAGATTAAACATTTTTTATCTTCCAATGTATTACAATTTAAAAAGATGTACTGTTTTGGGACTTAAACATAAAAAGTGTAGATTTTTAAAATAAACAATCATTGCTCCACAAATAATAATGCATCAAAATCAATATTGTTGTCAGGGCTGTAATACCCTCATCCAAAATATTCCACTTTGGTGGAAAATGTCCTTTTTCAGAAAAATATAGCATATTTAGTGTTTTTGCCCTTCAAGAAAACAGGGTTTTTTGATAAAAAATATGAAAAACTACATATGAGTGTAAGTGAAAAAAATATTAAATATAAAATTTTTTATTTCACTTGTATAAGAGGTACCGTTTTGGGACATAGGGGTAAAAAGTGTATGTTCAATATAAAGGTGCCTCAAGGGTTAAAATGATATTTATTAAAATAATGTTTTATTAAAATGTTTCACTTGCCTTCTGATGCTTCTGATGTTGCATTTCAACTGGTTGTTTGAAGACATAATTGTTAACCTTAATTATTAGAACTAATTTGGCCTAATTTTCAAATTCTTCAAGATAACCCTTGGTTCATATGGTGCATTCCATTTGTACACGGAAGGCAGAATTTCCGACCTTTGAGTAGCAGTTCGTTATGTAACATTTGGTCAGTCGTAAACGTCCAACTTGTCAGAGTTTATAAGACGGGATGTATCAACACTGTTGAATGCATGAAATACAGCGAAGAACAGTGTTATTGTCATTGTAATACTGCTGTTCCAGTTGCTAGCAATACGAACAAAAACATTTCCGATTTCCGAGGTCAATGGAACGTAGCATTAAAAATAATTATCCCGATTGAATTGTCATATCATTGCATCATTTTATGGTTATGGTTTTTCAGTCATTTTTATTGGTTCCCTTGTTCCTTTATTTGCACACAGCTCCTGTTCACATTCCTTTATTCTTTTCAGGTTTCCTTGGTAGTCTGTAAATTGTTTCTAGCCTACTCAAAGAGTTCAGATGAAGTATTTTAACTTGGAGTTTGTTTGTTTATAATTTATTCCATATGTGAGCAGAGTTTGTTGTTTAAGAATGCCAGAGCTCGAATCACCCTTTCATCTATTGTTCTAATACCACAGCCATATTAGGCGGGTGGACAATACTTGACAGACTGAATGCTTATTTCACTGAACAATAAATAATTTAAGCATCCTAACTGCACAAAATGCATACAAATATGCTTATATACACAATTTATTTACATACACACACAAGCACATTTCAGTTCAGTTCATTGTATCATGAAAGTAGGACATTAGGGTAGAAGCATGCAATGGTGATTGCCACATCTCAGTTTGTTGCAACTGTTTGTTGAAGCCAGTGGTGAGTAAACCACAACAAGAAATGTCAGTGTCTCAATAATGTGTCAAGGGCCCTTGAGCATCAATTACAGCTTGACGACGTCTCATGGTGTTCATAAGTCGACTTATTGTCTGCTGAGGCATGAGGTTCTAGGGACTCTAGATGGAGAACATAGAAAGCCTATGGGATTCTGGGGTGGAGAAAGTGCCGGCCGCTCCATTTGAGGTACTTCAGTTTCCAGCAGCCATTCTCTAGCAATGCGACCTCGATGAGCTGGAGCATTGTTATCCATGAAGAGAAAACTAGGCTTGTGTTGTTAAGACAGGGGCACGATGATTGAATTAATTATGTTATTCAGGTAGTATGGACTTGTCACAGTACTTTTCACAAAGTGTAGGGCAGTTCTGTATTGACAAGACACACCTACCCACACCGTAACACCACCACCAAGATTCATCTGGTGACAATGGTGGCTGATGCATAGCACGCAAATTGTTGGCGGCCATCATTTCTGTTCAGCATTAATCGACTTTTATCAAAGAACGGCACTTAGGCCCACTGGTTCCTCATCTGGACCATGCAAGATGACAATGCCTGTAGCTGGTGGTGTAGTCAGGTACCCTTGCAGGTTGTCTAGCACGTAGACCACGCTGATGTAAGCTGTTTCGAGTAGTCTGACGTGAGACTTGGGTTCCTCTCACCTCCCTTAAATCTGCCTGGGGTTGAATGGCGTTCATCCTGCTGTTCTGCAAGGCACTGTTCACAATGAAGCGGTCATCGTGTGAGATGTGGCCAAAGGTTGTCCACTCCTATGAATTTCTGCTGACAGCACTCTGTGACTCTCTAAGCTCAGTGGCCACATCCGTCTGAGAACTTTCTGTTTGAAGCCTCAAAATGCCAAGGTACTGTTGATCAATTGTTAGGTGCCGTCTTGGTCTCATGATGTCAAAATGTGATCAAACACCTGTGTTGAATTTTGCTACTAAAATCCCCCGTAAGAAAATAGCAAGGTGTGCAAATAGTACTGAAACACTGAACTTGGCCATTTGCATTCAACAGTCTGTGTTCCTAAATTCAGCACCAAGCTGAATGTTTTTTAGTGTTTCTGCATCATGTGAGGCAGATTTTTTCCATCTGCCGTCAGATTCAAATCAAGATGATGGAACCATCCAGCAGCTTGAGCTGAGCTGATAATTAGCAGCAACAGTCTGAAAATAACGAAGTTCATGGTTGGATGGACTTGGAACTGTTTGGCGAGAGAAGCTTGCAAGTTGTGATTGCGGTTTTTGAGAAGGACTTTCTTTTTGACTTGGGGGTTGGTGTAACTGGGTCGGAATGGCATCAGAGAAGATAAAAGCGAGGAAATAGATTTTCCGGACTGGACTCCAGTGTTTGGAATAGGTAGAAAGGCAAGATAGACAACAATGCATAATGAGGATGTTAGAACTTCTAATAAAAGGTGTTTATAGTTGAAGTCAGTCCAGATGACGGTACCACGGTTATTCAAAGGAAGGTGAAAGGGGAGAAGTTCAAAATGTTCCTCAAATTTTGGAGGGGGGTTGAAGAAATTAATGTTGGCCCAATCATGTTGTCAAGTGAACTGAAAAAAAAGCTGGGGGACGTAGAACTGGCAAAGGTCTTAGAGATGGGAATTTGTTGATAAAATGTAAAGATGAAAAACAGCTAAATAAAGCTCTACATATTGAAAGCATTTGCAAGAAAGGGGTCTCAGAGAGGAGTTCTGGGTGAAAATGTCCTGTGGAGTGATGTTTGGCGTTCCTATCGCCGTAGATCTGGAAAAACTAAAATGAATCATTCAAGAAGGCGAGGTGAGAAAGATCAGAAGATTATAAAGAAAAGTAAATGGTGAGAGTTAAAAGTATGTGCACCTGGACGTTCAGGATTTAGTGCTGCCTGAACAAGTAAAAATTGGTTGTATGAGTTTTATTGTCCGACCATATGTTCCTCCACCTCTTCGTTGCTATAAATGTCAGAGGTATGGACTTATAACCGTGGCCTGCAAAGGGAAACAAAGGTGTTTGAAGAATGTGGAAAGAATGAACCGGTTAAATGCAACTGTGGAGGTCAGCACATTGTGACATATGGGGCTGTTAAGTCAGGAAGAGCTGTAGAAATTAACACGGTAAAGACGGACGATAAACTATGCTGAGGCAGTGACAAGAGAGTAAGGAATAATAGACGAGGGCAGAAACGGATAAATTAAATCAAAGACTGCGACCAGGGGGCAGCGACAGAGGCAAACTAAGATGCCAATAGGTACGACAACTGAAACGCTTATACTCTTTATTGCTGTTGTGATCAACTGGACAGACCAAGTTAAACACAAAACTATTTAAATAATCAGAGGGTATGAAAAATTTGTGGAAATGAAGGAATTTTCATGGGAACAAATAAACAGAAGGCTTTTTTCCAAAGGTCTCATCTGAGAAAGGACTTTTATCGGTATGAATTTTCTTATGAATATTTAAATCACCAATTAAAAAGAAACTTTTTCCGCATACCTGTGTGTGTTGTCCGGTGTGTAGTTAATTGATAACGTCTAGTAAAACTTTTGCCACATATTTCACATGAGAAAGGTCTCTCACCTGTATGAATTTTCTTGTGAACATTTAAAGTACCAATCTGAGAGAAGCTTTTTCGGCATATTTGACAAAAAAAAGGTCTCTCACCAGTGTGGGTTCTCTGGTGTATTTCTAAGTGATGACGTCGAGCAAAACTTTTCCGACATGTTTCACAAGTAAAAGGTCTCTCTCCAGTATGGGTTTTGTAATGTTGTTTCAATATATACTTATTCTTACAACATCTCCCACAAAGGTCACACCTAAACGACCCTTTCTTTGTGTCGCTGTGAGTTTGACTCTCTGACATAATAGAGCTGCTTCCTTTCTGATCTCTGGTCTCATCTACAGGAGAAACATGAAAAGAAAGCTGCTCAGGTCTTGGTTCTTCTTCACCCAAATCACCTTCCTGAAGAGTAGAAGTCTCCATCAAAGCAATAAACTGCTTCTGGACAAGCTGATCTCCCTCCCGACTGCTGTGGAGGTTCTTTTGGTCGTGTCTAGTTGCTAAATGTTCTGGTGCCCGCTTTTCATGTTTAAGCCACGATGAATGTGGTTCCTCCTTCTTTTCTATTATCAGTGGGCATTCTGGTTCCTTCTGTTCCTCTTTAGTCCATGAAGACAGGGGTTCCATATCTTCTACTTCAATCAGTGGATGTGCTGAGTCCTCCTCTTCCTCTTTTATCCATAGAGGTCCCGGTTCCCCACATTCTTCAATCAGAGGAGGATCTGGTTCCATCTGTTCCTCTTCAGTCCACTGAGGTTCTGCTTCCTCCTGGTCATGACTGGACCTCTTCTCCTGGTTACAGAGCTGTTGGATGGCAGAAACTTCCTCCTCATCGGAGACATGTGGCTTTTGGAGGTCTGTGAGGACAGAGAAGGAGATCATTAATATAATTCAACTGATGACTGTATCAGACATGCATCAGTCTGGTTGTTCCTGGAGATCCTGGACTGCAGGCGTCACACGGTTCATCTAAGAGTAGTTTGTAGTGTAGTGGGGTGAACTAGACCACACAGACTATGTTTTGCCCTTAACCCATAGCTAGGGATGTAACGATTCTTCGCAAATCGATGAAAATCCAATTTAAACTGCTTAAAATGTGAATCGATGTAAAAAGATTCGATTAGCAGCAGCTTGTTAACCACAGCCGTAAACACTCTCTCATGGCTCTGCTGTAACCAAAACTCCTTTCTTAAATGAGTTCATACGCTTGCGCCAGACATCATTGAGTATTGTGTTTGTGGATGGCGGCAGCGCCTTCAACAAACTAGAGACAAGCATGGAAGCAGCAGCAGGAAGCGACTTCGAAATTAAAGACCCCAAAGCCAATTTAAAGTCAACAGTGTGGCACCATTTTAGCTTCCCTGTGTTTACAAGAGAAAACGTCAAGAAAACTACTGACAGGACAAAGACAGCGTGTAAGGACTGCAGGACACTGATAATGTACTCAGATAGTGCGACCAACATGTTACAACATATTAACCGGCACCACAGTGAGCAAATTTCGCCACATACAGCGCCTCCTGTGGCGCTGTATGTGTCACATAGGATATTTCTCCTACTTTAGCTTCCCTTCATTGGCTCCCTGTTAAATCCAGAATAGAATTTAAAATTCTCCTCCTCACATATAAAGCCCTTAATGATTTAGCTCCATCATACATCAGAGATCTGATTTTTTCCATATTTTTGCTAACAGAGCACTTTCGTTCTCAGACTGCAGGTTTACTGGGGGTTCCTAAAGTCTCTAGAAGTAGAATGGGAGGCAGATCCTTTAGTTATCAGGCTCCTCTCCTGTGGAACCAGCTCCCTTTTTTTAGTCCGTGAGGCGGACACCCTGTCTACTTTTAAGGCTAGGCTTAAAAACTTTCCTTTTTGATAAAGCTTATAGTTAGAGTGGCTTAGGTTTCCTGAGCTATCTCTGTAGTTATGCTGCTATAGGCTTAGGCTGCTGGAGGACATAATGACCATTTTTCACCTCTTCGCCACATTCTCAACGCTACTCTCCAATTTTGCATTATTTTTGTTATTTCACTTTTAACTTTTTTCTCTCTCTTTTCTCTTCCTAAAGCTACACCTGGCCTGACTCTGTGTCTACCTGTGACACATTTCTGGAGAGGGGGAATCCTCCAAGCTTCTGCTGGCAACAGCTTAATGCTCACCCTCTACCGTGATCCACATGGCCCTGTCTTTTAGTGTTTAAAAACCCTTTCTCTCTCCTAGACATAGCTACTGACTGAGCTTTTACTGTAACTAACTCTTTGCTCTCTTCAGACTCTAACCCTTTAAAACTGGCTCAGAGTTTATCTGTTTTCCTTCTTTCTAGGTGAAACGACTAAAAATCTACATCCATTAACATTACCTTTTCCTTCCCATAGAAAGGACTCCTGGATCAGTGCTTCTTTGTTCTCTTTTGTTTTCCTGCTCTGTTCTCTCTAACCCCCCAGTCGGTCGTGGGCAGATGGGCCCTCACACTGAGCCTGGTTTCTGGTTCTGCTGGGGGTTTTCTTCCCGTTTAAAAGGGAGTTTTTCCTCTCCACTGTCGCTACATGCATGCTCAGATGAGGATTGCTGCAAAGTCAACGCCAGTGACTGTCCACTGTCTCTACATGCTCATCCAGGAGGGGTGAATGCTGCAAGTCACTGACTGGATGCAATCTGCTGGGTTTCCTTAGATAAAAAACTTTTTTTTCCATTTGAAAAATAACAGAATCTGACTGCACTGTTCAATGGTTAGGATTAATTGGAATGTATGAACCTGACTTTTGTGAAGTGCCTTGAGACGACATGTGTTGTGAATTGGCGCTATATAAATAGACTGAATTGAAATTGAATTGGAAGATTCACAAGACTACGCTGACAAACACATTTACATGTCCTTTAACTCACTCCAGTCCAAGTGCCAAAGCGATTACACAGTCCGTCGCTGTTTATTTGGCTAAAAACATGAGACCATTTTCAACTGTAGAAAACAACGGCTTTCAGGAGATGATAAACACATTAGAGCTGAAATACACCCTCCCTTCACTCCCACACTTCAGACAGTGATGCCCGAACTCTACAGGCAAGTCAAAGCTAACGTTGTTGAGGTGCTTGAAAAGGCTGATAGTGTAGCTATTACGACTGACAGATGGACACCTACGGCAACGCAAAGTTACCTTACAACTACGGCTCATGTGATCACCGCCGAGAGGAAAATGGTTAGCTTTGTGCTTCAAGCGCATCCTCGTTTTGAAACTCACAGTGGGACAAACATTGCGCAAGTACTGGGAGATGCTGTAGCAGAATGGAAGCTGGAACGACTAAAACATGGCGTCGCTGTTGTAACCGATAACACAAGAAATATGGACGTAAGAGAAGCCGGACTCGGGCCCCATATTAAGTGTTTTGCTCATACACTTGACAAATCAGGCAGGTTTGGCTGTGTCCCGTGTATCTCGTCTCTTAGGTCATATTAGGCGCACTGTCACCTTCTTTCACTCCAGCACTACCGCAACCGCTGTGTTAGCTGCCAAACAGAAGACAGTTGACCAGATCAGCAGAAAGCTGATTATGGATGTTACGACGCGCTGAATAGCAGTCTGGACATGGTTGAACGCTATCTGGAGCAACAGGCAGCGGTTGCAGCAGCTCTGCTTAGCACAGACATAAGACGAAATCCACGTGAAATCGACACACTAGATAATTCTGACATTCATGATGCCGAGGACGTTGTGAAACTTCTAAAACCGTTAAAAACTGCCACCACTGTGCTCAGTGATGAACACAATCCTACAGTATCCCTCATCGTTCCCCTAAAATTCCCCATTGAGCAAAGCATGCAACGTAAAGAAGATGACTCGCCCACAGTGACTGCAATGAAGGCGTCTATTCTGAGCAATCTACCTAACAGGTATGCAAGGGAATACAGCCACCTGCTGGAAAGCACTGCAGCTGACCCCAGGTTTCACACCCAACCCAATCTGGAGGAAAACCAGCGTCAAGACGTTTTCACCAGGATCAAGGATAGAGCTGTGCAGCTACTCAATCAGGTATTAACTATATTCAATTCCCAAATATGTACTGAAAAGCATGAAAATGTAAAAAATGAAATGGATGCTTTTTGCTTTTGTTCAATTTTTCTATTGTGTTTTTTCTTTTTTCTACTGCTTTTGTTTTTNCAAAAAAATCAATTTAAACATGAACTGTGGAGATATTTTATATTCTCCCTAAGCAATTAACCACGCAGGTTTTATGAGAATAGCCCCCAGCTAACTCAATCTGCACAGTTTAGGGGGCTGATTTATTGGGCAGCAATGAGGGTAAATCAGAAGGTGGCTGCTAGCTTCAGGTCCCCAATGTAACGCAACTGATGGCACTGATATAGTGGGGCTTACTGATTAAATTAAAACACTGGACTGGAATTTAATAAACTGCGGTGGAAGATATGGTTAAAGTAACACAGCGACTACACATCTTTGCAGATTTGCTATGAGTTTAATGCTCATCTCACATTTCAAGCACCTATACAGAAATGGGGCAATTCTACCATCAGCAGGGACTCATGGCAATACAATGTAATGATCCTACTGAACATTTTTCATATGTAAAAATAGTAGCATAAGTGCTTTTAAGTAGTGAAAACACACATACACAGACCAATATAACAGATACATATCAAAGCCCCACGGCTCAGTGGTAGAGCAGGCGCACCATAGGCAGAGGCTACAGTTCTCTATACAGTTGTCCCCAGTTTGATACATGGCCCTGGTGCATATCTTCCCCTTCTCTCTGTCCTGTTTGCTGTCCAGCTACTGATGAGTAAGTGCCGCTAGTGCCACAAAAAACTAAAAATAAAAAAATGTAAAAACAAGGTAATAAGCTGGAGATTAAGCAGACCGTGGTTGGTCTACATAGTGAATGAAGAGCTGAAGGCAATAGGAATTTTATTCAAGTACTTATTGAGAACCCAAAATAGCTACATAGAAGTATTGTTGAAATCATATTGCCTACTGTTAAGTATGGTAGTGGCAGCTTTATGCCATGGGGTTGTTTGTCTGGGGCAGGAAACAGGCAACTAGTCGACATAGAGTGTAAGATGACAGCGGCTAAATATAGAGACTCTAAGAAAATGATTCACGCTTCAACACAATGATGACCCAGAGAACAGGGCCATGGTAACAAAGATATGGGATCTGGGCCATTCTGTGAATGTCCATACGTAGCTCAGCCAGAGCCTGCTCTTAAATCCAACTTAATATCTGTATAAAATGTCTTTCTACCAACACTGCCCAGCAAACCTGACTGAGCCTGAGAGGCTCTGCAGTGAAAAATAGCAGAAAATTCCCCTAAAGAGGTGTGCCAGGAACATTTCAGACTACGTATGACTACAACCAAAGGTGCTTTAAAGATCCAGCCACAGGTGTAAATACTGTAATTGTACAAAATGTGGAGGATACAAAGTTGTGTAAATACTTTCTGATGGCACTGTAGCTTGGCACTGTAGGTTGTTGGATCTTGTAGCATTACCTGTACAGGCCTGTTAACAGCCATAAATATAATAACCTCTTGTTTTAATGTAGCAGCAGGGGACATGTGACCTGTGCAGGGCTTTTGCCTGTGTAGGAATTTCCTGTGTGAGTTTTAAAGCTTTATTTATTGTTAAAGTTGGCTTGTAAACTTTTTTTCCACTTGGTCTTCCAAATGACTTAAATTATTAATGTCACTGTTTTTCTCTTTAGTTGGCTTTTACCCCCTGAGATTAAAAAGTCTCTGACATATTCAAAATCCCAGAACTCATTCCTTCTGCTGAATAGTTTTCTTTCCCTTTCAAGTCCTTGACAAAGAAGGGGAGCTCATGCAGAAAGGATTTGCCCTATCCAAGCATTGTACCTGCTGTAAATGATAGATTAAGAAAGAAGTCGAAAAAAACTGCAAAAAATTGTAATCTCTGACGTAAGATGTGACAAGTGAATAGACATAAAGAGGAAACCAAGCACATAGAAAATTGGATTTTCAAGACTGGCTTGAATGGCAAAAAATGACCAGTCAAAGGGTGTTAGTGAGGCACACTGGCTTTCATTAGCCTGTTCATTTGGCATCACTGAACCATAAAGATGGTTAAGTGATACTATGTTAACCTCCTGTTTTACATCTATAGTTGAGATTAATTGTAATTAGGTAGCTTTTGTACTTCCCACACAGTCTTGTGGGTAATTGATGAGTGGCTGCAGTCATTTACAGGCTGGCTGTTCTATTGTTCTGATTGCAATGCCGCTGTTTTCTGCCGCCATTTTCTGACATCGACCTCGGGCATCAGCCGGTTTGTCTGGGGATCAACCGTGATCATAGACAAATCAAGAGGAAAATAGTTTGCTCTGCTTTGCAATTTATGGAAGCTGTGTTCTTATTTCGTAGTTCAGATGAGATTAACATTGAATTACTTGATGGCAGTGAAAAATCATCAGATCTGCACAGAGAAAAGTGGAGCCAAACATTCCCGTTTGTGTCTGGGTATGTTTGACCTTTAAGCTATAATTGATGAATCTGATTCTGATTCCAGTGGCCTTTTGGCCAGATGCATTTACTGTGGCAGCGGAGAGTATTTTTAAATCTTTACTATCCGGCTGGAACAAAAGTGTCCTCACAAATGGTTGCATTAAGATGTAGAATTTTACTAGGGTATTATTTAATGATATACAGTAGTGTGTGAGACTGATTGGCATTGTCTTTTGAGGTTGTTTCACATTTGCGATGGATCTCTGTAGAAAATAAAGTACTGTAGAAAAAAAACACGACCTTGTATAGTAAAAAAAATACTACAACATCACAAATGGAAATGAAATCATAATGCTACAGGGCTGTATAATTTCAACTGAGACTTTTCATATACATAAAATGACAAGATGTTTAGCAGCCTATTAAAACTGTGAATAATATACTTGGAGCACTTCTCCTTTAGAAAGGCAAGTTAAATTAACCCTGAATTTAACCATGCTTTGTTAAGCAGCAGTATTGCACAAAAAGCAGACATCTGTGATGACAATTAATTCAGATCAATGTGCTATTTTTTGCAGGCCACCCCAATGCCCCACTTGGCAGACATACAGTATATAGTCTTCTATGTATATTTTTCACTGAGATGAGTTTAATACAGGAGAGCGCATGTTTCAATGAGTTGCTATTTGTATTTATTTTTATGCCATTTTTGTGTCCTTCATGGAGTGCCATTTCTAAAGATATATCACTGATTCATGGCTTTGCACATCATGCCTCAATAGACATTCTGTCAAAAGTATTTGCTCACCAATCCAGTTCAGTGAATTAAGGTGTTCCAGTCACTTCTATAGCCACAGATGTATGAAATTCAAGCACAAGGGGCATACAGACTGCTTCTACATACATTTGTGAAAGAATGGGTGGCTCTCAGGACCTTAGTTAAATCCATGATCTAATACCACCTGTGGAATAAGTTTGTCATGAAATGTTCTCACAATCAAGTGTTTGTGGTTGTATAACAAAGTTGAAGTGAATGGGAATGACAGCCATTCAGACATGTAAAAACACAGACGAAGAAAAATGTCAGCGGATGTTGAAGAGCAGAGCCTGCAAAGGTCGCCAAATTTCCACAGAATCCTCAAAACTTTGTGTGGCCTTCAGATCAGCTGAATAACATTGAGAGATGCAGTGGCATAAAGCACTCGTGGAGACGTGTTCTTTAAACTGTCTAATCATGCCTCTCTGTATATCATTCCAGTGGATGAGATTAGGCAGGAGAACTTCATTTGCCTGACTGCAAGGTGCGAATTATAACATTAGGTGCAGAGGGGGTTGTGGTGTGAACAGTTTCTCAGCAGTTGGGCTGAGCTTCTTGGTTCCAATAAAAGGAACTTTTAATGCTTCAACATATCAATATATTTTGGGCAAATCAGACTGCAAGCCAGGCTTTCTCATCCGACATCACTGTCTGACCACTCAAATGTACTTCTGGAAGAATGGTTAAAAATATCAATAAACACATTGCTAAACCCTCTGAGAAACCTTTGCGGACAATATTTTATAGCAGCAAAAGGTGGGTCAAAATGTAAAAGTAATCACCATAAAAATTAAAATGGTATTTAAAATGGTATTCAACCCAAGTTAATATGTGTATGCAAGCAAAGACAACAATCAAATACTTTTGACTGTATAGTGTATGAATAGAGCATCATTAAACCCCTGACATTAGCACCCTAAATGGTACAACCAACAGGCCCTGGTCAGATGACCTTAGGGACCTGTTGGGGGTATATCAGTGTAATCTGCATTGGTATTGGCCCCTCAGAATATCTGTTAGCTTCAGCCAACAAACTAACCTGGATTGTTTCTAAATGAGGATGCCAAGAAAGTTATCTGCTGCAGGTAAGTCATTGCCTTTTTATAGGCATTTACCAGGACCTCAATTCAATAGGGGTACATTTTTACTGATATATTGAGGTTTGGATTGTGCTAACATTGTGAAATACTGGTAAATTAGTTTATATCCTACATGAACAAAAGCTATGGCAGGGTTTTTTTCATTTCAGTGAGTGAAACTCTGCTACAACCATACATGTTGTACATACCAATAAAAGGTTAGTTATTTTTGTTGTCAGCATCATCATCCCCACTGGGTAGTTAATGACCTCCACATCAACAACATCTGAAATTCCCTAAGAAATGCTGTCAGACTTCAAAACTGCCACAGGCAAAATATGAATCCATCCTGCCTCACATGAGAAACCCAATAAACTTCACTGACACATTGATCTTCTTAGGCCTTTTTGTTTATGTTACTGCCTGTTACCTTTTAAATTTAGCCAGTCCACAACAACAACATGACAAACTGTTCAGACGAATTTTGAACTTATTTTTACATGTGGCAGCAGTTACACATACAGATTATCTAGCCTTCCTCTTTCTTGTACCAGCTGATTTTTTGCAGAGTTCTAGCGGCTGGTGCCAATAACCAGTGGTCTTGGGCAAGAGACATTCATATTATTCCTCAGGAAATCTACTATTCTCTTTTGTGGTTTATCCAGTATTCTCATTTGGCAAAGGCATGTCTGGTGATGTGATGAAGAGAAAAGGCAAATCTGAAGTTGCTCTGATATTCGGTGCCTTTACTGAAAGTTTTTTTAACAATCAGTAAATATGATCTGGCTGGTTATTTGACTAATCTTGGAATTAGAAATAGTAGAGCTCATTTATCTATCAACAGAATACTTCGATACTACGATCTAGATTTTACGCATGGTCCACAAATTGTCAGTGGTTTTGAAGCCATTGCAGAAGCATAATGTAAGTCTGCTTTATCCATTCCAAACCCAGTTTTGATATGTGCTTAGGATCAATGCTCTGTTGGAATAACAAATGGAATCCAAATTTAAATCGGCTGGTTATTGGTTTGAGGTAAACAAGATCTATGGTTTCTGCTATTTCTTGCACAATTTACTAACTTTTTTGTGGACCTTAAGCATTTTATTATAAAACTAATTTTTCAGAGGCCCAATATTATTATAAAATATTTTGACAAGGCTTAAAATTTGGATGTTTCGGAAAACTGACCAATTTCAATCAACTTTTCCATCTCCGAAAGCAGATTATTCAATTATCTGCCAGATTCATTTAAGGAAATTTATATGGCACATATGTCATTGCAATGACCCAATAATAAACGTATTTAAAGTAATGACATAACTTTTTTATTTTACTGTCATTTATCAGAGATCTTTTAAAGAGTTACTATTAAGAATCCTGCAAAATTCCAGATGCTATACATAGCACTGAGTCCTAGCACTTAGTTGATAGATTCCCTTAGTGTTCTTAGTAGCACAGCAGAATTAATTCATATCAAAGTAAACTGGCTTCTTTCAAATAATCATCCAAATTGTGATACTTATATATTCATAATGTCCATTCAAAAGTCGACCATATAAATGTAAGGTCTATTTTTGAATGGAGAGGGACCGGTCATCAAGGTCAACAGGACCTTGATGGTTTACATCTGGGCTTTTGCCAACTGTTTTACACCAGAGATATAATGCAAATATTATTTAGTTCTTCTTGTACTGGTGATGGGCTTTACAGCAGTCATTCACCAGCTCAGTTGCATCACTGTCCCCTACAGGTCAGTTTTAAAAAGTGAGCATTATTCTCTGTTCAAAATGAAAACCTGTTACAGTGGTTTGAGGGTTGTTTAAATTTACCAAACACTTCATAAAGTTAGCCACACTTGGCCAGATTGGATACTAGCTTTCACCACTTTCTATAATGTTTTACCAGAACCTCACTTAAAAATAAATGGAAATATCCTTTTTATATGCTTATGACCCCAGAATTGTGTTTGCACTATGCAAAATAAACATGACTTTCGTTAAGTGACTGGTTGGCTATATTTGAAATTTTAGCTTCATCCAGTGAATATTCTTTTTTTCTCATCCTTATCAGAGTCTATTTCTAACCTGCCTCTTGCTCTTGAATGTAACCCGAGATACCTTATTTTTGTAGGACAGAGTTTATCCATCATTTCAATCCCCTTCAGTGCAGCCTCTTTCCTCTTGTTTCTGCCCTGCTGGACAGTGATGATGATGATGATGATCGGCCTTTGGGCTGTAGAGGCAGATGGACCGTCATCCTCCCTTCTGCCTGCTGCTGTTGTGACCTTTCTCCCCTGAAAGCATGATACCTGTGCAGACCCTGATTATGTCCCAACCGTACTGCAGAGGCCCACGACCCCTTGCAGTGCAGGTGAGTGCTGGAGTGGTAGAGTGGACATGATTGGCTCTCACTGCAAACCCTACTGGAGAGCTGTGTTCCAGCAGAGAAAGGCCGACAGATAAAGAGAATGGGAGATGAGAGGGAAAAGAGGGAGTCTGCCCTGCATTCTCTGGCTAATTAAGTGCTATTATCCTGCACAACAGGAGGTACCTGAGAAATAATTGGCTACAGCGACAGCTAAATGTTCCAATCTGGAGGTGAAGCCGAAAGCCTTGCAAAAGGTCATGTGGCATTATGTACTGTGGTGATCTTATTAAAGCTGCAGTTTGTCTCATCTTTGGTTCACTGGTTAAAATACTTTTTAGATTAAAAACATACTCATTCCTTTGATTTAAAGTTTGCATTGTTCGATACAGGAAATTAGATTTTTTTTCTTTCAATGATTTTTAATCTGTTAGTCAAAAGGAGACTCCCCTTCAGTTTGGGTTTTTTTCATGCCCACATACCTTGAAGGGATTGTCTCTTTTGTAGTGCTAATGTAAAACTGAAAGAAAAGAAAAGAAGAGGAAAAAAAGCTCGGTTGTCTAGATCAAAATACAGTATGACCATGTGGAGATAAAATATTAAAAAGACCAATAACCCGAGATGAAACATTCTTTCACAAAACAAACTCAGTATTTTATTTGGGTTTTGGACAGCACTGAGGTAAAGAGTCTGCACTCTGAACTTTACTAGGGTCCTAATATGGCACCCTTCACAATTATTGGCTCCCTTGGTAAAGGTGTTTCTACTATTTTATATGTTTTGATAAATTATTTTGTTTATATAATGTTAAGTAAGACAACCTTAGGCAGCTGCCGAACTGAAGTTGTTTTTCTTTCGTTTTTATTTGTGTGTAACCCAGCTGATCTTCCCTTTGTGTCCAGGCTGCGAGTTGAAGCTGGTGGAAGGTCTTCCAGGTGTCGGTCCCCATGCGCTGTGTGTGTGGTTGGTGTCAGGTTCCCTTCACGATTCAGTGCATGTTCACAAGTGCCTGGGGTGAATCGTTGATTTTCATTTTTGTTTTTATTTTTTGAATCTGTCTCTGGTGATTCGACTATTTCCCCTGGTGGTAAGCCTCAGTCCTGAACATCCTCTATCCCTTTCCCTGTATGATTCAAGTTGGAGCAAGAGGAGAAGGTGAGGCCTCTCTTCACACACTTGGTGTCTTCTCAGCTCATGATGGTATTTTGAGTTGCTGATTGCCCATGAGATTCCTTTCGTGAATGATCATCCTGTTCACCAGTGCTTTAGGCAGATCCCTCCCTCTGATTATGAAGTGGTGAAGCAGCATATTAATCAACTTCTCGATTCACAAGTAATAAGAGAGAGTAGCAGCCCATATGCTTCCCCAATCGTGTTGGTGAGAAAGATGGTAGTCTCAGGATGTATGTTGACTACAGGCAGGTTAATAGTAAAAACAGGAGAGATCCTTTCCTCTTCCCGCATTGAGAAATCTTTAGGTGCGCTGACGGGCGCATGTTGGTATTTTACATTGGATTTAGCTAGCGGCTATAACCATGTTCCAGTTGTTGAAGCATATCGGCCAAAAACTTTGTTGTGACATTGTGGTGTTCTCATCAACTGTTAGGGAGCACCTGGAGAGGCTGGAGGTAGTGCAGGATTAAGAGGCTGCAGAAGGAGGGCCTCAAAGTAAAGCTGGCAAAATGTGCCTTCTTCCAGCAGGAGGTGCGCTACTTAGGCCATCTGATTTATAAGGGTGTCTCCACAGATCCCAGCAAGGTATAAGTGGTGGCCAACCGGCTACCCCACCACCTCAGAGCTGCGGCCATTCATGGGTTTTGCTGTTACTATTGTATGTTCATAGAGGGGTTTGCCAGGTTGGCTGCCCCACTCCATAAGTTGCTAAAATGCCAAATACAAAGTCTAGAAAGAACCTGGACAAGAGAGTCATTAGGGACTGGACTAAGGAATGTCAAGTTTTGAGGCTTTGAAGGATAAAACTCACTACTGCACCTATCCTGACTTATGCTGACCTCTCCCTTCCATTTATATTGGATGTTAATGCAAACCATGGTGGACTTGGTGCTGTACTCTCACACGTGAAGGGGGCAACGTGAGGCCTGTAGCTTTTGCTGGTAGAGGGTTAAAATTAACTGAACAGAAATTGGTTGATTATTGCTCCATGAAGTTATAGTTTTTGGAACTTAAGTGGCCCGTGACCGAGAAATTTTATGAATATTTTCTTGGGCATAAGTGCATTGTTTACACAGACAATAACCCTCTAAACCACCTGTCATCTGCTAAGCTAGGTGCTACAGAGCAACACTGGGCACCATTGCAGAACATTGCAAAATTAGTTGCATACTCCACCAGTGTCTTGGAAACAGGACTGGAGTTAATATTTGCCACAACTCCTGTATTCTTATAATTCCACACCTGGGAGAATCCTGTAAGCTTCAGTCCTCTATCCCTTTCGCTGTATGATTGAAGTTGTCAACTGGTCATGGTTTTTAAAAGGAACTTAGAATAATAACTTAATAGCTTTTAATTATGGAAACACGTCTCTTGCCTTATCTCTAAGTGAAACAAACCTTTTTTGCCTTACTGGTGTTGTTCTTCATATACTTGGGTGAAATTCCCAAGGTGGCATTGTTGGCAACATTATTTTGGGCTACTCTGACTAGTAGAAATAGTGAGATAAAGGGGCAAAGCACCAAATAAACTATTTCATACCCTTGTGTTGCCAGACAAATATGATGAGCCCCAGAGATAAAGGTGAATGCTTTATGCTTCACGTCCTGTATCTATATTTAAGACTCTTATTTTGAAGTAAAAAAGGAAGTTACTCTTGTTACTTTGTGTTGGCTTGCTGACAATATTAGATTATACAGTGAAACCTCTAAATATAAACGCAGCTGAATACTAAATTTCTCCAAATACAAACGGCCCCATATATATCTATATATATATATATAGATATATATATATATATATATCTATATATATATATAGATATATATATATAGATATATATATATATATATATAGATATATATATGTATAGCTGCCCCAATTACAAATTTTCCTCTGAATACAAATGTCTAGGATGTTGTTAGCTAGCGCTTGATCCATAATGCGAGCAAGCCCACCGCATGCCTCAATTTTGTTGTGTCAGAATATGCGGCACATGCTCTCGCTGCATGTGCGCTCTTCGTTTTCTATGCATTCACTGTGCCTGGCGTGCTAGGCATCCAACAGTAGGGGCTTTCTTTTCTAGAGTCATCAAACTGTTAAGTGCAATGCTTGAAAAAGTGCAATGCTTGAAAAAGTGCACTGCTTGAAAAAGTGCAATGCTTCTGTGCACAGAATCATCCAAACAAAGGTGTCTGACGCAGCATAACTCTGTACAGTTACAATGCTATGCAACTTTCCCTAACATTTTCCTAACATTGCAAAAGCAACTGTCAATGAATTTTTGAACACCATTATTTTAAAAGCTAGGAAAGCATAGTACAAATTTTCAAGAAACAAACAGCCTGTTCAAAAAAATAGAATTCACATTTAGAAGTTCCACTAAGCAAAGAAGAAGTATCCATTTCTTTAAACTCATATGTGTGGAAATGATGCCACACATATGAGTTTAAAGAAATGGATGCTATTGTGTAATCACTAGAAAATAAGAAATAGTGAAATAATATGTATATGCATATGTATAAGCACTGTGGGAACCCTGCAGATGGCACAATATTAGCCACTGATGACATGAACGTTAGGTCTGCCTTGTAAACTTTGATGGTACACTAAATGGCTATTTCAACTTTTTTAATGAATCTGAAGTGCAAGTGAAATATTGAAAACCCATAAATGTGTTTTCAATATTTCTTTGGCATTAGGAGCACCTCAGAATGTATAGTGAGGTCTGCCTTCCCAGGGTTTGACTACTCACTTACAAAAACAGCCTTTTACATGTAAATTCGAAAAGGTACTGGTAGAACCATAGCTCTTTTCCAAACACCTTCTATTCATGCTGGTGGCCACCCAGGGCCTTCAAAATATGAGAAGTATTTGAAACCTTATTTATCAGTTAATTTTTTATCATGTCAGAGGTATTTAATTGTTTTTAGTTATTTATTTGTTCTTTATTTATTTTAAATCTGCATTTTGAGACTTCTTTCTTTTTATGTAATGCCAAAACCATTATTATTCCTTTTATGTGTTTCTTGTGTTTAATGTGACTCTCTTATCTCTTTTTCTTTTTTCTGCAAAGCCCTCTGAAATACTTTGTGCATGAATGGTGTCTGTTTATACATCTGAGGCCTTAAATGAATAATCTAATTTTACCAATTTACAAATTAAAGCTTTGAAATAGTCCTTAGTTAAATGTAACATAATCTTAATCGTTGATGTGTGAAAACTTGAATGAGAATTATGTATGTTATGTAATAGAATGATTACATGTTGTAGGAAAATAGTAATGGGAGAACAGCCCAGTCATAAGATAGTTAAAGTAATTTTAATGATTTTTATAATGAGTTTTGTTAAAGATGAGTGAAAAATTATGTTTTAGAAAAACAGTGGGATCCATTTCTCATTGTCTGTCTAACACGATTTGTCTCTCTTCTTACCCCAAGTCCACTTTGATTGCTTGTTCCCTCCCTCATAATGTCTCCACACCCTAGAAGGAAAGCCTCCCAGTACGATGACTTATGACTTAAACTGTATCGTTTATATTGTGTTCTCGAGTACATTTGTCTATTTTTTGTGTAAAACTGTGCAAGCTTTCAGTTTTTTATCCTGGTTCTGTAAGTCGTCCAAAGCGGGGAATATTAAGAAATCCAAAGTTGACAGCCTTCCATTCCTAGAGTGAACTTCCAGCCAGAAGAAGCAGCTGTTTTTCCATTGACCCAGCCCATTAAATCAATATTAAGCCCCTGAAAGACTGACAAGTGTTTTTAAATCTTAGATTTTAATCACAGCACTGTAAATAACATTTGAAATATTTATTCCCTATTACAAATTTCCTTGTTAGTTTTTGTGTCAAGTGATTAGTTGTTTGTCTTTGTTAGACAGTATGTTTCTTTTGCAATCTTTAAATGTCATTTTATTAGATTTTATTTTATTAACATGGGTCAATAAGATGAAATAAAGGTCCAGATTTCTGGTGAGCTGTCACATTAGGAAACAAGATATTTAATGTATAAAATTAATATGGAAGAAAATTCTTTCCTATATCTTCACATCAAAATTCAGGAATCAAAAGAAAATACACATACATTTCTCTGTATGTCTATTCTTACTACAGAATATGTCCAAACTGGTGTCCAAGAAATAAAAACTATTATAATAAGATTAGACAAAGGCTCTATAAAATAAATCTATATCTTTCTTGCTTCTTTAACTCAATTGTATAAAGGAGATGTGTCAACTCCACATGAGAAGGCAATTGAGCAATGACAACAAGTTATTAAATGTCATGTCGGTAAGTCAACTTTCAGATGGTAGGGGAAAATGCATTTCAGTTTCTTTTACTCAGCTGTTCGCAGGTAAATGAAGAAAATTGACAGCCATGCGGCGTGCAGACATTTACTGTTAATTTACATATTCTCATCAAAAGCACTCAAAAGCTGAGTTTATATGTTCAGTGCAGTAATACCCTGCCACCTTTAACACATTACCAAACTTATATAGTGTTTATATGGCTTACGATGAATTATCTTAAGAACTGGTTTGAAATGAAGGGGTTGGACGTGTAGGTGAACTTGAATTTCAAAGCCTCCAAACAAAACATCTGGCTCAACGTATACGCCTGCAGCTGTTTATTTGAGATAGTTTTCATGCTAGAATGACTGCTCAAACTACAGCTGTTTGGCAAAAATCCTGTTGAATAAATATCAACACAGCAGAGCACACCAACCTCGTTTGAGCGTATTTTAAGTTTTTCTTGGATCATCAAAATATTATTATAAAAATATTATGTTTTGTTTTTTATATTTTTATGGATCAGCTTTTAACTTAAATTCAATTGGGCTGATTTGTGTATCGGGCCAAATTGAAACAAGCATCAGCTCAAGGCACATTACAAGATAAATAGGATCACTCATTAAGTCACATTGTGATATTGATTTGGTTGTAAGCTGCAAATAATATTTCATTTCTCACTGTTAAATCAGCTTTAGATAATGCAGCACAAATGATTTATTTTGTCATTGTCGTTGGTTAGCATTTATATAAAAAGGTCAATTTGCAAAACCCTGGAGTTATTTTTTTTTATTACATTATTGATCATGTTGAATCTAATAACCTATTTTACAAATGAAATAATGATCTTTAAATGGTGCATTGTGTTTACTGTCAAAATTTAGTGCAACAACCTTAGAATAGAGCATCAAAAACCTTACAGTTAATAAGAATACCGTTCAAAAGTTTATTTATTTTAGCAATTCATTCAGTAAAACTACTATATAATACAGATTTATTAAACAAAGAGTAAAATCTATTTATTCTTTTCTCGTCGGTTTGATGAATATAGCTTGCAGCCATTGAAAACCCAAGATTTCAATTTCCCAAAGAATTATAATGCTGCCTAAGACTAAGAAAACGTTTTTTTAGTGGAGAAATTTCATGGTATGCTGCAGAACTGGAAGTCACAGACTTTCCAGAAAAGGACCAAAAAATGTCATTGTTAAGGAAGCTTCCTGTTTAGAGTGTTATATCCAAACAAAAAAAATGAAAGCTAAGTAGATAAAAACGTGTTTTAAAGAGAGGATAACAGCGGCTTAGAGGTGGTCTGTGAGTGGAGTCAGTGCTTCAAGAACCACCACTCACAGACATGAACTACATCTCCAGGTCATGCACTACAACTGATGTCAGACATGTTTTAGCTGAACTATGGGGGAAAAAGACTGGACTATTGCTCATCTTTCTTTAAAGCACACCTTGCATTTCATTTACTAATCAAGGTCCCAGAGTCTGTAGGAAGAGTGAGGAGGCATCGAATCAAAGTTGCTTGAGGTCCAGTGGGAAATCTCGAATTGTTAGTCATAATCTTGGAAACCATATCATCTGCTGGTGTTGGTCCACTGTGTCTCATCATGTACAAACTCAGCACAGCCATCTACCAGGTAATTTTAGACCTTTGCTGACAGGCTTTATGGAGATGCAGATTTCATTTTCCAGCAGGACATGGCACCTGTCCACACTGCCAGAAACACCAGTACCTGCTCTAATGATCATAGTATCTCTTTATCTAATTTAATACCTAATTTAGTTTTCTGGGAACTAGATTATAAAACAGTAAATAATTTAATTTTATAAAGTACCTAATTTGAGTCTGACTGATAAAAATATTAGGGTATATGACCCTTGTGTGTGTTAGTAGGAAACAAAGACACAAAACAAGTATTAAAACCTTTTGAGTCATCCACATTAATGATTTTAATAAAATCCCAAGGGAAGAATTTCTATTTTTCAGTGCATGATTGACTCCGAAATGTCAAGTCCCAAAATAATGAGCAATGTCAAGAGTGCTGTGAAAGGTTCTTGTTACAAGGTAGATCACGTTGGAGTATTTTTGGCCACCTGTTATACTTAACGCCTTTACTGGAAAACTGCCTTTTAGGCTTGACAACCAGCTACTACTTCTAATTAGTTTGCTTTGCATCCACTTCAGAAACATTTTCATTGGAAAATTGGACATGAAAAAAAATGCTGATATTGCTAAGTATTTAGGCAAAAGTCTTTGATGCTCATACTTGACAATTTTTGTTGGTAGTGAAGTTCAAAAACACCAAAGCAGCATTTGTTAATTACTTAATTAATTATTTAATGTATTTATTTACCAAAAGAATACATTTTGCAGTTTGTATTGGACAGTTATATACTGTGATATATTAACTAATTTTATTCTTCTTTCTTCTAAAAACTCATGAAGAGCATTTAAGCAAAGTATTTAGGTGATAAATGTTTGATAACAAAACATTTACAAACCAGTTTTCTAAAATTTGACATTCTGTAGTTTCCTTAAACCTTCAGGCTCTTAGGTCCTGTCTACTAATACGTACCTCCATTAGTCTGTTGCATATCTCCAATACAATCATCACCATTTAGGTCCACAACAGCTGGAAGACACACACACACAAAAAAAATCTATTGCTTGACAGTCAAAAAGTGAAAAGCTGTGCAAGTAAGCTACAGTAGTAGTAGTTAAGAGTGTGTGCCTAATATGACATTTACTTCAAACCTGCAAAGAAACCAGTCAGTTTGAAAAATTTGAACTAGAACAAACAAATTTATAAATGTTGAAGATTTGAAGATCGTTGTCATTGCCGCAGGTTGCTTTAGCTTCGTCTATGGTGTCAAACACTGGTCCTCGAGGGTCGGTGTCATACAGCATTGACGTGTGTCCCTGGTCCAACACACCTTAATCAATTGGCTCATTTGCCTTCTCATTATGTCGTCAAGTTCTGCAGAGTCCTACTAATGAGCTAATGATTAATTTTAGGTTTGAAGCAGAGACGTGTCTAAAAGGTGCGGTACACCAGTCCTCAAAGACTGGAGTTTGACACCTGTGAGCTTAGCCATTCACAATATTGTCCATCATTGCTTGGGAGTTATCAGAGACAAATTCTCGTACAAACACTTAAAGTTAAACAAACCTCTTGCAACTCAATTTGAACTCAGATTGTTCTGAATCAATTTTCAAATCAAACAAATTTAATCATCTGTCACAGAGTTTTCATAGTTACAGATTTTAATAGTGCTTTAATTGGTAAAAAACATGCAACATTTACCCCAAAAAATATTTACATTTGACTTGTTACCACTCTGTTCCATTTTGAACTTCCAACCAACAACGTATCTGTGGAGTTTACAAAGAAAGAAGAAAAACAGGGCAATAAAAGGCCTTTTAAATATTCTAAGAATTAATCAGTAAAAATTACAGCGACTGTTTTATGAGAAGCAAAATATCTCCAAAAAGAAATGTCTACATTTACAAATTAATATGGATTATTTAGCTATAATAAACAAATATAAATGAAATTATTGGCAAAAATTTGGATTTGAAAGGATGAGAAGTCGAAGGGAAACAAGGGAACATGCCTGTGAAGTCAGGCAAATATGTGATGTATGTGCACTGAAAACAAAATGACAGAGCAGAGTTAAAATCCTCACTAATGATTAAAGAAGAAAGAAATACCATTTTGGAGTGGGACTCTTTGTCCCTGCTGGGAGCATGTGTAATATGAATTAATCAGCAACTAGTCGCACAGTGTGCGTTATCTCACAGAGGGCCCTGATGAACTGAAGGAGCCATGGCAATACTTTTAATAAAAAGCATTATTGCTTTCTTTATCTTGGCAGCACAGAACAAAATAAGAATCGATGTGCATTCATAACCTGACTGAACAATGCTGCGCCGTTGTCAGATAGCTGAACATCACATTGAATAGCCACATTTTATTATTAACAACTGACCTAGAGCTGAATATTATTCAAAGAAACAATAACCCACACTCGTTCTTAGAATTGACATAGCAGATGGCTGATACACAGACTCACAGAATAGTGTACATTTTTATTTGTTTGCAATAGAAAGAAATTAATTGCTGCTTTGACTATTTTGCAGTGTTTATGCCTTTCACCCCTTGTTGCCCTTGCAGTATTAGAACTCCTAATCACCCCATCGCAGCTTTTGTCAGCATATTACTCACCTGATGCTAATAACCAGGTGGACGCTCAAATGTCCCTCTGATATTTTGCCTGAAGACTGATATATTGATTGCCTATGATTGATCAGGGCAGGATGATACAGCAGCATCACATGATTTATTCAGGCCCTAATATCTTGCGTCAGGGTGGCTTTCTGGGAATTGTTTGTCAAGCCCTGATGTACTTTCGTCTTCTGTCCATGTATCAGATCTGTTTTACAGACCGCAGGAGGGAGCAATGGTTTAGACTTGAGATGCCAGAATTGACTATTTTATATAAATCCCAACACACACAAGCACATATAGCTTCAACTTTTATAATGTTGTTGATAGTGCACTGCTTTTTGCTTTCTCTCTCGTTTCTTTTGCTTCGCTGATTAACATTCTGTGGAGAGAAATAAAGCAACCCAATAAGCAGATTTCCATTTCTCCAAAACAAGCCTTAACCAAAACAAGACAATCCAGCCCCTCTAAAGTAACACATTAGTATTCATCAGCTGGGAAAAGTAATTTGCGGTGCATTAGACATACTCACGACACATGTGGATGCTTTACTTATGCCATTTGTTCACGAAATCTCACAAAAAATTCAGAGCACACCAAATCCCAAACTGCCTCCGAGTGCCAGACAGGATATTTATTGAGGATTTTATCAGAGTAAAGGTGTAGACACTAAAAAGTTTTAGACTTAAAATGGAGGGAAGAAAGGTGATCATGCAGTAAAATCCTAAATAATATTTTATTTCAATTCAATTCAAAAATACTTTATTAATCCCAAAGGGAAATTAAATGTTGTTGTAGCTCATTATGTAGGTTTCTTCAAAGACCCGTTGTAGATGCTGATGGCTGTGGGCAGGAAGGATCTCCTGTAGCGCTCTGTCTTACAGCACATCTGAAGAAGCCTGACTGAAGACACTCTGTTGTTGTAGGACAGTTTCATGAAGAGGGTGCTCAGGGTTCTCCGTAATGTTCTTCATTTTATGAAGAATCCTTCTTTGCACAATGATCTCCAGAGGTTCCAGAGGAGTCCCCAGAACAGAGCCAACCTTCTTTATCAACTTGTTGAGCTTTTTTAAGTCCCTGGCTCTGATGCTGCTTCCGCAGCAGATGATGGCAGAAGAGATCAGACTCTCCACAACAGACGTATAGAAGATATGCAGCATCTTGCTGCAAACACTAAAGGACCTAAGCTTCCTCAAGAAGTACAGTCTGCTGTGTCCCTTCTTGTAGATGGCTTTACAGTTGCATTTCCACTCCAGTCTGTTGTCCAGGTGAACACCGAGGTATTTATACTTCTCTACCACCTCCACCTCTTCTCCCATGATGGAAATAGTTTTTGACCTATTCCTGTTTCTCTTAAAATCTACAATCATCTCCTTTGTTTTAGTCACATTCAAGATGAGATGATTGTTTCCACACCATGCCACAAAGCAGTCCACCACCTTCCTGTACTCAGCTTCTTGTCCATCTCTGATCCACCCCACAACTGCAGAATCATCCGAGTGTTTCTGCAGGTGACAGGAGTCTGTCTTGTACTGGAAGTCTGAGGTGTACAGGGTGAAAAGGAATGGTGAGAGAACAGTCCCTTGTGGTGCTCCTGTGCTGATGAGACACTGACACAGAAATTAATGATTTAATCTTTATTAGTGTGATAGCGAGACTACATGGTATTTTTATACCACAGACGGCATTCATACTACATATTTAACAGGATATGAAATAGAAACATTTATTAACGTCTTTTTTTAGCCTTTGACAAAGAAAATAATCAATTCTACACAGATATTGCAGTGCTTGTTACGTGTGGCTTTTTTTTTTTTTTTACCTTTTCTCAAAAAACAAATACATTCTAATTTATGTTTTATGTGATAGACCAACACAAGTAGTACACAATTGTAAAGGGGTTTTAAAAATAATTTATAAATGAAAATCTGAGAAGTGTGGAGAGGTTTACAGCACGGTTAGGTTATACCACTATATTTCAAGCATTGAACATCTTACAGAGCACCATTCAATCCTTCCAATAAATATGAAAAGAATACGACACCTCTACAAATCTGACAAGACACTCATTTAAACTGACTGGCTTGCAAGGAGAAAATTTATCAAAGAAGCTCTTTTTTTCAGTTTGCCACAAATTATCTAAGGAACACAGGAAATTGTGGAAGAAGCTGCTCTGGTCAGATGAAACCAAAATTTTACTTTTTGACCCACCCTCATTCAAGATTATACAAGGGGGAGAGAAAAAATGGCACCTAACCCTGAAAACACATTCCTTATAGTTGAAACATGGTGGTTACAGCATCATGCTGTGGGGATCCATATCTCCTTATCTAGCAGCAAGAACAACTGGTTAGAGTTCATGGGAAGGGAGCTAAACACTGGGCAATGCTAGAGAACACCTTTTAGAGGCTGCAAAAGACTTGAAATCTGAGGTTCGCCCTCCACCAAGTCTAAAACTTAAACATTCATCCAGAGACACAAAGTTTAGATCAAAGCACATTCATTAGTTGAATTGATCCAGACAAAGTCTAAACTTAAATCCAATTGCTGTTCACAAAGGCTAACCATGCAATCTGACTGAGCCTGTTGTATTTGAGAATGTGCAAAAGTTTGAGTCTCTAGATGATCAAAGCTGGTGAAGATTACCTCAGAGACTTGCAGCTGTAACTGCAGCAAAGGCGGGTCTACAAAGTATTGACTCAGGTGCTGATTGCAAAGGCATCCGCACTTTCTAGATAGCAAACATATCATTTTCCCTTCATTTCACAGTTATGGACAACTTTTTGTTGGCCTGTCACATAAAGTCTCAGTAGAATAAATGGAAGTTTGTAGTTTTAACATGAAAAAATGTGAAAGTATTAATCCATCTATCCATCTGTTGTCCATAACCACTTATCCATGAGGGGTTGCAGGGGGGCTGGTACCTATCTCCAGCAGCCATTGGACAAAAAGCAGGTCACCCCCTGGTCAAGTTTCCAGTTCGTCTCAATACTTTTTCGACGATAGAAGTGCATAACAAAAGTATTCATTTAAACAAATCTAAGCCGAATGTACACAGCCCATCTCAAATCTCACAGTCCTTGTTGGCAGAGCTGGTGATGCACAGTGTTTATTGAACATGTCTTATAATGCTAATACAGGCAGAAACTGCAGAATCAGAAGGAGGGGAAAATAGATAGTTTGCACAGATGCATGACTGGAGATTGTATTCGCTTGAATTACCACTTTCTCCATATGTTGCTTCCAGTGGACACACAACAGCGATTTGTCTGTCTCATTCTTTAAAATAATATAATTGGTTTATTCATTTGAAATATCGGTCACAGAAAAACCAGTGAGAAATTATCATTAGCAATCTTTGTATACTGTTTGTTCTTTTATTTCTTGATGCATTGCTGTACTTATTCCTGAGCTTGTAAAGAAAAAGAAAACAATCACAGCCCTCATGAACAAGAAGTCCTCCAGTGGTGGATAAAGGATTTGTTCAGGCCTCAGTGGGCCAGTGGCACAAGCTGTTCAACATAGGCTGCTGTAAATCACGCTCTGTTAAGAAGCTGGAGGGTAGGTGAGCTTCTGTCAAAGTCGAGGATGAAGCAGAATCATGATATGTGTGGCATGTTGTTGCTGCAGATGACGGGGCGGGGAAGGGGGTCACGGGTACCTCTTGGGCTATCCATCTTTTCTCTCCAGCTCTCATCTGTTCTGCTCTGACTGCATGTGCAAAGAATAAAAAGGCAGCATCTGGCTAGTGAAGAAGTTCCCAACTCAGCTTTAAAATACCAGATGCTAATAGATGCATTACTATAACAATGCAAACTCAACTCATCGTATACAAAATGCTCTGGATAAGATTTCTTCTTTGGCATAAAATGAGCCACTTGTCAACAGTGATTTAAGAAGGACACACATGCATGGTAGATAAGCAGAGTCTCAAGATAGAAATGTGCTTTATGAATTTAACCAAAACTACAGAAATCCCCAAACTCTCTATGAACCAGGTACTGTCATAAACCAACATAAATGGGTTGAATCTGTGGTGGAAACAGGACGATCTGACAATAAAAATAGAGAAAACAGAGTGTTAGTACTTGGGTTTGTAAATACTGACTAAGGACAGGTGCAGTGACAGAAGACAGGAGACAGGTGTGGAAAGCTGGAAGCTCAACAACTGAGGAAATGAACCGAAACCAGGAAATAGTCACATTAAACAAAAAACTCATCATCCCCACATTCAAAACTAAACTAAGACACTTTTGATAGTTTTAGTCTTCATGCAGCTCCAAATAATATAATGGACAAATATTTATTTTTTCAACAGTCAGGTTTTGTTTGACATTGGTTTGACTTTACACAGGATGAAGATCCCACTACGCTAGTCCACACATGCCAATGGTTGCACCATGCTTCAGGTCAATAAACCAGCACAACTCTCTAGGACCACGCTGGGATACAGCAACAGATGGATTCAATGTAATTTCCTTCTTCTACTAACAGCCTTGCCTACTTTGGGTGAACAGTAGAAACTTAAATTTAACTGATAATCAGTGCAACATCAAGGCTGTTTGGTGCAATAAAACCTCCAAACCAAGCAGATATGTTTTGTAAGTTTTAGGTGCTTGAATATTATGCCAGACAAGGCAAATAATAATATGATGGGCTGTAAGTCGCTGATGTGCAAAGTTACATAGAAAACCCATTTTTGTCCCATTACTTCAGTATTTTTATCATATTGTTGAAAATTAGCAGACAGGTGCAAAGTCAGATTGTTGTTCAACTTCTCTACCAAGACATCCAGTCACCCAAAAATCACAGAACGCATCTGCATATTTTGTGCTGTTATTGTGACAAACACCACGCAAGTTGCATTGACTCCAATTCAAACCACACTGTCTACTTTCCCCATAAAAGGAGTGCCATTGTCGTACAATGGCTAAGCTACCATATCTTTTAATCCATTTTTGTTTTCAAAGATCAAGCCATGCTAGCACAGTTACCAATATCATGAGGTAGTAGCTTAGGCATGGGGCCAGCGGGTAGAACCCTGCTTTATGTTTTAAGAACCAAACCATGCCAGAGCTCATGGGTCAGAGGTTGAGGATTCTCAAAAATCTCAGGAAGTTCCGGTGCTCTATCCTACAAAACCTGGAGTCGGCTGGATTTGTAATACACATCACAAGATCTTGCTAAAACCCAGCAGTGAAATCTTAGTATTGGTGAGGTTTAAGAAACCTGTTTGAAAAAACATTGAAAAAGTTAGAGAACCACTGTTTGGTAGCTACCTTAGCAGCTTGATGAGAAAAAAATAAACTGCAAGGAGGTGTTTAACTTTTGTGTGCAGTATCTGAATGTGCAACTGATTTACAATTTTAACCAGCTAACTGTCACTTTCAACCAGATCACGGTTAAATGATATCTTTTTAATACAGGTAAGGTAAATATTATTACAAATAATAACTTTCCAGACCCTCACTTAAAATATCTGAAATAACCTTTTAAGCTAAACTGTGCTTTGTTATGCAGCAAGATAATGGTTAAAATCTCACCAGCAAGTCCACATCTGAATGGCTACAAAAGGAAGGTTTTGGAGTGGCCTAGTCAAAGTTTGGATTGAAATCTGATTCAGATGAGAACTAAAGCATTAACTCCACAGTTAACTGCCTAGAAGCTGCCCGCTACTGCTATGGTGGCCAATACCTATAATTTGGTCAGTTATTCATCCTTAGATCTGTATCAAAATCCACCTTCTTAAAATCAAGTTATTTATCAAATGATTTTTATATTTACTTTTATCTGTTGAAACCTGAAACCACAAATTCCTTATACTAAAAAAAACAAGCTCTTAAATGGTCATAGGAAATAACGCTTTAGTTAGATTAACAGTAAACTTTTTATGTATTTTTCATTTAAATATTAACGATGCATATGTGTACGTGTATTGCGTTGCAATACTTTATAAAAACAGCTTGCTGGGAGTGTAGTTGAAGGAAAGTGAGCCTGAGGGCTATAAAAGAAGAAAAAAAATCACTGAACCTTGCTCTTTTCACTCATGTGTAAAGCATGGCAATTCCTCAGTCCAATGCACAAGCTTCCCATGTTTCCTCTTCCCTTCAGGCAGTGTGTTCTTACATATACAAAATAAAATTGTACGCATATGGTCTCTCAGAAGATAGTACAACCCTAATAATGAGAGCTCTCATTAGGCAGTGGAACCTCTGACTTTCATCTCCTATTATAATGTAGTAGCAGAATTTATGCTCACAGAGGCTGAACTAAGCTACTGAGCCACACCATGTCCAATCTCAGCATTAATGCGAGCTGATACGTTACCTTGCAAGCCACACCATTTCATTTCGGCATTTTAATAAAGATGAAAGTCACATTATAACTTAAGTGTTCTGAATTTTCAATGAAGTAGCAACTGAGCTGCTTTTTAATTCCCAACTGTGGAATAACATCAGAAGCCTAAAACTTTATGACAAATGAATGGACATGCAGACATAGGTCCATGTGAGCACATTTGTGGTTATATGTGATAATTCAGTCTTAGTGCATTCTAGATATCTTAAAATATCATTTATTCATGTCAACATTGTCATTTAATAGCATAATAAATGTAAGAATCAGTATATTCTATCAAAATTAAATTCTTAAGGATGAATTCTTAAATGCAAAGGGCTCTAATTACAAATTTAAAGATAAAGAGAGATTATAGATGATTGATAATACAAAGATTTATTTTATCTGTTAAAATATTTATACCAAACACTGGATTATTCTTAATTACATACACTGATTTAAATATTTTCAGAGGAAAAAGTGTGGGTGAAGAAACGGGAATGAGAGGAATTCAGAGGAGAAACCACTTTTGGGTCCTTTAGCTTTTGAAACCAGAGCCACCATGGGTACCTGGTAAAAAAAAGTGTCTACGTTGGGTAGATGACTGTTAATTTTCTTGTGCCCAACTTGCATTTGTTAGCATTTTTTACATTTGGATAGAGAGAAGAAATCTAAAAAATCATTATAGATTAAAAACCTCTTGGTTGCAGAAGGATTCCAATTCTCACTTAAAATATGATATACTTCATAGAAGTGTCATATCCACGGTGGTTTGTGTGCAGGCTGTGTGCAGGCTGTGTGCAGGCTGTGCTTGTGTGCTGTGTTTTTTCTGTGCAGGGTGTGACTGGCAGGTGCTGCTGCACAGGTGTAGCTCATTTGAGAGCAATCAGCTGGGCTTCTTATGGAGTGGAAACCCAGAGGGAGGCATCAGCTCGTTTTCTCACTTGGCGTGCTAACAGCTAGACCTCTGCTTTTCTGCAGTTCTGCTTTTTAAGCAGATTTCTCTGATCTTCGTGTTTTTCTCCCCCTGCCTTGCAGATCAACCTTTGCTGAAGGAAGTCGTGGAATCTCTCTGGTCTCCGTTTTCACTCGTGTCATGTTCAGAGGAATTTGGGAACTTCAGCCTCGACGCCCCAGCCCTGAGCCTCCACTTTGCTTCTAACTCCAAACCCAGCTTCTCAGGAGTCACCTAAAAACTAACCATCAACCTGCCTGTCCACCCTCCAACATTAACTCTCCAAGCATAGTGGAGTTTCCTGGAAGAGAAGAAACACAAGCGAAGAAACAAAGCAATTATTCTTCCGAAAATGGTGCACAGCCTGTCAGCCTCAAGCTGACAGGATTTATTTTCCCCCGGTCTCTCCAAGAACTGAACCCCTGTAAGTCAGTATTTAAAGAACACATTTACATTGTCTTCAATTCTACCCAGAGTATTTATCAGTCTCTGTTTCCTTCTTCAGAGAGATACCGCGTTTGTCCGCCTGCTCCAGTCCTGGTTCCAGTCGGACCTTAATCCGTGTATCTTAATAAACTGTTAAAACACTGTCTTTGTCCTCGTAGTTGTGTAACTTCAGAGTCTCAGAAAACCCCATTATGACAATAAGAGATGCTGCTGTCTAGGTGTTTGGTCCCCATCAAACTGCCTAGGTGAGAATGCCTTCCAGGGAAGTCACACTTTTGACACAGACTCATTTAAAAAAAAGAGGATTTTACTCCAACCAGCCCCATATAAAAAAAAATTACAGATCCGTGCATCAATCCAAAGGAATCTTAAGCAGAATGTAGAAGAATTCCCAAAGATCGATGAACCCAGTCCCTCTTTACACGCATACAGGCAGTACACACACAGTTTCCCATATCTGACATCGTTACCTCTAAGCATACAGCTCCAACTATAGACACAGTCAGACATTCAAATCTTGTCTTTTTGGTCCCTTTCAGCATGTGACTTTGGCTTAGAAATGTGCTCCAAGCTCAACCTGAGGCCTTAAGATCTAATGTGTTGTCAGACACTACACAAGTATTCACAGGCGTTAAGAAAACTCATTCTGAGCATAACACTCCAGGATCATAGAGGCATTGATGTTTTAAAGTCTCTTGGACATCATCAGTATGGGATAAGAGATTGCTTGGCTAATAAGAGGGTCTATCAAGGACATTTTCATTCTAGTTAGAGGAGACAGTAAAGTCTGTTCAATGTCAGATTTGGGTGTTTTTGGTTGCCTCAACTCAACAAACAAGAATACTCAGATTCTATGCTTACTTTAGTTTCATTTGGCTTTACCTAAAGCATTTTAGCTGCTTCCCTCAATGGTAATGATGGCTCAAGTATATAGATTAGTGTAATAACTTGCTCTCTGATTTAAATTTAGGCTTGTCAGCAAAGGTCTAACATCTGAGGGTGATGTGGTGGTGAGCCTTTAAAACAAAAATGCCCTCTTTACATGAGGTAGAAATGTTACCAATTGTAGTTTGTTGTTAGAAACCATCATCTTTCTAGCCAACAACTGGAAATATTTTGGAGCCATTCTTTAAAAGGGTTGTTCACTGATTTTATTTTACAATTGCATTATCACTTAGTAAGAGGGATGCTGCTGTTGGGACTTTGGCTGAAAAACTGTGACTTTTTTTCACCTTCAACCCTTTGACACAGTGGCAGGTGCTGCATGGATGCCACCCAGGCTGTGATATACATAGAGTTAGATTCACAAAAAATAGATGGGAAGAGATTATAGCTGTGTTTTTGCAAAACTAAGAATCCCCCTATTTTGTGTTTTTTTTTTTGGTTTTCACAAAAAGGTCTCACAAATTAAAACTGTGTTAAACAATCTATTCAGAATCAGTCTAGCTTTAACAAGATACTGTGTAATCAAAAGCTGTGCACATGCCAGAAAATGTTTTTTTGTGTGTGTTTTCAAAATTTAAATGCAGATTTCAAATATTTCAAACTGTGTTTTTAAGAATCTCTGTTCAGTGTAGGGTAATCCAGTTCACATTTGACCAGTCTGGGGTTTTAACACTTTAAATTGCAGATGATTAAAGATTCCAGATTCCAGAAGAATAGGGTTTTATTTTTCTTAGGTGCAAACTTTAACTCTCTAATTCTCTCTCTTTTTCTTCTTTGTTAATACTGATCCCACAGAATGATGCCCTGGGCAAAGAGCCATATCAGCCATATCAAAAACTATCACTGTTATTGCATTATTGTTTGTGACTTAAAACAAATGAAGAAAGAATGAATAAAGAGACAGTAATATATCCATCTGTCTTTTTGCACTTCACTATAAAATATATATTAAATATTAATTTCTATTTCCTCTTTCTGCACTATTACAGGCTTTCCGTTGTTGCCAAAACGTGCTTTACTATTAGCTAAAATACTTCACACTTCTAAACCACACAGGGAAGCTTAAATTACACTCAGAGCTTTTGTACCTGTTTTTCTGAAAGTGCTTATAGCTTTTTTCTCTGTTTCTCAGTACCAGTCTGTATTTAAACAGGAAAACACAGTTTACACATTCATTTAAAAATGAGGCACAACCATTAGCTCTGTATTATGTGAACGTGACACAACTGGGAAATTGTAATGAACTGTTCCCACAGGTATTCGGCCACCAAGCAGGTGAAAATCAAACAGAATGGCCTCTGCAACAAGGAAAACTATCTGTGTTTTTTTATTATTCTAAATGGAACATTTTATTTATTTACAACAGAGAGCATACACATTTCTGTCAGTCTCACACACAATCTATTCTGCACTAATGGCATGTAACTGCACATTAAACACAGTGACAGCATACACACTCACATTAGCTTGTCAGCATTCAGATGTTGAAATTAGGAACTTGCCAGTCAATCCATTACCAACAACTCTAACCACCTTTGGAAGAGAAGCATTTAAACCCTCTTTAAAAAAAAAAAGTCTCATTAATATATATATTTTTCTATGAAGTTTGTCCAAGGTGCTTGGTTACTGTTGTAAAGCAGTGCATTTTAAACAGATCCCTATCCTAAAATAGCAGGGTTGTTTTTATTCCTGAAGCTAGTTGGGGGTGGGTGATATTGTTACTTATTATTATGTATTTATTTAGTTGGTTGTGAAAAATAACTCATATTAGTGTTCCCAGTCCGGCCATCTCTTTGAAATCTTTCTGAGTGTGCTGATGCATTTAGATATCCCTGAGACTTTGACTTTGGTAGTTGACGAAATTGAAGTGTTTCAAACTCTGGCTTAGGAAAAAATAAAGTTTCTTGAAATGTAACTAATCTTTCTAATCTTTGTTGACTTTGCATGGGTCAGATATGACCAGCAAACCTATCTGGACAAGTCTGACTCTCTGGTCCTGGTGTTATTGATTAATATCATTGACAGATTCCTCCTTAATTTTTTTTTTTTTTCTTGGATGAAGATGGAAATGGATCGGTAGAAGTGGAATGCTTCTTCATCACTGTCTTTACCCGTTTCACAGTCAGAATATATTTGCATGCAAAATGATAACAAAAAATACTTTGAATTTGATTTTCGTCAACAGTCTAATCCTCATGAAGAGCAAGATTTTCATTTCACCATTTTTATTGTGAGTAGATCTCATTGTACAAAGTTCTACCAAGAAAATAGTTTGAACAAGTAAATTCAAGTAAAAAGTTCTGCTGAGTTTTAGCGGAAAAAGTATGTAATACAGAGGATGTTTTAGATAAAAAAGGTAATTCCAGGAAAAGGTAGAACAGCCACATATTGGATGAAAATGGAGAATCAACACTTCAATAAGAGGCTTTGCAAATATAGACCTAAGTGACTTAATTCACTGGAGTACCCTTTAGTACATTTCCTCATTAGATTGTAAAAAGTTCAATTGAAATACTCAGTGAGCAGAGATCTATGCTGTTTGCCCAAGAAAAAAAGGACAAATATAAGCCTGCGATCTGGGGACTCTACAATCCCACTTCTTCAAATATGGAACATATAGAAAAACAAGAAATGCAATTTTTTTTAGCCTTTATGCAAATTTGACATTTCCCCTGCTGGTTCCAGAGAGCCTGGGTTTCTATTGACCACAGATACCTGACTGTGTTAGTGCTGAGGTAGCAGCAGCCTTTGTTGCATTCAGTCTTCATTATTTGTTATTACATTAACACCAGTCAAATAAAAAAATCAACTGATGCAAGTCTTAAAGTTGAGTTGCATGTGCACCAATACCTAACGTACTGAACATTAATGCAAATCTTTTGGCTGCAGCTTGGGAAAGTAATTGTATTACTTGAGTTGTATTTTATTTCACTGGGTTATATTAGGAAAAAAAACATTTTGAGGCAGTCCTGACCTTTAATACAAAATAGCATTTTCATCAGGTTGTAACTGGTTTTGTAAATAACACGTTTCCGGTAAAACATTACTAAAATAATTTGTACAAAAATGGTATACTGAATGATATTTGCAACATTTAAATTGGAGCACAACTTGAAAACAACTTATTTTTCATCTCTTCAAATATGTTCCTACCTTTTATCATGTAAACGTCACAGAGCAGCACTTCACTAACTCCAGGCTTTCATAATCAGCAGAACACATCTCAACCATAATTAAAGACAGAATTGTGATATCTCTGTTATGGAAATAGCTTTACCTAAACCTGAGTGCTATTTTTTGACCCATATCCACATAACAGCCTCAAGCAAATCCTGTATTTCAAAAGAGGATCAAAGACAGAAACACACAGCAAAGCTTGTGAGCAAAAGGGTGATGTTGATTAGTCTGACTCCAGGTTTTAAATGTACACGTGTATTGTTATTGCAGTGAAAATCTGTGGAAATATCGTGATTTGTTCTCCATTTTTGTCAAGAACATTGGTGGACAGTGACAAATAATTTAAATCAGAGATCAGGTTTGAAACAAGCAGCTAGAAGAACAATCATGTTGAGTTAAGTGTTCCTGAATTCTCTTGGACACACAGAAACAATCAGCATATAGGATAAATGATATATTAGCCTAGATTAGATATTATTTCTAATAGATGAAGAAATACTATTATGTAAGCATAGAATTATTTTCTGAAAAGAATAAAGTCTGTTTCCACACTGGACTTCAATGAAATGTCTGGCATCACGTTATAACTGGCTAATGAAGTGTTCATCTGTCATTAAACAAAAAACGACTTGCATCTTGACTTGACGAGTGCTTACAAAGCACAGATGAATTGTTTGCACAGATCTAAGGTCCAGTCTTTTAGCTGCATAGCTCATAAAAAGATTGTGGGTGATGTTTTTTTAATCTGAAATCTATTATTCAGTTATTATTACATGATATTAATAAGAAGAGTTTTAGAAAAAGATGCAATTGCAAAAAATCCTCCAATCCTCGTTACACTATCTTCTTTTAAAAAAAAGCTAGTTGAGAAGTTACTATTGCACAAAAGCATTACATGTGAAAGTGTAAACAAAGTTTATCTAGTCAAAGGAGGTAAGTGGGGAGCGTTCAGTGTTAAACCCATGGGTAAAGAAGAACCTATAAAGCTTTATTTATTAGGAACTATTACGCTGCAATGTTATATTGATAGCACAAACTATATGACATCACTACAAACTTATTAACTTTTTTAAGGTTATACAGTTTAAACACAGATTATTGTACTTACTTATTTTGCTTAAAATACACATAACCTCTTTTTTCCCCTCAGAGTTTTAGGTCAGTTACCAAAATAATTTATATTTGCTAAAGAGAATTCAGAAGTTTACATACATGTCCTTAGTATTTGCTAGGTTTTCCTTTAAACTGTAGGACTTGATTCAAACAACCTTCCACAAATTTCGTATGATAATTTACTGTATGTTTGGCACATTTTTCCAGATAAAACTCTTTTAGCTAATTGTAGGCTTACACAAACCTTTGCAGCTCTGCCCACAGTTTTTTATGAGACTGAGATCAAGGCTTTGTTTGGCCACTCCAAAACATTCACCTTATGCTTGGAGTCGTTGTCAGTTTGGTAGATCAGTTTGTGCCCAAGTTCCAAATTTACTGGCTGATGTTTTCATATTTTGCTTCAGTATTTCCACAAAAGGTTTACTCTCCACAATGTGATCTGTTTTGTGATGTGAAACGGTCCTTTCTTCAATGAAGCAACAAACACAACATTATGCTGCCACCTCAGCACTTCATTGCTGTGGTGGTGTTCTTATTCTTGCAAACTTCCACCTTTTTCTACCACATGTTGCAATGGTCATAATGACTAAGCAGTTCATATTTAGTTTCATCAGACAACAGCAGAACTTTTTGTCAATGAATACATTTGCCACCTGGAAACTTTTCATGTTCCTTTTGGAGTTGTAGCGTCTCTTCATTAAGTGGCCTTTTAGCCCATAAGGGCCTTGTTTCACTGTGGACAATGACATCCTCCCACCAGTTGAGACACATGGTCTCTTGCTTTAAACCTTGAGATGATACAAACATTTCATGCCAAAATACGCTTATCTCTGGGATACAGAACCATCTCCTTTTTTGAATAGTATGATGGCTTTACATTCTCCATGTTTATATTTGCATGTAAGTGCTTAAAGAGATGAAAATGGCACATCAAGGCATCTGGAAAATGTACCATCGAAAAAACAAGTTATTTGGAGGTCCCAAATTCTCCTCACATCTTGGCCAATTCCCTTTGTTTTTTTTCATGATGTCACACAAGGAAGCTGTGTGCCTTTAATGAACTCAAATGTTGTGTATTAACTGATTAGAAGCTTACAAACCTACGTCAACATCATCTGGGCCCTCCCAAATTGTTTGTCTGATTTTATGTGTGACAGTGAAGAAACAGGCAGTTTTTATACAGCATATGTATACATCTGGTTCCAACTGTATATGTTCTTTTGCAGGTCTGTACTAAGGTGTCAGGCTCACACTTTCAGTATAAGATGTATTGAAGCATGAGCTCAGCTAGAGCTATGCTATCCTTGCAAAATAGCAGAAAGTTGCAAATTAAATCTCCATGGATCTCACCTGTTTGTATAGGTCCCATCCCACTGTTAATTCGGAGACTAGGTTACCTTAAACCCACTGTTGTACCCTTTTAACATTTTTAAATATTTCTGCAGTGGTATACTTAGTCACAAATTGAGTGCAATCCATTCTGGTTGAATTATGACACCATGTTCTACTGAGAAGTGGTGGTAGAACTATGTGTACAATTAATAGCACAGGCACACATGATATCCTCTTTAATCCTCTAATCTCTTGAAGATGAACACTTCTCTACAGGCACACAAAAGGCTTGTTTCAATGCAGCTGTAAAACTCCAACACCAAAAATAAAGCTGATTTATCAATATTCGTTTGGTGTATCATACCACCACAAAGCAACAGCACGTCTGCCTGGGGCCCAGCATGTTCATTGCATCTTGTCTTACACTTTAGATATGTCTCAACATGTTCATATATGAATTCAAATGTCTTTTGTTGACATAAAAAAGCTCTAGACCAAAGAATCTACCTTTGTGGTCTCTCTCTTTCTCCTCCTCATTCTTTGTTCTTATAAGAGTGAACCATTATTTATATGAGCATAGGTTGTCTTTTATGGCATCTGTGGCCTTTCTGTCTCATTTAACAGCTGGTTTCCATTTAGTCCCTCTTAACATTTCCCAGTCTAATCTGAGAAATACAGTGATTTGAATGAGTGCAACTGGGCAAATGTCCGTCAAATGTTTTTTTAGGCCTTGTGCCCACATCAGTGCTGCTCAATTAGACACAACAATCCTGTGGTTTCACAATCCCAGCTGCATGCTCTAAAACACACACATGCGCAAGGAGAAGGGGTGTTTGTGGTTGCCTGTTTATTGCATAACTATGATGTGAAAGGAGCTAATGGTTGAAAGGATATGACAGGATAGCATCTTCTTGATTGGTAGGAGACAGTGCCTTCCACGTAGAGCATTTCCTCTCTGCAGCTGCCAGCTAGCCTCCTTCACATAGTTTATATTGCAATGCCTGACAAGTAAGTAATTACTGCTTTAAGGAATTATAGTTATTTCTCAAAGCAGCATGAATGGTCAGAATTCCAACAAAATCAGACATTTCTCAGTAACCCTGACCTCGTACTTGTACTCATTCTCTTCATCTTCCACTTATCCAGGACTGGGTCGCGAGGGCAGCAGACTTAAGCAGAGATGCCCAGACTTCGCTCTCCCCAGACACCTCCTCCAGCTCCACTGGGGGAAGCCCATGGCTTTCCCAGGCAAGCCAAGAGACATACTCCCCTGTGCCTCCTCCCAGTGGGACGTGCCTGGAACACCGCCCGAGGGAGGACAGACAAAGTACTATGCATTGTCCATTAGGCCACCTTCACACTGGATTAAGATGGTCTAATGGATTGTCAAGATTGTTCAAGTGTCACATTATCAAGATTGTATCCCCTCTAGTACTTGGCACATACAGTTTTCCTAGCCCCTTTAGCTAACATCCTATCATAGTACCATGTTTATCACTACACTAGAATCTTTTCGAGTTATTTTGTCATTAGATATTGGGAGATTTCTACACCCCGACCATCACTTTCAACTATGCTGTGAATGAGGAAATATCATCTTTTATTACCTGCCGACATGAAGTAGATGAGATGATTTTCTGTACAGAAAGTGATCCATTTTGTGCTATATATCGTCTAAATATTAGCTTGGGCTTTAATTTTATGCACTCAGCGTATATTTATCAGCAATGGCTGTCAGACGGAATCATGCACACAAAATCCAACCCTGTTAAAATGATATAAACCCTTTTAGCCCCTGCTCACACTTTTTCCTTCCACTGTCTTTCACATTACTAAATACAATGCTTAGGTTTCTATTTGGGATTGTGACAAATATATTTAGTATTTGAACAGCAGCTTGAAAAATGTTTTTTGTTCCCCAGCAACCAGCCTACATGTGCATTTGGAGACATGGTCATTTCTCTAGTGCTTTAGCTTGTGGCCCCATTCCATGAGGAGCACAGTCCATACCATTCTCTATCTACAAGGAGCCTCCGAATGGTGCTTTGGTCAATTGTTCATTTTAGCTGCTTGATGAGATTATTTTACCCAGAGCAGTGCCACAGCCTGCATGGTCAGCCCTCCTTCAAATGTTCTGACGAACAATACATGCGAATTTGTGCTGTGCATCATAGATAAACTACCACTGCTGCTAACAGGCTCCACCGTAGAACACCCAGGACCAAGAATTGCTGCCACATCAGCAATGAAGCTACAATTTCTTTAATGAAGTTCTGTGCATCCTCTAAACATTTCAGGAACTCCTACACTGCATCACCTGTAATGTAGAGTACACTATGTTCTTGATGAACCACAGAGGATCCTTCTTGACCCCCCCCAAAGATCAGTACTGTGATTGAATTTAGAAAATGCTGTAAAATATTTTGTTATCCACTAATAGTATTTACAACATAAACAAAATCATGACAAATGCTTCCATTTTTATAAAGCCTTTAAATATATTTCTTTTTTATATCTTTTATATTGTTTTATATGTAAGATGCAAACTATATGTACTCTAGAGCAAAATTCAAAGTGTAAAGGAAAGAAAATCCAATTAGGAAAAAATTAACATAAAAATTAAGAAGCCCTCGGTCAGCAGTTTGTTGGATATTGCACAGTTTAAGAAAATCCAACAGAAGCAAGTACTTGACATGTAATCTTCCTTGGGTGAAAACCTTTATTCATGCACTATTAATTGCTTCAATTGGGTAGCAGGGTACTTGGAAAACGCCTTAATGTAAAAGCATTCTTTACATACACACACATAAGCAAGACATCTGATTACAATTTTGCTGATAATGTTTGTGCTCCCAAGGATTGTGCTCCCAATGACATTGGATTTTAAAGACCTCTTTATGGGTTTAATGGAGGTTTTATCCTCCAGGGAAAGCTATCAAGGCTTTATAGATTTTTAAAAATTACAGTTTGTTTGTTGGTGAGATCATTCAGTCGGCATAAGATATACATTGACTGTCCATAAAATATACATTTTTAACACTAATTGTTCTTTTTTGAACCAAAGATTACATAGACACACATTAAAATATCACAAAATATCTCGACTTTTTTCTGTGTTGATTTTGCCTCCATCAGTTAAAACAGTGGGGGATTTTTTATATATATCATCACACTGAGTTACCCTTATTTCCCCTGACACAATCAACAAAAAGAATGAGGAAATTATTGTCATTCTATCATCGTCTAAATGACGACTTTCATTTTGTTTTCCCCATAGGTTTCTGCCAACACAAGTCTATCAGCTCACCCAGGTGTGTGCTTCTTAGCTAATTTGTCTGCTCTTCTGGAAAATGTAGGCTTATGCCATGCCAGGAGCTCAGCAGTTAGTGTCTTCTAGATGTTAAAACCACAATTAGGCTGTAATTTATGTTGGCTGCCAGTGATCATTTGACGGATACCTTTGACTGGAATTTTAACTCCACATTTATCATTCGTGGGATGTTTGCAGAAGACCAAATAGCCTGAAGAAATATTTTGTTGCAACAAAACAAGTAAGAGTGATACATCCTGGGAGTAGATTTTTTTTTAAATCTTAGATAAGCTATTAATGATATACAGCTAGGAAAGGTTCCCCTTTTCGAAAAGTCCAGTGGACCCAATTTAAACACACATTTCTCTGAAAGAAGCGCCATGAAAAAGTATTACCTGCTTACAGAGTTCTTGGTTTCGCTTTTTGTCACACTTTCAGATCTTTTAATATCAGATAAAGATACCATGAGTTAACAAAATCAATTCCTCAAATGATTTTTTATTTTTAAAAGGAAAAAAGCTTTCCAAGCCAGTCTGGCCCGTTAACCTAGTTACTGGTTGTGCTACCCTCAAGCACTTGTGAAAAGTATAACACTTTCCTTTAGTCATATAACAAACGACTAAAGGAGCTACATCCATTAATATTTACTTTTCCTTCCCATAGAAAGTACTCCTGGATCAGTGCTTCTTTGTTCTCTTTGTGTCTCTGCTCTGTTCTCTCAAACCACCAGTCAGTCGTGGCAGATGGCTGCTCACACTGAGCCTGGTTCTGCTGGAGGTTTCTTCCTGTTAAAAGGTAGTTTTTCCTCTCCATTGTCGCTACATGCATGCTCAGTATGAGGGATTGCTGCAAAGTCAACACCAGTGACTGTCCACTGTCTCTACATGCTCATCCAGGAGGAGTGAATGCTGTAAGTCACTGACTGGATGCAATCTGCTGGGTTTCCTTAGATAGAAAAACTTTTTATCCAATTTGAATAAATAACTGAATTTGACTGCACTGTTCAATGATTAGGATTAATTGGAATGTATGTACCTGACTTTTGTGAAGTGCCTTGAGACAACAAGTGTAGTGAATTGGCGCTATATAAATAAACTGAATTGAATTGAATTGAATTATAATTGACTATTTTACATCACTGTGGAAGAATTTTGGCCTGTTTTGCAGAGATTTTTTTTTAATTCAACCACATTGGAAGGATTTTGGGTACTAGCCTGTTTAAAGTCATTACAAAACAATTAAGAGTGACAAAAACAGCAAAAACAAGAAATCCCTAAGGGAGAAAATACTTTTTTAAAGCTCTGTAGATTTTTGTACTTTAGACTTAGTGGTCTTCAGTTGCTTTGTAAGGATTTTGCCCTAACTCAAGTAGTGTTCGTGTCCACTGTAACAGGTACACTATTTAAACTGTGGACATGTTCAGGGAGGTCACTTGTTAAGTTGCCTAGCAACTGGTGTGGCTTAAGCCAGAATCATGAAATGTTGGCCTTTGTGTGAACAAATCGCAACACTAAAACCCACCTTTTAGCTCTCAAAAAGCATTTCAGCATGGTTGATTCACTGTTTCTCCTTTACCAGTAGATGCCACTGCAAAGAAAGTAGATGACTAAAAAAATGAACAAGAGGCAACTGTGGCTCACCAGGAAGAGTAGTCAGCTTGCAATCCAAAAGTGGTGGGTTCCAGCTTTTTCCTGCCACATGTCAATGTGGCCCTAGACAAGGCACTAAAATGTGCTTTGGGTGAATTTTACTCTTGGGTGATATGCTTTGAGTGGTCGATTTGACTGGAAAAGTTCTATATGACATCAGTCCATTTACCAGTGCTGTTACAAGTGCTGTTGTCTTCACTTTACTGGTATTTTTAATATTTTCGAAGTAGAAGAGCTTTGTTTCTTTTGTTTTTACGAAGTCACACTACAAACACAGAATCATAAGACTTTACACTAATTTTTATGGTTGCTATTTTTCCAGTAGTAACATACTTAGTAATGTAAAAAAAAACCTGAGTAGGTTTACCACATAGCTAAAAACAATAAGCAGCCATGATCTTGGTGGTGGTCAACTATCCCAAGACTTTTCTAGGCATGGCTCATGGGAGTTTTAAATGGATATTTTTCTAAGGCTTTTTTCAACTACCAGCTGCAGTTAGCTGTTCTGCAGCTAACTGCAGCTGATATATAAACATTAACAATATGTAGAGATTTGACCCTATGTGGATTTTGTTTCCCTTTCATACAGAGCTAACAATATCTAACGTCTTCCTTTACTAATGCAAATGATGTTCTTCAATCTTATTTGCAAAATGTCACTGTTTAGGTTTCTATGTCCTTCAGGCACCACAAGGGAGATGGAGAGAAAGGTGGGGGCTGTGGAGGGCCTTAACTTCCAGCACTAATGATTTCACAGCTTTAAATTAGGGTGAAAAGATATGTGGTGATATCTTTATAAAACATTCTCTGTTGTCAGATTCCATGTAAGGAAAAGGTTCTGCCCTGATGACGTGTCAAGTTATGCTGTCTGGGTTGCTAGAACAGAAGGATGACATCCTGTTCCTGCAGCCCTGGGAGAGAGAACAGATTTTTCTGTTCTTGCAGAGTATGTATCGACCTGCATTCATTCATTCATTCATTCATTCATTCATTCATTCATTCATTCATTCATTCATTCATTCATGTTGAGTTGTGTTCTGTTTTGTGCTCCATTAGATTCCCTCTGTCTCTCTTCTCGGGTTTTTCACTCAGCTGCTCTCACTCTATTAATTAGTCTCCCACCTGCATCTTGTTTCATCACCTCTCATCAGTTTGTATTCCACTCTGATTCGTTTAGGTTTTTCTAGTGCTATTGTATAGTTCTGTTATCTATTCTTCATGCTCCAGTAACAGTCTGATTGCTGCTACTTTTAAATTTTTTGCCACCATTGACATACCTTTGTATTGTTGGACCACTTGTTTGCTGAATATTGGACAGTTTACACATTGCTGGACACCACCAGGCCTTCCGACATCATCAGCCATTTTGTATCCAGTACTGTCCGCCACTACAAATCCCAGTGGGCACTGCGGCTGGTAGGACGGGGACGTCCCAAGTCTGACGTCACAAGAAGTCTGACGTCACATGAGATTATATATGGAAGGCGGGAGCTTTAAAACCTTGCTTTTCAGCTGGAGATCACGACAGATAACCACGCAACTGAAGCATCCTCTGGAGAAGAAGAGGTCCCACGTGGAGTCTTCATTTATTCTCCTTCGTTGGCCACGAAAAGAACGTTCATGACAGAAATTCCTGGAATAAGAAGGCCAGAAATTTCAACTTTACCAATCGAAGGTGTTAGTTTAACACGTAACCAAAAAACCACGGAGTTTCAAGGAGACGGATCGCCACCTTGTTTTTTGTTCTAGTCGACTGCTGACGGTCAGATCATAACACCTGAGGACTGCTCTGGTTTCAATTCATAAACGAGGATTTTGGTTAAGGAGTTAGTTTTATCGGATTATGATTTTAATTATAATTCTTGATAAATATTCAATTAATCAATAATCTATAATTACAACAGTATTTAGAATTTTTCTCAGCTTTTAGACTCGGTTTCAGTCAATATTATCTTTATTTTTTGTATCTTTTGCTCTCAGTCTCCCTCCTGTGCATAAAACCCAATTTGGGTTTGCACACTAACCAAATTTAGCCCAAATTAACACAAAAAAACTGTGAAACAACTTTTTAGACATGCACTGATGGAAAACTAATGCTAACCTGTTATTAACTAGTCACTGAAATCATATTTTGTTTACAAACTGTTTGTATCTTGATCCATATTGCTTTCTTTTTCTACCAGTGAGTCATTTCTACCGCTTATTCCATAGTGGGTCGCGGGGAAGCTGGTGCCTATCTCCAGAAGTCTAAGGGCGACAGGCATGTCTTTGGACTGTGGGAGGAAGCTGGAGTACCCGGTGAGAACCCACACATGCATGGGGAGAACATGCAAACTCTATGCAGAAAGACCTCCAGCCAGGAATCGAACCCAGGACCTTCTTGCTGCAAGGCAACAGTGCTACCAACTGTGCCACCATGCAGCCCTCTTTTTCTACCAATTTACCAAAATTTACCAAAGGTGATTTAAAAGTGGTAGTGGTTTGTTCAATATGTATGTAACTGAGTGTTTGCATCCAGCCCAAACGGCAGACTAGATTGAGACCCCAAAAGTTAGGGTGACCAGATGGCGCTGATTTTAGGGGACAGTCCCCGTTTTAGACGACATGTCCCCAGCTAAAGCTGTTCCGAGGAAAAGTCCCCAATTTCATAGTTTTGTGAATGAGAATACAAAATGTTGCGTAGACTGTTATTACAGTAGTTGGACATAAAAAGCGCGAGTGTGCATATTGCATGCAACAACAGCTATTACGGTACACTATTAACGTTACAGACAGAGTAAAAGAAGAGCTGACCGCCCTGCCTTGGACTGGGCTGTCCTTGCCGTGATGAAGGTTTGGTTCGCTGTAGAAAACATTACTTGACATTTAAGCCTTCTAAAATAAGGCTTGGATGTGTTTTGTTTTACTGAAGGTGAAGACCCAGATGCAAATAAACTAAGCTTTTATGAACGAACAAAACGGCAAAAGGGCAAGACAAGAGCACAGGGAGTTCCAACAGCTGAGAGGGAGAAATCACTTTTTAAGCGTTGCCTGATTTAGTAAAATCGAGCTACAGTGTCAACAAGGGTTTGTCCAAAGTAAGATGTTTTAGAATTGATTGGTGACCTCTAGTTTTTTTTTTTTTTCAGAGCTAGTTATTAGTTGTTTTGTTAATTTAATGTTGTAATATATGAACACAAACTTGTTTGTCTACTCAGTTTGGACAAATGAAAGTTCCTCACATAAAATAAAGGAGTCAGTAACAGGGACACTGAATGAGGCAAGAACTGCATGAACTGAGAATGATGGGGGGAGAGATAATTGCCTGGTTAAATGTGCATTTCTTCTGTTGTATTAGCTTGTAGCTCCAAGTAAAAATAGTTGTTTCTTTGCTAAATATAGCAATTATGGCATTTTATCAGCTGAGGAAACTGGTCAAATAAACAAAGAAACATTAATATTTGTAAGATTTTATTAAGAATATCCTAGTTTCTCATCTAAAAATAATCATCTTCTAAGGGGTATCTGAAACAAAAAAATCATATTTTATTTGAAAAATTTAAATTTTTCAGTATGTTATACATTCTGTTTTTAAAGAGGATTGTGATTATATTAGGTCTGTGTTTTAGAGTAGTAAAAGACTGATAGAAGAGGAGAGAGGAGGAAAATAGAAAGACGTAGAGAAAAAGGGTGAAAGCGCAGAGGAAAATTTTAAGAGTTAGAGAGAGTTGGAAAATAGAGGAAAGAAGACAGGCATTTCTTTTACTTGATTTGTTTTATTACTCTTGTGAAATCCTAACAACAGTGTGGATAGACACTTTTGTGCCATTACACTTGATTTTTATTGTTTAATTATGAATAAATATTTTTAAACTGATGAGGCCGTAACTTTGTTTTCATTATATCTTGATAACATTTAGTTCTTTTAATCTCCTGGCTGGAAATATCCCCGGATTTCATTTGAGAAATCTGGTCACCTTACCAAAATTCTTTTTTTGGGGGGGGGTTAGGTCCATACAGAAAACTTGTTTGTAGGTGCCAAAAATAGTTTTTTCCTTTTTTATGTCCATAACTAATGTAAAACTTTTTTTAGAGCAACGATGTCATAGCCCTGCCTCGAACCTAATCCTCAAACATCAGTGCATGTGGTTCATGTGCATATTCTTGCTTGCTTTGTGTTTGATGTGTGTCAATGGCAGACTTACAGCACCACATACAGATCTGGCATCGTTACTGTAGTAGTTCAGGTCATTTTCATTGTTTTCGTGGGCATTATTCAGGAAATAGTGCAGTGTTTGCAAGGAACTCTTTGTAAACGGAAAATAGAAAGATTGTTTTGACAGACTGTTCATATGTGGACATTGTTTTAGTGTATATAGGTGGTCATATTCACAGTCACAATTTTATGAGACAGATGGCTAAAAAACAGGCAAAAACAATTGACATTTTTTGCTTAGAATTGAGTTTAAAAGCATCTTAAATTTTTACAATTAGACATTTCTCAAGACTAATGGAGCCTGTTGAATACTTTATTCTGTGATAACTTGCCTTATGGTTAGTGCCTCAAATTGAATAGCAGTTGATAACAAAGCAACCATTGACTGCATAGACATCCAATAGATGGAGCTCTTGTGTATTAAATCGATCTACCTTTTCTCTGATAGTAAATAAATTGTCCAGTTTTTATTAGCTTTTTTTGTCTCCTAAGCAAACTGCAATTAATTACTTCTTAACAAATTTCTGAGACTGTGTTGTATAAAACAAAATAACTCCCTTGCAACCATGAGGTTCCTAAAGTACAAAGAGCCCCTCCTAATGTTTTTGCAAAAATGTGGCATTATTTATAATGTCAGAAATGACTTGAAGGTCAGTGGCATTCAATTATGTTGTTTTGTTTTTAGGGCATCACACACAAAGCGAGCCTCCAGTTTAGAGTGAAATTGGCTCTGACAAAACTAATATGATGCCATCTACTCCTTGAGTGGTTTTCATACACCAGATGTGTCTGCATGCTTTTTATTCACATTTGGTATTTAGACGTGGCACGGACTGTGAGCTTTCATTCCCACTTTGAGACTGTAAATAACCCCAGCATCCTCAAGGGATGACAACATAAAACACTGTTGTAAGTGGACCACAGTGCCTGCCAGAGGCTGAGCCCAAACATGGGCGCTTCAGTTCTGCAAACTAAAACTAATATCCTGTTTATCTCACTGGAAAACATTATGAAAGAAGCCTTTTTGGAAACAAGCATACAAAGGAATTGTGGGAAGGAGTGAGATGACAAAAAACACAAACTGAACCTGGGTACATGATTAGATTACCAGGTTTCCTACACATTTTCATAAACTTTTCAGATCCATATTGTGAAACTTCTCAGTTTTTCAGCCTATGGACAGATGGCTGATGGTGAAACATATGGATGGATGCATTGACAACATGTGAATAGATGGATGAATGAATGATAAACAAACAGATTGGTATATGCATGGATGGATGGATGGATGGATGGATGGATGGATGGATGGAACAACTTTTACACAATGTATAGAAAATACAATTTGCAAATAGAAATTATTTCATATTTCAGTCAAACTCCCTAATTGTCCAGACTTTTTTTTAAATATGCGGGATTAACTCTAATGTTTAACATTTAAGTTTACTATTCTTTCTTTAAAATACCTTTAGGAAGCTCAATGATCAGCCATCTCTTTTTATCCCTTTTATTTGTTTTTGCACTAGCATTTTTTCCCATTTCAAGTAAAGTCACATTTCAGACGCCTTCCCTGACTTGACTTGGCTCGTTTGTTCAGAACGGTTGAATTCACTTTTAAATATGCCTTTTCTGTGGAGGTCCCAGCCCCTTGTGGTGTGACCTGCATGACTAATTCCTTTTAAAGGGAAATAACATGCATTAGGGCTCTCACTTTTCTTCCTTGTATTTGCATAATTTTGTTTGGCAACTTGGAAAGGGGCCATTAACGGCACCGAGACACACACTGTAAAGGTTACGGACGGGAGATGGATCAATACTTTTATTTCAACATCTTCAGTTGCATCGGGCTCCGCATTCCCTAATTCAGATTCTCCGCAGGAGGCTTTTGATGCTGCCATTAGTTTGTGATAAGGCAACATCGTTGTGCTGCCTTTCTTAATCTTTGACAGACCGATTAATAGTCTTCTTTTATGTTTTTGCAAAGATGAGATTGATCGCCTACCGGTTGGCTCATGCTTAGTCTCACTTCTGCTCACTATTGTTTCAATTAGACATTCTCTGGAGACGTTATTTGAGGTTATATTAAAACAGGCTGACCTCCTGTTGTCCAGCTGTGAGGGAGAACAACCTCTGACACCGGCTGTATTCAGGTCAAGAAGTGAAAGCACCACCAAAACAAGTGGATTACAGAGGAGGGAGGGGGATGACACAGGAGGATGAGCGGGAGAAGTTGTGACTAGCGCCAGTCAGGGGGAAATAATCACACTCTTACCTTCTCATGAAATGTTAATCTCCCTGTTTTTATTTTAGCCTGGTTTAAAAAAAGCAGAATTTTCTATTTACCTTTAAGGCAGCATGCAAGGGTGCTTTTGTTGTTATTCCTTGTTTTTGACAGCTGTATTACTGCTGATAACTAGGACTGTGTGAGCTGATCAAGTAGTGAGACAAGCATTCAGAGCAGCAGCAGCACAGCAGCAGCGCTGTATTCACAAGGAGCCGTGGCAGCAGAAGCAGCAGCAGCAGCACTATCAGTCACAGCGCAGGCAGCAGCAGCGACAGCAGCAGCAACAAACTCTCTCCCGTCTTTTTTGCCCCCCTCTTCTTTCTGGAGTTGTATCCTGCTCCGAGGACAAAAGCCGGGGAAGTAGGAGGGAAGTGATCCAGGGCTGAAAGCTGCCATCAAGAAGAAACAAAAAAAAAAAAAAACGCAGACCTGGCTGCCCACATGCCTATCGAATTTGTTTGCAAAATCAAATTTGCAGAGGAGGATGAGAAGCAAAAAAGCAAGCAAGATGGGGATAAGGAGAGTCTGATCGAGGAGAGCTGCACGCCACCGGCCAAAGACTTGGCAGGGTTTGCTAACTCCTGCTCTCTCCATGGGATCAACCACATCTTCGTCTCTGGCCGCCTGGGTATCCGGCAGACTCTCTGGGCTCTTGCCTTCTTGACTTCTCTGGCACTCTTTCTGTACCAAGCGGCTAAGTGTGCCATATCCTACCTGGAACACCCTCATGTCACGGCTCTGAATGAGGAGGCAACACCGGAGATGGTCTTCCCCGCTGTGACCATCTGCAACATCAACCGATTTCGCTTCTCCGCTCTCACCGATGCAGATATCTATCACCTGGCAAACTTGACGGGCTTGCCCCCCAAGAACAGGGATGGGCACAAACCCACGGATTTGATGTATCCTGCACCCGACATGCAGGACATCTTCAACAGGACGGGACATCAGTTGGAGGAGATGCTGATGAGCTGCAATTTTAGTGGACAGAACTGCTCAGTTGAGGACTTCTCTGTGGTGAGTGCAAAACTTTCATAAAGTTTCACTTTTGCCAAATAAAATAAATTATTTTTTACACTTTTTACAGCTTTCTCAAGTAAACATACATATAAGTGATATGAAAATGAATGAGAGAAAGAAAAGTGAATCCCTTTATACCAAAGTTCCAAGGAAATAAATGTGGTTACCATGATGCAGATCTGCATGCAAAATTGGTGGCTTTTTGCTGGATCATTGAGCTTCATCTCTCGCTAAGTTCCAAGCAGCAACAGTGTTTCTCCTCAGACCAAACACTCTTATGTCAAAGAACAAAGTCTGCTTGCAACAGAGTGAAGACACAGAGCTGTCACATGCAGTTGTATACTTCTTTTTCCTTCTCCAAAGTAAACCGCACTTTAACACCACCTCTATACAAGGTAGCTGAGAGCACATGGCAACCAAATTGTTATCGAAAATAGCTGAGTCTCTCTCGCTCTCTCTCTCTCAGCCTGACATTGTAGAGTGAAAGCGGCTGCCTCTCTATCAGGCTCTTGGAGTTCTTGTACATTTCAGGAGGAGAAGGAGTAATGCTTCTTCAATGTTGTATTTCAATCCTGCTGCTGTTAGGATTAAATATTTAAAGACTGACATACATGATTTTTGCATTAGCTAGATTGACTAAAAGGAATGAAACAATTTCCATGAGATGGAAAGTGCGTTTATGTGTGAGTCTGTGTGTAAAGAAGGAGAAAGGAAGCGAGGGGATCAGGTGAAAGAAGGACAGTTTGTGCCTGTTGTGTTTGTTTGTGCACTGTTTATTTAAGGCATTTTCCTTCCAGGAGATGGATTTCCCCCGATCTTTCCTGCAGGAATATTCAGTTGATTTAGTGATGATAAACTGCAGGTGTCGAGGCTTAATAGGGCATGTTGAACATTGATGCTGTCCCAAGGATTTGGCCTTGTCCCCAAGATGATGCACAATAACGTACTAGCTTAAACCAGCAAAAAAAATAAATACATTCACTGATTCCTTTCTATCCCTGCAACTCTGGGGTATTTATTCTTCTTTGTTTTTGAAGCAGCCTCTCATACTCAGATGTAAAATTACCTGTGACATTAAAATACATTCACCGGCCAGTTTATACGGTTCTAATCAGCCAATCACATGGCAGCAACTCAATGCATTTAGGTGTGTAGACATGGTCAAGACGATCTGCTGCAGTTCAAACCGAGCATCAGAATGGGGAAGAAAGGTGATTTACATGACGTTGAACGTGGCATGGTTGTTGGTGCCAGACGGGCTGGTCTGAGTATTTCAGAAGCTGCTGATCTACTGGAATTTTCACGCACTACCATCTCTAGGGTTTACAGAGAATGGTCCGAAAAAGCGAAAAATATCCAGTGAGCAGCAGTTCTGTGGGTGCAAATGCCTTGTTGATGCCAGAGGTCAGAGGAGAATGGCCAGACTGGTTCGAGCTGATAGAAAGGCAACAGTAACTCAAATAACCACTCGTTACAACCAAGGCATGCAGAAGAACATCTCTGAATGCACAACACCTTGAACCTTGAGGCGGATGGGCTACAGCAGCAGAAGATCACACCGGGTGCCACTCCTGTCAGCTAAGGACAGGAAACTGAGGCTACAATTCGCACAGGCTCACCAAAATTGGACAATAGAAGATCGGGAAAACGTTGCCTGGTCTGATGAGTCTCGATTTCTGCTGCGACATTCAGATGGTAGGGTCAGAATTTGGCGTCAACAACATAAAAGCATGGATCCATCCTACGTTGTATCAACGGTTCAGACTGGTGGTGGTGGTGTAATGGTGTGGGGGATATTTTCTTGGCACACTTTGGGCCCCTTTGTACCAATTGAGCATCGTGTCAACGCCACAGCCTACCTGAGTATCGTTGCTGACCATCTCCATCCCTTTATGACCGCAGTGTACCCATTTTCTGATGGTTACTTCCAGCAGGATAACGCACCATGTCATAAAGCACGAATCATCTCAGACTGGTTTCTTGAACATGAAAATGAGTTCACTGTACTCAAATGGCCTCCACAGTCACCAGATCTTAATCCAATAGAGCACCTTTGGGATGTGGTGGAACGGGAGATTCGCATCATGGATGTGGAGCCGACAAATCTGCAGCATCTGTGTGATGCTATCATGTCAATATGGACCAAACTCTCTGAGGAATGTTTCCAGTACCTTGTTGAATTTATGCCACGAAGGATTAAGGCAGTTCTGATTGCATAAGGGGGTCCAACTTGGTACTAGCAAGTGTACCTAATAAAGTGGCCGGTGAATGTAGATGCCCATTGAAGATATTTTTACAATTGCTCAATCAAGCGAAGGGAAATGTCAAGCTCCCCGGGGGAGCTGGAAGGTTTGAACAAATTCTATCTGAAGTAAAAGAAGATATTTTTTTTAAATCCTGCAACACTATGACACTCACTTCCCCACTCCTGGTGAACATTTATAAGCAGACATGAAAGACATCCAGGAATCATCCGTCCTGCGTTAGCCTCCGTCGGACTTCATCGCAGATTAAGATCCCGTTGAAAGTTTTCCCCAAGACGCTGTTTTGGTTCCTGTAAGATGTGTGATCTGCATTTTCCGCTGCTGGCAGTTAGATCTCTTTCAGGCAACTTCACAACTCCCTCACTCTGCATCCTGGTGGGGGAACACAACTTGTGGAAACACCAGGAGCTATGGGACCAGGCCTGAGAGCAACAGGTTAAAAAAAAAAGTGTCAAAACAAATCCCCAAAAAGATACACACACATATGTTGGGCCTATTTTCCTGTTTGTGTTTGATTGCTGTTTGCAAGTATAGAAATAGATGAAATAGAGATGCACTGATCAATCAGTCAGAGATTGGAAATGGATAACTTTGTATTGATGTGCTCTGATTGGTAATCGTTCACATAAGAAAACTGGGGAAAAAATTAGATTTTTGTTTTCCTATTCATCTCCCATAATTTTTGATAAACAAATCAAGAAATAGCAAGAACTTTATAGTTTTATTAAAATGAGGTTGAGGTTTGGGACATTGGCTGGATCCCGGTCACAAGGAAAACGTAGGCATTGGTGGTGTAGAAAAATACCAAATGTAATCATTTCAAAGCTTTTTCCACCATTGAAAGGGTCTCTATGATGTACAATATAACTGAAAAACAAAAAAAATAAAATAAAAACATTAGCAGTATCCAGTTGTACCCCTTTAAAATGTATTGTAGAAGCACCTTTTGATTTAATTTCAGCATTCAGTCTTCTTTGGCAAAGAGTCTATTAGAATACTACATCTTCACGTGGCAATATCTGTTGATTCTACCTTGCAGAAGTTCTCCATGTCCGTCATATTGTGTGAACATCTTTTGTCCACAGCCCTCTTCAGATGACCCCCCCCCTGTTTTCCCTGAGATTTAGTTTTGGACTCAAAACATAACTATCTTTCATTATAGCTATTCTTTTGTCGATTTAGCTGTACGGTGTGCGGCTGAAAACTAAAATTTCTGTTCATCTTCAGCTTTCAAGCAGACGCCTACCAGTTTTGAGACAAAGCTGGCTGCTATTTGAAGCTATTCATGATTTAATTTACCTTGACAAAAACTTCATCTCCAAAAAAAAAAAAAAACACTGCATGATGCTCCCACTACCATGCTTCCATGTTTTACTTTGGGGATGATGTTCATCTGGTGATGATCGATGTTGCTTTTGTGTAAAGTACCTTTGGAAACGTGGCTCAAAAGTTTTTGCTAATTGGACCATAAAATTTCCTCTTACAAGGTTTAGGGCAATTGTACTGATGTTAGATGTTTACCTACAAAGACTGAATACTGAAACTGAACCGTATGGTGCTTTAACAAAATTTTAGTTTAAGTGCGTGCAAATTTATACAACTTGGTTATTGTCCCTTATTTATTTTACCAAATCTGTTTATATTTCAGTTAAATTGTATGGAATGTATGTCACAATAAAGATGATAAATGTTTATATTGTTTATCATGGTCTCATTTTTAAGACCTAGCATTTTAAGAGTGGATCAACTGTATGCTTTTATGCACAAAAGGGAACAATCTTGCCATTTCTTCATTTTGTGTTGGTTTCATAACTACTAATTTCATTTAAAAAAAAATGCTGCACGTTTTCTTTTTGCGCTCAATTAAAAAACATTTTAATTAATAAAAAGAATTTGTCATAATTGAAATTAGCAGGTTACACCTTAAAGAAAACTGAAGATTGTTATTGGTCAGTAAAACCCTTATCGGTCCACCCCAATTAATCATTTTTTGAAGCAACCAATTAATACCAGTTAGTCCCTATTGATCACATGTACAAACACATAAACAAACCTGGTAAGAATCGGTCAATATTGCTGTTCTCATGCGACCCTCCTTTAGGATCAGTCTCGTAATGTGCTTTCATTTGATTGATCATATAGGGAGCAGCAGATGTTTTATTTCTGTAAAACGCTATGAGAGTCTGCAGCTTTTAGGAGAGAGGCATGGTGAAATTAATATAGGTTCTGTATTTTCCGGCATTCTAGTCTTTGTAAAAAGAGTTATTCCTGCAGATTTTATATCACATATATTATATCAACTGTTTCTTTGATGAACACTTGATAATGAGAGTTTCAGAACAACACCATGCATACTTGGACTGATTTCACACTATATTCTATTGTAAAGTAAATTGTGTATGTATGTACATTTGAAAAGATATTCTTTATTTCCACTGTTATATACATAAAAAACAACAAAAAAAATCCTCACTGAGAGCAATGTGTACAGGAGTCAAATTCCATATTTATCTGTACAAACATGGCAATAAAGCTGATTCTGATTCTGATGTATGGATGAACAAATGGATAGGGAGTAAAGTCTGGAAATGCCAACATTTTTTCACGGTGTACTATGCCTTTTCATACTTACCCAACCTGAAGGATTACACAGTTCTTTTTTAGCCTTTTTTAAAAGATAAAAAAATACTATTTATTTATTTATAGCAGATGTTTCTACTGTGGTCAAGCTTTAAATATGCAACAACATTTAAAAACGACAGACTGTAAAGTATCAGATAAATGGGTGGATAGAAGTATGGATGGATGGATGTGAACACACACATGGATGAATGGATACAACTTTTTGAAAATTAAATAAGAAATAACATCTTCCAATAGAATTATTTTTCCATGGTGTATCATGTTTACAATACTTTTCCAGACCTTGGAAAATACCAACTTTTCCAGACAGATCTCAGATCTGTTTCATCTGTTTTAAATGAATAAAATTGACAGTTTAATTATAGCAGTTGGTTCTACAATGGTCATGTTTGAAATATGCAACATGCAAAAACTAACCCTAACCCTAACCCCTAGAGTAAGTAAAGCAGATAAACAGGTGTCTGATAGGATGAGCTGTTAAAAAACAGAGAAATAGATGCATAGATGAATGGGTGTAACTATTTGAGAGTGAGATAGGGAATAAAGACTTGACGTTTTTTCCATTGTGGATCATGTTTATTATGCTTGGATGGAAGGATGGATGGATGGATCATTTGGACCATGTAATGGAGAATAAAGTCTACTTATCAATTTTGTTCCATGCTTATGCAGACTGGAAAAATAGTAGTAATAATAAAAATAATAATGATGATAATAATAATAATAATAATAAATAATAATAATAATAATAATAATAATAATAATAATAATAATAATAATAACAAAATATAAAAAACTAATCCACTTGGTTGATAAATGTTGTTTTAACAGTGCATTAAAACTTATATTTGAAATCTTAGTTTATTCCAGAAAACCATACAAAAACATGAATGACCAGAGCCAGAGCAAGGCCAGAGCAAAGTCTTCAGACTTTAACAGAGAAATTTGTTTTGCTCCTTTCACCGTCACGGACTGCCATGATTATTTGATGTGGGTAAAAAGGCCATTCCTTATAATTAAAGATAACATTAGTGACTTGGATTAATCTCAGAAAATAAAACTGATTCAACAAGCCATGAATGAATAGATTAATATTTTGTCTCCCAGTCTGACTCCCTGAATAATTGTTCATCCAGTGTTTAGAGCTGTCACAGAGAAGAGCTGCAAGCCCTTTGTTTTTTTTTAAACAAAGCCATGAATTGGTTTGCTCTGACTCTCAGCTGTGTTTGCTGCTGCATTATCAGATTTTGCTCACAGCAAGGACAGACCCCTGCTGCATATATTCATGGAGATAGCTAAAACACCTATGGGGTGGCATGTGAGGTAATCTATAAAAACCTGTGTTAACGGGGACGGCGCTGAAGAGCTCTTCGACTTCAATTTGTCATTTCACTGACTGAAGCCTCTGTTGAGTATTTTATAGATAATTGAACGTTTAATGGTGAAAGTCACAGATTATGTTTATCCCATTTTTTCTGTCCCTCACAGCAGAAATAGACCTTAAACCACATGAATGTAGTTTTATAATACAGAAATATGGGACAAAAGAAGGAATCTCGAGTGTGCTGCCCGTGTGTGGGTCATCAGAACAGAAAACCATGATTACAATATGAACAAAGGCTTAGTGCTGGTCACTTAGAGAGGTTTTTTACATCACAAAGAGTCAAAAGTGTAATTACATAGATATAAGTAGGCATGTAGGCTAGTATGAGAGTTTTACTGTATGATAACATTGAGTGAAAATACCACTATTTCACAGTATCATTGTATTTGACAAAAAAAATTTTAGAAAAAAATCTAAAAGTATAAATTGATCTAATTGATTTTACTTAAAACAGAAAACGTAATGATTCATTCTGATTGAGTATTAAAGATCTATAAATTACATCTATAACATATTAAATGTTATCTTTATGTTGATATATAGTTTTAAGCAAAAACATTGAATCTATCACATAATTTCTACGATTTAAAGTCATTTTTGTCAGATGCCAGAGAAAATGCCAAAGTTTGAAAATGCCTGAATTTTGTTCGGCTATATAAAGCATAGATAGACTACCACACTTTTCCCTTGGTTAAAACAAGACAAATTTGATTGTTGGGAAATATATGTTTTTAACATGAAAAGCATGTACCGTCACAACTAAACAAGTAGACCTAAACCTGCTATCACTCTTAGGAAGGCAACACTGTTTAAAAATTGCAGTTGGCGTGTCGGTAAAGCAGCTGAAAACATCTGGATCAAAATACCCATCAAATATAAGCTTTTTTTATATTCCCAATGGTTCCCTATTAAGCGCAGAACAGTAAACAGTACAAAAATAATAATAAGCTCAAAACATACTTAAAAACTGCTTCTGAATGAGTCAGTAGTTCATTTATTTTATCAAGTTTTCTATTTTTATCAAAATAAGAATAATAATTAAATATTACTTTATCAACAATAAATACATTGATAACTCTACTGTAACCAGAATAATCAGCATGTTTTATTATTGTAGCAGCAGTTAGGATATTTGTTGCTTTTCTATTTTAAATAATAGCAATTAGAACATGTTTTTTTTCCAAATATTGCGATACAATGGCTTTTTTACTCCAGTATCATATCATGAGAATCTCACACAGACCCATCCCTTTTAAACAGCTAATATTAGATTAGGTTGTGTGCTCTGTTAGCCAGCCTAACCAGTGTTACGCTAAGAGTGGTGGTGGCCCTTTTGTTTCCATACCATGACTGTCCATAATAAATTCTCCAACCAGCTGAATTTGTCTTGTTGTAATAGAGGGCAAAGTGTTGCAGCCTTTTTCAGGCAGGTGACCGGCAGTGCACAGAAACATGTGGGGGAGGGACACCACTGCGTTTCTCTATAATCCATTAGGGCAGAGAAACCTTCTGGCCTTAAATCATGGCGGAATTTTTTTGTGGTTTTGAAACTGAAACTGGTGTTACCCTATCAGTGTTCTGGGCACTGATAGGGTCACTCCTCCAACTGACCTGGAAAGAGGGATCATAGCACAATGCAACTGCAAAATCTAGCAAGCAATTAAAAAAATGTGAAATCAGAACATTATAGCTATAATTACAGATTTTTTTTTAAATGGATTACTGCTTAAAGACTAAGGAAAGTCACTCCAATCTTTGTTGAAATGTGCAACTGGAAAGAATTGGATAAAATGCGCCAATCAACCAAGGCTCCCTTTTTGAAAATAGGTTCTGATTTTCAGCAATAAAACTAAAACTGATGACTCCATCTCACTTGATAACATTTGTAAAGGCACTTCGAGCTTCATGAAAATGTGTAACTTTAACAAGATTTAGACTTTGCAGATGCAGACTTCCTGTTTACTTGCACAGAGAAGAGATGAGGAGAAACGGCTCTGGTTAGAATTACAGTCTGTAGTTCTACACCAGTAGCTTGTGATTTCTTCACAAGTTACTGGTCTGAAACAGAGTTCAAACGTCTCAATCATCAGAGGAAGTTTGTGTCCTTACATTTTTTATAATGTAAAAACGATGACCTCAGAAAACTAACCTGGTTCCTGAAAGAAATACAAATAAACATGTATGGTACCATGACTTGGCTTTGAAACTGTTTTTTAAGGATGGGATACTGAAGCCATGAACAAATTCAGTTTTCAGTTTTTAGATGCAACTTCCAGGGTCGACCTTCTCATTTGGACCAATGTTAGATGCATCTAACTGTGAGAGTGGCATCTACTTCCCTAGTGGATCAAATGTCTGCACACTACTTAGAAGCACTACCACGCATCCGCCCAAACACCCACCTTCCCACCCACCCACACACACATGCATCTTCTCCAGCTACCAGCCTTTGCCCTGGTGGGAAAGACAGAGTGTCTGAGCGTGAAAGTGACTGGCTATCTTGACTTACTTCGTCTCCAGCAGCTTGTCAATTAGCCATCCACAGTTGCACCGCTGTGGGACTCCCTGCAGCTTAACATGCTGTTTGATATCTGATCCACAAACGCCCAACCCCGGAGACCGGCACAGTCTTATCAGCCCCTCACAACCCATAAACAAACAAATGCATGCCCCTTTTTCCATGCCTTTGCTTCACATTTTACCCCTCTTTGCAAAGAAAAAAAAAACAGCAGAATCCGTAGGAGAATCTATAGCTCACCCTCTGGTGTATCAGTGGAAGATGAATTGCAGTACAGTGCAACTGGTCGGCTGCCCCCTCTGATATGCATCACCGCTGTCTAATCAGATGAAACCCACCTGTGACCAAAAACTGGATAACAGCAATATGCAAACAGTTTATGTTTGGGAAAGCTTTTTCTCTCACACCAGCTGTCTGTTCCACAAGCTTGATGAGGAGAATCTGCAGCTCAGGGATGGCTTTTAACTCCACCATAAAGGCTTCCGATGTTGTGGTGCAGCTAAACCCCCCCTTCTCTAACCCCTGGGAGTGTTTTGCTCACACAGACATTTGTCTCTCTCTGACAAGTCATACACCAAGCTGCCGGTACTGTTAATGTGGCTGCAAAGACACACACAAGGTTTCTACCTGCACAACACACAAGTGCGTGTTGTGCAGGTAGAAAGCTTTCCCGAACAAACACATAGGTCTCATCACAGATTGAGAAAGTCGGCTCGCAAGATTGATCATGACTCCTGACTGGGTGCCCCTCCCTCTCTGGAGGATCAATACATCCTTCAGTCAGATTGCTTCGCTGCCCTCCCCCCTCCAAGCCTGGTGTGACTAATTATCTTGTGTCTGTGTTTTGGGCCTGGTCTCAGCTGCATTTGTTAATGCTGCGAGGTCAGGCGAAGAATCTGATCTTTAGAACAAGATATCTATTTATTTTAGCTTATATCCAGTTCATATCAATCAATATACACTGTCTACCATTTCCCCAAAGGGCTCTGAAATTACGGAGCGATATGAGATGAGTCACAGCTCGTGCTGTCTGTGTGGAAAAGGAGGAAAGAGCGTTTTAGGCTAAGCAAATCCGAATTTTAAGTCTGATGTAAAAATAAAAATAGAAATAGTTTAGTGTAGGTGTCTAAACATCACCTATTCAAGAGACAATTTTATAAAAAACTGTTTTGCAGCAGGCAATTCTGATAGCATGGTAATCTTAAGTAAAAGCACAACAACTTTCAAGTATTTAAAACAAAAACTTTCAAACAAAAATAAAAACAGTTTTGTTACAAGATGATCTTATGGATTTAGATTTGTAAACAGAAATGTTACTGCTGTAACATGTGCTAAAATAATGACATAATATTTGTATAGCTATTGTTTTATCATTTAGACCATTTATTTTGTGTCATTTTATTTGAATGTACAGGAGATTGAGGTGCAGTCAGTGTTTTTTCATCTACTCATGACACAGATGCAAAATTATTTTCAGCCACGGACAGTGGTGGTCTCATATGGACGACATGGCTAACTGCCCAGAGTACCAGGGGGCAAATGTTACCATGTTTATTTATATAGCACTTCAAAGAACAACACATGGTTGGCTGAACACAAGACAGATAAAAAAAGAATTAAATCCTAAAAACACTAACATAGCACAATAAAATTAGATTTAACCGTGCAATCAATATCGTCAAAAGACTGCCAGTTGCCCCCCCAAAAGAGATTTTTATTATTTATTTTTTTAGAACAAAGTACAACAATACATTTTTAAGACATGTTGCCCAGTGAGATCATTTTACACTCAGTCTCTAAAAAGCAGTTCGAAATTTATGAAACCTTTAATTTTTTGTGAAAAAAAAGAGCACTTCTAAAGTTTGTTGCAATCAGGACAATCTTAGATTAAGAGAGGCACAAAAACCACAACCTGCAAAAATGGTATTTTAATTAGTGCTATAATGGAAGATTTTAGTGGCCTCAAATTAAGTCTATGATATCGTGGTATATCTTAACACCAGAAACTAACCTACAATTACTCCTCATGCATGAGGCACCTTTTATAAGGTCCCTGAAGTATATTTTTTGTACCTTTAATTATGCTGCCCCGTTTGTATTAGGATGAACGGTGTGAAATGTAAAGGTTGCTACAGCATAGGGACAAAGTAAGTTAATTTTGCTGTGATGCCACCAGCTTGTTTTCTTTTGCATTCTTAATGTTTGTCTTACCAGCTGGGGATAAAGGTTCAATTCTCTATACCCAGTCTGAAAGTGTCCTCAAGTGGTCAAATAATTTGTTGAATTAATCATAAAATAAGGTCAGGTCCCCTGACATGTCAGCCACTTTAGGTATTTTACATTGCCAGGTGAGTGAATCCTAATCAATGCAGACAGAGCAGCTGCATAACATATTTTGAGATTAAGTGATGTTAATATTGTATCATTGCTTTAACATTGTAACACTTGCATAAAATCTCCAGTAATTGCACATATGTGCAGTATGTATGGCATAAAGGTGTGACACTCCTTTATATACTGTTTCATTATCTTAGATGTTCCCTCTAATGAAGGCTGTGGCCTTTTCAAAGACATGGCAGCAATTTGAACATTTTTTTAACACTTGGACAAATATTCAAACATCTCAGTTCTATGCAAAGTAATGTTATCAAATGGCTTTAACAGAAACTGATCTGACTATAAAGATAAGAATTTAGCTGTTCCTTATGCACATGTCATAATAAATATTTTTTTTTAACACTTTGCTGTAATGATGACTGGCATTCACTGTACAGATAGCTGTGGTTATGAAACTCTCGAGTTAAGCTTACTTTAATTTTAACATGTCATCCTGCCTGCCAATGTAAGCTCTCTATTTTGTCATATTTCCCAGACTGAATGCATTAGTGGAAAATCCTCTGAAAAATTAACCAAGCTTGCTCTTAGGTCGCTGCATAATGGGTTTGTGCTTATTCATCCCCCACACACGTAAGGTTTAATTAGTTCGTGAGAAATGGCAAACACTTGTGGACCACAAAAAAAAAGGGAAAAGAGACAAGGTGCAAAAAAATTTGGCATATACACAAGTGTGCATCTTAATCAGAAAGCAAGACCGTTATTTCTAAATAGATTTACATGTAGTTCATCTACAGGGTAAATAATTAGAACAAAATATAACATTTTATAAGTTTTTTTATGAGAGAAAGTCCTGTGGTCTTTTATTAAAGTAAGGCGGTTAGCTGAGAAGCTATGAATGGCATGTTTAGTAAGCAGCTGACTGAAGGTCATTACTATTGTTTTTGTCTGTATCAAACCTAATAAAGGTGTAACAATTAAATATCAAATACATAACCTTACTTTGACATTGAAGATGTGTAAATATTGTAATCCCTTTTCCATTATTACTGTATTTGTACAGAAGGTAAATGTCCACTACTAATCTATGTGAGATACTGGCCTTTAAATAATATTCTGAGCCACAATTGCCCCAGAGTTTTTTATCCCTTCATGGGTGCAGTTTTGTTTTTTTCTTTCTGACTGAGGTAAAACTGAGGTTGAAGGCATGTCTACACACTGATTTGAAGCAGGAACAGTGGATATAGCCTAAAGCTCATATCACTAACCAGACATTGTTATTTTGGATATTTCAGTGCCTTTGGTAGCATTGCATGCACATTTTACAATAAGTTGATCACTGTCATTGTCTGCAAACTGATATTTTATAAAGGATTGTAGAAACATGGCCAGTGTGACTTGGATGAAAATGTCAGTCTGCAACAATCCAGCCAATGGAGACTGCATACAGCACAAATGTCATAGAGAATATTTACCCCTGGCACAGTCGGAACATGAGGGTCTCGTCTGTCTGCTTGGCTGGACGCTTGGCCCTTATTCTGAATTACGTCTAATGTCACACACTTGGCTGTGCCCTGGTTAGTTTTTCAAGTTTATTACCACATGCACAATGTACCTCCTCTCATGTTTTTTGTCCTTAACTTTACCACAGCTATATTCAAGCAAACAGAGTTAGAAGTATGAACACTAAGAGGTTGTGACAGGTGTGATATTTTGTCTGAATCTATACAGTTTGGTGGTGTGAACCACCTGAGCAAAGCTTTCCTGGATGATGAGGTTTGGCTCCTAGCTTCCTCTTGGGAGGTGCACGTAATCATTTACCAAATGGCCTCTAGGCCATCTTGCCAGCAAATGCACTACATGCACATTTTCTGTGTGTTCATTCATTACCTCTTTTGTTGCTTAATATTGTACACCAAGCTTATGAAACAAAAGGCTGTGCTATGATAGAAAACGCTAAATAATTCAACTTAATACTTTCCAAATGTTAGGAGCTTTTTCTTGCTGTGCAAAAGCCTTTGTTATTTCTTTATTATATAAAGCTAATGCCGAACAGGACTGAATTGTAGTTTTTCACTTAAATTACCTTGTACTATTTTTGTTCAGGAGGTACTACACCTCAAGACACAATTTAGCATCAGTCAGAATAACTTAGCTCACCTAAAACTAAAGAAATTCAGCTTTTATTGATCAACGTAACTGAATAATCAATATAAAGTTAATAAGAAAAGTGTCATTATAGTTATGTTAAATAAACTATCTCCTTATCTATACACAGTATTAGTGTACACGTTTACCAAGACTGCCATGTATTTACACCTTTACACCTAACTTGTATGGGGTTGAAGCCCCTATTGCCTTCAGAACTGCATTAATTCTTCATTGCGTAGATTCAACAAGGGGTCTGTATTTACATAATAGCACCACAGAGTTGAAACAGATTTGTAAATGTGAACATCCATGACGAGAATCCCTTCTGCCAACACCAAAAGGTGCTATGTTGAATTGAGATCTGCTGACTGTGGAGGCCAGTGAAGCATAGTGAACTTATTATCATGTCAAGAAACCAGTTTTAGATGATCGGAGCTTTGGGACATGGTGAATTTGAGGTCCCGAAGGGATAGACATGGTCCAGAGTGAAAATCAGCTTGGTTTTTGTGTGTAAAGAATGCTCATTTAACTAAGAGGCTCAAAGTGTGTCGACAAAATATGCCCCACACCATACCTCCTGTGCCACCAGTAAGACTCGTTGAAAAAAAACAGCATGAAACCACACTTTTATGCGGTTTTTGCTTAATTCTGACCTTAGCATCTGAATAATGCAACTGAAATCTAGATTTATTGGACCAACATTTTTCCTCTTTGTTATTGTCCAGTTTTGGTGAGCCTGTGTGTATTGTATGCTCAGTTCCCTTTCTTTGCTGACAGGAGCGGCACCTGGTGTGGTCTTCCACCGCTGTAAGCCCATCAGCTTCAAGTTTAGCATTTTCTTTCCTTCAGAAATGATTTTCTGCATATCTTAGTTGTGATAAGTGGTTATTTGAGCTGCTGTTGCCTTTCTCTCATCTCAAATCAGGCTGTGCATTCTCCTCTTTTTTCTGACATCACCAAGCATTTTCATCCACACTACTGTTGCTCACTGGATATTTTCTCTTTTTCAGACCATGCTGTTTAAACCTGAGTTTGTTGTGTGCTAAATCCCAGCACATTAGCATTTTCTGAAATATCAGTCCGTATGGCAGCAACAACCATACTGCACTCGGAGTCACTTAAATCCCCCTTTTCCCCATTCTAATGCTCAGTTTGAACTTCAACGAGTTGTCTTTGCCACATCTAGACTCCTAAATGTATTATGTTGTTGCCAATGTGATTATTTGTAGACTATTTGTCTACAAAGCAGTTGAATGGGTGTACATAATGAAGTGGCTGGTTAGTGAATCTATACACAGACAGAAATAAAAAGCTTAAATCTCCTTTTAACATTTGAAATTAAAAGGTGTTGTCAAGCTTATGAAAGTATTTGTTGTTCTTAAGATTAAATTGAGTTTTTGCTATTGTTGCATCCCTCTTTTGTCTGTTGATGTCACAATAAAATATTAATATTATAAAAGAATTTAATATTATAATAAAATATTTTCGATTATTTAGATTCTGACCCATCCTGTGACATGAATATCTCATAATTTCTGTTATCTTTAAACCTTTGTGGCACCAGGTAGGTCATATTACAACATACAGTACATCTTTCGTGTTCCTCTTAGCTTGGCAAGCGCTCATGAGGTGCATGTTGACTTAGAGCAGCTAGATAGTAGAGAAATGTTCTTTTAAACCCAGTAACTCAGCTTGATTCCTGGCTGAGCATCTCAAAACAAGGTTTGTCAAACAATTAAAATTAAAATGATTCAATTTAACAGGCAGCATCAGCCAAGTTGTTGTTTTGGTATACGGACATTTCAACCAAAACAATTATATTACTTTTTGAGGTTTTGTAAAGTAGCTTTTCCATTACCCAAAACTCATTAAGAAAGAAAAGCTGCTATAATTAGAGTGGCCAGATGTCCCTTTTTGCATGTGACTGCACACCATTTCAGGTCAGACAGACTCTGCTTTTCAAAAGTCAACCCTTCAGGACTGACCCTTCTCTTGGGTTTGGCCTTCATCCAATAGCTGTGAAGAAAACAAAGAGGGTTCTCATCACAAGCGTAAATGTCAGTCAAACTGTGCACATCAGTCAAGTACAGGTTAAACCTCTCCCCGCCTATTCTGGTTTAATTATACCCAAGAGTGAAAACTTGAATAAACCACAAAATATATTGAAGCTTTGTACTTGTACTTGTACGTATGTACTATGTACTTGTAAGAAGAAGAAAAAATACAATAATACTCTGTGTTTTACTGCTTACTGTAAGCAGCTTACTGTCAGGCAAGCGAGGTTTTAACAGCTAAATTTATTAGGAGAATTGGGGGAAGACTTTATGCCACAGCAACTTTGAACAAGCAGCAGTAAAATTATGTGTTTTATCTTGAGCAAATATAATACAAAATATATTGATAGCCAGAGCAGTGTTAAAGAGAACAAAAATAAACATACCTAAAGCTAAAGAGTTGAAACCTAATGTCTGTTATTTCTGTTTATGTACAACATAGCATTAGCATTGCAGCACGGGTAGCTGGCACAGGATGTTAGAAAAGCAGCAGTTAAATCTCCGATTAACTATTCCTCTAAATGTCATGAAATTGTTTACATTCGGTAGCTTTTAAATTAGTGTTGATGAGGACATTGCTTCAATATTAGCCACAATGATGAAGATTGTTGCAGTGAGTCATGGTGCTTGTGCTCCTAGGCAGTTTTGAGGTGAAAGTTACATTACTGCTATTGACATTATTTGTTAATAGAATATTATGCTAATATTAGCTGTGTAGAACAATATTGACTCTACAAGTTATTTTTCAGTGTCTAAGAAATAAAACCACACACACACTGCAGTTTATAAAAAATAAAGTGCAAAAACACATTTAGCAGGGGATGTCAGAACAGTGTCGATTGTCTTAAGATGGCTGAGTTAGAATTATGTGAAAGCATGTGAATGGTGCAGGTGTAATGCTGTGTTGGATATTTTCTTGGCACCGTTTGGACCACTTAGTACCATGTGGACACAGCTAAAACACCACAGACTTACCTGACTATTGTTGTTAGCAATGCACATGTCTTTATGAACACAATGCATTTATCTTCTGATAGCTACTTCCAGCAGTATGATGTACCACGTGAGAAAGCTTAAGTCATCTCAAGCTGTTTTTTTGAACATGCTGATAATTGTACCCAAGTGGCCTCTATAGTCACCAGAGCCCAATTGAGCACCTTTGGGATATGCTGGAAAGGGAGATTTGCATCATAGATGTGCAGCCGAAAAATCTGTATAAACTGCACAATGCTGTCTTCTCAAAATGGACAAACATCTCTGAGGAAGGTTTCCAACATCTTGTTGAATATATGCTCTGAATATTTAAGGCAGCTCTGAAGGCCAAAGGGGGTCTACCACAATACTAGCAAGGTGCATGCCATAAAGTAGTCTTGAGTGTATATACTTTTTGTTCTTTGCAAGAATTGCTTGATTCTGACCTTCTAATCCTTGTAATATTGACATAAAACAATTAAAATGTTACCTATCACTTTTAATAAGAAGAAAAAAATCAAAAACTGTTCCTTTTCAGTGTGTCATAAATGTTCTCTTCATAAATTCATATTGCAAATTATTTATTTGGTCTTCTCTCCTTTCCTCAGACAAATTTGACATTCAAGTTTTGCAGGGTTAAAGTACAGTTTACCTCATCTACATACCCAGTCTACTCTTAGAGGGGTATAATCTACATGTACCTTTCTTTGCAGCAAACTGCCATCCTATGAGCTTTTCATCCCCCCTTAAAATACGTGTTTATGTCTTGTTTGGGTAATATGTGGACATTAAATCTCTCACATGATGCAGGCCGCCTCGTCATTTCCTCCTCCTTGTCCTTGTTGACAAAATACTTGACCTTCAGATGCAGTTAAATGCCATCTAATTTAATACGCCCATTTTGAATTGCCACCACTCATTTTGTCATCCCAGCACTGCATTTTGGTGCGGAAGTGTCACAGCAAATACATTATAGAGCGATGAGTTTGTTTGGAGGACGAGAGTAACACACATCTGGATTTTTGTGATAATTGCAGCATAGCATTTTCATAGCTGAAGCATTTCTGTGTGCATGTCTCATTGTAATTATAGAGAAACGTAAATGTGAAAAGGGATGGAAATCCAACGTTTAGCACCCAGAAGCTTTTGAGCCATCTAGATTGCTGCTGCCCTGCAGGACAAAAGGTACTAAATTTACGCCATACAAATCCTTGAAGTTGCATTCATGCTGAAAGCTATGATTTTATCCAAAATGACAGTCGGGGTAGTCATGATTCACAGAGGTCTTGAAAGATTTAAGACGAAATCGTAGATTGTTTTATCATGCAATGTTTCATTTATATTTAGAAAACAGGCTATCTGGTCTCTGCTTCTCTCCTGAATTCCCCTTGAGTTAGCAAAGTAGGTTTTTGTCCACTGTAATGTCTTTGCTAGCTTCATTTCCCCACAGTCCCCCTACCTCTCTTTCTCTTATGAACACTAAGCCACTGTTAGGTATGTTTGCTTAAACAAGCATGTAACAGCAGTAATGTTCCCCACCGCTGTTGTCAAGATTAATTTGGTGTTTTCCTAATGCATGCTAATGAGAAAGTTGTGTGCATTTGGTTGTCAATAACGTGAAATACGGCTCTGCTCCCTAAATGCTGGCTCCGTTCAATATCCTATTAAAGTTGAATCACAGATAACTTGGCGCACATCAGGAAAGCAATCTGAAATTTGTGCTGACATTGATCCAGCAGGAAGGAGACCTATTGCTCCGATTAACACTGTTGCCCCAGGAGAGGAGTCCCTTGACCATTAATAGCCCACTGTCCCAGTTTTTACTTAGGCCATCTAAAATGCTTTTATTTATGAGCTACACAGTGGCAAAAGCTTTATGGACATTGAATAGCAGAAACGTTTTTTAATATCCCTGGGAGCGTTGTTGTTTATCACAATGTGTTTCCTTTCTAGACAATACCCTGGCTAAAATTGTTTTTCTCATTGGTCCACAGAAGCTATTTCCTGTTTCCAATGAATTTGCTAAAACAATATGTTTTACTGTGGCCTAAATTGTAAATAATTTTAATATCATGTATTAACTTGACTGTAGATAATGATATCCATACATCATTTGGAAGTTGTTAATGTTTTCAAAATTTAAAACATAAATTTTGAAACTTATTAGGGGGGGGTCTCCCCCTCTCACATGCCTCAAGGATCTGATGCTAAGGGACACAAAAGGAAACAATTGTGAGACCAATGCATACACCATAAAGAAAAACAGAAACAGAACAGAAAAGCCCAGATTTGATCAGTCAGTATCAAAAAGTGCCCTGTGCAGCAATATAAGCATAACAACGGCACCATTAAATTTGGATTAATTCAACCCTAGCTGGATTTAACACAACAAAGTTGGGTTATGGGTTCAATCCAGCATAGAATCGGTGCCATAGGGTTTGATAGGTTTACAACATAAAAAAATGGTTAAAGTGACTAATGTCTAACAGTAAGTCTAACAAAGAGTGAATGAAAAGAGTCATAATTTGAATTACTATACAAGTAATATTTAGGTTGTAAATAAATGATTAAACTTTTAATTCAATTCTGCATTAAAATGTATTAGATTAGTAGAATAAAATTGACAGCCCTATAATAATTTATAGGGCTGTTATTGATGCATATTCATGCATAATATATAAAACAGTAAAATATATTGCCCATCTAGTGACTTTTTGAGCAATTCTTTTAAAATTATTTTTAAGGCTAAGATTAGGTGAATAAACTCATTCTCTAGAGACAAATAAATACATAATCACAACCAACTGATATTAACTTTATTATACAGCTTAATTTTACTATCTTACTATTTTTTATTTCATCATATGGAATAGGTTTTGTTCAGCTTGAGCTCATGGTTGACCATTTCAGTGATCACTTTAGATCACTTTAGAGGAAAGATGTTTCTCATCTAATATCAGAAAAAGATCAGCTGAGCAAACACAAAATGCAGTTTTCAGATAATAGTTCTAGTGACACACCTTTTCTTTTTTGTTCAGAATTGCTCTAAATGATCTGCATTGGATGATTTTTAGATAGCCTGTTTAAGGTCATGCCATAGCATGTCAGTCAGTAGGTCAGGCCTTTGACAAAGCCTCTCCAAAATCTTCATTCAAAGGTAGACTTGCTGGTATGCTTATGGATCCTTTTCCTGCTGTATTTAAGCATAAGGTCACAAACTGATGGCTGATGACTGACATTCCTATTCAGGATTTTCTGGTTAGAGATCATAATTAATGGTTCGATCGATTACATTAAGTACTCAACATCCCGAAGCAGCAAACCAGACCATCACACTACTATGAACACTGTTCCATGTTTGTCTAGTTGTCGCTCTTACTGTGGTCCCTAAAGCCTTTGAAATGTTTTTGTAACCTTTTGCAGACTAATAGATGCAGGTGGCTTTGTTAGTCATCTGGTCTTGAATTCCTTTGGGGCATGATGTGTTTTTTTAACACTTTTCAAATCATTTGGAGCACACCACATGCCACCAAGCAGGTTGCATTTAGGATCTTTGTAGATTCTATAGATTCTACAGGTATGGCTAGTAAAATTTAAGTTGTACAAAGAATTGCGGGGGGGGGCATTATTTTTTCACACAATTTTGTACAACATCTTGTATTTACTTAGGATATCTCTGACATAAAATTAAACTTTTAAGTGTAGGAAAAAAGAATAAATCTGTAAGAGGGTGAACACATTTTTACTGCACTGTTCATCCCAAAAAGGCAAGTAATTTATACAATAGACAGCTGCCCAGAGTAGGAGGAAAGTAAATAGCAGATGTTTGCTTTCTTTCATTTTTTAAATTGGTTTAATCCATTTCATTTTGATAAGGGCACAATCTTAGACTAAATAGGGCCAGTAATGAGCTATGGCATCCCTGTTTATGCATGTCCTTGACATTCACTTTGAGAAAGGGGTAAAGACATCCCTCTAAACAGATCTAAAAAGTCCACTGGAATAGATAAATGTCAGCAAGCCTCACTGAGAAATTGCCATGCCTTTTTTTCTTCTCTGCTGACCTTCACTCTGCCTATCCTAAAGAGAATTAGCAGGATATTAATAAATAATCAGTATGTATACTATGATGAAAGTGATCCCTTGAGACAGATTGGGCATGTCTGCCATAAAAGCATGCCCTTAAACTGACAATTAATTAGTGTGTTTAGTTAATGATAAATAATTAATTAGCATGACATTGAGGGACTTCTGGGACAGTGTGACAAGTGGATAAATTACCTAAATAAGTCTGAGGGTGCAGCATGTGCCTCATAAATCCATGGTGCATTTGAATATCAGTGTAATCTAATAGGTGTCATCATATCTCTGTTGGCAAGAGCTTTGCCGGAGGATACCGTTTGGCTGCTCCAGTGGAAGTGTAACAGATCAATAGATGTCACGCACATGATTATGTTACGATAATACACTGGGAGAAGAAAGGAAGGCGCTTTGAAGAGAGGTACCACACCTCCTGGCACAGTTCCTCTGGCTGGGAAAAAGCTCAGTGGGAAGCTGAGTGGTCAGCATGCCTGGCTGCAGCTCTGCTTCAGGACCAGCTGGCTCCAGAGCAAAATTAGAGCCTCCCTCCTTGTTTCCACCTGCCGTATGCTGCTCAAGTGTTCCAAATCACACCGTTATTTGCTTCATTTTCTGGGTGTCCCACTCAGCTTGCAAGTAAGTCAGCTGCTTACCCATGCCGCATGAAACCTCCCTGCTTAGATAAATCACAGAGAGGAGAGTCATTCCAAATAATTAGCATTCCAACAAGTTTTTATCAACATAAACATAAGAGCAAGATGTCAACATACATTTTTCTCCTTTAACTTTTTGTCTTCACAACAGACCCTATTTGGATTTGCGCTCTGGATAACTGAGCTCACCACACTTAGAAATCCGTCATGATATGGAAAATAAATCAGAGCCGATCTTCGCAGAGCTCGCAAAGATTCTCAGAAGAGGTCACCTTTCACCGAGCCTCTTTCTAATGCAGGTTATGGACGACTGAGGCCTGATCTTGCCAGACATTATGTGTGTGCAGAATAGATGCAGCTGAATAAATAAAAAACCTCACCCTTCCAAACACCGGCTTAAGATGCCTGCATTATCATCTCATTAGACACCGCTTGCACTTGTATGTGGACAAAGAAGCAAAATGAATGTTATGCCTAAAGCTCTAAATAAATCAACTTTTTTCTTCTTTTTTAAGGTATGATGGCTGACATTATATATGAAGTGCATAAAATGTGATGAGGTGGTTCTTAGTTCTGTATAGGTTATAGTTATTGCTTTATGGGGAGACAGTTTAATCTAGAGAATACACGCACTAGAAGAAAAAATAAAACTTTGTGACAGTTTGCTACAGAGATAAATTGGCCTCAGCAAAAGTGTCTCCTGCTGGTGGCCAGTCTGTGTTATCTGTGGCACGAACATGCAATTTCCCCTTGATTGTGCTCCCCTACGGATAAGTAAACACATTCAGCAGAGCGGCAAACTACAAAGGACAAGCCCCAAAAAGACAGTGGGTTTAATCTGCCTGAAAAGACAGGATCCAAACCATAACTCACACAGATTCACATGATCTTAGATATTAAAACCTTTTATTATCTGTTTAATTTCCCCCATCTCATAGAGACACTCTTGTTAGCTGTACACCATCACCTCCATTTCACTGCTTAGATGCATTTTGCAAATTTACATGAAAAGAGTTTAGCTAGTTCCCAGTTGTACAGTTAAAATTAGGAGTTTACATACAGTAATCATCTGTATTATTATTGTATTAACTTGGTCTTTTTTTTTAATGATTGAATTGAACTATTCTTTTTGGGGTATGAAATAATGATAGAACATACATATTCAGTGATCTTTGGTTCTCTTATTTACACATTGTTAAAATCCATCCATCCACTTTCTATACCCGTTTCTTCCATACTGGGTCGAGGACGAGCTGCTGCCTATCTCCAGCAGTCTACGGGCGAGAGGTGGGGTTCACCCTGGATAGGACGCCAATCCATGGCAACACAGACAAACAGGACAAACAACTATGCGCACACCCATTCACATCTAAGGACAATTTAGAGAAACCAATGAACCTCACAGTCATGTTTTTGGACGGTGGAAGGAAGCCGGAATACCAGAGAGAACCCATGCATGCACTGGAAGAACATGCAAACTCCATGCAGACTGACCCCAGGAGCCGAAATGAGGACCTTCTTGCTACAAGGCAACAGTGCTACCAACTGTGCCACCTTGCAGCTCCATGGTTAAAATTAAACTCTCAAATATATACATAAACTTTAAGCATCATTTGGCTAAATTACACCTACAGAACCATCAACAAGATTCTGGTATAATTCTGACTGAATATTTGACCCCTGTTCTTGGCAGAATTGGTAGAGGTCATCTGAGTTAGCTGTTTTTTTTGGCAACCATTCGAGTTGAAGCCATTAACAGGAGCTTGATGTTTGCCTAATTTTTCTCTTCCAAAACCAGCTTTGATAAATGTTTGAGACCATTGACTTGTTGGAACACCAAATTGCATCCAACTGTTTATACTTTAGATTTGAGTCAAACTTAAAGAATTTGTCTTTAATATCAATTCACTTTGTGCAGTACACTAGTATCATTGGCAGCGCAACAGTCCCTGATCATGATGCTGCCACAACTATGTCAGTACAATAGTTTTGAATGACCTCCCTTAACTCCAAAATACTTCTTGTCATCATGGTCAGAAAGGTAAACCTTTATCTTGTCTGACCAAAAAATCTTTCTACCAGGGGCTTCTTTCTTGGTTGCCACCACCTTGCTTTACTGTTGACAGCGACACTGGTGCTCCAGCATCTTCCAGTCTAAATTCAGCTCGACCACTGATGGTTCTTGAGTTCTTACTGAACATCATAACCAATTTTTTTTCCCTCTCAGGGTAACTGTTTGGGTCAGATGGTTGTAACTTGGACAGAGTTGGAGGTTGTAATTGGGTAAACTTTTTTAGATAGATAAAGCAGGCCTGACAAGCTTCTACAATGGTCTTCCCAAGCCCCAACTTTAACCATCTTACAAATTTAGGAATTATACCGAATACCCGGGCTTGTACCAGAAAACTGACCAATTATAAATTAACTCTGCCTAGAAGAGTGGTCAAATTCCTACCCATTAAATGTGTGGTTTAAGTACAACTTACTAAGTAATATTTAACCAGAATTTAATGGAAGACTAAATCTGGACCTGTGTGTATAATTCAGACACTACTGGGTTAGAGAAACTCCTAAATAAATTTAAACATGTGTACTTATTTCAGGTTTTAAAAAAAAATTGCTGAAGTTTTATGTTGCATAATCATCCTACTATGAAAAAATTGAGTGCTCAAACACATCAATTAAAGCCCAAAATTAATACTGACCTTCACATCCATGAGGGGCGTATGTCAACTTCTTACTGGAACAGCACGAATGTTATATCCTGTATTTTGAACAGCAACTTTATCTAGTATTGATAGTATTGATATTGACTATATTTCTAAAAGGAATGTGAAAAATACATTTCTATAGATGAGGTGAACTGATATACAGAATGAGCTGTAAATGGATGCTTTGACTGAAAAGACAGCGATGTGTTTATCCCTGGCTGCTGACGGGACTGTAATCTCTCAATCAGAGGACTGTTCCTTGTTAGTCTGCAGCTCTATCATAAGAAATCATCACGTCAGTATGAGCACGGTGAGAAATCACACTGTGAACTTTATTGAAGTTAAACTGCCCTGCCTTGTCATCATGTCGGCAGAGTCTGAAATTAACTTCTTAGCTCACCGCCAAGGGCTTTAAACTAAAAACAATTACCTGCCAAAAGAACCTCCTCTTATCAGCCAAAATAATGTTTTTTTCCTTAGTAAAATATGTCAAAATAAAAGTTTATTTTTCTTCACAAAAATGAATTTCATCACACAGCCAGACAATCACTTGCCTTCTTATTATTTTTTCCCTAATAGAAATTACATTCATATTGTGTTAATTAAATACAGTGACATTTGTTTTTGATGGTTCACTAAACGGTTAGCTTTCAGTTGTCTGGATTTGCTCAAACAGCTCACTAGTTGATTTCACTGTGATAAATATAAAAGCCTGCCTACCTGCTGGCAGGTTAGAAAGCGTTTTCTTCAAGCACACAGTGAGCAGTCTATTAAAGATTTCTGAAGCTGATACAAAAGGCCAAATGTGACAAAGAAACAAGCACTAAGAAAATTGAGCACTCATGTTTGCTCTTGTGGGTGCACCACTGAATAAGCTGATAAAATGTTCTACTTAGGAGATTCATTTAATTTAACCTTACATGGGAAAGATAAAAAGGACAGAGCTTGAACCGTCTGCACTGCCAAACTTTGATTTCATTTTCTAGAAAGGACAACCTTTTAGGTGAATGTGAACACTTTGCACTTTGCAACCTTGTTTAAGCATTTACACTGATTCACCTTTTGTCCTGGTCCAGTTTCAGGTCAGAGTGATATTTTGGGGAACCAAGCGGTTTAAAATGAATTGCCACAAACTCTTCTACTTGAGAATTTTGGTGACTTGTCAAACTAAATTGTGACCAGCACTAAAGGGAATAATCAAAACATGTTATCTTAATGACTGGTTGCTTTATGTGTCTTTATTTTTCTATGTTTAACGTTGTTTAACTTTTCTGTTTAACTTTTAGTTTAAAGCATGCCGAGGTGAGTGAAACTTTACATGTGCAGACAGTGTGTTTGTATAATGCTGCATGAAAGGTAATGTCTTTACTATTGGGTCATTGCTTTGATAATCGAGTAACAGCATCCACAGCAAACCACATCCTGCTGAAACATCTGTGAAAACCTGGCTGATTGTGTATTCTATAGTATTAAATGCATAAAAGGGTGAAGCTTGAGTGTTACACACCCAAGGCACGTACACAAAAGTTTGACGGGGGTGATATCATTTTGGAACTCATAACTTTTTCAACAAAAGCAACAACAGTTTTCCTCCACACCATTGTGTGTACAGAGTGGTCCCAATCTTAATTCTGCAGGGGTCCTCTTTGTGTGTGCTGCGATTCAAAAGTTTCTGCTACAACTTCGCCTACTTCCAAGGTGCATGGAGAGGGACAAAGATCTGGTAATGTAAGGATTCTGGCAACATACGAAGCATTGAGAAACCAACTTTCTTAAGAGACCAAAGTGCTTTGATTTGTGGCCTTCATCATGTGACATTCAGAGCCACTCACTGGTCAGCTCCATCCAATCTCTGCTTTGTTTGTGCAAGTTTCTTTTAAGCGTAAACATTTTAAGCCTGTAGAGGTTTAATGTTTTGGAGTACTTTGGAGTTTGGAGTTAGGTGACGATTGAGGTCTAGAGAATCTAAAAGGTTCAGTGGTTTTAAGGGCAAACGACGTATTAGCATTAGACACACAGGGGCGGCTCAGGTAGTAGTAGTTCATCCTGTAACCAGTGGGTTGCTTGTTCGAACCCCTGCTCTGTGTGTCTCAGTCGTTGTGTGCTTGGGCAAGACACTTCACCCAACTTGCCTGCTGATGGTGGTCAGGGGGCCACGGCTACCCCAGGGCAGCGCTTTGGGGTCTCTGGGAACTTGATAAAGCGCTATACAAGTTCAGGCCATTTACCATTACAATAATGATTAGTAAACAAAAATTAAAGCAAGCACAAGTTTTATTAGGCTGCTAAGTGTACCTCCTGAAGTTAAAATACATTGTCTTGACTGACACATTGACTAATAAATAGGGCTGGGCAATAAACCGAAAATTTACCGACAGCAAAATTTACGACAATAACCGACGTCATTTTGCCCATGTCGGTAATTTTGGTATTTTAAAAAATGAAAAGAAAAGTTGTTTTTGTCAGCTGCTCATATCCTCTTAAGACGCTACGCTATGTCCACAGTCTGTAGTCACATGACTCCACCCCATTGAGTCTGCGACAAGAAGTGAAAGAGACGGTGACATTGAGTAAATGGAAGAAATTTCAATTTAGCATCAACAAGGCATTTGCGCCCATATTTTCTCTTTTTCGGATCATTCTCTGTAAACCCTAGAGATGGTAGTGCATGAAAATCCCAGTAGATCAGCGGTTTCTGAAATACTCAGGCAAGCCCATCTGGCACCAACAACCATGTCACGTTCAAAGTCACTTAAATCACCTTTCTTCCCCATTCTGATGCTTGGTTTGAACTGCAGCAGATCGTCTTGCCTGAATATCCGGTGAGTGTATACAACAATTGTATTTTTGCTTTGTCCAGTTTAAGCATATTTTGAAAACTTTAATATCAGAATGATTATATTAAAACAAGCAAATTTCATAATACTATTGCTACATATGTTGCATAGAAATGTTAGTCTCCTCTGTCACATTTTTAACAGGAATTTAAGGGTTTAACATAAACAGGTTATTTTTCCTTTAGAGTTCCACTCCTGACTAAAATGAGGTCTAACTGTGTTTTATTTCCAGTTCATTCTTATCATATTTGAAATATGTAACATGCTCAATATTCAGGCTTTTTATTTTTGAATACGTAAATAATATTAGCTTAATTTTATTTATTTTATCAGGCTGGAGATGGTGCTTTATACCTATTGGCTATTTCATACTTTAATATCTCTTAAATCTACAAGCCAAAGGTTAAAAATGCATGTAACAATCTTTGTCAGACAGAAATCATAGTTAGCAGTAACATGCACCTATAACAGGAAATGTTGGCTGTAGCTGTAGTGATAGAATGAGTTCCCACTCAGACTTTATATAGGTGCATTTTGGTGGAACAGTTCGCTGTTTAGTTTTTCTAACAAAGGTCATCTACCTTTCTGTGTTTTTCTCTTTTCTTCCTCAATATTTGTTGTTCTGAAAATGGAAGAGGAAAAAATGCAGCCCTGTAGAGACTGCGGAACATCATAATTGCCAATCTTGCTTAGTACCCATAACTATCCCACTAAGGACAGATGAATCATTTATGTAGATAATAAAATGAATGATAAAGTGTCGTCAGCAAAAAAAGACAGAGCATGGTCATTTGATTAAAAAAAACTGGTGGGATGCTCTGTCAGTCCAAAGTTCGGACATGTAAGTCCTTTTTTTAAATTCACAGGCACAGAAAAACATTATCAGAAAGAACTGAGACAAAAAAACGCCTCCAGTTGCTAAACACCACTGGACTGCGGAAAAACAGTCATCTAACTGTTACAGCTTTGTATAGGCTGAATAATGGGAAGGTAACAAGACCCATTGTTTTTCCTTTGATGTATCATCACAGTGTGTCTAAGGGGCAGGCGGCGACAAATTCGAGAGCAGAGAGGCTTTGAAATGTTGCTTAATTTCAGCAGATTACAGTTGTCAGGGTTGTGAATGGTTATGATGTGTTTTTCAATTTTTTTTCCTAATTATGGTACAAATGATGTCAAGTCTCATGTTTTTTTTTGTTTGTTTTCCAATTTGATAACTGCTCTTCTGTAACAGGGCTGTTGGGGAGAGCAAATGCACAGAAAGAGTTTTATTTGGTCCTACACTTCCTGTATAAAAGTATCTTATATTCTTAAAACATTTTCACATTTGTCACGGTACAAATATTGGTAATTTACGTGATAGACCAACACGAAGCAGTGTATAGTTCTGGAGCGCAAGGAAAGATATGCATTTTTTTAAAACAGTTTTAAATTAAAAAGTCTCTGTGAAACCACCTTTCGCTGAGTTGTTGCCCTGTTAGACGGTATTTTTAACTATATCTATCTTTTAAGCAACTCTAACCAATTTGCCTGACCCTGTTGAAGAAAAGGATCCCCACAGCATGATGCTGCCACCACCACGTGTCACTGTGAGGATGTGGATTTTGCACTAATTGGATTATTCTAAAGGCAATTGCTTGTTCTGTATTTGATCTAGGTGGGTCAGCATCCAGAGGCCTAAATACAAATAAATACCCCACTAATAATATTTTTGTCTGTAAAAATTATTTGAAAACCAGGTATCCTTATCCTTCCACTTTACAAGTACGCTGTATTTTTTGTTGGTCTGTGACATAAAATATAAATAAAATCCAATAAAGTTCCTGGTTGTATCCTGAAAAAATGCAAGAAAGGTTCAAGTTGTATGAAAACTTTGGCAAGGCACTGTATCATGGTAAAATATTGCCAAAATAATTTCAAAGCTGCTAACTCCTCCAGTGAAATATTCACAGGAATTTGTGGGAGCTGCTTCTCCAGCATTGTGCCCCTGCTGGAAAAGTTAAGACCATTTGATCATCCCCACTCAGACATCAATAGAGATGATTTACTCACTGTATTTTATCTTATATTTTTATCGAGCCAGCCATCTGTCGAGGCTTGACGTGTGGATCCTGGATTTGCCTATTGTATTCTGTCAACCAGATTACAGCGGGTTCATCAGCCCATTCGCTGCCCACTGCTCATCCAAAGCCTTTTGAGGGGCCTTGGGGACATGGCCTTATGCCGATGATTCTGAGATGGTGCTTGAGGTTTAATCCCCGCACTGTGAGAAATGAGGTTCTCCCGCTCTCCCTCTTGCTCCTGCAACTTTGATCAAGCCCTAATGTGATTAGGCAGTGACCCTGACGTGACTGGCTCAGGAAGTTGTAAAGGAAGCTCGGAGAGAGGGGAAGCTGGAAGGACTGTCTGATCTGACCAGTAAACTAGGAGAAGAAAGGAATTATTCTGAAGGTGTCTTGTCTCACTGCCCTGCCTTGTGGGTAATAAAGGTTTCATGTATTCGCTTTACCCTGGCAAAAATTGCGATCTATAATGACCTGTAGTTTCTTTTTTTTTTTTAGCTAGTCAAGAGGCTCATGATTTGAATGTTAACCAAGACTTTACGAGATGTAAGGTGGCGTCTACTGGGAGCAAACTTCGTTTGAATTCTGCTACATCTAAGCGCCTTTCAGATGAGTCTTCATGGTAAATTAATGTAAATCTTCCGCTGCCTGTATTACAGAGTGAAAAATCTGAGTCCATGTCCCGCCAGTGCACTTCAGCTGTGAAAATAACACACTGCAACACATGTCAGTTATGTACAGAAAAGAGAAGGCGCCATACGCCACTCACACATATCTGCTTTAGACAATCACTGACTGAGCTTCTCTTCTAGTGTCATGTCTGGGACTGCCCCCATAAGCTCAAAGCATTATTCGCTCCTTTAGCATGCCTCTGATGTGTGAGTGTGGAATATGGTGCCTTCATCTCCACAAGCCAAATGTGTCAAGTCTCAATAAATTAACTATTAACTTTAATATACTTTATTATCCGAGGTTGAGAAAGCAGAGGAAGTGCTGGATTATTTTAACGCTGCTTTGTTTGTTATACTACTATATTTCAGCAGCTGCATTGGTATACAGTGCCTTGCAAAAGTATTCATACCCTTTCATCTTTATTCACTATTTATCACATTATCAACACCAACTTAAATTTGTTTTATTGGGATTTATACAATATTTAACCCAAAGAAAAGCACAATCATAAAGTTGAATGAAATGATGCAAAATGTTTTTACACCTAAAAATAAGAAAAGTGTGGTGGGACTTTGTTTTTTAGCCCTTTTTACTGTTACCCCTGGGCCCATAGTAATCAAGGGTGCAGAATCTCTGAACAGAACAAATATTACTCAGGTACTCTACAACTATGGTCCTAATGGAAGAGTGGCCAGAAGAAAGACAATGTTGAAGGAATGGCATAAGAAATGTTGGCCTGTTTACAGTTTGACACAAGTAATGTAGGGGACACAGCAAAGAAGTAAAAGAAGAAGGCGCTTTGGTCAGATGAGACCAAAATTTAACTTTTTGGCAGCATCATGCTGTGGGGATGCTGAAGATAGTTAATGGAAGAATGGATGAGGCTAATTACATGACCATGCTATGAGAAAACCTGTTCAATCCAGCCCTAAACAGAGGATATGTGGCAAGATTTTAAAATTGAATTTCCATCCAGTCTGAGCTTGAGCTGTTTTGCAAAGGACAATGGGTAAAAATGTTTTGCTTCTTGAAGTGCAAACCTGGTAGAGGTATAACAGCAGCTCTAACTACAGTGAAAGGTGGTTCTGAAAAAATATTGACACAAGGGAGATGAACACAAATACATGCCAAAGTTTTCCAATTGTCACATGTACAACAGTTTTAAAATCAAGTATCTTTTTACTTTGTGGTGGTACTGTATATCACATAAAACCCTAACACAATACATTTAAGTTAGTGGTTGTAAAATCTAAGAAAGTTCAAGGTGGGGGTGGTTTAACACTTTTGCAAAGCACTCTGTTGGATATGAATATCTGATTCTTTTGTGCTGATTCAGTCTTCACACCACAATGACTTTTAACAAATGTAGTAAATTTCAGGCTGCTTTACTCATTTTTAACCTGAGCACAACTAAATTATTTAAACTAGAAGACTTTCTAAGAATATTATTAATTGTTTTCTTAGGCTTTATGAAGGTCTTTTCTTTGGATTTTGGCTGCTTTCTCACTTAGTCATTATATCTAACCATGAGAGTGTATTGTGCAATATATGTTAATAAACTGCTATAGGTAGACAGAGCAAAAAAACACCATCTGCAGAGGATAAACAGTATCTAAAAATCATGTCTTTAGGATAAGGGGAAAAATAAATATTGCTAAAGACCTCTTCAAATAGTAACAGGAAAGTCTGTCCCCTTAGAAGCATAAAACCCTGCACAGTACTGTACAATGGTTTTTAATGAGCTCGCTCACGTTTAAGAAAATATTCTAATAAAGACTGTTGCTTGTAGTTGTGCCTATGGTATACTGATTCATTCCTTCCTTGCTTTGGGAGCCCAAAAGAGACAATATCAAAGAAGAGACAGAAAATGAAAGATGTCCTCTACAATTGGCAGTAAGATGGAAAAAGATGCAGCACCACAAGGGATGCTTGGCTATTAGACCAGAATGGTGGAGGTGGAGTAGAATTGAAATGGGCTGATTTAAGGACACAGTTGTTGTTTGGATCACACGCACACTAAAAAAAAAAACAAAAAAAAAATAAAAACTCAAACATTGATGAATGCATACAGTGTTTACATATTAAGAAATCTCAAGATACACTCTGACACAGCATACACTTACATCTAGAATTAAATTAAACAACTTTTTTTTTACTGGAAACTGCGGCATTGCAGTTACACCAAGCCAGTGACAAACATGAGGTAATTCAATTCTACTCATACCTAACAGTAACATCTCTATGACTTAGATAAACAGCAACCAACTTGGCAATTAGACTGGCAGGTCATTTATACTAATGTATAATTATGTCAGAAACAAAATTAATGAGAGCCAGTCATTTGGGGCACGTTTTAGAAAGTATGAATACAAGCTACATAATTAATGGATAGACAGACAGACGGATGGATGGTTCTACAGTCATATTCAACAAATTAGAATATGATTGAATCTTCATTTATTTCAGTAAAACCCATTATATAGATCAATTACACACAGATTGATGTGTTTAAGCTTTATTTCTGTTTATTATGATGCTTTTCTGTATATAGCTAAAGAAAATATAATATTTAAGAATAGAAAATCAAAAGTACATCTAAATAAATGCTCAATATCTTTTGTCACTCATTTCAGAAATTGTAACTCACATAGATTCATTACACATAGATTGAAATATTTCAAGCCTTAATTTCTTGTAATTGTGATGCAAATGCCTTACAGATAATGAAAATCAAAAAAGTTAGCTAAATAATGCAAAACACCTACAAAGGTTTCCTGAGCCTCTAAATGGTAGCTCAGTCTGGGTCAGTAAGCTACTCAATCATGAGGGGACTGCGCACTTGACAGATGTCCAAAAGAGAGTCATTGATTCCCACCACAAGGAGGGTATAAGCCACTAAAGGTCATTGCTAAGATACTGGTGGTTCAAAGAGTGCTCTATCCAAGCGTATTAATAGAAGGTTGAGTGGAAGGAAAAAGTGTGGTAGGAAAAGGTCCACCAGTAACAGGGATAACTGCAGCCTTGAGCGGATTGTCAAGCAAAATCCATTCAAGAATTTGGGAGACCTTCACAAGGAGTGGACCGAGGCTGGAATCAGCACATCAAGAGCCACTACGAACAGACGAAAATGACATTTCATGTTCAGCTACTTCTGAAGCATACTGGACTGTTGCTCAATGGGTCAAAGTCCTTTTTTCAGATGAAAGTAAAGTTTGCATTTCATTTTGAAATCAAGCTCCCAGATCTTGGAGGAAGAGTGGAGAGGCAGAGAAACCACATTGCTTGACATCCAGTGTGAAGTTTCCACAGTCTGTTTGATATTTGGAGAATCATGTCATCTGCTGGTGTTGTTTTCTAATGTTCACAGTCAACACAGCCATTTACCAGGAAATCTACAGAACTTCATGCTTCCTTCTACTGACAAGCTTTTTGGAAATGCTGACTTAATTTTCCAGCAGAACTTGTCACTGGCCCACAATGCCAAAGGTACCAAATGCTGGTTCAGTGAACCATGGTGTTCCTGTGCTTGACTGGCCAGCAGACTCGCCTGACCTGAACCCCAAAAAGAATCTATGGCGTATTATCAGGAAGAAGATGAGAGACACCAGACCTAACAATGAAGATGACCTGAAGGCAGCTATCAAGGCAACCTGAGCTTCCATTACACCTCAGCAGAACCACAGGCTGATCGCCTCCATGTTTTATTGATCTTTTGTAATATTCTAATTTTCTGTGACATTGAATTTTGGGTTTTCATTATCTGTAAGCTATAATCATCAAAATTACCACAAATATAGGCCTCAAACATTTCACCATATGTTTAACGTAATGAATCAATGTAATATATGAGTTTCGCTCAGTAACAAAAAAATATTAAAGTGAAAACAAAGTGAAAAAACATTATTAATACAGAAATGTGGCCTTAAAGAAAAGTATGTTGAATACCTACTTAAAGATTGTTATTTTAAAAAGTACTTTTACTGTCACAAACGAGGCTCATGGGAAAGAACTTTGTATTTTGTTGAATATAACCATAGACCCTGACTACCTGAATCAGATTCCACATTTTTCAAATCGATTTAAAAGCCCTGTACTAAATCTGTAATATTCACTATATTTATCACCAGAAGAACATATCATAAAAGAAATTAATAAGATACCCATTTCAAGGAAAAAAAAACTTTTTCAGAGAAATAAACTTTTTAAACTGCCTTAGTATGGCTTGGGAGAGTCCAGGGGAACCAAACAGAACCCTGGGAATCGTAGACAAAACAGGATAATGAGGCTGACTTTGTGTGGGATGAATGAGTCAGACTATGGCTAAGTTAGATAAGATATGCGAAAAAATAAACTTTTTGTGAATGAAATTGATCAAAACATCCACCTCAGTGATAACTGTCCCAGTTTTTATGATTCATCCAGTGATTCTTTAGGGGAAATGAGCCAACTTTTAACTGACCTAAAATAGCTTTAAGGGTTTTGTTACATCCATTGAATACCACCTCACCTACGCAGCCTCTTGGAAAATGTGAAACATTGTGGCTGCTTAAAATTTAAAAAACACCAAAATGTCCAGTCCAGAGCCAATATCTGGATGGTCACCTTTAGAATACAGAAGAAACATCACACGTCCATCACACCCACACAGGCGCAAAATACAGCAGAATGCAAAAATAAATGAAGCAAGACTAGAAAAAACATTAACTGCTTTGAGTGTTTCTATGTATTCGGTGGCATAAAAAGGAGCAAAGGTAAGCCTTACATGAAGTTTATGGAGATGTTCAAGGTTTTGAGCTGGCACAACCCAATGAAGAATAACACCACCAGCAAAAAACACACAGAAAGCATAACGGAAAGAAATAGAAATAGTTTTGTTTCAAACAGAACAGAAGAAGACTTACTTTACGGCTTCTTTGTATTGTTACTACAAATCTATGCTGACCGATAGTTCCTAATACATGTAAAGCTTTAGATTAAAATAGGGATGATTAGGATGAACTGGCATGTTTTGGTGGTCATTAAATGCTGATCAAGCAGTGTCTCTTAACTCAGGGAGGAGGCAGTGGGCTTACTGTATATGGCAATCAATGACTTTCACCAGCAACAACACTTCCCATTTAAAGCACCTGCACGAAAAAGCAGAAAGAATTGGAAAACATACCTGTATTCTCCAAGACAGAGTCATTTTTTAGGAATCCCGCAACAAGATCTGAGATTGTTTTGTAGCAACAAATTTAAAATATGAACCAGGTGAGAAAGGTTTCTGAAAGTTTCAGAAGATATGTATAATATTTTAAGACAAATTTGTTTTAACTTTAAGATTTAAATAATTAGCAAAAATAACATCGTAACTCAATAATTTATCTTACCTGGCAATAGAAGGCCACTCAGAATTATGTTGGTTTTATTTTGGTCATGATCTGTCAACTTTTGAGAATTCAGTGGTCTAAATGGGGATCAGAGCCAAAATAAATTGTAATGAAGTGCAATACAATGTTTTCATACAAAAATATACAAGTTAATTAAATGATACATTACATTTTAGCATATTTATTAACGATTAACAGTATAAGCTCAAGAGTACAATGAAATGGAAGAAGAATGGGATGAAATGGCGATACAAATGTTCAAAAATGTTTGTATAAATTAGTGAAAATTAGCAAATTGACACAGACCTGTCCCAGAGATGTCAGTGACACCCTAACTGCTTAATTAATCAACTAAAACATGCAGAGCAAATGATGACACAAGTTTCTTAAACAAGAGATTAAAAACTAAAAGGAAGAAGCGACAGAAAAAACTAAATAAAATGTTAGACTTATGGAAAATCTGGACATACTTAAGACATTTTAATCTTAAAATTGAGATGATTTTGGAGGTGGGGCTTTCACAGAAAACCAAGGTGAGGGTTAGAGGCGGGCAAAAATAAAGAAATCAGGGGAAATAATTTCCAAGGAGTGAGAGCTTATAACACAGATGCACTACTCAAGTCTGTATGCTCACAAACAATTATAACAAAAAACAAAATAGACATTCTGCTCCACAATTATTCTTAATTTCATGTGATTTTACACCAATCAAAACATCATTATGAATAATATGCATGGATCTCCTCTCTGCAAGGCCATCTCAAATGTCACATGTTAGATCTTCAGCGTGTAAAACCTTATGAGATCTCACTTTGCTATTAAACAACCAATTGCTCTCACTGCCTGGTAATTGAGACATAGATTTGAATGGCATTTATAGTTTTACAGCCATTTCTTTCTGTAAACAAAGCAGGATTGCTCTTGTTCTGGAGGTTACACTCCTATGTCCATTGCCAACTACTGAGCAAACATTTCCTCCAAATCCCCTCTTCCACCTTTACAAACCTTGAAGAATCTCTTATTTGCTCCATTAGGTCTCAGTACGCAAAACCGGAGCACCTACTTTGCACCGGCAGTCCAAAGACACTGACTGCCTCACTGCACCTCGGGTCCCTCAGCAGTCAACGTCGTCATTTAAAGCCATCTAGGGCCAGACAGGAACATAAACTAACAGAGATGCCTGCACGGTGGCCTTGATAGATCAAGCAATAAATATACAATTTGAGCAATTTATCTGCCTCGCCCATCTTCTTAAGATTGTCTTTTTTTCCCGCTCAGTAAATTTAGGGTCATATATTTGGTCAATTAGAATAACTTTTCTCAAGTTTGTGGTGCTGTGTCACTTTTGTTGTCAGGTTCCTAGATTTCATTCTTGGTTTTCGCTTAAACACACTACTGAGTGCAATGAACAGAAATAGGTGAGAAAAGCTTGTATAAAACGACATTGACATTTACAACTAAATCTGAAAATACAGCTGTGGGATTAAGAAGCTTTCAATACTTTTTAAAACTATTTCATTTTTTTTTCTTTCATGCTGGCCTCCTCTATTGTCTCGCCTATTGGCCATAGAAATTTAGATATTATAACTTGAAATTTTGAAAAAGTCTCAAGCAGAAGGTTTGGACTGTTGTCAGGGTTGCAAATATTCTGCAGGAATGCAAATACATTAATGAAGGTGGTGGAGGACCATGCATAAATCAATGGCTCTTTGGCTCTGTATGTGCATCAGGACAAAAATTATGTTTTTCCTCAAATAATTTGGTTAGTTTCTTAGTTAAGCTGACTCCTGGTCAAACAATTGTATTAAAAAAAACAGATTCAAGTTGCAAAGGTATGCTTTTTGTTTACAGCTGGGGTTTCTGAAATCAAAAATTGTCCTTTCAATCATATCCTCAGTCCTGGACACAGTAATTTGCACATATATGTTAAGGTGACAACAGCTGTTACTAAGTAAACACTATAAGGCTATTGTTAGTCACACCCAGCTTGTTTTATGCAGCCAGAATTATGATATTATCTCTGAATATTTACCAAGTCAAAAAAAACTTATGTCTGACTTTTGGTGGTTTTAACTAGGCATTAAATCTTACCATATACATATTCACTCCAGTATGTGTTTATAAGTTTAATTTTGTTAATGCAGTGAGATGTATGGGATCATTTCATATAAGTTATGCATAAAATCTTGAGATGCTATAATATGGTTTCTTTGATTTTATCCAAAAACACAGAGGATAGAAAAGCTGTCCACACCAGGAACTATAACTATTCCCAAAAAATACAGTTTTATTGCTCTAGCAAGGTTAATTAAATTATTTGGTTGTTGTTCATGTCTCCATTGTGACAAGAATATCTAAAATATATATGTTCTTCTATTGCATATGTAGTTTTTCGTGGGGCACTCCAGCTTTCTTTTGCACTTAAAAGACCAAAGTTAATTGGTGATTCTAAACTGCTGTTAGGTAACTGAAAATGGATGAAACAAAATCTTTGTGTCACTATTTGCACTTTCGCACCCCCCTCCCCCTTCTCAATGCTAAACAAAAAGCAAAATTGTTCTTTAACAGCCTGACAAGTATAATCTTGCATGTAAACTGGCACAACCAAGTGGGGGTGGGGGGTGTGGGTGAGCAATTTGGAGGTGTGTGATCTGTTAACACAGTTATATTTTTGCATCTAAACCAGCACAACCGTGTGTGCGTACATGTGTGTGTGTGTGTGTTCCTGTACTTGCTGCTGAGTGAGAACCATTTTTCGCATTTTACCAGCAAAGTGAGGACATTTTTGGAAAGTGAGGACATTTTCCTGGTCCTCACTTTTTTAAATTCTGTTCTTGGGTTTAGGACGAAGTTGTGAATTGTTTGGTTTAGGTTAGGGTTAGGTATGCACTGGTAATGGTTAGGGGTAGGGTCTCAGTTAGGGTCAGGGTTAGGCCATAGTAATGAATGAAAATAAATA